>CM054131.1:23381148-24005104 GCA_028751855.1 Ambrosia trifida
GAAAAACTTCTGATGGTGTTGTAGTTGACTTAATGACTGTTTGAGGAGTCCATGGTGCAGGATCCTCATCTTCAAACCTTTGATCACCATAATAAGTAGGTTTTGAAGAAGTAACAGCCTTTTCAGGTCCAAAGTGAAAGTTGTCAAGGTCAAAGAGTTCAGCAGGATGTGCTGGAATAAGAGTGTGTTTTGACTCATTGAACTTGACATTCAATGTTTCTTCTACTATCCTGGTGTGAGAATTA
Organism: Ambrosia trifida; assembly: GCA_028751855.1. Classification (NCBI taxonomy): domain Eukaryota; kingdom Viridiplantae; phylum Streptophyta; class Magnoliopsida; order Asterales; family Asteraceae; genus Ambrosia; species Ambrosia trifida. Next base: position 23,381,394 of record CM054131.1, read on the forward strand.
AAAACCTTGTAGGCTTTTCTAGTTGAAGAGTAACCAAGAAAGTAACCTGAGTCAACTTTGGCAGCAAACTTTGAGATAGATTCCTTGATGTTCAAGATGAAACATTGACATCCAAAAGCCCTAAAAAAGGAGATAAGGGGCTTCATGCCATGAAGAACTTCATAGGCAGTCTTGGAATGTCTCTTGACCACAAGAACTCTATTCTGAACATAACATGCTGTGTTAACTGCTTCTGCCCAAAAGTACAATGGCAGTCCAGAATCAGCTAACATTGTTCTTGCTCCTTCTATCAATGTTCTGTTCTTCCTTTCTACTACACCATTTTGTTCAGGAGTTCTGGGAACACTGTATTGTCTAATAATCCCTTTAGACAAACAGAATTCATCCAGAGTTTTGTTCCTGAACTCTGTCCCATTGTCACTTCTAATGGTTTTGACAGATAGAGAATATTGTTTCTCTACTTGTAGAATGAAGAACTTGATGATTTCAGCAGCCTCATCCTTGGAAAATAAGAAGAATACCCATGTGAATCTTGAGTAGTCATCAATGATGACTAAGCAGTACTTCTTTTTACCAAGGCTCATGATCTTGACAGGCCCAAATAAGTCCATATGGAGTAGTTGAAGACATGCAGTTGTTTTTGATTCTTCAATAGACTTATAGGAGGACTTATGCTGTTTTCCCTTTAAACAGGATACACAGTGTTCTTGACACTGGTATACTTTCAAAGGTAGACCTCTGACCAAGCCCATTTTTGTGACTTTATTTATGGTTTTAAAGTTCACATGGCCAAGTCTCCTGTGCCAGAGATCTGTTTCTGAAGTTGATGCCCTTGAGAAGAAACAGGCAGTGTTGTTCAATACTTTGTCTTTCTCAATGTCCACTGCATAGACATTGCCACATCTTTTGGCAATCAGCAAAGTATGATCTTCTATAATCTTCTCAATCAACTTCTGGCCTTCTGGTGAGATGATCTTGCAAGCTGTCTTTGTGAAAAAGGAAGAATATCCTTTATCACACATTTGTGACACGCTCAGCAAGTTGTATTCAAGATTTTCCACCAGATTGACCTTGTCAAACTGTATTTTGCCAGAGGAGACATTGCCATGTCCTAGCACATATCCCTTGGCATTGTTCCCAAAGGACACAGATCCTTCTCTTTGGCTGATAAAGTTGTTTATCAGGTATATGCATCCAGTCATGTGCATAGAGCCTCCACTATCAACATACCATATGCTGTTTAAGCCCCTGGAAACTCTCTGCACATAAAAGCAAATTAGTTAGATTTGGAAACCCAAGCCTGTTTGGCTTTGGGTTTGCTCTTGAGAACAGTTACAGTTTGTTCTTGACCAGGTTGAGAAATCCATGTCTTTTTGGCAATGGATTTTTCATGAAGAACTATGGTGGTATCCTTTTTAGGACCACCATCAACCTTGGTCATCAGTAGTTCTACCATGTTCTTTAGATTTTGAATCTCAGCAGTTTGTGAAACTGCTGATGATTCTGGTCTAACTACTGACAAGGAATTTTGAGAAAAAGATTTTGGTTGAGATTTTATCTTTTTCTGAGAAAAGGTGTTTTCAGGTTGTTGTTTCTTGGGTTTAAAGGCTTTTTCATAATCATTTCTGATTTGATTTCCCACAACCTGTTGTTTAAATTTTTGATTGAACTGAATTCCTTTTCTGTATCTACAAAATTCAGTTTTGTGGTTGAACAGGCCACAAATTTCACATTCTTTTGCCTTAAGTTTTTGATCAGAAGGCAAATTTCTGACAGTTGTGAAAAGATTTTGCTCATCAGTAGTTTTCAGGGTCTCAACTCCTGAAGTAGATGAAACTACTGATGGCTTGTTGTCAGTTTTTGTAAATACTTCTGAAGTACTTTCTTTAAAAATGCCAGGATTTCTGTTTAGAAAGTTTTCATGGAAAGATGTGCATTCTTTCCCTTCAGAAGTTTCATTTGAAACAATTCTTCTCCCATCTTCAGTAGTTTTGGGAGAAAAATCTGTTGGTGTTTCAACATGATGGTATCCTATGCCAAACTTAACATTTGAAGCACTTTGTTTGTTTAGCAGTAGTTGATACCCCCTACAAGATTCAACCCATTTTTCACAAGTGATCCTGGTGTCAGCAAGCTCTTGTCTGACATCTCCCAGGTCATTTAGCATCATTTTGATTTGTGCTTGGGTTTCAATAGCAGAGTCAGTTAATTTAGAAACCTCTTTTGTTTTAGCACACAGTTTTCTTTCCAAATCACATTTTATCTGTGTGTATTTTCTTTCTAAATCATTGGCTTTGCCTTGTAGGTGCACGTTTGTCTCTCTTATGAGAGCAAAAGTTTCTTTGCAAGAGTTTGAACATAGTTTTGTCAAAGATTCTTTTGATACCTGAGACAATGCAGATTTTGAGGTACAGCCTTCAAATGCCATTAAGGCAAAGTTCTTTCTGCCATTGTCTGGTTCTCCCCAGTTGATGTCAAACACTTTGTTGTCTGCATCAGGATTACACTCTGTGGTGTCATAAGGGAGACTGCTCCAGTCAACATACCCCGAGGTAAAGAGGCTTTGTTGAGGGGGTTGTTGAGGCTGTGGAGGAAGTTGAGCAGCTGGAAAGGGAGGGATTGATTGTTGGCTCTGCATCTGTTGAGCAGGCACTTGAACATATTGTACTTGAGGCATATATTGCTGTTGAGGAGCTTGTGCCTGTACAAAATGAGCACTCCCTTGAGTTCCATTGTTCCTATTATAATTGGGGTAATAGTTATTTCCAGATTGTGATTGGTTAAAGCTAGAGCTTCTACACTCTCTAGCAAAGTGTCCCAACTTCTGACACTTGTGACATCTCAGTTTAGATTTGTCAAAACCAATTTTTGTATTACTGGTCAATCCTGGAAATTTCCTTCCTGACCTTTTATAAAACTTGTTAGTTTTAATGCTTAGCATGGCCAGTTGGTGTAATATGTCCATTTCCTCTAAGTCATCACTGCTAAAATTTTTCAAATCATCCATGATAAAACATAGATTATCAGCAGTTTGACTTTGGTCATCATTGTCATAACCTGGGAAAGATCTTTCTGATGAGATCCCAGTGGTTATGTCAATATTGTCATAAGATCCATAGGAACAAGTTGGTGAATCTTGTCCCAAAAGTGCTGTACTACCTGGTAGGTAGTCATCAGCAGTTTTACCAGAAGTTTGTAATTTCTTCTTTTGATCGATTTCTCTTTCAAAAGTAAGTAATCTCCCATGGAGTTTTGTAAGAGTGAGGGAGCTAAAATCTGGTGAGGATCTTAAGACAATGGAGTAAGTTTCCCATTTGTCAGGTAGAGACCTTAAAAATCTATGTAACATAGATACTGTTGTATAGGTCTGACCATTTAACTTTAGCTCAGAGATTAATGAGGAGAATCTTTCAAATTGTTGTGTCAAAGTTTCCCCATTAATATAAGCAAATGTTTCATATTGTTGAGCCAAAATTTCTCTGGTGTTGCCAATCACCTCTTCAGTTCCTCCAAACTGTTCTTTAAGACAGTCCCAAAGTTCTTTGGCACTTTCACAATGTAAAAGGCCAGAGTATATTTCATTTGGGAGAGCCATTGCCAACATAGAGAATGCCTTAGCATCTAGCTCAAGTTTTAGGAAATCCTCATCTGTATAGTCTTTGGGATCCTTAGGAATCCCTTCTTTAGTTTCAAGATTTATGTTTACTGGTTTGTGTGGACCATATATCACAGATCTCCAACAACCAGTGTTGGTTTGTGACAAGGTATGTGCCATTCTTTTCTGCCATATATTGTACTCATTTCTCACAAGCATGGCAGGTTTGGTGGCAGAACCAGTATTATGTGGATCCATTTTTAAAGAGTATAGATTTGTCTGATGACTCTTTTAAGTGATGGATATTGATAAAAAGTGAACTTTTGATCTTTTTATTGAATATCAATAAGAGCTTTGTGTCTGATTCTCAATTTGTTAGATTGATATGTGATCAGATAAACCAATGCTCTGATACCAATTGTTGGATCAGTTTGCTCTTGTTTGCTAAGTAAGAACTTGCTATCTTGACACTTAAGTGTTTAGCAAGTCCTTGTAAATCAGATTATAAGCACAGCGGAATGTTATAAGTTAAAGCAACACTTTTTATGCAAAGGCAGAGTTATAACTCCCCCTTGATGTTTGAAACTAAATAAATGACAAAGTATTTATTATGAATCTAAGTTGTAAATGAGAATTAGATACTTAGAGAGATTCACAATAAATACAGAAATGGAATATAACAATGAGAGTGTTTGAAGGATTTTTCTGTTGAAAATCAATGTCTAAAATAGAAGGTTGAAGCCTTCTATTTATAGACGATTACATGCATGTATCTTGCCTAAAAAGCAAGCACAGAAAGTCCAGTGACAAGTTGCACAAGTTGCAACATTGAAAGAAACAAATACAGCTAAAAGTAATATTAAACAACAAACTACTGATGCAAAAAGGCGGTGGGAAATATCTTCTGCTAAGTGCTGATGAAGGACAACTACTGAAGAGTAGTTTTGTCTTCAGTACTTCTGAAGTGAACTTGTCTGGTTTGGACTTCAGAACTTCTGCAACTTCAGCACTTCTTCATATCTTCTAATCAGCAGTTTCTTGTCTTCTATTCAGTACTTCTATACTTAGCCAAAAATGACAGAAGTGAATTAGACTAAGGTTTACAAAAGTGGTTTCACCAATCCTCTTTGTCCTAACATAGAATGAAGAACTTGATGATTTCAGCAGCCTCATCCTTGGAAAATAAGAAGAATACCCATGTGAATCTTGAGTAGTCATCAATGATGACTAAGCAGTACTTCTTTTTACCAAGGCTCATGATCTTGACAGGCCCAAATAAGTCCATATGGAGTAGTTGAAGACATGCAGTTGTTTTTGATTCTTCAATAGACTTATAGGAGGACTTATGCTGTTTTCCCTTTAAACAGGATACACAGTGTTCTTGACACTGGTATACTTTCAAAGGTAGACCTCTGACCAAGCCCATTTTTGTGACTTTATTTATGGTTTTAAAGTTCACATGGCCAAGTCTCCTGTGCCAGAGATCTGTTTCTGAAGTTGATGCCCTTGAGAAGAAACAGGCAGTGTTGTTCAATACTTTGTCTTTCTCAATGTCCACTGCATAGACATTGCCACATCTTTTGGCAATCAGCAAAGTATGATCTTCTATAATCTTCTCAATCAACTTCTGGCCTTCTGGTGAGATGATCTTGCAAGCTGTCTTTGTGAAAAAGGAAGAATATCCTTTATCACACATTTGTGACACGCTCAGCAAGTTGTATTCAAGATTTTCCACCAGATTGACCTTGTCAAACTGTATTTTGCCAGAGGAGACATTGCCATGTCCTAGCACATATCCCTTGGCATTGTTCCCAAAGGACATAGATCCTTCTCTTTGGCTGATAAAGTTGTTTATCAGGTATCTGCATCCAGTCATGTGCATAGAGCCTCCACTATCAACATACCATATGCTGTTTAAGCCCCTGGAAACTCTCTGCACATAAAAGCAAATTAGTTAGATTTGGAAACCCAAGCCTGTTTGGCTTTGGGTTTGCTCTTGAGAACAGTTACAGTTTGTTCTTGACCAGGTTGAGAAATCCATGTCTTTTTGGCAATGGATTTTTCATTAAGAACCATGGTGGTATCCTTTTTAGGACCACCATCAACCTTGGTCATCAGTAGTTCTACCATGTTCTTTAGATTTTGAATCTCAGCAGTTTGTGAAACTGCTGATGATTCTGGTCTAACTACTGACAAGGAATTTTGAGAAAAAGATTTTGGTTGAGATTTTATCTTTTTCTGAGAAAAGGTGTTTTCAGATTGTTGTTTCTTGGGTTTAAAGACTTTTTCATAATCATTTCTGATTTGATTTCCCACAACCTGTTGTTTAAATTTTTGATTGAACTGAATTCCTTTTCTGTATCTACAAAATTCAGTTTTGTGGTTGAACAGGCCATAAATTTCACATTCTTTTGCCTTAAGTTTTTGATCAGAAGGCAAATTTCTGACAGTTGTGAAAAGATTTTGCTCATCAGTAGTTTTCAGGGTCTCAACTCCTGAAGTAGATGAAACTACTGATGGCTTGTTGTCAGTTTTTGTAAATACTTCTGAAGTACTTTCTTTAAAAATGCCAGGATTTCTGTTTAGAAAGTTTTCATGGAAAGATGTGCATTCTTTCCCTTCAGAAGTTTCATTTGAAACAATTCTTCTCCCATCTTCAGTAGTTTTGGGAGAAAAATCTGTTGGTGTTTCAACATGATGGTATCCTATGCCAAACTTAACATTTGAAGCACTTTGTTTGTTTAGCAGTAGTTGATACCCCCTACAAGATTCAACCCATTTTTCACAAGTGATCCTGGTGTCAGCAAGCTCTTGTCTGACATCTCCCAGGTCATTTAGCATCATTTTGATTTGTGCTTGGGTTTCAATAGCAGAGTCAGTTAATTTAGAAACCTCTTTTGTTTTAGCACACAGTTTTCTTTCTAAATCACATTTTATCTGTGTGTATTTTCTTTCTAAATCATTGGCTTTGCCTTGTAGGTGCACGTTTGTCTCTCTTATGAGAGCAAAAGTTTCTTTGCAAGAGTTTGAACAAAGTTTTGTCAAAGATTCTTTTGATACCTGAGACAATGCAGATTTTGAGGTACAGCCTTCAAATGCCATTAAGGCAAAGTTCTTTCTGCCATTGTCTGGTTCTCCCCAGTTGATGTCAAACACTTTGTTGTCTGCATCAGGATTACACTCTGTGGTGTCATAAGGGAGACTGCTCCAGTCAACATACCCCGAGGTAAAGAGACTTTGTTGAGGGGGTTGTTGAGGCTGTGGAGGAAGTTGAGCAGCTGGAAAGGGAGGGATTGATTGTTGGCTCTGCATCTGTTGAGCAGGCACTTGAACATATTGTACTTGAGGCATATATTGCTGTTGAGGAGCTTGTGCCTGTACAAAATGAGCACTCCCTTGAGTTCCATTGTTCCTATTATAATTGGGGTTATAGTTATTTCCAGATTGTGATTGGTTAAAGCTAGAGCTTCTACACTCTCTAGCAAAGTGTCCCAACTTCTGACACTTGTGACATCTCAGTTTAGATTTGTCAAAACCAATTTTTGTATTACTGGTCAATCCTGGAAATTTCCTTCCTGACCTTTTATAAAACTTGTTAGTTTTAATGCTTAGCATGGCCAGTTGGTGTAATATGTCCATTTCCTCTAAGTCATCACTGCTAAAATTTTTCAAATCATCCATGATAAAACATAGATTATCAGCAGTTTGACTTTGGTCATCATTGTCATAACCTGGGAAAGATCTTTCTGATGAGATCCCAGTGGTTATGTCAATATTGTCATAAGATCCATAGGAACAAGTTGGTGAATCTTGTCCCAAAAGTGCTGTACTACCTGGTAGGTAGTCATCAGCAGTTTTACCAGAAGTTTGTAATTTCTTCTTTTGATCGATTTCTCTTTCAAAAGTAAGTAATCTCCCATGGAGTTTTGTAAGAGTGAGGGAGCTAAAATCTGGTGAGGATCTTAAGACAATGGAGTAAGTTTCCCATTTGTCAGGTAGAGACCTTAAAAATCTATGTAACATAGATACTGTTGTATAGGTCTGACCATTTAACTTTAGCTCAGAGATTAATGAGGAGAATCTTTCAAATTGTTGTGTCAAAGTTTCCCCATTAATATAAGCAAATGTTTCATATTGTTGAGCCAAAATTTCTCTGGTGTTGGCAATCACCTCTTCAGTTCCTCCAAACTGTTCTTTAAGACAGTCCCAAAGTTCTTTGGCACTTTCACAATGTAAAAGGCCAGAGTATATTTCATTTGGGAGAGCCATTGCCAACATAGAGAATGCCTTAGCATCTAGCTCAAGTTTTAGGAAATCCTCATCTGTATAGTCTTTGGGATCCTTAGGAATCCCTTCTTTAGTTTCAAGATTTATGTTTACTGGTTTGTGTGGACCATATATCACAGATCTCCAACAACCTGTGTTGGTTTGTGACAAGGTATGTGCCATTCTTTTCTGCCATATATTGTACTCATTTCTCACAAGCATGGCAGGTTTGGTGGCAGAACCAGTATTGTGTGGATCCATTTTTAAAGAGTATAGATTTGTCTGATGACTCTTTTAAGTGATGGATATTGATAAAAAGTGAACCTTTGATCTTTTTATTGAATATCAATAAGAGCTTTGTGTCTGATTCTCAATTTGTTAGATTGATATGTGATCAGATAAACCAATGCTCTGATACCAATTGTTGGATCAGTTTGCTCTTGTTTGCTAAGTGAGAACTTGCTATCTTGACACTTAAGTGTTTAGCAAGTCCTTGTAAATCAGATTATAAGCACAGCGGAATGTTATAAGTTAAAGCAACACTTTTTATGCAAAGGCAGAGTTATAACTCCCCCTTGATGTTTGAAACTAAATAAATGACAAAGTATTTATTATGAATCTAAGTTGTAAATGAGAATTAGATACTTAGAGAGATTCACAATAAATACAGAAATGGAATATAACAATGAGAGTGTTTGAAGGATTTTTCTGTTGAAAATCAATGTCTAAAATAGAAGGTTGAAGCCTCCTATTTATAGACGATTACATGCATGTATCTTGCCTAAAAAGCAAGCACAGAAAGTCCAGTGACAAGTTGCACAAGTTGCAACATTGAAAGAAACAAATACAGCTAAAAGTAATATTAAACAACAAACTACTGATGCAAAAAGGCGGTGGGAAATATCTTCTGCTAAGTGCTGATGAAGGACAACTACTGAAGAGTAGTTTTGTCTTCAGTACTTCTGAAGTGAACTTGTCTGGTTTGGACTTCAGAACTTCTGCAACTTCAGCACTTCTTCATATCTTCTAATCAGCAGTTTCTTGTCTTCTCTTTAGTACTTCTATACTTAGCCAAAAATGACAGAAGTGAATTAGACTAAGGTTTACAAAAGTGGTTTCACCAATCCTCTTTGTCCTAACACTGACCAAATCCGTTCTGCACAATTGGAAGCTTTGAAGGAGGAAAACCTTAAAGCTGAAACCATGCACGGTGCCGATAAGCACCTCGAGCTCGGGTCTGATGGCCTGCATTATTTTGCCGAACGAATTTGGGTTGCTTTATTTGAGGGTTTGCGGGAGCTTGTCATGGACGAAGCTCACAAATCCCGGTATTCTATTCATTCGGGTTCCGATAAGATGTATCAGGATCTAAAGATACTCTATTGGTGGCCCAACATGAAGGCTGACATAGCTTCGTATGTCAGCAAATGCCTGACCTGTGCTAAGGTCAAGGTGAAGTACGAGAAGCCGTCTGGTCTTCTACAGAGTCCAGAAATTCCGGAATGGAAATGGGAACGGATTATAATGGATTTTGTGACCAAACTTCCGAAGTCGCCCAGTGGTTGTGACATGATCTGGGTGATTGTCGACCGGTTGACAAAGTCCGTACACTTCCTCGCTATTAAGGAAACCGACAGTTTGGAGTGGTTGTCTCGTATCTATATTAAGGAAGTGGTCTCCAAGCACGGGGTACCCGTCTCTATCATCTCCGATCGTGATTCTCGTTTCGCTTCCCGTTTCTGGAAGCAATTGCATAAAGTGTTAGGTACTCAACTGGACATGAGCACCGCATATCATCCGCAAACTGATGGTCAGAGTGAGCGGACGATTCAGACGCTTGAAGACATGCTACGAGCATGTGTCATCGATTTCGGTAAGAGTTGGGAGGTTCACCTGCCGCTGGTGGAGTTCTCTTACAACAATAGTTACCACTCTAGCATTAAGGCAGCACCGTTTGAGGCTCTGTATGGACGGAAGTGTCGGTCTCCTCTTTGTTGGGCCGAGGTGAGCGAGAGCCAACTCACTGGTCCAGAAATGGTGTACGAAACTTCCGAAAAGATCGAACAAATTCCTAATCGTATGGCGGCAGCTCATGATCACCAAAAGAGCTACGCCCATCGTCGCCGCAAACCTTTGGAGTTTCAGGTTGGCGACAGGGTCTTATTGAAGGTATCTCCATGGAAGGGTGTTATACTGTCACACCACGTCTAAGGCGGAAACACGTGGCGCGACGGTTCAAAAGTATTAAGCCAAGATTAATGCAAAGCACAATAGTAATTAGAAAAACGGGCATTTATTCAATGCTAATAATCATGTCAAATTATTCATACATAATTATAAATTGTTTTTGAAATTGATAAAGAGGCTACTCCCTTTATCCCCAAGTCCGTGGAATAAAGAGAGGTGACCCTTTTACGACATTTCCAACACCCAACTTGGAGACATTCCCGACCCGGCTCGCCATGCTAACTTCCATCATTCAATTACCTGAAAGATATGTTTGAAAATCGTCAATATATAAATATTGGTGAGTTCACAGGTTTTAATTTAATAAATCTTTGTAAGTGGGAATGTCCTTGTTATGACATTTATAGGAGTTGCAAAGTCCTACAATTTACTTGAGCCTATAACCAAACCAAGACAATTAATAATGCCCCCGCCCCAAGTCGTTACTCGGTATTCCTACGACTTTATTTCAGAATAAGTGCACCCCAGGCATACGCCGATGCATAATCGACGCTATCGATTAGGGGTGGGCCTTGTCAGGCACCAATAGTACTATCCAAATATTCCTTTGGTTTCTCATTCCTGAATAAATGATTATAGTGGGGAGGTCTCAATCCCGAGTGGCGATCTTTACTCAAGCATCCAACCCGTCATACAATCCCAACATATCTTTCCCCCGTAAAAACGTTAAATAGTTTAGAAATGGGGCCGTGAGACTCACCTGTAACTGTGCTCGGCTCAAAGAAAATAGTAAAGTTTGTGATCCCGTACCTACAAAGGTTCTAGGCGTATAAGTCACTTACACCTATGGTGTATGTGCCTTGGCAAGTTGTACATCCAACTTCCCGACCACGTCTTTATCCCAATTCCCGTTTAATAGTTTCGTATCCTAGGTCCAATGGCGATGGATTACCCTTTTCTTACAAGTCATTTATTATTCTTATTAATATTCTTTATGACTTGTACAACATTATACTCGACACGACTCCACCCAACGTATAATTATTTTCCCATTTAAATAATTATACTTAGGATCTTTTCGCTCGATATAAAGTGTTTTCTTATTAACCGACCCGAATTACTTTGCCACATATTTACTTTCCCATTTAAATAAATATGCTAAGTCCTTGTCGTTTGGTAACATAATCTTAACGCCCGACTAGACTTACCACACCGTACATTTATTTTCCCATTTAAATAAATGTACTAGGATCTTGTCGGTATTCACGCGTTCGTAGATATATTTCACCTACTCGTCTCAGTTTTCCTTCTCGCACATCTATTTTCCCATTTAAATAGATGTACTAGAGTTCCATCGGAAACGAGTATATGTACATATATCATCGCGTGGATACTACTTGTTAAGTTCATGTGTCGTTTAGCGTTTTTAATTTGTTACGTTATGTTTTTCCTTTCCCACGAATATTGTTACTACACTTAGGAAAGTGTTACGCACGTTTCACCCTTGTTATATATATTTTACTTTCTTAAAATATATATGTATATTTTTATCTCGACGTAATGGTCTTTTCCTCATAAGTCCGTCTACGTCGGTTCGTGTAACTAAGTTTGTTAGTTAGCGTTTTTCATATTTATTTCCGTTGCGCGTTCTCATGGAGGTATTGTTCCAACTTCCGATTCCGAACGTTTATTTCTCGGAAAAATATATTATGTACGTTTTAGCCCGACTCGTCCAACTTGTTACCAAAAATGTTTCCGATACTTTTATATTCCCATTTATATAAAAGTATCTTATTTTTGTACAAGTCTTCCCAAGTATTTATTTTATACAATCTTACTTTATAAAATACTCGCGTTACTCCATTTATTTTTATAAAACGTTCATTTTATAAAAATATACTTTTTACTTAAAATACCCAAGTAGGCTACTAATTATTTACCAAATCAACCTTGTAAATCATTACTTACACTTTTTGACACCAATATTTCCATCATTGTGTTTTTGGCCCAATAATTTTCTAAAATATTTATTTTAGCCCATCGGCTTCCAATGTTGTCATATTAATCCTTTAACTTACACTTGTAGCATTTTTCACTCAATCTTTCAAGGTTAATATTTTTCTTCCACTTTAGTGGACTTTGAAGAACCATTTTCATCATGTTTAGTTGTTTTTACTTCTTTTTACTTTTAATGGTCTTCTAATCCATCCTAGATGTCAATAATATGCTTATTCCATATTTTAATCCAAAACATCAAATTTTTACTCATCTAAGTGAGTGGACTTTGAAGATGAAACTTTTTCATCTATGATTTTATAATCCTTTTTAACAACTTTTTGACATTATCTAGTCATCTTATGATGATTAAAACCACTTTTCATCTTATTCAAGTCCTTTTCCAAAATCTAGCTTTTCTCATCTTCCAACATACAAGTATGTTCTTATTATTACACTTTCTTCAAAATACTACTTTTATTAATAATAATCTAAGATTTCATTATATTATTATTCTTCCATCTTCATTTTTAATAAAACCCATTACTTCTATAAAACTCATTTTTATTACCCACATAGTACAACTTGCATTCATAGCACAAAAATATGACATTTTAAATAATAAAACAATGCAAGACTTACTACTAGCTCAAGGCTAGGGAAGACAAAATCTTGGATTTTGGGTGTGGTTTAGTGTGTTCTTCCAAGTGGGTTATGCTCCAAGCTCTTAAACACACAAGAAGGGGTTTGATTTAGAATGAACTAGAGGTGATTTGAAGTAGTAAAAATTGAATGAGAGGTGTTGGTGGGGTGGTGGGAGTCCACGGCCACAAGAAGAAAAAGAAGGAGAATTTTTGTGATTTTCTTCCAATGCTTCTCAAGTGATTATATGATCTTCCCAAATCCTCCAAAGATTATCAAATCTTGTCTTGGATTATGGGGATATGGAAGGATTGTGTTAGATCACAAAAAAATTCTCTAGTGATATTATATGGGGGTGTTTGGCCGAGTTAGAGAGAGAGGGAGGAGGAATCATTGGGTTAATTCTTTTATCCAATCCTTTTACATGCAATACTCATCATTGCAAATGATTTGGAAGGGATTTAATAAAAAAACTCAAGTGAACTCCACTTTAAGTGGCCCTTGGCCGGCCCCTATGGGGTATTTGGTGGGGTCCACTTTGCTAATTAACATTCCATATTATGTTTAAGTTAATTCCTTCCGGGTACCGCCCGGGTATTTCTCGAATTTTTGTCGCGGTTTACCCCAATATTAAAATACCGTTAATATTCATAAAATTTTGCCCAGTTAAATTACTGATAATTTATTTCGGTTTTTGTCGGGTGAATTTACGTGTTACGCGCGTATCGGGTGCGGTACGCGCACTTTATTCGTTACCGGGAGATTTGTGCAATAAGCTTTCACGTATGGCTTTGGGTTTCCAAAACTCATAATATTTTGTGAAAATATTATTTATTTTATATTCCGGGTGTCCGGTGTTCGTTTCGCTTATTTAAGTTTTACCGGGTAATCGCCAGTGTCCATACCGGATAGTTTTGCCTGCGCATGATCCTATCATGCTTTGCTATTAAACTTATGCATTCCTATGCATTATTTGGGAATTCCTATCTTTCTAAGGCCTCAATTAAATATTCAGCACATAATTACGGTTAATTACGTTAATCGCGTTTAATTAATTAGTACGGAATTACCTTAATTTTGCTGGTTGTTACATATACGCTTCGGGAAGCGCGACAAACTTAACCCTCGTTATGTTGGACCGTTCCCAATCCTGGAACGTATTGGGCCGATGGCATACAGACTTGACTTACCAGCCGAGCTTAGTAGCGTGCATAATGTCTTCCATGTCTCGAATCTTAAGAAGTGCTTGGCTGAAGAATCTCTCGTGGTTCCTCTCGAAGAAATCAAAGTTGATGATCGTTTACGTATTGTGGAGGAACCAGTTGAAATCCTTGATTATAAGATCCGTAGCCTTCGTCGGAGTAAAATCCGCATCGTCAAGGTTCGTTGGAATTCAAATCATGGACCGGAGTTCACGTGGGAACGGGAAGATCAGATGAAGGCTAAGTACCCTCATCTATTTCCTAAGTGTGCTTTTGAATCGAACTATGTTGCTTCCAAAACTAAATGAATCTCAGGTCGAGATTCCTTTCAACTGGGGGATGATGTAACAACGGGAAAATATTTCTTTTCTTTCTTCCTTTCGTCTCTTCATCTCCGGACATCATTTAATTTTTGGGACGAAAATTCTTTCAACTAGGGGATGATGTGACACCTGGCATATTCAGGTTAATACTTTTCATACTTTACATACATACGTTTCATACTTTGCATACATACGAGTCTACCTCAATGAAAACATTGAAAACAACTACTTAATATCATACTTGACCGGGTTGGTTGAGTCGTGTGTCGTTACGATGGTCCGAGGGATCATTGGGTGTCGGTCCATAACCATGTGTACAAGGATTGGCGATTTGTAGAATCACCGGGCTTATTGCACACACGCAAGTCTTGAGTCCCGAGAATTGGTGATCGGATGGGAACGTGTTAGTTATCATGCATTATGTACTTATAATCATTATATGACTTGTCGATATGTGAAAACATGTTTAAATACGATAAAATAGGGTTTAACGCGCCAAAAACCCGGACACATAGGCTGTAGGCGATTAGGCCATATATGATAGCCTAATGGCCAGTTTAGGGGGCGAATAGAGGGACTTAAGGGCGAATAAGGGGCTATTCGCTAGTTCCTACTAGCGATTAGCAGCCCTACTTGCCTGTACAACCTTGTACTCGGCTGAACTGCATGTGATGACTAAAAACGCCTATAAATACCACCCTTATGTTTTAAAACATCATTTGTGAAACCCTAATACACCCCAAAGCCACCCCATACCTTATCCAACCTCTGCAACACGTTTTTGAGCAAGAAATCACATTTCCAAGCCTTACACCTCATAATCTCACCATTTCAAGGTGTGTTCTTCATCCCAAACCTTTATAATGATGTTGTTTTGATCCATAAAGGTCCAGACCTGATTTATAAACATTTTTGTCTTTGAAAACACATTAAAATCAGTTTCAAATCAAACCCAAACCTCTATACTTGTTATATGTGATGTATTCATGCAAGATAGGATTTTTATCGTTTAAACATGATTGTTCTTATGTTATTATTGTGTTTCTGACCTAAATGAGTTAATATGATGATAACCTAGGAGTTTGAAGGTTCATAGATGTGTAATATTGATATTAGGCGTTTTGACCCGTTTGAATGATTATGGTGGATTGATGATGATATGTTGTGTTTTGTTGATTGTTTGAGGTTAGGGTTTACTCTAGGATGATGCTAGAACAGTAGGATATTGTTGGACAACATCATTATGTGATGAAATCTGAATATATGCTATATAGGGTAAGTTTTGCATGAGGATGTGATGTTTACATGATAATATTGCTATTTTGGGAAAACACATGCATTCGGGACGGCTAGGGTGATGATAAATTAGGGGTTTTTGCTTGAAATAGTTGGGTTAATGTTTTGGGTTGGATATTGGGTGTTTACACATGTTTCGGATCTAATTTGGAGGGTTAAACGCGCAAAAAGAATGAACAGAACAATAATAGCGAATAGGGGTTCCTAATCGCCTATAATATAGGCGATTGGCCCCCAATCGCCTGAACTATAGGCGATTGGGAGCCCAATCGCCATTATTACTAGTGATTACAGCCCTACTCGCCATTTTGACCCTCCTAATCACCAGTTGACTTTTCCTAATCACATGTTTGCTTCCTAATCGCGTGTACAGCTGCTATATGTATATTTTAACATCCCGAAACACGGATTGACGCCTAGGAACATGTTAGGAACCCCGTGACATGTCCAATGACTTGGTAACACATTTCGGACTTAGTTATACGTTAATTGACCGATATGTTAGACTAGGTGAACTCTTGCGCGTATTAAGTGTTTAATTGCATATGTTGCATGATATCTTGCTTTCGGCTAACACGTGGGATGTCGGGTCACCAATGGGATGTCGGGCCTTGTCTGGTGTGGTCGGTTAAACGTTTAAACATCATGTCATATGTACACGGTTATGGTCTGGACTGTTAGGGACTAATCAACCTACGGGTTGTTAGTCTAACACCCTATACGCTCGTCATGATAGGTCACCGGTATTTGGTGCCGTCTATTGAGCAGGTTTACCTGTTTTAGAGTGGGAAGCAGCATCAAGTGAGTTTCACGGCCCCACTTTACGTTTACATTTCGGGGGAGACACATGCTTATACATATTTCATAAAATATCATGTTATACTAGTGTTAAATTCATTTGTGCTATACGATACGTAAAGTCCCGGGGAAACCATGAATATGTTGGATAGCATAACGGGGGAAATGTGGATAGATCTACTGGGACTGACAGACCCCACACGTCGGCTAGGAGCCGGGCGGGTGCATATTGTCTCGGTCATAAGCATAATCGTTTCGGGCAAAATCATATATCGTTGTCTGTAATGGTTTCCGGTCGTAGTAGTATTATTCATGCGTCTAGCTAACGCTATCATTTCTAACATAGTGATAACATGATGGCTTTTATTACTTAACATTTAATATAAAACCTGTGAACTCACCGGCATTATTTGCTGACGTTTTTAGCATGTTTGTCTCATGTCATTGAGGTAGCATCATATCATAGGCACATGGAGTCTCACGGCGTCTAGGATTCATATGCATCATATTTAGCTTTTTCAGACTTACGTACTTATGCTTTCATGTTGTAATAAAGTGTTACGCTTCCGCAGCGATGGATTGTTTATGAAAACTTAATGGTTTGTTTATGTCATTTTTACGTATCATATAGTGTCGTTTATTGTGACCGTTGACTTGGATCCTGGTTTGTCACGCGCCTTGCGGTAAAACCCCGCACGTCGAATTTGAGGGTGTGACACAACATCCGGGACCCTTTGATTCGTTACATACACGGTCTAATTAGCTGGTCTATTGCCGGACGGTGTACTTGTAACGAAAGGGTCAATCAGTCTGACCTTTTCTATTTGTACTGCATCCTTAGGGGTATGCCGGTTGCGCTGCATAGGTGCTTTGCTGAGTACATTGCGGGCTACCCTCATAGGCATCAGGCAGGGGGTATTCCGATCGGGGGGATCATCATCGCCATAGCATTGCGTGTTTGCCCGGCCGACTTGTGGACCCATATCTAGGATGAAATCTACCACTCCCGATGCTGCCCAGGTATGATTATTATTTATTGTAATTTATTATTTATTATTATTTAACATTATTGTTATTGTTTGTGTGTTTCAGCCGCTAAATATACAGACTATGCAGCAGATGAAGGTGGCGGCCAAGGTCAGGGGGAGCAGGGGCCCCCCAATATTACCAGCGCGCTTGGGTGTAGCTGGCGACCGTTGTAAGCATTTTATACCACAGCTGCTGGTACATATTGAGTGGCCGCTTGCCGAGGAGGTTCAGATGCCACACGTTAGCGACGGCGATCCACCGGTGGATGTAGAGATGCCAGATGCTCCCCCTGATGCCCGACAGCATGTTGCCCGCGTTTATCATGCCATTAGGTTGCCTGATACCACGAACCAGCTACTTCAGCAGGTTATGGATCAAATGGGGTCGATGCGGACTGATATGGGGTCGATGTGGACTGATATGCAGGAGATGCGGGCTGATATGCGGTGGTTGTTGGAGAGCGAGAAAGAGAGGCGGGTACATTTAGGTTTGGCGCCGCGTACCATTTAGGGTAGGGCGTCCACCAGTCAGCAGACTGGTCCGTCAGCAGTCAGCAGTTCGATCCATCCGGTGTATATCATGGGTCGGGTCATTAGTTGTTTGTTTATTTGAATGTTATTATTGTATGAACAATATGTTTTATTATCTGTAGTTATTTCTTTATTTGGATAATATTATTGTATGTAAATGGTTGAATATTATGCTTTATTTTGTTTTATTGTTCGTATCTTGTGTTTTGTTTAGTTCGGCAACATAAACGTTAATAAAAAACCAAACATTCATATTCACATTCACATCCATATAAAAAAAAATCATATTATACAAATAACACAAAATAAACATTTATAAAAAACCAAAATTTATATTCACATCTCTAACTCATCTTAAACACACACACACTACACTTATAAAAAACCAAACAATCATCAACCAATCATTGCCAATGATTGGTAATCATTTGGATGCTAGGGGATGGGTCGGGGGGGCCTCCACGACCCGTCATTTTGCTCTGGTTGGCCCTCCACAGGACGTGGAGGCCTCCACGGGCCGTCTTTTTTGTGCTGGTTGGCCTTCCACGGGCCGTCTAGGCCTCTACAGTCTGTGGAGGGAGTGTCTAGATAAAAACCCTAGTGTCTGAATATCCAAAGCCTTTGTCAAAACAGTGACAACCAACTAATATACAATGTCAAGATCATAGAAAAGAAATACACTAAGCGCATACATAGATTATAGCTTCTTACTTGGCCATTGCAGCTTCTTGTCGGTAGAATTTTGTTAAGACATTTATAAGAGATGGTCAATTCGACTAAACCAAAAGTGACGAAAAATCATACTGTATTTGTTGAATGGATTGGAAGGGCACCATTCGCCCCCAATTCAAAACACATCACACCTCACATTCTCACAGACATAGTTATTAATAGTGACTATAGCGAATAGCGTAGCGTAGGTGTCTTGTGTCGCTATATGGTTGATAGCGACAAATAGCGCGAAATAATGAGATTTTTGTATTTTTTTATTTTTGGTAAAAATTACATATAAAATATCTCTAAAAAATTTTCTAGTGTATAGCTAAATATGAAACAACGCCCTTTATTTCATCGTTATCCCCGTAGCGTAGCGTATCGATAGCTTGTCGCTATCATCCGCTACTCGCTATCGACAAGTATGCTCACAAACAATTAATACTCAAAGGTAACAATTTATTCCCTTTTCTCATACCCACATAAACACAAGCCCCCCAAGCACATTATGATTAAACCAATTCCCAAGCCCATATTCCTCTTCTGTTATTTTTTAATCATATTAAATGAAGTCGGAATCTCAGCCAAGAAAGAAGCCCAAGTTAATGTTCTGACGGACCCGTTAGACGGAGGGTCCACTTACGGTTTGGTTGAAGAATTTGATACTCAGTTTGCTTCTTTAACAGATGAACACAAAAAAATTTATAACTGTGTAATGAAATTTGTTGAGGATAAGAAAGGAAAAGTTTTTTTTGTTTATGGTTATGGTGGTACGGGTAAAACTTTCCTATGGAAGACACTATCTTCATCCATAAGATCTAAAAGAAAAATTGTTTTGAATGTTGCTTCGAGTGGTATTGCATCTTTGCTATTGACAGGTGGTAGGACAGCACATTCCAGGTTTCGTATTCCTATAAACCTAACTGAAGATTCTATGTGTTACATGCAACCAAATAGTGATGTTGCCCAACGGCTTAAAAAAACAGATTTGATTATCTGGGATGAAGCACCCATGGTTCATAAGTATGCTTTCGAAGCACTAGATCGAAGTTTAAAAGATGTATTTGGTGTTCATGATGTTGACTCTTCTGATTTGCTATTCGGTGGAAAGGTCGTTGTGTTTGGGGTGACTTTAGACAAATTCTACCAGTTGTACCAAATTGAACTAGGCATGACATTGTTAATGCCTCTTTAAGTTCATCATACATTTGGCACAAATACGTTGTTTTAGAATTAACAAAAAATATGAGGTTGCTTTCAGGAAGTTGCAAGTCTGATATCGAGGAAACTAAAAAGTTTGCAGATTGGCTTTTGGATATAGGAGAAGGAAAGGTGTATACAATAAGTGATGTTCAGGATGTTATTGAGATACCTGAGGACTTACTTATTTCTCAATCTTTGGATCATGTTTCCGATTTGATATCCTTTGTGTATCCGTCACTTTTGGATAACATCCACATTCCTCATTATTTTCAAGATGGGCTATATTGGCACCGGAGAATGAGGTTGTTCAAGAAATTAATGATAGATTACTTTCAATGTTTCCTGGTGAGGAAATTGAGTATCTAAGTTCAGATAGTGTTTGTCAGTCCGAAGATGTTAACGAAAAGGTTGATGAAAGCTTAATTTCTCCTGATATTTTGAATGGTCTTAAGTTATCTGGAATACCAAATCACCGTTTAGTTTTGAAAGTTGGTGTCCCGGTAATGTTACTTAGAAACACTGATCAGAAAAGCGGTTTGTGTAATGGAACAAGGTTACAAATTGTTAAAATGGGAGAACGTGTAATAGAAGGGAGAATCATTTCGGGAAGTAATATTGGAATGCGAACGTTTATCCCAATAATTACTTTATCAACTTCGGATAAGAGAATTCCTTTTAAACTTAACAGAAGACAATTCCCACTTGCTGTTTCTTTCGCAATGACAATAAAGAAGAGTCAAGGACAATCCTTATCCAGAGTTGGGTTGTATTTGAAAGATCCTGTTTTTTCACACGGGCAGTTGTATGTTGCGCTATCAAGGGTCAAAAGTCGAGATGGACTGAAGATAGTTATACTAGATGAAGATGGCAAACTGACGAACAAAACATCAAACGTTGTGTACAAAGAAGTCTTTCAAGCTTTAGGAATAATTTTATAACATTTTGATGCATTTTTTAACTTATCTTTATTGACGTCATGTACACACAACTTCAATAATACAAATATTATTTTCATATTTTTATATTTTTCTTTGCTATGAACCGTGGGTATCCACGAGTCTCTAACCTAGTGACCTATATATAAAGATACATCATCCCTGTTAAAATGTTTTGGATTGTCTTAAGTAAAACCAATTGTTCCAATGAATCAATGCTAAACAAACCTTTTAACTAAGCCATATCATACGGACTATTACTATATAAAGATACATCATCCCTGTTAAAATGTTTTGGATTGTCGTGATAAATGTTTGAGTGATAATTATTTGAACCCTATTGAAATTGGCTTGGTTCATAAATAAATCAGTACCTAAATACTGTTTTTTTAATCTATCTATATATATAAAAGAAAACGTATATGCTGACGTGGCGTGCAATGGAGGCCTCAACCTCCCATTGAAAGTGCCACGTGGCATCATAATTAAAAGATTTTAGTATTTTTGAATTATTTCCTTTTTTAATTAAAAAAAGATAAACATAAAACCCTAAATTCTCAATTACTAAAATTAAATTGAGTTATTTTAGGAAAAAATAATTTAAAAATAAATTTAAAATTTTATCTCTCATGTTTCTTCCCATAATTTTTAAACGTTTATATCTTTTATATACGGGATTTTTTAAAGAAAAAAATTACACCAAATTAACGAGCGTTTTATTATCTTTCCAACGAGTACCATAGTGCTATATAAAAAACGGAGAAAAAATCGACTATTTTTTGTGGGGTTTCGTTTATACAGGAAAAAAAAACACACAAAGTGTTCATGTTATTCATTAATCATGTTTTTTCTTTTAAATCAGGTTCTTAATTACGATGTTGAAAATCAGCCCAATCGCCATGTTATCATTTAACATACTATGAAAATGCAATGATTGAGAGATTTTGTGGTTAGTTAACTTAAGCCATTTGCAATAGGTTATCACGTAAAATTAGATTTTTCAACCCCGGGACCCTCCTGGGGTAATCAGCTAGTACACATATATTTTAAGTCAAATTTAAATGGTATAGACCAAATTGGTTCAGGTTGATAACAATTTGGGTGATGAGAGGAGGGATTGATATACAAACTATTGGTTTGGGTTGGGTTGAACTATATATATATAGGGGAGAGTTCAAATGAGAAGAAGCTTTCTTGTAAGAAGAAAAAGAAGAAATTTAAACCATTAGAAATCTTTCATTTAATAGTTGTATTTAATGTTAAATAAATTTTTAAGTTTTTGTAACTCTTATAAACTAGTTAAATAAATGAAATCATAATTCTTTTTTAAATATATATATCTTTAAAGCAAAAATAATTTAGATTGAAAGATAATTTCGGTATGTGTAGGATATACCTAATGATAATTTCGATATGTGTAGGATAAAAGTATGACAATTTTGGTGTGTGTAGGATGAATTTTGATTTGTGTAGGACAATTTTTTATGTATGTAAGATAAAATATATAAAAGTAATTAATTGACTAATTAATGTGAAATGAGTTAAACTATTTAATGTTATTTCTTCTTTTTCTTCTCAAATGATCCTCTCTCTCTCTCTCTCTCTCTATATATATATATATATATATATATTATATAGGTCAAGTATAAAATGAAAACCCGCTTGAGTTGAGAAAACCTTCGAAAACCCATGTAAAAAACATTATTTTTCTTTGAAAAAAAATAACAAATGTAAACTACATGTTTGTAAGCGTTTTGGACCAAAAAAATAAAAAAAGCGCCGATGAGATTTTAAAAAAAAAAATAAACAAAGTTGCTGAAAACATAGGCAAATAGTTGAAAACATATGTTTTTTAGCAACTTTGTTTATTTTTTTTTAAAAAAAATCCTATCGGCGCTTTTGTTATTTATTTTTTTTGCCCAAAATGTTTAAAAACACGTATTTTACAAAAAAAATGTGTTAAAATATTTAATGTTATTTCTTTTTTTTTTTCTTCTCTAATTTATATTTCTTCTCAAATGATCCTCCCTCTATACATATACATATGTATATATATATAGGGGAGGGATAAATTGAAAACCCTCCCCAGTTAAGAAAACCCATGAAACCCTTAATCTAACCATCCATTTTACTGATCAAGGGTTAGGATTGTCACACCCTCAAATTTCCACCTGCGGAGTTCTACCGCGAGGCGTGTGACACACCAGGATCCAAGTCAACGGTCACAATAAACGACGTCTAAATGTAAAAACATACGTAAACAAGAACCATGCATAAGTTTAAAACCAACATTTAACAGTGCGGAAGCATTTAAAGTTTACAAAAGTCATGCAGAAATAAGACATAAGTTCAACATTTCATAAATCCAAAACGTGTAAATGAGACCCTAGACGCGAGACGACTCCAGTGCGACCTCGTGCGCCTATCTGACAGCTGCTACCTTAGCGACCTGAGAAAACATGCTAAAAGAGTCAACATATAATGCTGGTGAGTTCACAGGTTTTAATTAAACGTTTAAAGTGTTCCATCGAAAACCGTTACCATCACAATTACTACTATGCTTATGAGAACGCCAACCAGGCGCAGAATGAGATACTCATACGGGTGAAACCATTACTGACTGAGCCGTGTGTTACCCTTAGTTTCCTATGGGCTACCGTCATCGCCGGTAGACCTTGTTTTGTTAGAGACAATATGCACCCGCCCGGTCCAACCGTCGAGTGGGGTTTGTCAGTTCCCAATAGCGCTATCCATATTTCCCCGCCATATACCCATGTTAGTGGTTTCAAGGGATTTTCGATGAACCGTATAGTACGATAAGTGAGCCATAGTATAACGTGATAAAGAGTCATGAGCCATAAGAGTTTAACAAGTCATAAGTCATAAAAGAGTTTTAAGCATGTTTCTCCCCCGAAAACATAAACAGTAAAATGTGGGGCCGTGAACTCACCTTAGGTTGCGTATTCCGTTTAAGAGTGAACCGTATGCGTGATATGAGTAAACCGTCTGTGAGATATGATAGCCCCAACTATTGGCGACCTATCATAAGATATGTGTCAAGTTAGACTAATAACCCATCGGGTTCATTAGTCCCTAAGTCCAGTCCATGACCATTATGTGTCCGAAAAGCATGTTTAACCGACAACCAGACAATGTAAGACAAGACTCGACATCCCATTGGTGACCCGACATTCCACGTGTTAGATAAATACAAAACAACATGCCACATATGCAATTAAACACTTAATACGCGCAACAGTTCACCTAGTCTAGCATAATGTCTGATTAACGCATAAACAGGTCCGAATACGTGTTACTAAGTCATTGGGTGAATCCCGGGGTTCCTATCATGTTCCTAGGCGTCAAATCATGTTCCGGGATGTTAAAATATACATACAGCAGCATTACACGCGATTAGGAATCAAACTAGCATTTAGGAAAAGTCAACATGTGATTAGGGTTGGTCAACAGGCGATTACAAGGGCTAATCGCCTATATATACACGAGTAGGGTTCCCATTCAGGCGATTATGCCCCTAATCGCCTATAGCATAGGCGATTAGGATGCCCAATCGCCTATAGTGCAGCTGATTTGGTTTTTCGCGCGTTTAACCCTCCAAATCAGATCCGAAACGTGTAAAAACACCCAATAATCATCCTAACACATTAACAAACATATTTCAAGCAAAACCCCTAAGTTTTCATCATTCTAACAGTTCCGAATGCGAGCGTTTTCCTAAAATGGCAACTTAGCATGTAAACATCACATCAACATGCAAGAACTTGCCCTAAATAGCAAATATCCAGATTAAATCACATAACCACGTTGTCCGATAGCATCCTACTGTTCTAGCATCATCCTATAACAAACCCTAACATCATACAATCAACAACATGCCTCATATCATCCTTAATCATCAAAAATCCTTCAAATGGGTCAAAACATCAAGTATCAACAATACACCACCAAAACCATTCAAACTCCTAGGATATCATCATACTAACTTGTATCAGCAATAAACATCATAATAACATAAGAACAACCATGATTCAATCCTAAAAATCCTATCTTTAAACACATATAACACATATAACACATGTAAAGGTGTGGGTTTGTTTAAAAACGGTTTTAAATGGATTTTCAAAGACAAAAACATTTATAAGTCAGGTCTGGACGTTTAGGGAGTAAAACATAATCATTTAAAGGTTTGGGTTTGAAGAACACACCTTGTAATCAAGAGGTGATGATGGAATAAGCTTGAAAATTGTGGTTTTGATGCAAAAACGAGTTCCAGAGGGTGTTTGTGTGTTGGGTTATGTTATGGGACGGCTAGGGTTGCACAAATGATGTTTTGGAGGTCAAGGGTGGTATTTATAGGCGTTTTTAGTCGTTCAGCACGTATCACGCGAGTATGCAGGTTTATACGCGATTAGGGAGCCTAATCGCATGACAGTTCATGCGATTGGCCCCTACTCGCCTATAAGCATCCTCCAATCGCCCCTTTATAGGCGATTAGGCTATTCCCCAAGAGCCTAATCGCCTGCAGCCTCAGTGTTCGTGTGTTTTGCGCGTTAAACCCCGTTTTAACACATGTTAGCACATATTCACATACCGACAAGTCACATAATGATTGTAAACATATAATGCATGATAAATAACACGTTCCCGCCCGATCACCAATTCCCGGGACCCGAGACTTGCGTATGTTAAAACCCTAATGATGTGCGACTCGACTCGACCGACCTTGTTATGTGTAACGTATGCGCGACTCGCTAAGGTAGACTTACTAAGTTTTCAAAAGTTAGTTACCGAAAGTTGCCGGGTGTCACATCATCCCCCTGTTGAAAGAATTTTCGTCCCGAAAATTTCCCGAAGTCGAGGAGAGAAAACAAATAAGAAGAAAAATTTTCCGGGTCGTCACATCATCCCCCTGTTGAAAGGAATCTCGTCCCGAGATTCTTTCGGCTTCAACAGTAATGAGTGTCGACCTCTGCGCCCAAGTAACGTTTCCCCAAAATACAACAAGTGAAGGTCATGAATCAAACGTGCCAGTAACAACCGGGAAACCACTTTCCCCAAATGTGAGTATGAGACAAGAGACCCCCGATGAAAGCCTACTGGAGCCTACTCTGATCGGTATAACTAATCCACCGGTACCGTCCAAGTAGCATCCCCAAAGGACCCTCATCGACCCAAAGAATGAGAAACAGTGACCAAACCACAAGGAAAACACCCGAAACACGAACGCACAACAATGCGGATAAAAGTATGACCAAAGCGTAACAAGAGATAAGAGAGAATACGTACGGGTAACAGTGTCTGGGTCCACCTGGTTCTCCCTAGCACCGATAACGTAAGCATGAGCACGAGTCCACCGGCCACCGCCCTCCTTGTCCCCATCCTTCCCTGCAGTCTCTGTGCCCCCTTGATTCAACTTGGGACAGCTTCGCTTGAAGTGCCCCGCTTCCCCACAATGAAAGCAACCCTGGTTCCCCTGTGGAGCAGAGGTAGTAACAGCAGTAGTCTGAGTCGTCCTGGAAAGGTTGACCCTGCAATCCTTGGCATGATGCCCCGGTTTCTGACAACGCTCACAGCGAAAACTCTCACAAGTACCATAGTGATGAAACCCACAACGTCCACACTTAGGGCTTTTCCCAGCATAGCCCCCCCTGTTTCTGGTCCGATGCTGACCCAGAAGCTTCAGTCTTCTTCGCTGCCGGTTGTCGCTGAGTCCCCGATGAACCCTTATCCACGCTTTCCCACTTCCTCTTGTTCTCAGCCGGCGCCTTCACAGAAGAGCCCCTAGGAGGCAAGACACCCTCAGAAATCTTCAAGTTGGTCATCTTAGTAGCTGACCGCACAGCCTCTGACATAGTAGTAGGATCCCTAGCAGACACCAATCCCGCAATCTCCGGCACCAAACCCGCAAGATACTGCTCTATCCTCCTATACTCCGGTGTAGACAAACCTGGACACATCACTGCTAGCTCATTGTGCCTGATCGTGTACTCCTCAACCTCAGAACCAACCATCTTAAGATTCCCATATTCCTGTTCCAACCTCTTAATCTCCTCACGCGGGCAATACTCATCCTTCAACCTACGCACAAAATCCGCCCAAGGCATGGCGTTGGCCTCCCCAAGACCAAGTGTCTGTGTGACGCAGTTCCACCACGTCAAGGCGGCTCCTACAAAAGTCCCCGAAGCAAACTTCACCCAATCCACCACTGGAGTCTCACATAAAGCAAATACCGACTCCGTCTTCTCCAACCACCTGAGTAACTCTACAGCTCCCTCCGTACCCTGGAAGCTGAGAGGCTGACAATCCTTAAACCGCTTATATGCAACACCTGCCTGAACCGGAGGAGCAGCAGCACCCATGAAAGTCTGCTGGGCTGCCTGAAAAGCAGCTAGTGCAACGCCCAACTGTTGCTGCATCATCTCATTGAGTTCCTCATGCGTCATAGTGATGTTACCACCACCTCTACCCCCACCACGGCGTCCACCTCCGCCACCACGGCGTCCACCTGCACGTCCACCAGCGCGACCAGACATGTTCTGCCAAAACATGAGACGAGACACTCAGTACCACAAACAAACCAAGCTACAAGTGACCAAACGAACTCAGAATACGGTTCCAGCATGACCGTTAGTCCGAACACAAAGTCCACCAAGATTTTCATGCATTTCGATTTATGATTTCGTGTGCACCCGAAATAACAAATCGCTCTACATGGTCCCCTAGGCGTGCTCCGAGCTAGAACTTCAAGTCACCCGATAACCACATCCCAGAATGATATAACTAACTCAAAAGATTGATAAGTAAGTCCCCTCGGCTGTAACCCAGAGATGAAAATAAAGTGAAGCTAAAAATAGCCAAGAATGAGATAAGTAATGTGACACTGTATGGTAAGGAGACCGACACCCCGACAAGGTTAGTATGTTTGCCCAAAGGACACGACTCAAATGTATGTGACTGTCTAGTGTGTGAGACTCGGCTATAGTCTAGACTCTACATGCAGTCCTAGTTCACTATAACCATTGTCTCTGATACCAATCTGTCACACCCTCAAATTTCCACCTGCGGAGTTCTACCACGAGGCGTGTGACACACCAGGATCCAAGTCAACGGTCACAATAAACGACGTCTAAATGTAAAAACATACGTAAACAAGAACCATGCATAAGTTTAAAACCAACATTTAACAGTGCGGAAGCATTTAAAGTTTACAAAAGTCATGCAGAAATAAGACATAAGTTCAACATTTCATAAATCCAAAACGTGTAAATGAGACCCTAGACGCGAGACGACTCCAGTGCGACCTCGTGCGCCTATCTGACAGCTGCTACCTTAGCGACCTGAGAAAACATGCTAAAAGAGTCAACATATAATGCTGGTGAGTTCACAGGTTTTAATTAAACGTTTAAAGTGTTCCATCGAAAACCGTTACCATCACAATTACTACTATGCTTATGAGAACGCCAACCAGGCGCAGAATGAGATACTCATACGGGTGAAACCATTACTGACTGAGCCGTGTGTTACCCTTAGTTTCCTATGGGCTACCGTCATCGCCGGTAGACCTTGTTTTGTTAGAGACAATATGCACCCGCCCGGTCCAACCGTCGAGTGGGGTTTGTCAGTTCCCAATAGCGCTATCCATATTTCCCCGCCATATACCCATGTTAGTGGTTTCAAGGGATTTTCGATGAACCGTATAGTACGATAAGTGAGCCATAGTATAACGTGATAAAGAGTCATGAGCCATAAGAGTTTAACAAGTCATAAGTCATAAAAGAGTTTTAAGCATGTTTCTCCCCCGAAAACATAAACAGTAAAATGTGGGGCCGTGAACTCACCTTAGGTTGCGTATTCCGTTTAAGAGTGAACCGTATGCGTGATATGAGTAAACCGTCTGTGAGATATGATAGCCCCAACTATTGGCGACCTATCATAAGATATGTGTCAAGTTAGACTAATAACCCATCGGGTTCATTAGTCCCTAAGTCCAGTCCATGACCATTATGTGTCCGAAAAGCATGTTTAACCGACAACCAGACAACGTAAGACAAGACTCGACATCCCATTGGTGACCCGACATTCCACGTGTTAGATAAATACAAAACAACATGCCACATATGCAATTAAACACTTAATACGCGCAACAGTTCACCTAGTCTAGCATAATGTCTGATTAACGCATAAACAGGTCCGAATACGTGTTACTAAGTCATTGGGTGAATCCCGGGGTTCCTATCATGTTCCTAGGCGTCAAATCATGTTCCGGGATGTTAAAATATACATACAGCAGCATTACACGCGATTAGGAATCAAACTAGCATTTAGGAAAAGTCAACATGTGATTAGGGTTGGTCAACAGGCGATTACAAGGGCTAATCGCCTATATATACACGAGTAGGGTTCCCATTCAGGCGATTATGCCCCTAATCGCCTATAGCATAGGCGATTAGGATGCCCAATCGCCTATAGTGCAGCTGATTTGGTTTTTCGCGCGTTTAACCCTCCAAATCAGATCCGAAACGTGTAAAAACACCCAATAATCATCCTAACACATTAACAAACATATTTCAAGCAAAACCCCTAAGTTTTCATCATTCTAACAGTTCCGAATGCGAGCGTTTTCCTAAAATGGCAACTTAGCATGTAAACATCACATCAACATGCAAGAACTTGCCCTAAATAGCAAATATCCAGATTAAATCACATAACCACGTTGTCCGATAGCATCCTACTGTTCTAGCATCATCCTATAACAAACCCTAACATCATACAATCAACAACATGCCTCATATCATCCTTAATCATCAAAAATCCTTCAAATGGGTCAAAACATCAAGTATCAACAATACACCACCAAAACCATTCAAACTCCTAGGATATCATCATACTAACTTGTATCAGCAATAAACATCATAATAACATAAGAACAACCATGATTCAATCCTAAAAATCCTATCTTTAAACACATATAACACATATAACACATGTAAAGGTGTGGGTTTGTTTAAAAACGGTTTTAAATGGATTTTCAAAGACAAAAACATTTATAAGTCAGGTCTGGACGTTTAGGGAGTAAAACATAATCATTTAAAGGTTTGGGTTTGAAGAACACACCTTGTAATCAAGAGGTGATGATGGAATAAGCTTGAAAATTGTGGTTTTGATGCAAAAACGAGTTCCAGAGGGTGTTTGTGTGTTGGGTTATGTTATGGGACGGCTAGGGTTGCACAAATGATGTTTTGGAGGTCAAGGGTGGTATTTATAGGCGTTTTTAGTCGTTCAGCACGTATCACGCGAGTATGCAGGTTTATACGCGATTAGGGAGCCTAATCGCATGACAGTTCATGCGATTGGCCCCTACTCGCCTATAAGCATCCTCCAATCGCCCCTTTATAGGCGATTAGGCTATTCCCCAAGAGCCTAATCGCCTGCAGCCTCAGTGTTCGTGTGTTTTGCGCGTTAAACCCCGTTTTAACACATGTTAGCACATATTCACATACCGACAAGTCACATAATGATTGTAAACATATAATGCATGATAAATAACACGTTCCCGCCCGATCACCAATTCCCGGGACCCGAGACTTGCGTATGTTAAAACCCTAATGATGTGCGACTCGACTCGACCGACCTTGTTATGTGTAACGTATGCGCGACTCGCTAAGGTAGACTTACTAAGTTTTCAAAAGTTAGTTACCGAAAGTTGCCGGGTGTCACATCTGTAACACCTCGCCCCTCTCACCACCAATATTGTCCGCTTTGCCCCGATGGGTTGCCCGTCCAGAGCTCACGGATTTTCTTTTGGTTGCCCAGTGGAGACTTCCCAGGAGGTCACCCATCCTGAAATTTCTCCCACCTGAGCACGCTTAACTGTGGAGTTCTCCTCTCATCCACTAAAATTAAGCCCAAAACACGTTGGTGATTTAAGAGGCAAGACATTACTTATGAACCAAGGATCTCTCCTGGCCACGGCTGATGTGGGATTTTCCTGGGGTGTCACATTCACCCCCTGTTAGAGTCTCATCGTCCCTGATGAGGTGTGTTCCTGGGGTGTCACATTCACCCCCTGTTAGAGTCTCATCGTCCCTGATGAGGTGTGCACCCACCATCCCGAACGGCACAGGAGTGGCTCTGATACCATCTGTAACACCCCGCCCCTCTCACCACCAATATTGTCCGCTTTGCCAATCCAAAGCTCACGGATTTGTTTTTGGTTGCCCAAGTAGAGACTTCCCAAGAGGTCACCCATCCTGAAATTTCTCCCACCTGAGCACGCTTAACTGTGGAGTTCTCCTCTCATCCACTAACATTAAGCCCCAAAACGCGTTGGTGATTTAAGAGGCAAGACATTACTTATGAACCAAGGATCTCTCCAGGCCACGGCCGATGTGGGATTTTCCTAGGGTGTCACAAGGATTGCATCTTACTTTTGATCAAAAAGTTTGAATACTTATTTGGATGAAAAGGGTAAGATTGTCCAGAATTTTTAAAGCCTTCTCTCCTCTCTCCTCTCTCTCTCCTCTCTCCTCTCTCCTCTCTCCACTTTATTTATTAATATAGATAACATAGATTTATGGTTTTATCTAAAAAATAAATTAATTTTTTTGAAACACTCATGTTACCAGGTTTCAAGCCTTGGGCAACAGATGTTTTTTGTAGTACGTTGGAGTAACACATGTTTCAAGCCTCAAAAACCCAAATCGTATGTTTTTGTTCGTTGTAAGACCTGTACTATATGATAAATTATAACTCAAACAACAAAAACATATCGTAAATTGTAACCCAAAAACACCAAAAACATACGTCTTTTAATGGAAACATATGTTTTTAAATGGAAAACAAAAACATATGTATTTATAACACAAACATATGGAAAACAAAACACCCAACTTCATCTTTTTGAATCCAAGATTTTCAGATCTCCATGGCTACAAACCACAAGAAAAAATAAGATAAATTATAAGCCAAACAACAAAAACATATGATTAATTATAACCCAAAACACAAAAATATGTGATAAATCATAACCCAAACAACAAAACATATGTTTTAAAATAAAACAACTTCTCTTAATATATCTTTCTTGCCTCACATGCAATATCTACACTTCTCTAAGCATCGTTTCACTTTCTTCATCGAGAAGCCTTTGGCTCTAATAATCAAATGCTTTTAAATTAAAACAAAAAACAAAACTTTGATAGAAAAAAAATATCACCAACGTAACTTCAACAAAAACAACAAGACAAAATGTTTTTAAAAGAAAAAAAATCCTTTACACATATTCCTATATCTACCCAACTACAACCAGTGACTCGACAACCAGATCTGGAAGTTTGCATCATGTATATGTAAAAAAACGTTCCGAAGAAGAGGGCTATACAGATCTAGAAGTGAGGGTGGGTATGGTGACGGTGGGTCAACAAAGACCCCCCCCCCCCCCGTTCTCTCTCTAAAACATCATGGTTTCTCTGTCTAAAAACTTCGAGCCGCACCACCATTGTCATCCACCTGTGTCACCATCGTCGTTCACCACCACTGTCGCACCACCTTTTTCTCTCTAAACATCATGGTTTGTCTTTGATTTTTCAAAGAAGATCTGAGAAACTTGAAAAGAGAGAGAGCTTTTTTGAGTATGTGAAATGTTTGTTTTTTGGAAAGAGAGAAAGAGAAATATTCCACAGTACTAG
The DNA here is from genome assembly GCA_028751855.1 of Ambrosia trifida. NCBI lineage: Eukaryota > Viridiplantae > Streptophyta > Magnoliopsida > Asterales > Asteraceae > Ambrosia > Ambrosia trifida. The sequence goes on from CM054131.1 coordinate 23,413,817, forward strand.
AGTTTAAGGAGTGAGAGAGTGAGACTTTTCAATTTTTTGTCAGGGCCACAGTAACAAAACAAAAATACCGAAAATAACCTTTACATCATTTTCAAAGTCACATACGTGGCTCAATAATAGCCATGAGAAGGGGTTTTTTGGGTTTCTTGATCTCAACATGGTTTGCAATTTATAATTACCCTATATATATATATATATATATATATATATATATATATATACCGGGAAAAGGTAAAATGAGAACCACACTTTTGTGAAAAAACCATGGAAACTCACTTTTTTAACCACAGACATATTTTATTCAAAAAAATAATTTATGGTTTTGAATTAAAGGAGAATAAAATATAAAAGGGAATATTCCCTTTTCTAATAAGACAAAACAAGGTGGGCCATATCATTACACCGCTGTAAAATTATTTTTTTTATTATTTTTTTTACGGTGGGGTTATCCATTTTTACACCGGTTGGAAATTTTTGATTTTAAAATTCACATATTACATCGGGGTTCTTATGGTTCTTTCACGAAAGAGTGGTTTTCAAATGAACCTAATCCTAATCCTATATATATATATATATATATATATATATATATATATATATATATATATATATATACAGGGAATGGATAATTTGAGAACTTGCTTGAGTTGTGAGAACTTGATAACTCACTTTATAGCCACAAGTTTAATTAATTATCAAAGAGTTTGTGGTTGTGATTAAATCACAATAAAATATTAAAATAGGAAAGAGAAAAAATAATAGTATATGATAATAAGGGCATTTAGGTAAAAACATCATCTCTCATTTGTCAACCACCATCATATCATGTTTTTTTATTTAATGTTTTAATCATTTTTAAATGTCAATATTTTTTTAATCATTTTTAATTACATATAAAAAATAAATACATTTGAATATTTTTTAAAATACTTGTACTATCACTAGGTAAACCTGATCCATGAACAGGAAATTACGTAAGTATAAAAAACACATTACCTTAAAAATTATTAATACCTTATTTGCATAAAAACACTAAAACAAAATCATTATATAAGACAACAATGAATTTTTTTAAATACTTCGGACAAATTATTCAGGTTTCATATTTATGCCATCTCTTTATAAAAACATTTACACTAGAGTAAAAAAACCATTTACGTTAGGGTAAAAATAATTTTGCAAAAATGGACATATTTCTATCATCTCTCCTCTCGTTTTTACACTAGTGTAAATCTACCATACACAACTTCTACAAAAATTACGTTGGTGTAAACACCACAGAATTTCGTTTTGTTTACCTATAAGTATCCCCTTTATTGTTTTTTTTTTCGTGTAAACTAATATAATAGACTTTTTTACAGCTTATTAGGACTAGGACATAGTGTAATTTCATATTAATAACGGCTTTATGTAATTTCAAAACGAAATTCTATTTTGCAACCCTCCCCCCCTAGGCCCTACTTCACACCAAGTAGAGCCTTTACACCAATGTAAACCACCGCATAATAAACCAAAAACATATTGTACACAACAAAATTACATTAGGGTAAACGAATCATATTCTACAACTTTCTTCTATTTTTCTCTTTACTTTTTTAAAACAAATAATCAGATAAATTTGATGAGAATGATTTACACTGGTGTAATTATTTACACTAGTGTAAATCTACCATCATTTACACTGGTGTAATTATTTTACACCAGTGTAAATCTACCATACACAAAACTGCTACATTCGTAATACACCAGTGTAATTATTTTACACTGATGTAATTATTTTACACCACTGTAAAAACCAAAGAAACCATCTATACAATCGTATTACATCAATGTAAATGCCTCACAACATCAACAAAAAAAGTATTACATCAATTTAAATCAACCAAAACTTCTATACATTCATTATACACACCCTATACTACACATAACTCAAAAGTTTTACACCATTGTTTATTTTACCTTATACAAAAAAAAAAATAATAACCCTTTATCTTCAACATCATCTTCTTCTTCCCATCATCTTCTTTCACATAAAAAACTCATGAAAAAAATTAATAATAATAATAACATAAACTTAATAAGGCTAATAACCTAAACATAACAAAACATTTGAAGAAAATATATCGAAAATCCAGAATTATCCTAAAACCAATAATAATAATAATAATAATAATAATAATAATAATAATAATAATAATAAAAACAATAATAATAATAATAATAATAATAATAATAATAATAAACAAACCTGCCGCCGCCGAGCTCCGCCGTCCTCCGCCACCATCATCGTGTCCTCCACCCCCTCGCCCCCTACCCCACCAAAAACCACCTCGTTCCACCTCCCAGATCTGCAGATCTGTGGTGTTCTATTTTTCTCTTCTTCTTCGTCACATGTTCGTTCGTCTTCTTCGTCACATTTTCGTTCGTCTTCTTAGTCACATGTTCGTCTTCTTCATCGTACCACCACGGAGCTGCAGCCATGGCCTTCTTCATCGCACAACCATAGGACCATCTTCTTCATCTTTGAATATGTGTGAGAGAGAGGGTGAGAGTTGGAAAGAGAGAGAGTGGAAATGGAAACTCAAAGAGAGAGAAAGGGTCATTTAAAAAGTCATCAGGATGTCATGAAGAGTTCCAATTACTATAATGCCCCTTTAAGTCAAGATTAAATGTCTTTATTACCCTTTTATTAAAAAATTACAAATTATTATAAATAGGATATGTGTCATCTTGTTATTGGCTTAGAGGAGTTCTCAAGTTCTCGCAACTGGGATGAGTTCTCAAATGATCCCATTCCTATATATATATATATATATATATATATATATATATATATATATATATATATATATAGGGGGTGGTTAAAATAAAAACCCACCTAAAATGAAGAAACCTTGTAAACCCATTTATAGTCATTGATCAAACTAGATGGATGGTCTAGATTCATTCTACATATTATAATCCAATAAAGTACATTAAAGGAGGAGAGAGACATTAAGAAGGGTAATTGAGTAATTCTCCAATGGTTATGTGTTGGTTACTGCATGATGTGCAGAGAACGTCAAATCATTCCCTCTCTCTATCAATAACATCTCCCTCTCTTTTATTGCTTATACAAACCTCCCAAATTCAAAAACACCCTCTAACCCTGTTCTCTCTGATCGTGCATCCACAGTGCTTCTTCATCAGGAAACAACATTCTTTGAAGAAACAAAGAACAACAATTAGTGATTACCCATCAACGAAAGGATGAGATCGTTCATGTGGAGCCTATCTTCGTTTGCTCGACGATAAGGTTTGAAGAAAAGTTCAAAAAGGTATGGGTTTAATGTTTTTTTATTACCATTACTATTTACTGTAAAAAGGGTGGGGGTTCTCGAGTCTGGTGTAATAAATTATTGAGTATGGAAGTTTTTGAATTCGCAATAGTTGATATGGCCTGAATTGAGGGTTCTCGAAATTGTTTTTATGGTGTGAATAATTATAGGGTATCTTGTGAATGTGACACACTCATGAAGAAAAGTTGATATGGCCTGATTACCTATATACTTTGTTTGAAACAGGAGGAAAAGACAACTTGTCATTTTGTCTGATGATTCAACATCAAAAAGGCATGGTAACCACACTAGAAAATCAACTACTGACCATGAAGAAGCAAAACGTCAACTAGGTAGGTGTTACATATATTATGGCTTTTAATGAGGATATTTTGCTTTATAAATGATAGGATGTAATTATAGTGTGATGTGGTTCTATTTGTAGTTGTATTAATGATGAAATTTTCTTTATAAATGTTGTGTTGGTAGATTATGATTCGGATACACCGCTTGTCAATTTAAAGAGACTGTGTAAAAGAGTCGTCAAAGATTGTCAGCATGATGATCCAGGGCCATCTAGGGGAAAACCTTCAGATGATGATGAGGGAGGACAAACATCCATTGAAGCATCTGATGATAGTGATGCGGAGTTTTCAGGGGCGGGAAAAAGTGATGATGATGAGTCAAGCCTGAAGGTGCATAAGGGTAAGGGTCGGTATTAAAAATAGATTTTAACACCAGGTTATGTAGATTACTATGCTTTAATTGGCTAATTGTTGTGTTTTGTGTCCAGCCGAGAAGCCGTCCTTTTTTTGTAACAGACGTCTTCGACAAGTAGCGAAAAATAAAGGTACGTGTTAAATGTGTTTTCGATAGTTTTCCGGTTACGTGTGTAAATCAGTTTTATATGATGTCGTTCAGCCATATGGTGTTTTTGTATCCTGATTTTTATGTTTTGTAAAAGCAGGCAATAATATAGCATGTGGAGCACTTCAAACAAGAGCAAAGAAAGGTGGGTTGACACTACATAATAAACTGATATTTACACTACTATTGTATCTAAAAAGTTAGGACCTAAAATGGTTACATGTGTAACAGGTAAACAAGCCATACCTGTGTATGACATCTCCTCGAGCTCACCGGTTAGGATAACCCGATCAAAAGCACGAGCGATAGAGATTTCATCTGAAAAACCAAAGCCCAAAAATGTCAGACCAACGAAGGCAAATAAACCTAAGAGGGCAGAGAAATCGTTGAACGATGGACTTCAGCGTCGTAAGCAGCGCAAAAGGTCAAAGTTGAACGAGTGGCTGGGAATACATACTAGATCATCACCAACACAGTTTACAAGGTGCATAAAAATACTAAGTGACGAACAATGCCTGGCAGTGAAGGAAATGGGGTTCGGCCGCCTGCTCAGTCTAAAAATGGATGGGATACCAGCAAAGTTAGGGCATTATGTTGTGGATAACTTCGACCCGGATAGTTTGGAGTTGACCTTGCCGTCTGGGACTCTTGCCATTGATGCTGAGGTCGTGCACAAGATACTCGGTATTCCGATTGGAGGGGTGTCTTTTAATGCCCTAGAGAGTAGGGACGCGCATGATGAAGGGATATCTAAATGGAAAAAGAGGTACCCGCCGAGCAGATTTATACTCCAAAACAAATGGTTGATATGATTGAGAAAGAGTCCAATGGTGAGGATGATTTTAATTTCCGTATGGATTTTATAATGTGCTTCTATACTATCATGGTTGATTGCCACAAACAAGGAAGTTTAAAGGACAACATACTGGACTATCTGACGGATGACTTGGATTTTGCCGGGCTGGACTGGTGTGAGTTAGTAGTGGAGGTCCTAAGGAGTTGTAAAAATGGTTGGAGACGAGACAGTTTGGATCCACCTTTTACAGGCCCACTTACCTTTTTGGCAGTAAGTTATTTTTTACGTATGTTACATAGTGACATAGGTACTACTGACAGTATTTCTTTACTTGTTACTAAACATGTATACGACATCAATTTTGCAGCTTTTATACGTCGATAGTTTTAAATGCAAAGGAATTGATATTGATTCTTTAGTGGTCCCTATGAGTTTCTGGACATTCCAAAGGTTAATAGACCGAGAAAGGATTGAAATAAAAGGAGGGGGTTTCGGAAGGGGTACTGTGAAACCGTTAACTTCATACGAGGGTGTGAAGGTTGGATTAGATGAACCAAGCATCGAGGTTTGTAACATGTTGTGTATTACCAACAAAACAGTTCATGTATTACATATGTATGGTATGCTAACAAATATAAAAAACAGGAAAGGGTAGCAACCGTGGGGGATCTGGTAGATGTTTTGATTAGAACGAGAAAGAGGGTTGAATCGGCCATCTGCAAATTATATGAGGAGTATGCAGGTAGAAAAGAAGTTGTTGCTGTCAAGTCTAGGTATGATGCGTTCATTAAAGACATGGTGAAGGCGAATGAGGCCGAAGCTATTGCGCGTGTAAATGCTGATGGAGAAATCTCCTCTGTTTTAGCAGCAATAAGTAAATGTAGCACCATTGGTGCAGGTAAGTTTGATGTTTATGCCCAATATAAAATTTTGTAAACTATAAATCCATTGAACATCTGTATCTGAAATCAGCAGATAAGGCTGAACAAAGCAACAAAAAACAACTAGACGAGGATGATGGTTTGAGTTTGGGTGATTCGCCGCTGAACAAGTCCCCAATTACACACTCAAAAAAGAAAACCGTTGTTGGCACGTCAGACGAGGCGGGGACATTTGAAAGTCCAATTCTAAGCCAATACAGGAAGAAACTGCATGAAAGTGCAGAGCAAAAAAATGATGGTTCAACAACAGGTGTGGAACAAACGGAAGGCCAGGAGATTTTAATAACTGAAGGTAAAAGAATACTATGCACATTCCAATCCTTAGGAACATTCTGTTTGACTGTTTATGTCTTTAACATATGTTAACAGGAAATGAAGATCTGGCAAAAATTTAACTAGCAAATTTGCTGAGGTTAGTGAAGACGGGAAAAATGAAGAGCATGTAGCGGGACAATCAGGGGACCTACAACAAGAAGGTAAGAATAGTATGTAGGGTAGGTTCGGTTACATACGCATAGTATTCACATAAGTCAGCGGTTGGGGGGTATTTGTTAAAATTTTAATGTGATGTGGTTTAGCAGATGTCGATGCCAGCAGACAAATTGTTGAGAATGTGTTAGATGATGTGGTGAGCACACAACCATTGGCTGCAACACAAAACGAAGAGGGATTGGTGAGCACACAACCATTGGCTGCAACACAAAACGAACAATTAGGTAAAAAATGAATTTTTTTTATACACATGTAAATCGTATAATCCAAATTCTGAAAATTGACTACGTGTGAAATGTTAATTAACTTTAAGGATGGGATAATATTGTTGTTTCAGAACCGGATGCACCAACCAATAAGATTGAACACGAGTTGGTGAGCACACAACCATGGGCAGCAACACAAAGTGAACCAATAGGTATGCCTGTAGACTAGTATAAAATTGCTAATATATACAACTGTCTGATAATTGTTATCTAGTGACGTATGTTACATTATTTAATGGCGGCGCTCCAAGGCAGGAAGATACTGCCGACGACACCAAGGATGAATCAAGTGTGAAGGTTGGAGACACAAAAGCAGATGAACAAATGCAAGAGGACAAAACAGGTATTATTATAAAACCATATATATCCACTAGTAAAGCTGGTAAACAAACAACAGACTAAGCACGTATTTTTAACGTTGTATTTAAGGGTGTGAGCGATTTTGCACCGGCGAAGCAGAGGTGACCACAACCAGCAACACTGAGTCAGGTATGATACTGTAAATTTTATAAGTACATGCATAACTGATATGAATGTGTTATAAGTGGGCTGGTGCGGAAATGTCCTACAGAGATACAGTCGGATAGGGCAGAATCTAGTGATAAGGGCAAGCAGGTTGCTGAAGCGGGGGAAGATAAACAAGCAGGTACGCAAATAAAAGAAAAATGAAATATGTTTATAATCCACAAAAGGGTCCATAAATTATTTTTGGTAATACATTCGCAGGCATGTCCTGGATATTTCCATGTATGTCGACACCAGATGGCAACGATGCGCCAACTTTTAGCTTTGGCCTAACACAGCCAGAACCAGCAGATCAGGGGGAGTCGGGTTTGAATTCAGTTCTTAAAATAACTATATAGAAATGTTAGATAATGCTCTATGTTTTAAACAGTTTTTAATGCTTATCTTACAGCATCTGTCACAATGTCTCAAAAAATGGAATGTGGTTTGAAGGACCAACCAGGTGAATCAGGTATCAACTCTATATGTTACCGATGTTGAACTGCTGGAACAGATCACTCAGCTAACAAAAGTTGTGACATACGTTAACAGATTGTGGCGGTGTGGCTCCGAATGAAAAGACAGTTGAATTGAAGGAGGTTGTCAGATCACCGGTGTATCCGTTGGTGCGTCCCGTGAGTTCATATGACGCACAGACTCGGGTTTACAATGAGTATGGGGCTGGTGGTAATCTGGATGGAGATGACGACGACATGACATTGGCGATGCGTCAAGCAATGATTGCAAAGATGGATGCAACCAAGCGAAACCCCCTACGTGAAAGGAATGTGACCTATGTTCATAAGTCACCTTTTCACATAAGGGGGTAAATTTGGGAGAGGGGGTCACAAAGGATGATGATGTTGTGTGGAACTTTGTTTACAGGGACGAGGATCCGTTGAATATGTTGTGTGGTTCTTGGGAAAGAAGGAGGGCAGCCATAAGAAATCGGTAAGTAAGTTGAACAATGTATGTGGTAATAACTTGCTTAACTGGTGTAACATATGGTATTTTGGTTTCTGTTTTTTCAGTATAGAGCGTGGAGAAGGGGTACAAAATGTAGACATACCAGGTGATGAAATAGATAATGAGCTTGCCAAGTAAGACCATGACTTTTTTTTAACTTATAAGACTGCTTCCTAAATTTATCTTGGTTAATATATACAGTGAGGTGTTATTTAGAAGTTTATGTGACATGGAAGCCACACGTAGCATGATCAAAACTTTGAAGTCGGGGAAGCAGGTGATGGATGTGATAGTTGACTGTTGGGTGGATGTATTAAACTACGAGGAGAGGTTGAAATCGGACGGGGCACCTCTTCGTTTGTTTGTAGGCACAAACACAGTGGTACGTTATTTAAAAAGCCAACATCGGTTTACGTATGTTATGTAACTGATATTGAGGCATTTTTTTATTTTGTTAACAAAAAAAAATAGGTTCCATGGATGCTTAATGATACCAAGTGTGATCCGACCCGACGAAATTCAAGGTTTTCAGGCGCGATGTTTGCTGTAGTGCCAGCCTATGAGACCAACCGTGACTTCAAACGATATGATATCGTCTTTTTCCCGATCCTTGAAAGGGCCCACTTCTACTTATTGGTCTTTGAGCTGAAAAGTATTGCCATAATGCTGATTGATATTACAAAACACAAAACAGCATGTCTAGTGGGTGAACATCATACATAAACTAGTTGTACCAAAAAAAACATAGAAGTAGCTGGGGGACAACAAACACTTGAAAATGTGGCAACCATGTTACACACGTAACAACAAGGAGACTGCATGTGTTTCTAACTGTTACCAGTGTCCAACATGGTTCAAAAAGCAGAGATTAGTGATGCTGCCCCATCAATTGCCATCAACTTGTTTTAGGCTTCCCGGGCTTGTGCCGCCTCCTCCTAAGCCCTTTTCATCGCAGCAACCTTTTCACAATTCCTTGCATCATGATCCGTGACATATTGGTGGCAGTTGTTGCATAAGCGCGGGGCCTTAGGCATTTTCGGATGCTTTGTGTTGGCCTTCTCACCAGCTCCAGAGATTCTACGAGTTTTCCCACAACCCTTGTTGCATGCCACATCAGGATTGGCAACCACAATTTCAGTATCAGCCGATTGGCCAATAATGTCTTCCACATCCGATTGAGACGGTTGACTCGGAATAACAGAAACCGGTTCCTTGGATAACAAGTTCAGTTTGATAGATTTGAGCTGCTCAACCAAGTCCGCCAGCGTAGTTTCATCTATTCTGGCAACATCAACACATTCAGTTACGAGTTCAAGTACCTCATTCCTCAACAGAGAACCTGGATGAGTGTCAACACCATAACGGCCGGAAATGGAGAACACTTTCTTGGGTAGAATATCACGTAACCACCTGTCGACAACATATTGCTGCGGGATGCGGTCAACTTTCTTAATCATGTAAACTGCAAATACATGGCGGCAAAGGTATCCAAGACGCGTAAAACCTCGGCACGAGCATTCAGTCGTTGAATCAATGCTATCAAATCGCACCTGCATCATTGTAGAAATGGTAAGACCTATGGAATGTAACAAGTATTAAGAATATGTAAATTATAACTGTTGTATAATCCCAAGTCATCCACAAACTGTAAACTAACAAGTGTTTTGCCACAAGTAACTTGTTACACATGTAGCAAAATTTCTAGCATTTATAAAACAATTATGAAGTTTTGACAGAGAAAACCTAACTCACAAGAAGTACAAAAAAGTGAAATACCATATATAGTGTTTGGTACAAGTAATTTGTTACTTATGTAGCATAAGGTTTTATTAATGCTACAATAATATTTACAGTTTGGGCAAGAAAACCTAAATCACATCTGCTACAGTAAAAGTCAAATACCCCTGATATGGTGTGGTACAACTAACATGTTACACATGTAGCAGCATTTTTTTAAGCATTTACAACATGATATTAGTAGTTTTAACAGAAAAACCTAAAACGCAAGAAGTTGAAAAAATGGGTACCTGTCAAGTGTTAAACCATAGTAACTTGTTACACATGTAGCATGAGGTTTTATTATGCCTAACAATAATATTTACAGTTTGGGCAGAAAAACCATATTACAGGGACTACAGTAAAAGTCAAATACCCCTGATATGGTGTGGTACAACTAACTTGTTACACATGTAGCAGCATTTTTTTAAGCATGTATAACAATAATATTAGTAGTTTTAGCAGAAAAACATAAAACACAGGAAGTTGAAAAAATGGGTACCTGGTAAACATTGGTAACATCACGACACTTGTCGAGTTGGGTGACTGAAAAGACGGTAGGCATGTTGTCCTGTTCATCAACATTCGATATGTAGCACGAAAACTTCCCCTTCACAATCTCCTTCTTAACTTCCTGGAATACATTATTGGTGTACAGACTAAATGCATGCTGCTCAATGTCTAAGTCTGTAGACCCAAAAAAAACCGTCGATGAGGTTTTGTACTCGGCAACACGCTGACGGTAACGTTGGCTATAGAGACGGGATTCAAAACATAACATGAACTGAACTAGTGTGTGTGCACCAGTGGAATTAACTTTGAATGCGCTGTTGGAACTCTCACTTCTGGATGTTGTTTTCATCAAGCATGACATTGGAATCTCCCTAAAGTACGCCGGCACCCACAGTTCCTTGATTGCAAACATATCGCTCAACCACTGGTTTTCCTCAAGACCAAATGTCTCTAGTAGCACATTCCATCGAGATTCAAATGTTGAAGGTTTTATGTAAATGTTCCACACCAATTTGTGAATGCACGACTGAAATTCAGTGTTGGCTAAAACATCAGCAGCAACCTAGGTGCAAAAGCATAAATAAAGGTAAGACATCTTTAACATGTGCGTGAGGATCTAACTATAACATAACATAATACAGAACATGCGTGCCTACATAACATTACCTTGTTGGGTAGTTTTTTCATTATATGCCACATACATAGCCAGTGGCAAGCCTCACTGAACACTTGTGGTACAACCTGCATCATCGACGGGTCTTGGTCAGTCAACACTAGCCTGGGCTGTGAACCATGAGCTTTTAAAAAACATTCAAGCAACCACACGTAGGAATCTATGGTTTCATTAATTATCAATCCTGCACCAAAGGTCACACACTGCTTGTGGTGGTCCACACCAGTGAAAGGGACAAATATCATGTTGTACCTACACATTATAAGAACAGATGCATGTTCTTTACATATGTTAAGTAGTAAGAAATGCAACACATAAAAGTTGTAACGCACGTTAAAGTAACTTACTTGTTTGTGTTGTATGTTGCATCAAACGCCACAACATCACCGAAGGCCTTATAATTCAATTTTGAAATTTCACTCGCCCAAAAAACAGAGTGCAGTTTACCATCGCGATCCACAAAGTCATAAAAAAAGTCTGGCAAATTTTCAAGCCGATCACGCAAGCGGTCAAGGAATAAAGACGAGTCCCTCTCGCCAATCCAAATTCGAAGCTCCTTACTGAAGTTCTTGAAATCAGAAGCATGGTGGTCGCCTTTAAGAGACACTAAGTACCGATGAGCTTTCACAGGTCCAACTCGATTTAGAGACATGTTATGAATGAACTGTTTGGTCGAGAAAGAAAGTTTCCGAGAAATCTTACTACGGTCAATGTTATCTTTATCCCATAGCTGATGGTTATGAACCTCATTGAAACGAATGAATATAAACAACGAACCCCCACAAGTGATTGACACTAACACATGGGCTTGGTAGTTCGAAAGGCTGAACGAAGTTTTACGGGGTTTAACAGAAGATTCATCTAAAGTGTCAAAGGTTTTGTTAACCTGAGGTTTACCATATTTGCAACAACGTATGTACTTATGTGTCGGTTCACCCATCCAAACCTTGGTTTGTCCCTTCTTAGCTGAAAAATCGGCCTGCAGTGCATATTTTTTATACATGGACATTGCAGCCTCAAACGTCGGGAAAGTCTGACCAATAACAGGCAAATACCGGGGACTCACATTGGGGATCCAAAATTGGGTGCCGTTCGGGGTTGCAATAACATAGTACGGCTCCCTGTCTTCATTTTCACCTGTTAAGTAAAACACATCTTAGATTTCTATATTTATGGTTGATCATGTTAGATTTCTATAGTTTATGAAAGGGTGTGTTACATACGTTATAATTCTATATTTTTTTTGATCATCTTGTACATAAAATATATAATCCCCAAAAACAGCTATCAAAAATATATATTAGGATAAAAAATTTGGTACAAAGAACTCATGTGTATAAAACAGCTTCTATGTAACACATGTAACATATATAATGTAGATTCTGTCCATAATTTAAAAAATGTCTGCTTTGCCCAAAAATAGATATCACCATGTACAAAACTAGTAATCTATACCACACACTACTATCACCACCACAGCCACTAAGTAAAGTCCATGTTTACGAAAAGTTGCTTACCAAACTCAACCCCTGCATATATATCTTCATTTGGTCCTCTTTGATTTCCATCAACAGGCTCCCCTCCATCAACATTCCTCAACAAAGATGAGGACCCAGATGAGGAACCAGCATTAAGGCCTATAAACAACAAAAAAATATAAAACATTACAAACCACACTAAAACAAAAAAATAACTTAGATGATGGTACTAGGAAACCCAGTAGAAAACATCCTAACACTACGTAACCCTATTAAGAAAAAATATTAAAAACTTTGTTACAACTATAACTACCTCACTATAACTATAACAACACTATAATCATGAACAGACAAATGCTACTTTCTAAATTTAAAAAAACCCTATGATCATGAACAGACAATAACTAAAACTGTAACAGTACTATAACATACTAGGCTATACTATATCATCAGCGTTAAAAAAATCATGTACAAACCTTCGGATCCAGAATCATCACAATCATGCTCTGTTTCTGATACAGGAGAGAAAGTTGAAACAAAATCAGCCGGTGCATGGTTGTTGACAGAATCCACGATCATTGAATGTGGATTGATTTGAGGATTCGATTCCATCGCATGAAAAAGTTAATGAGGCAGGAAGAAATTTAAGTGAAGTTAATGAAGTTTCAGTGAAGTTAATGAGAAGTAAAAGACGGTGGGTGTATATTATTGAGAGTGAAAAGGGGGGGGGGGGGAAGATATATGGGGTAAGTGAAATAATAATGATCATAGACTTTTTGGGAAAGGGATACTACATCACTTGTCAGTACATAGAGAATCCAACCAATGCAAAAGACCAATATACCCTTTCCCTCCAAAACAAAGCAAGGTGATGTGGATTAATGAGAACCATTAGTTAGGTTTCCGGGAGTTTCTTCGTTTTAGAGGGTTTCCCCTGTCCCTTTCCCCTATATATATATATATATATATATATATATATATATATTAAAAATCATTATAATGAAAACAACTAAACATGAGGTCCATGGTTGATTAATCATCTTTCCTTTTTTAGCTATGAATAATCTGTATTTATTGTCAATTTGATATGGTTCTTTCAAATATATTAATAGTCCATCGAATAACCCATACTAGTTGCTAACATTTAATGATAACTAACATGCAATAATTCTAATTGTTTTAAATTGCAATAAAAATACTTTGAAACATTTGCTCCAAAGGGTAAGTTGTTGTTCTTTTCAATTTGTAATAAAAATGCTTGGGAAGAGATATTGTAGAAAGTTACCTTAAGTGTAAGAAGCAATCTCAGCCATTAGATTAATAAGATGGCTGGATGTAGATTAAAGCCCCTAATCATAGTTGGATCAAACTAACCAAATGTGAATTAGGAAAAACCGTCTAATTTTTTTTTCAAATCGTAAGAACAAAATCAATTGAAACAAAATTTTTCAACAATTGAAATCGATTAAACCAATCTAAATGATTACATAATAAAAATAACAAAAAACATTTGATTACAAATGAACGAAAACAAAAAAATTAGAAAAACAGAGATTTACACTTGAACGATTTAATCATACGAAAAAACATACAATTATGAATAAACACTCGTAATAGTTGTCAAATACTTTCGATTTTGTTTCAATAAGTATGATTAAACATAAAAAATAGGTTAAAAAAAGTTGCAGACGAAGAAGATGAAGTTTGTGAAAACAGGGGCTTTTAAACGCACTAACAAAAATATAAACGCACTTACAAAAGTTTTAAACACACGTTCATATTTTGTTTGAAAATTTTAAACGCACGTTTTCAAAATAGTCATGTTCACCCAAATTTGTATATTTGGACGCACTTATTATATAATAATTAATATTTAGACGCACTCATTAAATTTTGGACGCGCTCATTAACAATTGTTTTGGACGCACTTAACATATCCAGACAACCTTTGCATCATGGTTTTAGTCCATTTGGATGTTTCGTTCATCCAAACCATAAAAACAAGGTGCGTCTAATTTAAACGCTAAACTCCAACAAAAAAAAAAAAGAAAACAAACGCATGTTCTATGCAATCATTGGTGTATTTATTCCATGCTCTGTTTTTAAACGCAATCATTTTCCTCATCAATATCTATATACTTTCTTGAGCTTTGTCTATGGCTTTTTTCAAGGCAATCATTTTCCTCATCAATATCCACATATCAATTTCCTCATCAATAACACTGTAAAACAAAAGCAAATGTATATAGCATCCTTCGTGCAATCAGGTTCTCACTGAAAAATGAATAACATTGTAAATGAATAATAAGTAAAAAAAAGAATAACAATGTAAACTTTGAAGAACTAGTTAATCGATCGTGAATCGAAATAAGTTAATCGATCGTGAATTTAATCGTGAATTGAATCAGTTATATAGAAAAAAAAGTCTGATTTGCCCTTGGGTTTATTTGCAATTGAACTTAATTTGGGTTTAGTTAGGTTAATTGGGGTTTGATTAAGTGGACAGGTGTCATAATATAGTGGCTTCTTATACTTTGTATGTTAAGGAGCTTTGTATCGTATACTTTCTCAAAATGCTTTATTACAATTAAATGATTATAAAACAATATTGGTAAAAGAGTGGTGTACAAATGGAAATATTATAATGACTTTATTATTGAGATAATATTTTTTTTTAAAGGCCAACTAACAATTTTGCTTGACTACCCAAGGGAATCCTTACACTATAGACAAGCGACCACCCAGTGGAGGGCCCATATGTACCTCGAGCAGCTAGGTAGCCAAGCCCCGCCCATGTAGTTTCCGAACCGGGAAAAACCCAATCCCTCACCCGCTCGAATGTACGACGGTGAAGAATTGGTAAAACCCGAGAGAGATCTGGACTCAAACTCGTGACCATAGGCCAGGAGTCATCCTTCGTTTCTCATTATGTCTTTCAAATGTCTCCTGTGGAAATCGAACTCGGGTCACCCAAGGGAGAGACCGGTTCGTTCACCATCTGAGCTACAATTGGAAACTATTATTGAGATAATATAACCTATATAGTCATATTTTATGTAGTGATAGTAATTTTAATTAATGATTCTAAAAAATATCGTAATTGTAGGATTAACAAGATTTGATATATCGAGTGCGTATGACCGATCTGATCTGAAGGTGGAATCAACGGATCGGTTGTTGTTAGATATGAGATATGAAGTTGAAAGGATATGAAAATGATAAACACACAACACCCTCAAAAATTGGGTAGCACTTCGTTATAGGAATCAAGCAAAAGTTACAACTGAAATGACAAAGGATCCTATTTATAGGGTTGCCTCCTACGTCTGAGGGCTACCAAACATAGGGGCTCTATTACACCTGCAGTGCCAAGCGTATGAAGCTACATACGCCTGAGTTGGTTCGAACTTGATGTGCTTGCATTTGTGGGTACGGTAAGTTGGTAAGTTGCATTTTCTTTATATGATAAGTTCGAACCTGATATGGTTGCATTTGTGAGTATGGTAAGTTAGCATAAACATTTGAGTCTTGATTATGAGACACGAAACCTTGTAAAAGTCATGACTTGTTTGAAATGAGCATTTCTGAAGGTAAGACTTGTGTTATTTTGTGCAGGATCACATTGAAATGGACTTGTGCTAGCATGGTTTGAAAAAAACATTTGAGGTGTGCGCCTTAAGGCGAAAAACCAAAAAAAAAAAGGAACGAATCTGAGGCGCGCCTCATAGGGTTTTGTTAATACAAACGCCTCTAAAGGCTGAGGCACTAAGAAAATGTGTGCCTCATCTGTGCCTTAGATGGTTAGAGTGTTTTTGATGTGTTGTTTTTATGTTTTAGACTTTTGGGGTCGTTTATTTTAGTTTTGATACGTTTTTTATGTTTTAGACTTTTTTAAGTCAATTACTTTATTTTTTTATAAGATATAGAATTTATATATTTTTTTTATTCCGCCTCAGGCTGACGCCTTGGTTCGCCTCGAGGCTTACGCCTCATGAGGTGAAGGGAAAACGCCTCGAGGCTCTTTTCTCTGTTCTTTTAAACTTTGTGTGCTGGAATGAGTTGGTCTCTTGCTATGGTAAAAGACATAGTTGGACAGATAATTAAAGGTATGTAAATGCTTACAACCTCCTAAATTCTTTTAGAATTATTGTATTAGTTATAGTTTGGTTATTACCGTATTAGGTATTTTAGGGATGTTAAATTTTGACCTGTTAAAACCTAAACCGACCCGAACCCATGTACCGACCCGATTTTCTTATGTTTGGTCATATGAAATTAGAGCACCTAAAAAGGAACCCAATGAAAAAAATCAATGGATCCGCCACTACCTATTTGAAGACTTTTTTAAACGGTAGCAAGTTTAACAATGTCGTTTATGCATCTTCCACACAATAAGCTTCGTAAAAGTTAAAGAAGTTACTTGGAAGATACCCCGTATCGAAAAATGGGTTGAATCAAGAAATGTCTCTTTCAAGGCCCGGGATACACATTGGAATTCCCACTACAAAACACTTTCTGGTTTGCTTACATTATATTCAAACAATATGGAAGTCGTTCAGTGTGTTGAGAAAAGAGGCTTGAATCTTCCTTGTAACAAACAGGCAGATGTACTTCAAGAGGATATGAAAAAAGTAACTTTGTAGTTTACACACACTTGATGGCGCATATTCTAGACATCGCAAACACAATGTCCCAATGTCTTCGAAGGAAAGAACAAGATTTGTTGACTGCATTTCATTGGATGTATATCAAGTCTTTTACTATTAATAGTATCAACAAATAAACATGACTCATCAACATGGGGTATAACTTATTGATGCTTGCTCTCGTATTACTCGTCACAATAACAAGCGCTAAACTGCTGAAAGATGTTTTTCGAAAATGAAGCATGTGAAGTGTGTATTGTGTAATTGGAATGGTGATGAAAATTTAAACGATAGTTATATTTGTTATATTGAGAAAGACTTGAATAGGAAAGTCTCCCTAGACGAAGTTATGTATCGATTCCAAAAAGTGAAACCCGTATAGAACAACTTTAGATATATTTATTTTTCATTATGCATTTGTAATGACATTTTTAACGTGTTTTTGTTGATTATTTGAATTTTAGTTTCATTATCCTATTTATTAATATGAACTGACCCGACCTGACCCGATCCAATTGAGTAGGGACCGAAAAAATTATTATATAGTGATAGACGTACAACCCTTAAAAAAATTGTGCTCTCTAAAAAAAATCCTAGATGAGTTATTACATGGTTTAAATCCAAATAAGTCTTGCCCTCTAAAAAAATCCGGTGTGGGGAGCAGCATAGGCGCAACATGGTGTAGCCAAGGGTGGCAACACCGCCCCTCTGGTCCATCATCATCAAGAACGGCATTTGGTTGCCGTGCTAGCCGTCCCTCCACCTCATCCATATACCATCTCTAACCATTTCTAGCCAATAATGAAGCACATCATCATAGTGCATACCACCCCTTTGGCCCATCATATTGAAGATGCCCCTTCCCCACTAACATATTTGCCTATGTGGAGGCCCATCCTCTCCCAACCACACCGTCACCTCAAATAAAAGTTAATCCAGAGATTATAAATGATGAAAATAAGAAAATAAACATTTTTTTTAAGAATGCTATATCCCTATGGTTATGTTAGAACGATTTCACAAAAGCATATATAGTCATTCCTTGCGTGACTTCAACTTTGCATAGCATATCATTTTTTTCATATCTTTATAACAATTTCATTTCATAAAAGCGAAAATTACATTAAAATAGTAGGCAGACGGGCAACCAAGTTGCGTCGTCACCTCTTTCTGTATGGCAAACCCTAGTCTACTGAAAACAACCCCCCCCCCCCCCCATGAGTCGATACATCACTATGTATAACTCGTTCGACCCTGGTAAAAAAACGGATAGCTTCCAGTATCAAAGACCCTAAGATATCAAAAGCCAGGGGGATGAAGGCGTATTGGTTATCTTCAAAATTTATAACAAACATGCACTACTAAAAAATATACCTTTCTTGACACGCACAAAATAATGACACTCATTAACGCGTGTAATTAATGCATGTCATAAAAATTTTATGACATGTTCTTCCTTGACACTTTGTTGTGTGTCATAAACACCCTATTATTATAAGAGAATGATCAACCACATTTTATTCATAATTCATACAAGATATATATACAATGAAGAAAAGACATAATCTAGCCTATAATTAAAAGTAATAAAACACTTTGACTATGACTATGACCATGACTATGACTTGGACTTTGACTTGAAATACATATTCAAAATATACAATTAATAATATGGAGAATTTGGTGCATCTCTAATATGCCCCCGCAAGATGGACGACCTTGGAATAAGTCAAATCTTGTATAGAAGTAGATGAAGTCGTTGTTTGAGCAAGAGAAGAAGTTAATGAAGTTGAAGATGTAAGGAAAGATGAAGTTGATTAAGCAGATGAATCAAGAGAAAATACATTTGTGTTTCTTTTTTAATATTGCAGGTGAAGAACATGAATCATTGATAATTTGGTGCATCTCTTATATGGATGAAATAGAGATGGTTAAAAGCCATAAAAGAGAAATAGAGATGAATGATCAGAGGGTAAACGGAATAGGTGATAGAAAATTAGAGGTACAGTTTGTCCAGAACAAATGTTGTGGCACAAAAGGATTTTAGGTTTTGCAAAACCATGCAGAAGAAGAATAGGTTACGCTTGAACTTTGAAGAAGTAACAAAGTGTAATAGTGTGAGGTAGATAGAGCCTTTTGAGGGGATGAGATCAGAGTTTTAAAGATGTTGGTAGTCATGTGAGTTTTAGAGATGTTGGAAATGTGATAAAAATGGTAGGAGATGTTTTAAAGAAATTTAGAGTGGTGGTGATCACGGAATAGTTGAAGAAAGAGAGCTTTAGGTAGACATGGTGGGGATCACAGTAGCCTGAAAAGAAATTTAGAGGTGATGGGCGATGGTTCCCATGTTGATAGGATCAAGAGCTTTCTCGTTGGAGATAATGCTCTGATACCATATAAGAGAATGATCAACCACATTTTATTCATAATTCATACAAGATATATATACAATGAAGAAAAGACATAATCTAGCCTATAATTAAAAGTAATAAAACACTTTGACTATGACTATGACCATGACTATGACTTGGACTTTGACTTGAAATACACATTCAAAATATACAATTAATAATATGGAGAATTTGGTGCATCTCTAATAATTATGACGCGCAATGCGCGTCAAGAAATGTGTTTTTTCTAGTAGTGATGGGACATAAACACAATATATACATGAAGACTTCTAACGTGTATAATAAAAAATCGTGATTTTTTATCATTTACACTCTTGAAAGATTAAAGTTCCTAAATATTTTGGAAAAAAAAAAAATAAGCATGAGAAAGTGAAGATAGTCCTAGTAGGCAGATGGTCTGATTATGAGCCTCAAGCAGTCAAGCATCTTATAGATGTTATGGGTTATTGTCCCATGTCGGAAATCTTCAAGTTGTGGTTTGTTAGAAGTTCATCAAATTATACCCTCAACCTTTCTAAACCGTATCAGTTTTCGCTAAGGCTTACCGGAGTGGGGGGCGGGAGAGGAGCGGGAAGGGGGGGGGGGGGGGGGGGGGGAACACCGCCGCATTAGGGCGTGGAGAGTGGCGTGGGGCTTGGGGCGGGGGTGGCTTCACCGGCGTGGGGTTTGGGGTGGGGGTGAGGTGGCATGCTTTTATTGGTCAGTTTTTTTTTTTTTTTTAACTTTAACACAATATAATATTATTTCCTTCCCCCCCCCCCCCCCCCTTTTCCCCCCCTTCCACTCCCCACAATTATTTTCCCCCCTCAAGAGTCCCACAAGTGCCACATGACGCTTCATCCCCCTCTTTTCCCACCACTCCTTATAGTCTAAGAAACATCAAGATAAGGTCACTAATGATGTCTTTACGCTGATATATTGGGCTATTAAATGCTATAGTTCATGAGCTAATTTTTGCGCCTTGCAAATGCTAGTAACCTGTAAATTAGTTTCATAAAAAGCTTGTAAAATTTTATGATGGATAATATTTTTATATTATGGTCAATGATCTCCAGCCTATCTGGTTTGAGGTGGGAAGGTTTACCTTCTTGGAGGGTTCCTGCCCGGGTTTGGTCTCAGGTTCGAATCTCACGCTTCACCGAAAAAATAACCGCTTGGGTTTGAAAGGAGAAACCTGTGTGGTGCTATAGGATTCGATCCTAGGGAAGTGGTCGCTTTGCAACACAGGATTTACCGCTGAAACACTACTCTCCAAAAAAAATTATTTTTATATTATGATTATGAAGGATTTAGTTTTGAAGGATTTTCTTTTTGTCAGTGATCTTTTATTAGAAAATTTGTAAACGACCCATCCATTTGTTTTATAGATTTTTAAAGTAACTTTCAACTTTTGAAAGAAACCAACGGCTTTGCACAACATTTAAGAGTTAGTTATATATTTTTGTAATTTATTTTACTACAATGGGTGTTTCAAAACATTTTCTACGGGTTTTAACCCGACTTGAAACAAATGTATATGAAAGAAAATTTCAAATTTTCATAGTTTTTCAAGATTTCATGTGATTTTGATTTCAACAAAAACATTTCATTGTGAAGGTATATAAAAATTGATGGTAAAAAATTGCTTGGTTTGCATTGATTAGAATGGGGTCACGATGTGCACCTCCACACATATGTTAAGGGGTGCGACCCAGTGCGTATGTGGGGAGGGAGTAGTGATATAAATGAATAAAAAATGGCTAATGTGTTTTTTTTTATTATTTAGGTTGTTTTTGTTGAAAGCTTGAAGTGTAACGTATAATAAAATACATTTATGAGTTTAATCTAATGTAGCCATATAATTAAAAGACATCCCTTTTGATTATAGTCAGTAATAAAATTTAAGAAAGAACGATGATATATAAATTTTTGAATGTTTTAAGATAACTCATAATCTATCTATTATAAGACCATCTACATATATAGTGAGGGTGAAAAATATAAGGCCTATTTTTTTGATTGTTTCATGTGGCAACTAAGTCAGTCTGGGGCTTGAATTCAAAATGAGGTGTGGGGAAAAAAATTTGAGGGCGCTAATTTAAAAAAAATTGTGGTGTAGTTGAATGAGTTAAACGTTAGAGGACACGTGGAGAAATATAATTGGTTGTTTCTTTCCCGTTCTAGCGCTGAAATTATAACGCCATTGCCCCTTTTTTGTAAGATAGCGCCCCATGTAATGGTGTTAGGGCACTATTTTCGTCTTCACGCCCGTATTCACGCCTGAGTGCATATGGTCTAATAATTGAAAGCAATAAATTCTACATGACACTTAAATAGTGCATCATTCCCTTTGAGCGTGTCATGTGACATTAATTGATTTTAGGAAAAAAAATATATTTAAAAACAAAATTGGATTTTTCTCTTTCATTTTTCCTCCCGTAATTTTTAAAAGTTAATATCTTTTATATACGAAATTTTTTTAAGAAAAAAATTATACCAAATTAACGAGCGTTTTATTATCTTTCCAACGAGTATCATAGTGTTATATAAAAAAATGGAGAAAACGGCTATTTTTGTGAGGTTTTGGTCACACAGGAAAAAAAAACACAAAGTATTCAGGTAATTCATTAATCATGTATAGGAAACTCACTAATTATGTTCAAATCAGTAAATATGAATTCTATTGTCAACATGTGTTAGCATTGGAGTTGTATATTGTTTTAGGTTAGGTATTAATATTAGAGTTATACATTGTTTAAGGTTCGGCGTTAACATTGGAGATACATTGTTAATTATTTTAGGTTAGGTGCTACCCGAAGCTTTCATGCATGTAACTGTAAAGCGCATCATTCTATTTCATATGTAAAAATGATATGTCATATTAGATTTCTCAACCCCGGGACGTTCCCGGGGTATAATCTAGTTGTGTGTATATATATGTTGTCATAGACTGCGTGTCATGGACGCAACGCCTTATTTGTTTATAGCTAGCGGCACATTATGTGATACATTAACTATATGAAAATGTTTGTTTCAACATGTCCGATCTAACTCAGTGTAACCTATATCAGCATTGTGGTTACTATCTACGATAATGACATTAAGGTACATGTTTTTTACTTTGTTACACACGTTACATTGATAAATGAAAAAAAAGAGTATGTCTCTGTCGTTGTGGTTTAAAGTTGTAAAAGCAATTTAGACAACTAGCGGCCTATGGTCATAAAAGTAATTTAGACATTAAGTGTCGCATGTTACGGTGTAGAGTCAGTTGTAAAAGTAATTTAAATAAAATGATGTTTCAAGTTATTAAGTAGAAAAGGTTAGTGAGTCACAATTGTCAATTACCAAAAGTTAAAAGTGAGTATACTTACCTAAAGATAATGGTTAATAGTATTTTATGTCAAAAGTTTAAGAGTGTAAACTCAATAAACAAAACTTTTAAAACAAAGTAGAAGTATATGGGTTTGAATTGTCATTTGTGAAAGTTGAGAAGGCAAGGGTTAAAATTGTCAAAAATTAAAGTTTGGGGATCATTTAGTGGGTGAAAAAACAAAGTACAAGTATATGGGTTTGAATTGTTATTTGTGAAAGTTGAGAAAGCAAGGGTTAAAAATGTCAAAAATTAAAGTTTGGGGATCATTTGGTCGGTGAAAAACCTCACCACCCTTTACATTTAAGATATTACTATACAATAGGGTATGGATCCTAAGAGAATTAACCTCTATTTGAGAACTGAGAGAACCATTCTGGACCACACATTTCATATAAAGGCAAAAAAAATCACTTTAATCGCACATTTTTATGCAAGAATTTTTTTTATTTTTTTAAAATTTTGTTTTTTCATTTATACATATGTGTATATAGCATTTTCAGCTATACATATATGTATATTTCAGTTATACATATATGTATATTAAAAAAATAAAAAAAATTCCTGCATAAAAAGCAGCGATTGAAGCAATATATATATATAGGGAGGATTAAATAAAAACCCACTCAAATTGAAGAAACCCGGGAAACTCTAACTTCCCGAACTTTTTATCATCTAAAAAAATTAGGGTATGTAATATACATGTTTTTAAGAGTTTTGAGCAAAAAAAAAAAAAAAAAAACAAAAAAGCGCCGATTGGATATTTTTAAAAAAAAATAAATAAGTTTTTTGTGTTACATATGTTACATGTCTGTAAAGTGTGTAACATACGTTACACAAAAAAACTTATTTTTTTTTTTTTTAAAATATCCACTTGGCGCTTTTTTAATTTTTTTGGCTCAAAACTCTTAAAAACATGTATATTACATCCCCTAATTTTTTTAGATGATAAAAAGCTTGGGAAGTTAGAGTTTCCCGAGTTTCTTCAAAATTTTGGGTTTTTTGTGGATACTTAGCCTATATATATATATATATATATATATATATATATATATATATATATATAGGGTTAGGATCCGTTGAGAACTCGATGAGTTGTGAGAACTCGACGTAAAATGCGAAAAAAAAAATAATTTTTTTCCCACTAGTGTAAAAACACGTAAACGCCGCTGTAAATTTTTTTTATAAAAAAATACAATAATTTACACCAAATTACACCTGTGTAGGTAATTTTCATCCCCATGTAAGTATATTAATATTTTATTCATTATTTTATTGTTTTATTTTGGACCACATATTCATTTTGTATTATAATAAATGTGTGGTTATAAAGTGAGATCATATGGTTCTCACAACTCATAGGAATTCTCAAAATATCTGGATTCTATATATATATATATATATATATATATAGTGTAAGTATATAGAGAAAACCCTTCAAAATGGAAAAACCCCAAAAAACTCAATGAGTGGACCATATTCATCCACATCAACCAAGCCAATATTTGATATTATTATATTAGGAAGGGTAATTTGGTCATTTACACTACCCCCCTTCTCTCTCTCTCTCTCCATATATATATATGGTTTCCCTCCTCTCTCTTCATTTTGTTTTCAAATTCAAAGCAATATCTCTCTGCCTCCTTTCTCTACCTTCCCCTCTCTCTCTGTCTCTCTCTAGAACCACCACCACCACAACTACCACCACAGCCACCACCTCTGACCATCATCTCACCCTCTCTCTCATTCTATGATAACAAAAGAAACCCTAAACACCGCCTCACTCCTTCGTCCTTCTCTGTCTCTCGCTCTAGAAGTTTGTAGAAACCCTGCTTCATTTCTTCACACCAATGCAACGGCTCCACCACGTCTTCCAAATGAAAACCTTTGTGTATCATATTCTTTCTCAGCTCAAAATCTTCTTATAAAATGGCAAAAGGATTCAGGTAGGTTTAAGTTTTAGTTTCTGCTTATTTTTTTCTCAGATCTGTTGTAAGAGGTGGAGATACACGACCGACGAGGTGGAGATATTTTTGATCGTTCCCATCTTCTTTCACCTTGTTATTATTATTAATATTACTATTATTATTATTATTATTATTTAAAATAAAAGATTAGATTTGGACTCTGTGAGTTTTAAATGACTAATTATTTTGGTTCATCATATAAATTTCATTGCTTGTATGAGTTTTAGGTGATCCAGTTAAAATTTTGTTTGTTTCTTTGTTAAAAAGCCTTATTTTTTTTTTTTTTTGTAAGATTGTGTTTATTTGTTTGTAGCACTAATTTTTCAATTGGGGTTTGTAATGTGTAATTTTTTAATGTGGTGTAGCTTTTTTGTTTTACTCCATGTAATTAACTAATCATGTGTTTTTTTAACCAAGGTACTGTACTTTAATGTTGTAGGGGAAATTTTGTGATTAATGGAAAAATGTTCATTAGTTCTTTTTTTTTTTCAATCATCACATAATTTTGTGTATAAGTTGTTACGTCTTGATTTGGGCGTTTTGTGTTACGTTTTGATTTTGTTAGGTTTTGAGTTTTGTTAGAATAAAATTAATAACAGTTTTGGGGATAGTTTTTGTCCGCATACCAAGTGTTCGATCAAATGCTTGAATGAAAAAAAAAAACTTATATTAACCTTTTTTATTTTTTTTTTATTATTATTTTGTTTATGTTAGATTTTTATTGGATTTGGGACATGAGGTTGATAGATCACATGTGATTGGTGAATAATTTTGTATTCTTTTTATGTTAGTATATGCTAACACATGTTAGTGATGCCCGATTATGTGTTTGAGGATCCCAACTAACATGTGTATCTGTTCTAGTGTTAATTTTTCATGAGTAGGCTATAGGAAGAAGACGGCGTTGATGATGTGGCAGTGGTAAGTTATGGTTTTGAGTTTTTTTATAAAGATTATAAATTTTAAATCTTTTGGTCAGAATAAATTTTTGGCAAGTGAAATTGTTATGAACTCATATAGGGTGTACATGTCTATTTTTTTCGGCCTGAGTATTATATGCTCACACACGTTAGTGATGCTAACACATGCTAGTATACGCCAAACTAACATGTGTTAGAGTCCCAACTAACACATGCTGCTGATGTCTTTTATTATATTATATGTTTCATGAATATGAGGATAATATTTTGGTATATGGATTTGGATTGGTTCTGATTTGATTTTTTAAATTTATTATTGTTTGGATTTCAAACCTTATTAATCGTATTTGAGTAGTTGTATTGACATAGTTGTAAAATTGAGTATGATACACTTGGCACTGCAGATTTAGTGTTGTTTATACACATGTTAGTGATGCTAACACATGCTAGTATATGCCTAACTAACATGTGTTAGGGTTCATATGACATACGTTATTTTTAGTAAAACATGTGTTTTTAGAATGTTAGTGATGTTAACACATGCTAGTATATGCCCAACTAACATGTGTTAGGGTTCATATGACATACGTTATTTCAGTAAAACATATTGTTTAGAATACACTAAACATGTCATTGATGTCTCATTATGTGTTTTGGAGAGCCCACCTAACACGTGTTATCTTTTTTTGTAGGTGAAAAGATTTTTTTTTGTTAAAGATGAAGATGGGTATCAAGAACGAAGCATAGCTAGATCTTTTTTATGTTGTTATGATAGTTTTTTATCATTCACAAATAATTATGTTTGTATGAAAAGTATTTTGATACATTTTTAGTATTGATTGTAATGATCGTTTTTATCATTTCTTAAATAAATATACATTTTATGTGTTCTTTTATTTTTGTTATTTTTAGTATATGTCTGTTAACACATGTTAGCGATGTCTCACATGAGATCAGAATTTTGTATCACAACACTAACGTATGTTAATTTTGGTGCTGGAAAAAGTGCCATAAAGTAGGAGAGAGGTGACTTGACAAGTGTCAAATCAACCTTTTTAAACCTAAGATTCAGAAAATTAAATTATAAAAATTAATATAAGATTACCTTAATGCCCTTAATCCTATTTTTTATTAAGGTGGCCCACTTGCTTTATGATTATTATATACAAATAATCATGGACCATTGATCAAACTTGATCAATGGTCACTAGAGGGTTTCCAAGGTTTTTCCATTATAAAGGGTTTCCATATTATCCATCCCCTATATATATATATATATATATATATATATATATATATATATATATATATATATATATATATATATATATATATATAGGATTTGGTTCAAATGAGAACCTTTTCCCAAATTAAGAACTAGAGAACCATTCTGGGCCACACATTTCTCTAAGGCAAATTTTTTTTTTTTTTTTTTTTTTTTTTTTTTTTTTTTTTTTGCAAAAATCGCTGCTTTATATGTAAGGAAATTTTTTTTTTATTTTTTTTTCAGTATACACATGTGTATAATTGCATTATACAAATATGTATAATGTTATATACACATATGTATAACTGAAATATACACATATGTATAGCTGAAAAATGCTATATACACATATGTATAATTGCTATATACACATATATATAATTGTCATATACACATATGTATAAATTAAAAAAAAATTCAAAAAAAAAAAAAATTTCCTTGCATAAAAATGTGCGATTAAAGCAAAAAAAAAAAAATTTTTTTTTTTTTGCCTTTATATGAAATGTGTGGCTCAGAATGGTTCTCTCAGTTCTCAAATAGGGGTTGGTTCTCTTAGGATCCCTACCCTATATATATATATATATATATATATATATATATATATATATATATAGGGGAAGTATATGTAAGAAACCCTCTTTAGATGAAAAACTCCAAAAACCCAATGCTTGGTCCATATTAAGCCACATCACCCATCATAATATAATATTGAAAGGGCAATATAGACAATTCCACTATCCCCCTTCTCTCTCTACCTATATATATTGTTTTCCCCCTCTCTCTCTCTCTTCATTTTCATTCAAATTCAAATCTGATTATACCCTCCTCTCTCTATCCTCTCTCTCTCTGTCTCTTTCTAGAAATACCACCACCACAACCGCCACCATAGCCACCACAACCGCCACCATAGCCACCACAACCGCCACCATAGCCACCACAACATCTTCTCAACTTCTGTTCAAACAAAGAAGACGACGATGATGAGTTTTTTCAGAAAACAGATCTGTTTGGTTGAAGACGACGACGATGATGGCTTTCAACAAAGAAGACGACGACGATGATGGCTTTCAACAATTGCTCGATGATGAGTTTTTTCAGAAAACAGATCTGTTTGGTTGAAGAACAGAGGTTCTGAATCAGGGGTTCTGAAACAGGGCTCGATGGTTCTGAAACAGGCTCGATGATGAGTATGGCTGAGGGTGGTTTCGGGGGTGGTTTGAGTGGTGGTTTCCGACATTTTCACAGGTAATTATATAACTAAATGAAATATTATTAATCTTCTGTTCAAAAAAAATGACGAAATGTTATTTTGAATTTTGTCCACATAATATTACAACCTGAAGTTAAAGTTATCTTCAAATAATTGAAATACAAATTTAAGATTAGGCTTAGTCAGTTAATCCAACGATCGAGATATTGTATCCTTGGCTTTCAAAGATTTAATCTGCGCTTCGAAAGTGAGTTATATCTTGTAGATCTGGATCTGGATTTTTTGGTGTTAATCAAACTTGAATCTTGGTGAGTTTTGAAATATTTGTTTGTAGTTAGGTTTGGGTTTTGTTAGAATAATAATAATAGTAGTTTTGGGGATAGTTTTTGTTCGCATACCAAGTGTTCGATCAAATGCTTGAATGGAAAAAAAAACTTATGTTAACGTTTTTTTTTATTTTTTTTATTATTATTATTTTGTTTATGTTAGATTTTTATTAGATTGAGGACATGTCTATTTTTTGCGATCCGAGTCTTGTATGCTCACATACGTTAGTGATGCTAACACATGCTAGTATATGCCCTACTAACAGGTGCTAGGACCCATATGACATACGTTACTTTTTAGTAAGACATGTATTTTAGAATATGCTAACACATGCTACTGATGTCTTTTTATTATATTATATATTTCGTGTGCTAGTGTTTTGATTTTAGAATATGCTAACACATGCTATTAATCGTATTTGAGTAGTTGTATTAACATAGTTGTAAAATTGAGTATGATATACTTTGGCACTGCATATTTGGTGTGTTTTATACACATGTTAGTGATGCTAACACATGCTAGTATATACCTAACTAACAGATGTTAGGGTTCATATGACATACGTAGTATATGCCCAACTAACGTGTGCTAGGGTTCATATGACATATGTTAATTCAGTAAAACATATGTTTTAGAATTAACATAGTTGTAAAAATCGCGTTTAGTGTTGTTCATACACATGTTTGAGTATTATACACTTGGCACTTCAAATTGAGTACGATACACATGAAATTTGCAGATTTGGTATTTGTTTTATACACATGTTAGTGATGCTAACACATGTATATACCTAACTAACAGGTGTTAGGGTTTATATGACATACGTAGTATATGCCCAACTAACGTGTGTTAGGGTTCATATGACATATGTTAATTCAGTAAAACATATGTTTTAGAATTAACATAGTTGTAAAAATCGCGTTTAGTGTTGTTCATACACATGTTTGAGTATTATACACTTGGCACTTCAAATTGAGTACGATACACATGAAATTTGCAGATTTGGTATTTGTTTATACACATGTTAGTGATGCTAACACATGTATATACCTAACTAACAGGTGTTAGGGTTCATATGACATACGTAGTATATGCATAACTAACGTGTGTTAGGGTTCATATGACATACGTTATTTCAGTAAAACATATGTTTTAGAGTACATTACACATGTTAGTGATGTCTCATTATATGTTTCGGAGAGCCCAACTAACACGTGTTATCTTTTTTTTTGTAGGTGAAGAGATGTTTTGTGTTAAAGATGAAGATGGGTATCAAGAACGAAGCATAGCTAGATTTTTTTTATGTTGTTATAATAGTTTTTTATCATTTACAAATAATTATGTATGTATGAAAACTTTTTTGATACATTTTTAGTATTGAATGTAATGATCGTTTTTATCATTTATTAAATAAATACACAATTTATGTGATCTTTTATTATGTTCTTTTAGTATATGCCTGGTAACACATGTTAGCGATGTCTCACACGAGGTCAGAATTTTGCATCACAACACTAACGTATGTAATTTTTTGTGCTGGAGAAAGTGCCATAAAGTAGGAGAGAGGTGACTTGACAAGTGTCAAATCAACCTTTTTAAACCTAGGATTCAGAAAATTAAAGTGGCCCACTTGCTTTAGTAAGATTACCATATTGCCCTTTATCCAATTTTATATTATAGTGGCCCACTTACTTTTGATTATTAAATAGAAATTAATCATGGACCATTGATCAAACTTGATCAATGGTCACAATAGAGTTTCTAAGGTTTTTCATGAAGATGAGGTTTCCTATATATCCACCCCCTATATATATATATATATATATATATATATATATATCCTTAGAGAAATGTGTGGTTTAGAATAGTTTTCTCACTTTTTAATTTGACAAAAAGTTCTCATTTGAACCAATTCCTTATATAATATATGAAACATATCTAATAAACTTTTTTATAGTTTATATGACCAATAAATTTCAAGCTAGAGTTCAATAATTCGGTCTAACCAATGTAATTGCAATGGCCTAACACTGCATATTTTATATAAGGACTCCAAAATGCTATTATATGTAATCTTAAACCATCGATTTGTTTTAGACTTTTTTTTTTTTTTTTGGTTTAATTTTTTTTTTTAGACTTTTAGATACCAGCCAATTAATTATAAGATGTGTACTGATAGGGTGGGTGCTGTGTGTAACAACTTTTGACAAAAGGATTGTATTTAATATTTGCAATTATAGTATCATTTGAATGTAGACTTATTCATATATTAGCTAAATTAGGAAAAAAGGACTATAAACCTATTTACTTACAAGACCACTCATAGTGGCAAAGGGATTGGGTGTGAAAACCCTCTAAAAATGCCCCCAACAACGCCTCTGGGGTTTTTATTCGGTTTTTGGCTTTGGCGTGAAATTTTCAAAGTCATCTTTAGACGTGAAGATGCTTGTTTTTCTGAAGCCAAAGTATGTGTGCCATTTAGAGATGAGCGTTATTATTTTCAAAACCACTACATGCATGTTTTCTAATAAATAATAACATAAGTCTAAGCGGATTAAAAAGGTATTCATATAAGTTTCAATCATTTACCCAGATCAAACTAGTGCTTACCAAGAGTTAATAACATTAGTTCCACATACATATTTAATGCTGGCTGGATATTAAATATGTTTTCTCAAATTATTATTTTACTAAAGTATCTTCAATACATAATATATCCATCAGCTTAATCTTACATTCAAGAATTTTTCCAAACAATTCATACATTCTTCGCTTGACGTCACAACAAATTTTACAAATGTCGGCCCAGGTAATCAATCATTTGAAAAAAAAATGCACTTGAATTCTGAAAATCTTAGAAACCCTTGTATAAACCATGATACACAATGTACTTTTTTATAAAAAAATTAGAGCATGTAATACATATGATTTCGAGCGTTCAAAGCAAAAAAAAAAAAAAAAAAAAAAAAAAAAAAAAAGAAAGAAAGAAAGAAAACAAGAAAAAAGAATGCGCTGTTAGAAATCTTACAGCGAAATGGAGATGTTTCTGAAAATAAACACACATGAAGAAACTGATTAAGCAAAAGAACCGGGCATGTGTTTGACACAATTCCCTTAAACAGATTCGTCGTCTGTTCCCAGGGTACACCGGTTCAACAGTGACGGTGCACTGCGGACTATTCCACTTGCCTGAAAAGAAATCGAAATGCTGCTGTTGTGTTTGCGAATTTATTTTTCTGTGAATGTTTATGCAGTGTGTATTGGTTCTGTGTTCTGTGTGTCTTCTGCATAAGACTATGCACGCCTTTTATAGACTCCAAGAATACCAAAGGATAAAACAGTTTGCTGCAATCTAAGCTAATTAAAGTCATTGTTTAATTGGCTATTAACTCCTAATTACTGCAGCTAAATACCAGGAAGTTGAAACATCCTTTTGGAAGGCTGAAGACCATGAGATTTGAAACAGCCTTCTAGAAGCTTTCTTAAAGTCACAACATAAAAAATAAAATGGATAGCAAAAACCAGCGTCACGTGGACCCGGATTTTTCGAGCTGCATTCGTGTCCGCAGGTCGTGCGGGCGTTGCGTTGGTTCAAGAATTTCCTCGAACCAGAACCTATTTTCGTACCCCCCCCCCCCCCCCCCCCCCCCGCGCGCGCGTGGGTAAATGTCCAAGTATAATGTGACTTAACATTTTAATTCTTGCAATCAAGTTTCACCTTATAAAATCCTTCAATTTTCATCTCCCAACCAATGTGGGACAAAACCAACTCACTTTCACATAAATAATTTCCAACAATCCCCCATATGAATAGGAGTTATTCTCAGAAACAACCTCATTCCGATCAAATTTCAACAGTTGAGTTTTGCATACGATAGGTATGTGTGACCCTTTGAACCTTCACTTATGAAACACACTTAGCCCACTAGCTCTGAGTAGACAGCAATGTCTTTGAACTCGTCTGCCGTTTGTGTAGGACGACAATACGCTTCACACAAAACTCTCACTGAAAACATCAAGTCCTCATAGTTTTGTCCGTTTTGGTCATGGACACGTGCCTGGTTCTACGAGAGCTCTTAGGTATTGTGCCCCAACAATACCCTTCGAAGCGACCCCACTTCTCTCTCACGTGGGTGATTCACTAGGACTGATTAGCTCAGTCGAATCACTAAAAGCCATAAGCTTAACCTCAACCTTGTCACTTTTAGGAATGGCCTAGGAAGCTAACCACATTCTTATGTTAAACTCTCTTTTTTAAAAACGCGGAGTTTTAGACTTCCCCCCACAATGACCTCACTTATTCATACAATTAGGTTGTCCTATTGAACTCGGATCTTGGGATCTCTAGTCAGCTGAGTTAGGTTTCCTTCACATGAATTTAGTTTTTCAAGGGCTTTAGTCCCATTCCCATAGAAGACTTCTGAACTAACTCTCTGCTTAAGCCTTTTGTTAGCGGATCCACGATGTTATCCTTTGACTTCACATAGTCAACAGTGATAACTCCTATAGAGATTAGTTGTCATACTGTATTATGCCTACGTCTTATATGCCTGTTTTTACCGTTATACATTGTGCTATGAGCTCTGCCAATTGCTGATTGGCTATCACAATGTATGCATATGGCCGATGCCGGCTTCGACCACCTTGGTATATCCTCAACAAATTGACGTAGCTATTCTGCCTCTTTACCTGCTTTATCCAAAGCGATGAATTCTGATTCCATCGTGAATCTAACAATAACAGTTTGCTTAGATGATTTTCACGATATCACTGCACCTCCAAGTGTGAACACATACCCACTCATTGCTCTGGAATCATTCGTGTCAGGTATCCAATTTGCATCGCAGTAACCTTCAATAACTACTGCATATCTACTATGCTAAGTCTGGTCTAGTATAAGTCATCAGATACATCAAGCTGCCAACAATTCTTGAGTACTCTAATTGGTTGATAGGCTCTCCTCGATTTTTAGCTAGATGTTGACTCGTTTCAATGGGAGTTCTAGCCACATTAGAGTCATTTGCATTGAACTTTTCAAGAATTTTGTCTACATAATGAGACTGACTTATCACAAGTCCATTCTAGGTTCGTGTGATTTGTACTCCCAAAATCACGTTCACTAGTCCCATATCTTTCATGTCAAACCTTGCTCTCAGGACGTCCTTTGTAGATTTTATCATTTTCTCATTACTTCCAGCAGTGAGCATGTCATCCACATACAAACATAGGATGACATATCCATCTGGTGTGTCTTTCACAGACACACACTTGTCACATTCGTTGATCTTGAATCCAAAATCAAGCATGACATGATCAAACTTTTGATGTCATTGTTTTAGAGCTTATTTCAAACCATACAAGGATTTTACAAGCTTGCATACTTTCTTTTCTTGTCCCTTGGCTATAAAACCCTCAGGTTGTTCCATGTAAATCTCTTCCTCTAGACTTCCATTCAAGAAAGTCGTTTTCACATCCATTTGGTGAAATTCCAAAGTTCTAATGGCTGTAATGGCAAGTAACATCCTGATGGATGTTATTCGCGTTACAGGCGAATATGTGTCAAAATAATCCAAGCCTTCTCGCATTTTATATCCTTTGGTCACCAACCTTTCCTTGTATTTATCAATGGTGCCATCTAGCTTCATCTTCTTCTTTTTTTTTTTTTTTTTGAAAATCCACCGATATCCTAGTGGTTTGCATCCCGCGGGAAGATCCACTAGCTCCCAGGTGTGGTTTGGTAAAATAGAATCTATTTCGCATTTTATGGCCTCCTTCCACTAAGGTTCATCCGAGGAATTTACCACTTGTTGGTAAGTTTGCAGTTCCTCCTCAACCATATAGGTGAGGAAATCTGAACCAAAGGATTTTTCAATCCTTTGTCTTTTACTCCTTCAGATTTCACCTTCATCGATTTGAGGTCCATCATTTGTAACCTCTTCCCTTATAAAACTTTCCCTAATTGGGTTTGATGGGCCCGGTTCATCATCTAGAACACTTCATCAATTGGGTTTGGTGAACCCATTTTAGGCCTTTCCATGCATGGGAATATGTGCTCAAACTAAGAAGCATCCTTAGCTCCAATATAGTGTCGTTAGCCACTCCAGGATTCTTCGAGTCATGCAGAACCTATTACATAGTAGTATATATATAGTATAGAAGTATAGATATAGATATAGATAAAGCGTCGAACAGATGTGTTTTAGCACCTTCTAGAGGATTTTAAAATTGATGGTTTTTTTTGTATTTAGAGTACCGGCATTTAAGATTTTAAGTATATAATGATAACACATTTTTTTTGTTAATATACGCTATTTTATGAAAAGCATAAAACCACACAATTCTAAAAAGAAAAAAGTTTAGAGTGGAAGTTGAAGGAATTGTGATTAGAAAGTAAGAGTAAGGGGAGTGGTGACGGGGTTTTTGGCATGGGTTGCCAACCCAACCATCCACACCACCCATCCAATATTATGATAAGGGAGTTGCCCCTTTGGTGTGAAGAAGATCATTGACGTGGGGCTCTTTTGTGTGATGAGGTGTAGCCACTTGATTGACATATTTTTTTTTTAAAGTTGACCAGCCTTAATTAATTATTTTGAAACCCAAGTCCTTTTATTTCTCATCATTTTTAGGGTTAAGTTTTGGACCCCACTTTTGACAAATGATAAATAACTCATGTCCCTAACATAAGCCTCCCACTCCCCATAGTCTAAGAATCTAATGTGCATTACGTAATCAAGCCCTCTTAAAAATTAAGAGTTTTCAACATGAATGATTTTCTGGTAGCAAGCTATGCTGCCACACCTCCCCTGTGAAGAAGGGCTGCACAATTGATTCGGTTAATCCTAATATGCCATTTCTATCTCTTCCATAATCGATACTATAAATATCGCAAGATAAAAAAGCTACTAGCTTAGTAGCTTGGTCAGGACATTCATCGATTTCTTTTCATTCTTCTTAGACAAGTGAGGCCCCTAGATATTCAACTTATTTTATTCTTTCTTTTATAATCGAGACGCCTTGAATATAGATTATACATGTGTGTTGTAAAAAAATAAATAATTTTTTTTTTAAGAATACACAATTAAAAGACGTATATTTCATCATCTATTATTTATCTTTGCTTTTGAACATAGACAAGGATCAATAAACAACCTTGGATGTTTAATAAAAGGTCTTCCCAATAAATTATGACAAGAAAGTCGAATTAGGAGAACTTCATATAAAAATGATTGCTTCTAATTTCTAAGCTTAAAGTCAATTAGTTGAACCTCAAACCAACTAAGATTACTTAAAGAGCATTATTTGCCCCCCAAAATTTTATACCTTTTGGAATCGACTTGGACTCAAATATTATAATAAAATAAAATAAAACAAAGGCAAGGATAATAAGATATTTAAATAAATAAAACACAATTCACATGATATATGTCTTATTAAGAAAACGTATTCGGTTTAAATCCATGACTATTTATTTTTATAATAAAACATTAAAGGTTGTACTTTTTTTTATCGGTGAACAACTGTGTGGCAACCATCCTTGCGGGGCGCCGTGTCTAAGAATTGACTACTCAACCTCCAGCAGCCCCTGCCTTCTCCCGATGCGCGGAAACCCGAGCCCCACCCGCCAGAAGGCACGACAGTGTTATAGAACTCGGTAAAACCTCGCCGCCCGTCAGATTCGAACCGGCGCTACCCGTATTCGATCTTCACCCGGATACCAAACCATAAATGATGGAATATACTATAAATTGAGAGAAAACTTTTTAATTTAAATTCAGATATCACACAAAATACTAAAATCGCATAACTAAGGGGCTGTTTGTTTTTTTGCTCAGAAGTACTTCTGGCCTCTTTTGTCAGCACTGTGCAGACGCGCGCAGACGATTGAGGTCTGCAGATTGTTTGTTTTTTGGAAGACCTTTCACTCAAAAAGGTCTTCCTGACCTGTTCTTGGTGAAAACTTGTTCCAGTGTCTTCCAAGGTGTTCAAAGGTTTTATCCTCTTCTCTTCTACTCACCCACCACCACCACCACCGTCCACCACCACCACGGTCCACCACCACCACCGTCCACCACCACCACCACCGTCCACCTTCACCATCACCACCCACCACCGTCCACCACCACCATGCACCACCACCACAGTCCACCACCATCACCACCCATTACCACCACCGTCCACCACCACCATGGTCCACCACCACCACGGTCCACCACCATCCACCACCACCACCACCGTCCACCACCACCACCACCATCTACCACCACCACCATTCACCATTCACCACCACCGTCCACAACCAGACTGCTGCAAAAAATCAGTTTATTTAAATTTCAGTTTATTTCAGCAGCATGCAGACGTTAACAAACAAACAGTCTTCTTCTTACAGACTGTAGTCCTTTGGTCCACCTCTTCTCATGCAGATGTGTGACACCCGGCATGTTCAGGTTAACATTTTTCACAAACACACAAGCCTACCTTAGCGAAAAATGTTTATTTAAACATATTTAACTAGTTCAGTCGAGTCATATTACATCCCGTATTGTCCAGGGTTCAAGGATTCGGAGGATCATTGGGTTAATCACACACACACAAGTCATGAGTCCCGTGGTTGGTGAATTACATGAATTATGTTAAGTAACAAACATGAATTGATCTATATATGGTATAGAATATGCAAATACGCGTTTAAACGATGCTTAGATGATTATCCATGGTTCTTAATGATTAACATATGTTAGGATTGCATGTTCATGTGTTACGATGTGTTAAAATGACAAAACTAGAAAAACTGGAAAATCCAAAGTCTGGTTCGACCTTGAGGGGGGTCGAACCAGAGAATAAGCTACCTGAAAAACCTCATTCGACCCTTGAACTCTCATTCGACCTAGGCAGGGGGTCGAATGAGCCCTGAGTATAAATATCATACTTTGTCATTTTTCATTATTTCACAAACCCTAAACGCCTCTAAACACTCTTTATCAACTTTAATCACTGGGGAAGGAGTTGTTGCTCTTGTTTTTCATAATCTAGCCTACAAACATCTCCTAAACAAAGATCTAAGGTGTGTTCTTCATTCAAAACCCTTTTTAATCATTTTTTATTCATTTTCATTAAACCCCAAAGGTTCAGATATGTTTTAAGATGGTTTTCACAATTAAAAACCTTCCTAACATCTTTCTAAATAAAACCTAATCATTAAACATGTGTTTTCATACAAGTTAACATGTGTTATGTTGTGTTAATGATGTTTTTGTGTGTGTTATGTGTTGTATGATGATTATGTGCTACATAGATGTTATAGAAAGGTTCTAGGGCTGCTATGGATGATAGGTTTTGGATATTTTAGGCTATCAATTGTTGGATGATGATACTTTGCTTGTTTTAGGGATTTTGATAGATTTAGGGATTGGATTCATGATGTTATTATAGGTAATATGGTTAGGGGTTTTGTTTCACATGATAATCTGAACATGATGAGTTGATTATTGAATGATTTCAGAAAGTTTCCTAATTGAATAAAGTTTTCATGCATGATGTGACGTTTCCATAATTTGCCATTTTGGGTAAGTATTAAAACGGATTTATTTTGGAATAAAATTGGTAGGGTTTTGTAGGGATATGTTATTCATACTTGACTGCAGTGTTTCGTGATGTTTTCGGATAGTTTTGATGCGATTTGATGTGTTTTAGGAAGTGTGGGACTGCAGGGGTCGAACTTGGCACTCCTTCGACCAGCATGGGTTGAAGGTAGGTGCTCAGGGGTCGAACCTGGCTTCTTGTAGGTCGAATGTGGCTCTGTTAGGTTGAACGAACTTGATTTAGGTCGAATTAACACATGTTAAGGTCAAATGAACATGTGTTAAGGTCGAATGAACTTGTATTAGGTTGTATGAACTTGTGTATAGGTCGAATGAGTCACACAGGGGTCAAACCAAGGTCAATTGGGTCGAACCTGGACCTTTTTATGCTGATTCAACCTTACAACTCCATATGTGCGATTTCTTTATACAAACTAAGTGTTATATGCTTGAAACTTATATGTTAATCCTATATACTTGATTAATTGATGTAATAGGTCACCAACGGGATGTCAAGTCAGTCTGGTACGTCCGGTTAACACTCAAACACATTTCTAAACACACGTAGTCAAGATCTGGACAATCGGGGACTAGTTAACCTTCGGGTTAGTAGTCAATACACTCATTCAAACTCATTGATAGGTCGCCATTATTCGGGGCTATCACACATGTTTCGGATTTCTATTTATCGGAAGACGCGCTCTAAGGTGAGTTTCACCGCCCCACTCTTTACGGTTTTACATTTTCGGGGGAGAAAACATGTTGTATACTTCAAACGTATGTCAACTATGTTTTCATAAATGGTGTGTCAAACTATGTTTTGGTATTCATGTATTCGTTATGTTTTGGAGTATTCATTGAGTTACTATGCGATGTTTTGGAAGTCCCGGGGAGAACCATGAATGTGCGGGGATGCACAACAGGGAATATGTGGATAGATCTATTTGGGCTAGGCCGGCCCCATTTGTTCAATTGGAGATTGGACGGGTGCATGTTATCTCTTAGATATTCAGTATTCAATATTCAGTATTCAGTATTCAGTATTCATTCGGGCAGTATTCATGTATTCACAGTATTCGAGCTCAATAATGGTTTTCCAATTGCAGTAGTGACACGTATTCATATGGTTTGCATGCATGTGGCCTGGTTTGGCCACGGGTATTCATTGAAACTTTTGGAGTCGATCTTCATGAAAAACCTGTGAACTCACCGGCATTATTTGCTGACGTTTTTAGCATGTTTGTCTCAGGTCGCTAAAGTAGCAACTGTCGATAGGCGCACGGAGTCTCACGGCGTCTAGGAATCATAAGCTTGTTTGTTAAACATTTCAGACTTTTAATTTTACTTATGGGCAGTTTACGTTGTTTTTCATTTCATATAGTTATCGTTTATTGTGACCGTTGACTTGGATTCTGGTGTGTCACGCGGCTCGCGGTAAAACCCTGCACGTGGAAATTTAAGGGTGTGACAAGATGTCTGCAAATGTGGTCCGCAGACTGCAGACCTTTTTCCTGCAGAAAAAACAAACAGCACCTAAAAAGCATTTTCACAGATACAGCCAAGAAGTATAATATAGTTCACACTTTTAAATATTGAGAATCTAGTAATTTTAAATGTAAGACCCAAAGAAAAATAGAATTTGATAAAATTTATAAACTTTGAAGTTTAAATAAGCAAATCTATATTTATATTTATATTTATATCTATATAGTGGAGAGTTCAAATGAGAAGAAGTTTTCTTGTAAGAAGAAAAAGAAGAAATTTAGACCAATATAAATTTTCCATTTTAATAGTTGTATTTAATGTTAAATAAATTTTTAAGTTTTTGTGACTCCCATAAACTAGTTAAATAAATGAAATCATAATTCATTTTTAAA
This sequence comes from Ambrosia trifida, assembly GCA_028751855.1. Lineage (NCBI taxonomy): Eukaryota > Viridiplantae > Streptophyta > Magnoliopsida > Asterales > Asteraceae > Ambrosia > Ambrosia trifida. The sequence continues at coordinate 23,453,964 of CM054131.1, forward strand.
TATATATATATATATATATATATATATTTAAAGCAAAGATAATTTATAGTGAAGGATAAATTTCGCTATGTGTAGGATGATCATCCCCCTATATATATATATATATATATATATATATATATATATATATATAACAATTGGGGGTGGGGACACATGTGACTTTGTGATGTCATCCACACCCTTAAATTTTCGCAAAAAAAATTAGGCTATAAATAACCCAATATTTATTCATTTATAGTTTTTTTATCTTTATATTTATTATTATTATTATTATTATTATTATTATTATTATTACTTTACTATATGATAAATAAAAATCTTATGATCATTTTATTTCTTATTTATTTAATATTTATTTTCTTAATTAAGTTTTTTATGTTTTCAATTATTAAAAACCATTTAATATTTTATTAATAAAAAACAACACCTTCAAGACCACCGCCTCAATCACGCCCTGTAATGGTTGCTTCCACAATTGCATCTCATCCAAATATACATTTTTTCTTTAATATACATTTTCATTCTTATTCCCATTATTGTTGCTTTCTCATATGATAGTAAATTAATTTCTATGCTATACTGTAACACATATTTAGTCTTAATATTAGATTTGTCTATCCTGAGATATACCCTAGTTGTATATATAATGTTTATTAGGTTAGAGCATTCACATAAGTTCCCATTCCCCATCCCTAATCCACTCACAATCACTTAAAACCACATATTACACTCACTCAAAATCACTTAAAACCACATATTACACTAAAAATCATTATAGTTTCTCTCTCCTCCACTCACAACCACTTTCAATAAATATTAAAAAATAAATACAGAAAAATTGTTTTCCATATAATCTTCCCAAATATCATCAAATATACCGATAAACAATAGATTTAGTATTTCTCCACTCACAACCCCATAAAAATATGGGGTTTTCTCTTAAAAAATTATAAGGGGCCAAATGTGAGTGCTCTTAGAACCTCATTTATTACACGGGGTGAATAAATGTAATTTTATATACAGATAATAAAAAAATATATATTATTTTTAAAAAAAAACATGTCATTATATGGGTTGAATAAACTCATGTCTTACATAAGTTGAATAAATACATACAGTCATCAATATATGTCTTTAAAAAATAAACTTTGATGTAATGCTTACAAATTATAATGTTTTACATTGTTTTTTTTATCTATTGTTATGTTAGAAACATAATGTAGAGGTTGTGGTTACCTGGCAAATGCTTACGTATCAAAGAAAAGAGACTGCATGGGAAACATGTTCGCTTTTGTTAGATTTAGAAGCAATAGATACGAAGGCAAACTATTCCAAGCACCGAATAATATGTGGATCATAGGAAGATGAATTAAGGTGAATGTCCCAAAGGTTGGAAAAAAGATTTGACAAGACCAAGACCAAGAGTTTTCGGTTCCAAGAATGAAGAAATGCAAGGGGAGGCATTAATATATCAAATAATATCAAGGAGACTTACTCATTTTTGGATGATCTAGCTGGTAGGAAAGTACTAGAAGGCGGTATATATGTTTGTGAAGTTACCAGCCGATGAGACGATGGCTTGTAGAGACTAGAAAGGAAGATATGTGGTGACCAAACTTTTAAAGATCTGTGGTGGCCATACTTTTAAAGTTGGAGTTTTTGTGCAACATTGAAGAGATACTCAATGGCTTTTAATAACAAATGATGGAGGTAAGGTATATTGGTGGACTGAAAGTGCTCATTACGTTCGGATCACAATTAGAAGTAGATCTGTTGGTAAAGTATAAAAATGTGTGTAGACCCTAGTTTTTTTTCTATGAATGAATGGAATAGAGAAACGGTGGATTTTGAAATAATCACTTGGTTTAAAATACAAGGAGTTCCTATACACTAATAGGATAAAGAGGTATTTGAAACCATTGAGAGAAGCTGGGAAAATCTAGTGCTCGAAGCAAAGGTTAATCTTTTCAGTTGTAATTTTGGATGTGCATATGTTAGAGTTCTAAATAAAACGGGAAGAAAGTTTATTAATGAGATCGAAATTAAGCATCACAATTCTTAATATGTTACTTGGGTCACGGAAGATATGGGCAATTGGATTCCAGATTTTGCCTATGGTGGTACCTTAGTCAGTAATGAAAGACCTGTAACCAGGCAGACGAACATGGAGCTTAACAAAGATGAAAAAGAAACAACGAGTGATAGACCCGATGAGAATAAGCAAAACAATATAGATATGAAGGAAACTAAAAGTTCAGAGGAGAACGCCGAAAACCCAGATTGTTTGGATTAGTCAAAAGATGATGTTGCCGGAAAAAATCTTCGGTACCGAAGACAGTAAAGGGCCAACTGATGGTTGAGCAGTCAAACGAAGAAAAAAAAATGAGGAAGATGAACGATCGAATCCATTAGTTTTTTTGTGGGGACTGGGAGAGGTTGTTGGTATGTGCATAGGAAGGGAGAAAGTTGTAGGGTCCTAATAAGATAATGAATGTGTGTCTCTTTTCCAAGGTCGGCAGATAAATGAATATGTGGGACCTATTGCTTTTGTCTTCTAGGGTTCAAAACTTAATGGGCTAAAGAGAATTGGTACTAGGAATATAGAATGGGTAACACTAATGATATAGAGCCCAGGAAAACTCCAAATGCTCTTGACCTAAGTATGGACCTAAATTACCTGTTTAACTTAGATAACATAATTTAGTGCGGTATGAAGAACCGAAAGACAAAAAAAAGTGGAAAAAAATGGGAAGATGTCCAACACTTTGAACATATAAGGTAAAACTTGAACAAAATACATAAAAGGAGCGATGAAATCAAAGTGGAGGAGGTTTCTGATACGCTATGAAGATAGTGAGACTGGGGCAGAAGTTGCACCAAATAAGGGGGATGAACTCAATAAATCGGGGGATCTAGAATCAATGGAGACTCTCATGGTTGGGAAATTGGTAGGGATGCGAGTGCAAAGATTCCAGTATCAGCTTACATCAATGGTTCAGGGCGAATTGGAGTCGGGTCAAATCTCATGAATTACTTGTCAATAAATATTATAGGAACATGGGTATGGAGAAAGTTAGATGGGTAAAGTGGTTAGTAATTGATCACAAAATTAGCTTTCTATGTTTACAGGAGTCACAGATACTCACATATGGCAAATTTGGATACTAGTTTCGCTTGTAAATTTTAGCTAAATATAGATTTATAGTCTGAGAGTCTAGATGCACAAGGAAGATCCAGAGGGATTATTTCCACGTGTTGCATTCGGGTCATGTCGGTAACACAATTTTCATGGTCATGCAAAAGTTTTCAAACTTATGTTGGATTCATCCCGGCAACCCACTAATCTGACCTATTTAAGAAACCTAATTTTATACCAAAGGAAGAGGATCAATCTTGTCCACGCAAAAGTATCTTTTTGAGTATACTTTAGTTTGTTGGTCACCTTATCATGAAGCCCATTGTTATTGACCTTGTTAGAAACCTTTGCAAGTTGGAAGGTTGGAACGACCAAATATGAAAATACATTTGTCACTTAGTTTTTCTGATGTATTTTAAATGTAATTTATGTCCATTTAAAACACCAGCATTAATGACTTATAGATATTGGTATGTTTTTAATATTTAATACATATTTTGTCAGTTCTATTAAAAACTATATATTTGTATCTGATTGATAATTTTTGTACTCAAATTTAAATATATGTATTTAACATAAATATGACTATTGAACAAATAATAAGCTTTTAAAATGGTATAACTACATTTGGTCTGCATAAAGTTTGGGAATACAAACATCGCACGACCATTACATATGATTTATAGAATTTTCTTAACGACATATATGATTTATAGATGACTTCTTCTCTTTCAGTCAATAATTTTCTTATTAAAACTTTAGAACTTCATAAAAGTTGTGTTATACTTTATTATCCTTCTATAATTTTATCGATTCCAAAGTACTATAACATTGATTTAAGCAACCCACTTATAAAAAAAAACTAACTACCCCGTGATTTTTGAACGGTCGTAACTTTTATATACGTAAAAGTTAAAGTGTAATTATAGAAGGATATTAAAGTGTAATTAAGAGTCACTTTTATATACATAGGGTGAGGTTCTTGTATAATTAAGGGTGTGTTTTGTGAGATGTGTAAGAAGTAACTGTGTCAATTAGATTAGATTAATCTAGGGATGAGATTAAATGGATGACAAATATTTACTTAGTGTTATAATTAGATAAATTAGATAGACGCTTCAAGGGTATAAGAGTAAAATCACAATTTTTATTAACATTCTTCCCCATTTTCACATTTATTCACATTTATTCCTTTTTTACTCCCTATCTCTCTCACGATTTTCTCTGTCTCTATCACACAACAAAACCTACAATCCTCAAAACATGTAATCATCAAACTTAAAAATCAAATGAGGGAAACTGAAAAAATATGGGTTTAACCAAATCTTCTTGGTGGTCATATAAGTTAGTTTTAGTACACCTTAAAAATTTGTGATTAGTAAAACACCACGTAAGATTAGCACCCTATACATAATAAAACATCAAAATTTACGTAAAAAATAAATTAAAATCTGCCTAAAACATAAAACATCACAAGTTGATTATTAAAAACTATGCTTGTCTATATGATAAGTTGCTTCAAATTTACAGATTGACTAATGAATAGTTGTATGGAAATGATAGTCGATTGAAACTGATTGAGAGTATTAAGTTGCTACTCATCATCAATGGTAGCTAAGATCAGTTGCAACTTAGTCATTAGTAGTAACTTTGTCATCTATGTTAACTACCGGGCCTTAACAACAAGTTGTGCATCAATGGCAAGTTGGCGATCAACAGTGACTCAATTATTTTTGAGGATTTTGTTTTCACCAATATACCTGAAAAACTAGCAACTATTATAAACATCAACAATTATATTTTATTCATAAAGGGTTTCAACATTTCAACAAAATCGTTGTATTTCTCTTTAAATTATCCAACTGAATTTGTGTGAGCAGCAATTAAATATTTCAATCTGAAATTGATCTCAACACGACTAAGAGAGATATCGAATCCCTTCAAATTCTAAAACCTACGAAGTAGGATGTGCAAAAAATGAACCACTCAGTGAGAAAAGGCGGGACAACTAACCCACAATTATATTATATTCATAAAGGGTATCAACATTTCAACAAAATCGTTGTATTTCTCTTTAAATTATCCAACTGAATTTGTGTGAGCAGCAATTAAATATTTCAATTTGTAATTGATCTCAACACGACTAAGAGAGATATCGAATCCCTTCAAATTCTAAAACCTACGAAGTAGGATGTGCAAAAAATTAACCACTCAGTGAGAAAAGGTGGGACAACTAACCCACAATTATATTTTATTCATAAAGGGTATCAACATTTCAACAAAATCGTTGTATTTCTCTTTAAATTATCCAACTGAATTTGTGTGAGCAGCAATTAAATATTTCAATTTGTAATTGATCTCAGCACGACTAAGAGAGATATCGAATCCCTTCAAATTCTAAAACCTACGAAGTAGGATGTGCAAAAAATGAACCACTCGGTGAGAAAAGGCGGGACAACTAACCCGATACCACATTGCAAAATGTCAAACGGCCAATGTCTAATGGCTCACAAAACTATGTGACCACCGATTTGTTGGAGATGTTGTCCTTGTCAGCTCACACATAGGCCCGGCCCAGGTACTTGTAATTTTTCAGATCACTCAATAATAAGAATACCCTAGTTGCCCCCGTGGACGTAGGTCGGTTTAGACTGAACCATGTAAAATCTTGTGTTCGTATGCGTGTGTATTCTAAGATCCTAACACGATTAAATGTCAATATCTGAAATTAATCTCAACACAATTCCAATCCCTTCAAATTCTAAACAAAGTAGATAGGGCAAAAATCGAACCACTCAGTGGGGGGGGGGGGGGGGGGGGAGGGTCAGATGGAATGGCTTACCAAACGTTCAACCCGTTTACACTTACGTTTAGACACTAGTAATGACCTTTAAAAATAATTAAAAACCTATAAACAAAATTCAAACTTGGTACCTAGTTTCGTAGTAGACATAAATTCCTATAGACAAGTAGACATTTTTGGTTATATAAATACACGAGCTGTCCAAATGTCTATAAACCATCATCATCTTAACATGTAACAAATAAAAACATAAAAAATGTTTTAAACTTTAGTATGACTTGCTCTCAGCTTACACCTCTAAGAGGTTGAAATGTCTGTTAGTAACCAACTTGGGCGGCTTTTGTCTTGGGGCATCTTTTATAAGCAACATCATATAAACCTAAAGAAGCAAAAAAGATTTGTGTGCTCCAACTTTCCTGAAGAAATCATTTCAATCCATTCTGTCACCTTTGTCTCTTTCTCCAACAACACACACACATAAACACATCTTCCAAGCTTAGATTCTTGAATCCACCTTTGCGTCTTTCTATATTCATCATCATTGGTTTCCTCAACTGACACTCGATTCAACTCAACTCAACTCATCGATATGCTCAAATTCAAGAAGAAAATGTGGATGTTTTCTCAATAAGATCCTCTTTATAATCAAACCATATCTTGTCTTCTACCATCTAATGGGAGAAAATATGAACACAAGTTTAAAACTAGAATCAGAATCAAAGTCATCAGTTGTTTCTCTCTTGATTGTTAAACTCATTAGTATTATGGTTTCTTTTTGGTTTGCACCCACCATTCGTCCGCCCGGTCTCGATCCTTAGAAGTTAGAACATTGATCACCATTCACCATCTTTTGTCACTTAAGTTTTCTGTATTGCTCACAATCACACACATAGACACATAGTACAAGAAAATATATATATAGTTATAAAGGGTATTTGCAAGTATGGATTTTTATGACTGGAATCATGAGTTTTCAAACTTGGGATCCATTTGGGATGATGGATCTTTAATGGAGTTAGGTGAGTTTAGTAGGGATTGTGGAAAAGATGATAAGTTGTTGATGAAACCTTCTCAGTCTTTGGTATTGGATGATGAAAAAGGAGAGCTAGTTAAGGCTCAAAGTAAAGTGTGTGGAAAGAGAAGTGGATTAATGTCTGATGAGAAAGCTTTGGCTGCTTTGAAGAGTCATAGTGAGGCTGAAAGAAGGAGAAGAGAAAGGATTAATGCTCATCTTGATACCCTTCGCAGTCTTGTACCCTGCAACGATAAGGTTTGTCTGTAACTTGATCATAAGTGTTGACTTAACACCATGTGAATGTGTGTTTCTGCTATAGTTTTTATGTTTTTATTTGTTTTGGCCTTTCAAAGGGAACTCGTGATGGTAAGGTGGCTCCCCTTCGTTCAAGAAGTGGAGGGTTCAACTCCTGCAAGGTGTATCTATAGATGATTAACAAGAGTAGCTTAATTAGTTATTTTGTCATATGGTGTGTTTAACTATATAAGTTGAATCCTATTATTATGAATTTGGATACATTGCAAAGAGGTAGAGAATGTGATCATATGTTTGATTTGGTCACAATGTGCTACTTCTTGGCATTTGTGTCTTTGATTACATGAAGTTTAGCCATTTTTAGTATATCAACAATAGGAGTTTGGTTTAATTCAGAGATTTGATCAAAACACATATGGGAACAATACATGATTGAAGGTTTTTATTGAAATTCTTGGTTGCGCACTAAACAAGTTATAATCTTCCCAAAGATGAAAGTCAACTGTATTTTTTTTGTAGTTTTTGCTTGGACTCTTTAACAGCCATTGGAGATCAAGGTTGACTTTTTTGTGAAGATAAGATTCTTAAATAATTGGATCAAGCTTAACAACTAACAACCAGGAACTTAAAGTTGAATGAAAAGCCTATTTGTTAAATGGAACTACTTACCTATCGTTTTCAATGTTCTTGTCATCGTTTTGACTTGCTCATTTGCTTACAAATGTGTCGTCGTCATGTCACATTAAACATTAAATGGCAGCGGAAATTATTGATATATGTTAATCTCCTATAATTAACATATGGTTATCTTATACTATTTTTGTATTGTGAACATTGTAACAACTCCTTTTTTTAATAGAGTTGCTAACATATGGTTAACTACATGACATTTGTTATGGAAGGGTGGCTTTTTTAGGTTATTATATTTGAATGACAATGATATAATGCATATATACACCTTTTGTAATAAAATATATGGTCAACTTTCATAAAACTGGTTAACATTATAATTTTTATTTGTGTAATACAATTTAAAAGGTTGACTTTTGGAAATGTTGTATAAGTTGACTTTCTAGGTCAAACCTATTGTATTTTGACTTCAGATATGATGAGCTTTGTTAGCTTCAATATCATAGATAGTTAAAACATAACCTGTTTAACCTTACAATTAGAGGGTACCTCTAACTTTACAGGCTCAAATATATTGACCTTTTTAACATTCCATTGTTAAGTTAAAAAATAACTTGTTTTGACTTTAAAGTAAAATTAAGCATGCTTTTAGAGTGGATACTAAGATTTTATGATAATTTGATAGATGGACAAAGCCACGTTACTCGCTGAAGTTATCCGTCAAGTAAAACAACTTCAAATAAATGCAACACAAGCCAGTGTAGGCTTACTCATGCCAGAAGATGTCGATGAAATCAAAATTGAAAAAGTTGGCAACGCTGCAGTCAACGGAGGTTTGACTTTTCACGCATCAGTCTGTTGCAAGCACCGGCCCGAGCTCCTAACTGATATAAGGCGAGCTCTTGTTGAACTCAAAGTTAACATTGAAAGGGCAGAACTGTCAACTCTTGGAGACCACATGAAGATTATTTTCGATTTCACTGCTGATGAAGATCTCCTTAGTTCTGTTCGGAAAGCGCTTACTTCTGTAATAGAAAAAGGGTCAATATCACTTGATTATTCTCCAAGAACAATGGTTCCTAACAAGAGGAGGAGGTACTGTCTTTGACACAAGTTTGGCTTTAGTTTCACATGCTTTTTCAATGGTGAAACTTGAAGTTTGTATAAATTAAGTTTTCTATGTTTGTGGTGTTAAAAGTTAAAACTGAATAAGGTTACATATGTGATCAAGAATGTCAAAGTAGGGGTGTTTATTTGTTTGCAAGGTTTTATGATGTTTTTCTAATGTATCTTGTATATGTAAATATATGGAAAGACCAATATTAAGATGGTTATACTAGATGTTGTTGTCATTCTTTTACTTACACAAGTTTTGTATATCTTAACTTATTAAAAGCTTATTTGAGGCAATTTTTGTAGATAAGTTGTATAAACATATATTTTATTAAAGTAACATTAAAAGAAAAAGAAAAAAAGAGACCAAGCACACTCAACTGCTTAAGAGCAGATGAAACTGCATTTGGCATCTGGCAAGACAAATTTAAAAAAAAAAAACAAAAAGGTAAAATGTTTGTATCTAAGTGGCTTTTGATAATAACAATCCTAAAAATACTTTCAAGGAAAAATTGAGGACTACACTTACAGTGTTTATTGTAAAAATGGGACCCAATAAAAAACGTATGAACAATGACAACTTTCTCACAGGAATGATGTATGAAAAAGTGACATAATGTAAAATTGTCATGATAATGTTTTGTGGGTAACATTACAATATTTCCTTAGTTAATGGGCCTGCGCCTGCCGTGGATGGGCAAAGCACATTTAATTCAACCCATCATAAATTAAACCCCCTCTCCTTGACTCTTGGGCATAATTAAATAGGTTAGTGAGTTGTTCAGTTTTTGAGATGGAACTTTATAGGCCACCAGTCCACTCAACTTATCTATATCTAGGCTAAGTATCCACAAGAAACCTCCCAAAATAAAGAAACTCCTAAAAACCTATCTTGTGGCCCTCATTCTTCCACATCACCTAATTATCAAATATATTATTTTATGTTTTTGAGTATATATTAGTCATTTTAGCTTCCCCCATTTTAAAATTTGAATTTTCTCTTTCTCCCACCCTATATAATCTAGATCTCTCTCTCTCACACACATATTATCTCCCTATTTTCTCAGATTTCTTTCCACCACCACTAAACACCACCATCATCATCAACATCGACCACCACCACCATCATCAAAATCGACCACGGTCACCATCATCAACATTGACCACCACTGAAGAAGACGCATCGAAAGATTATCCAGAGATACAGAGATCCACCACCATCATCAACATCGACCACCACCCCACAAACATCGTCCAGAGGTGCTGACGACATTATGGTGTTTCTCAAGTATCTTCTTTTACTATTATTATTATTATTATTATTATTATTATTATTATTATTATTATTATTTGTGTTAGGATCATGACTTTATGTAATTGAGGCCTGATAATTGGATCTCGATGTTAGGATGATGAAACCGTGTCGCTTTTATTTAGGTTTTGCGTTCGTTCGTTATCGTTGTATACTTATTGTTCTATAGATGATGTTTTTACGTTAGATCATTCCTGAAATAGTGAAATGTATGCAGACGAAGCCGGATAACTGGATCATGATGTTTGGATGATGAAATCGTGTCATTTTTATTTAGGATTTGGGATCGTACGTTGTTGTTGTGTAGTTATTGTTTTATAGTTGTTTAGGTGTTATGGTACAGGATTGTTAGATTTTGTTGAAAGGTATAGATATGCTAAGATTTAAGAACATGAGCTAGCATTGATCATTGATGTTTAGTACCTCAAACCACTAAAATCTTTAAAACACTTCGCATTCTATATAATTATTTGTTACTTCTATGTAATATATATAAAATCTTTAAAGCCTGCAGTAAAAAACATCTGTAATATAAAATCTTTATAGCCTGCAGTAAAAAACATCTGTTACACACGTAACAGAAAATGTCTGTTTTTGCCATGGTGTTGCAAGTTAAGTGTTTTTTATATATTAATGGTGTTTCAAGTTATTATTTGTCTTTTTAGATTGTTATTTTTGTTTTCCAAAAGATTCACGTCATCATTTTTAGTAAGCATAATAATTGACTTTATTTTTAATTTGCTTTTTTTTAATTCATAAAAAAAGACCATGAATATTTCACTTTTTTACAGGAAATGTCTTCTTTTGGGGGTTAGGTGGTTTAATATTTTTATTTTTTTAAGTTGGAAATAATTGTTGATTTTTTGTGTGTTACTAGCATCTATTTTTTTTTGGATGATTTATAATGTTAAACATCGAGAATGATTTTTCGTTTTATGTGGTAGTTAGGGTGTTTTTATCGTCTATATTTTTGTATAATCTTTGGGCTGAGTTAGGCTGTTACGTGTGTAGTATATCCGTTTTTTTGGAGTCAAATTCTGTTTTCTATGTTTTCTAGCATATCAAATTCTGCTCTATGTTTACTGCAGACTACAAAAGTTTTTGCTGTGTTTTCCTGTTACACATGTAACACTCGTGTGTTTTTGCACCATGTCTGTCTATTTTTTTTGTTTTCGAATGTATGAGTTTTTTTTTATGTTACCTATGTGTTTTTATAGAAAATGTCTTTTTTGTATGGCCTCTATTTTGTATTATGTATTTCTTTATAAAGAATCATTTTTATTATTAAAGAATCATTTTGTTAAGGTGTTTTATCTATGTTTAGTTATACCATATCTGTGTGTAAGTTAAGGTGTTACGTGTATAGCATATCTTTTTTTTTTGCTGTCAATGTGTGTTGTGTGCAGTCAGAATGTTTGATGTTTGCAGACTACAAAGGTTTATATGTGTTTGTAAACAAAAAATGCATGTTTACACACGTAACACTCGATCTTGCCATGGCTCCTTATTGTATATTAAATAAGCTGTTTTCCGCACACAACATTAGTTTGTTTTTTTTTTTTGTTTTTCATATTAAAAATGTCCACATTTACTCTGTGATAACATATATTACAGGTGCTTTTTTAGTCGAATCATGAATTCCAACCCCAGCACTCCCCCTTCGTTGGTTTTTGAGGCCCGTCAGCATCTCAACCCAATCGCACACGAGCCACCTCAAAATGAACCGGACATGGCAATTGCACCTGAATTACCCCCACCTGTTGAACTAGATATCCTCCCTGTTGCAGCTGAACATGAACCCCTACCCCCTGTTGACCCGGTTATCCCGCCCCTAGAACCGGTTATACCCTTAGAGCAGGGGGATGATGGGTTTGTAAGAGACGAAGATTTCGATTGGAATGCGGCATTTGATTACGTTTTCCCCGAATAATATCCGTCACCAGAAGACTATATGACACCGGAGGATGACGGGCATGATGTAAGTTACACACCTGAATGGGCTGTTGGTTACGAATCAGATCCAGGGGCTGAATATGAAGAACCATATGAACCTCAATTTAAGAAACCTGGGCTGTCGGTTGCGTCTCAGGAAGGTGGGCGTATTAGGGCAGAATGGGAGGGTATAGGTTATACCGAGGAACAATGGTCTTTTTATGTCAAGTATGGTTATTGGATGCCGTCTGCCACTGTTGGTTGCAATGCAGGATGTGTGGGTCTACATATTACATATGAAGAATTGGCTTTTTATGAAAAGAATAGTTATTGGATGCCAAGGGGTGGTGTATGAATCTTTTAATATTATGTTTTTGTGGTTGATACAAGATGAATAATATAATGTATAACTTTTTTTGAGTAGTATGTTTTATTTGCAAGTTTTTTGTATTGTCATGCAATGCATCCCTACTTAACAATTTATTGTGTGCATTTGAATGTTTTTTGATCTATAAAGTTTTTAATTGATTATATACAATCTGTGCAATTTTAACGTACGCAACACTGCATATATTACATATGTTACATATGTAACATGACGTGCTGACAGATCTAGGACCATGGTCACAAAAGTATAAGAGAGATGATGTGACATGTGTGGGGTCCACACTGTCATATCTGGTTTTTAGAAAATAACATTTGACCATTGTGCCGTTTTTTGTCATCTACCTTAATTAATTTATTAAAATAATGTAGAATCAATCTAGGCCATTGATCACTTTAGATCAATGGTCTAGATTAAGTTTATTAAGTTTCTTCAATTTGATTGGGTTTTTATTTAATCCTTCCCCTCTATATCTATATCTATATCTATATATATATATATATATATATATATATATATATATATATATATTGCAAAGGATTAATCCTACATGTCATACTCTTATGCAATCTCTCCTTTGAGAGATGCCACATATAATGTGATGTGGCAACTTTAGACCAATTAAAAAAAGGATTAAATATGGTTTAAATATGGTTTAACTTAATCTATTAAATACCTAATCTACTAAATGTAAATATTAAACCTTTATTATTTTCTCTCTCATATTTCCTCCCATAACTTTTAAACGTTAATATCTTTTATATACGAGATTTTTTAAAGAAAAAAATTACACCAAATTAACGAGCGTTTTATTATCTTTCCAACGAGTACCATAGTGCTATATAAAAACGGAGAAAAAAACGACTATTTTTTGTAACCCGACAGGTATTGTGTCATGTTTGGGATTAGTTTAAAAAAAATTGTGGGTTTGGGTCGGGCCTAAGATTAGGTGATACCCGACCCAATTACCCGAAACCACATACCCAAATACCCGAACTATATACCCGATCATATACCCATGAATTTTTTAACGCATCACATAACCCTTAGACTAATGCGGTCGATATTTCAATAAATAACTTTTTTTCCTTATTCATGTTAGTTCTTTTTAGAATAATCGATTACAAACTTCCGAATTCATTTGACATTATACCCAACGCAGAGATTTGTTTTTTTTTTTATATTAGAATATGATAGCTTATGGTAGAGATTTGTTTAAAATAAATAATAATAATAATAATAATATTCATTAATCATGTCAGTCATTAATTATGTTGTCATATTAGATATTTTATTATGTCATATTAGATATTTCAACCTGGGACGCTCCTGGGATAAAAACTAGTTAGACTATATTAATAAACCAAAGGATTTGAACAGTGATTTTATAATTTTTTTTATTTTTTTATTATGTTAAATACTGATTGTTTTGATAATGATAACAAAAGGTTATGTGGTGCAGTTGGTTTGGCTATTGCCCTGTCTGCTTAGTTGGTCCGGTTGGAATCCTCTAAGGCCCGTGTTAGCCAAAAAAATTTTAATTACCTTCTGTTTTTTTATGTCAGTTTGGCCAGCTGTTTCTCCATACACGTGTTTGTGTTGTCCAACTAACACATCCTCCGCATCAGTCCACCTGTTTGATTGATCACCCCACACGTGTTTGTCTTGTCCCGAGAACACCTCATTACACACACCTCACTCGTACCAACACAGGCCCCCAACATTTAGGTATAAATTTCACATTCTCTTTCTCTCTCTACAATGGCGCATTACGTGAAGAAAGACGATGATCGTGACGAGGAAGGTAATAATACTTTCAATTTCCAGTTACTTTTCCGATTCAATTCGCAGTATCTGATAATTTGTTTTTATTTTGATCTGCTATCGAAATTGTTATGCGAGTTGATCTGGTTGTTAGTGGTGGTAACTGGTAAAGGTGTTAGATGTGTTTACTGGTAGTCAGGTATTGGTGTTATTGTGTGATTTATGTGATTTTTGTTTTTATTTTAGATTGTTTTTTAATCGGTCGCGCAATTAGATTGCTTAAGATGATTTGTAAGCTTTTGAAATTATGATGTGAATTGTGAAATCAGGTTGGCTTGACTGTGTGTTTGCAGAGGTTTGATGGAAGTATAGTTTTGAATATAGGATATGTAGTTTATATAGATCTTTAGTAATATTTTAAATATCCTAGAGGAATGATGCAACTGGAGCTCAATCGTACACACACTATTCTGTTTTGCCAATCACCGATTGACCTCCACTTAAATGGATGAATGTTTGTATCTTACAAAATGTTTTTGGGGTTGGAGTACTTATTGGTATACAATATGTAGTTTATTTTGTTCTTTAACTATTTTTTATTATCTAAATATTCTATAGGAATGATATCGCTAAAGAGCTCAATCCCAGACACACTATTCCATTTTGTCAATCTCCAAATCACACCCGATTAGATGGATAAATGCTTTTATCTTACAATATGGATTTGGCATTGGAGTACTTATTGATGTAGGATTTTGCATCTTTGGTGGTAATGAAGTGATGATGGGATAATAGTAAATTTAGTATATTATTGGGATGTACAAGAAGATATGAAATAATATAGAGCAATTTCAACACTTGCTGGTATAAACCCACATTCCATCTTCTCAACCACTAAGTTAAATCTTTTTAGTAGCTGATCTAATCTAACTGATAAATGATTGTACCTTCCGAGTACAACACATTTGGACATTATTGTACAAATGGATCTTGTATCTTGTATTTTATCTTTTTTGGCATTGGCAATTTTATAACCTTTAGCTTGAATGGTATTTTGTGACATTGTAATTACTGCACTTTTATGTATCTTTGCTGCATATAACTGAGTCTCATTGTCACGTGCAGCTGACAAGGAGAAATAGAAACAGGGCTTCGGCCAACTTCCAACCGCCGATAACGACGGAGATGGCTTTTGGAGTTGGTTGTTGAAGACGATACAACGGTTGTAGAAAGCTTCCTTTTTGTGGTTAGCAGCCGCGACGATGGTTCCATTCTGGTAGTTTCTAATGGCTTGTAGAGTTGGCAACATTACCGTTGTCGTCTTAGTTTGGTCGTATTCACCTGAGCTTAATGGTTGGTAAGTTCACTCGGGTTCAGTTAGTTTTATTGTTTTAATAATTTATGAACTGCCTTAATATATACTAAGAAAAACAATCAAATATGAGCTGAAAACGACATTTGTTACGTCATCCAGATATTGCAGAACAGGTGTTGTTGACATCAGAAACAAAGTGTTAGCCTCTTTATGAAATTGCAGGACAACATAAGATTTTAATCATGTGCCTTCAACTATTATCAATGATTCTTAGGGCATAATTATCATGTATCAATATTGTTTGTTCGAGGTTAAATATATGAAATTTGCAGAGTCGTACTTCGACCTTCCTTCTCACATTGTTGTGTAACTTTTGAAATTATGAAATTTAGTTACTGAATGTGAAATGTTTTGTGGAACCGGGGGTCATCCATTTGTTCATGTGAAAATGGTACAAATTCTTTACCGTGACCAATTGAAGAGGTAAGATTGATTATTATTTCACTGTTGAACAATATTTATTTGTTTAGTGGGATTTTATTTACTTACCAAATTTTATTATTCTTGTGGTCAGATCTAACCCAACGCCTGTTATAATTGGCATAACAGCTCTTAAAGTTAACATTTTCGCAGGTATGTTAGTGCATTACACATACATATAAAACCATCATGAAACTGAAACCAATGTTTTCTGATGCAAAACAGATACACTGCAGTTGAAATCAAACAGCGCAACAAAGGTATGCTTGAATCCCACGGCTGCTGAAACAGCACAACTTCAAAACCTGTAAGTGTCTACTTCTAGATCGCTCATACATCAACTTTACAACAGTTAAACCTGCAAATCATTTCTACCAAACAAGTACAGAACCGGAGATGCATGCGCTCCATCATCAACAATGATAGTTGAAAGCAAAACTTCTCTATCATACATCCTACAACAAGAACATAAAGATGTTAAGGTAAACGGTCACACAAAATTAGAAGATTCCAAAAAAAAACATACCAACTACCTCATTTGTTACAGGGAAAATCATACCTAATAAATGGTCACATCAGTGCGTTGCAAACGTATAAAGAATGGTATTATACAGGTTGCCCAACCTGCAGTCAGTTAGTGTATGCACAGGAAAGTCGCTGGTACTGCACACAGGATGGCAAACTTGAAAAACCTAGGCTCATGTACATTAACTACATCATCAACCAAACATTTGCGCACTACATTGAAACATTGCTCTTTTCAGGTACAAACTTACAGCCATCATAAAAGACGAAGCAGCTATCATTAACACAACAATCTTTGATAGGGCAGCAATTCAACTACTAACAAAACATGTGACCAGGTTCTTGCCATGCATGACCCCAATAAAGAGCTACTAAAAATTGAGAACAAAGAAACACAGTTTCAAATCTAAATTCAAAAAGAAAAGAAAGACAATATCTGTTGCGTCGTTAACAAAAAATGCTACCTTCAACATGAGCCCGAGGAAGAAGTGCCAGACACTCCACAACCAGCAACACCCGTACCAAAAAATCGCCTTCCAATACTGCCCAAGAGGTCGTTAGTGCTGCCTACAGGTAACTTTTTTGGGCCTACATTTGTATTAAAAAAGTTGGTAGCCTATAATCCTTTGATTATATATAATGAATCCACAACATCCCAAGCTGCAGACGAGCGCGACGCCAAGGACAAGGGGAAGCAGCATAAAATGTAAAGTATACATCAGAAGACGGCGCTAACACTGCAAATTTTGAACAACCCTTTATGTTATCCAAATACATATGCTATGTACCTATGTGCACTGTTTGTGCCTATTAAATAATACTCACTGCTATAACAACGCTGTTGTAACACATGCTTTGTATGAAATTGATATAGGATTGATTTGGATTTTGAAATGTCGCAACGCTATGTCATTACTTAATTATTTTCTAAATCGGATTGACGCCGCCGCAACGCACGGCCGGATAAAAACCTAGTTTAATTTGATTGGTTTAGTTTAGTTTAGTTTACAGGCTAGTTTTTTTCAATGGTGACCATGAAGGACATTTAATTTTACCACTTGGTAAAATCTGAATCATCTACTTTAACCATGGAAAAGATTAAAGAACGCTGTACTAAAAGGTCAAAACCCTAACTTATAACTTTGTAACCATTATTTCTTCAAACTAGCAGGAACTCGCGCGTTGCAGCGCGGTTGCACTTTGTTTGGTTGTTGCGTTTAGTCAATCATGTTGTTGCTGTTGTACATTATACACACATCTTAGATGACTAATCAAATCTTCATCTCCCTTTTTTGCTTTTCTATTTTTTTCGTTTTGTAATGCTAATTTCTTTATGGTAGCAACCGAACCAATCATCTTTTAATTTATTTTTTAATAGAAAGATATTGAAAGAATGCATTAATTATTTATGTTTCATGTCGGTTTTATGCAAAACACATTAATGGAGCCTAAAGATAACCCTTTCTTTCTCAAATCAATCTAGTTTCTAAACCGGTTCAGGTTTTTTAAGAAGGATTAGAACCGGTTTTCGTTTTTGGCCAAACAGGTACAGGCTAGAAACCGGAATGGGCCAAAAATAAACCGAAACTCCGAGAACCGATTGCTTTACCCGCGCGTTGCCGCGGGATCCAAATACAAATTGCAATACAACAATGTGATTATTTATAAAACGCAAAAATGTAGATTCAATAGTACACCTTGGTACCCAATGTTGTGGTTCGAATAAGCCCTTCTAAAATAAATATTTATCTACTCGTTAAGTATCAGGTTACTAAGTTGACAATTTAACTTCTATCAAGCCAGAGTATATATTGGATCCACTAAAGCACCCATTTCTTGAGCATTTTGTAGGCATTCGTCTATTTCCCCTTTCAACACATTCCCAAATCTGAATAATAACGAACACATGACACAATGCTTAGAAAAAAATAAAAATAAATGATGGTAGCAAGTATATGACATAGTTTAAAGCATACAAACCAATTCATGAGTACGTAAAATGGCATAAGAATTAGAAACAAAGACAATCTACAAACTGATTAGCCGATATGTAAGAAGAAAGGCAATTACATCACAAAAAACAAATGAAATAAAGCGCAGAGAGAATACTCCCCTTTCAATATCATATCAGCGGCTTTTCTTTTCATAATTTCCCGCGCACGTTGCGGCGCGAACATGTTAAATCACAAAGAAATCACCAAGATAAAATCATCAAAACAATTTACTGGCTAATGACGGCGTGTTGTTGGAGACACTTTAAACTCGGGTGGCACTTGTTTTCATACCATTTAATTCAACATCCACAATGCAATTCCACTAACAATATATTACTTCTATTTCATTCTCTAACTAGTGTACCCAATTTTCCAATTTGTAGATGTACAATAATGAATTATGTAATAACTCATTGAAATTATCAAAGTAGTAATATGAATTATTTGCTGCTACTTCATTTGTCGCTCTATTCACCAAGTTTTTATGCTTTCATTTATAATAAAATACAAGTAAATGGTACATATTTAAAATCAAAACAATGAGACTTACAACAAACAAATCCAATAAAGATAATTTCGAATGAGTGAATGACGATTTATCAAGACAAAATTTTAAACACTACAACATAATCACTAAAAAGAAGGTTACGTAAATTACCTAGAAAAGTGTGATTAGCCTGTAAAACGGTAAGCATATGACCCAGTTGCTTTCTCTTCTAACTCATTTTCAACCATTTGAATAAGCAATTTCTATCACTTGCGTTTTCTTTTAAGTCATTTTCAGCCATTTGAATATGCAATTTCTATGTTTCTGTTTTAACAACCTAGAGCATAAACACAACATATCAAATTTTCTAATTAAAAAAACAACCAAAAAATTAATAATAAGGAAAATCCCTGACATTACCATGCTGATCCCTTTCAAACATCAATTGATCTTAAGTTGCATAAAAAATAATCAAAGGGTTTGATAAAGGAATTGATTTTGAAGAAAATAATTGATTTATAACAAAATAAATGGGATTTCAATAAATCAAGGATTAAGCGAGAGGAATCTTAATCACTTTTCAATTGAATTTCCCATTCAATTGCAATTATCCATGATATTGATTACAGGGGTTTCGTTTAAGGGTATAATGGAGCAGAACCGAAGAGGCTTCAAAAATCAATGTGACGGTTTAAAAGGTTGAATAAGGTGTATGACTTGCATTACTCATTTATACAATTACCATTAAATGTTGTACAAGAGGGCATAAAAGGAAGGAATTGGACAAAAATTATAGATTTATACTAAGGGAGAAAGGGGTGCTTCTAGTGTTTTTTTCCTAGTTAACTGATTCTAACCAATCATGTTTTGCCACATCACTTCACTGATTTACTTCACTGAAACACGTTTTTGTAGGCAGCACTCCACTGATTCTTTTATTTATTTTCATTTAAATACCCAAACTTTTTATTTTTTACATTTTTTACACGGTTTTTACATTTATTTCTACTATTTCAACCGTCCCACCAAACGGACAGCCAAATTTAATTTTTTTTTTATCTTGGAAACCGTCGACTAGTTTGAATTGACTAAACTAAACGGTCAGTGAATTAAATTTAACCGTGTCACCATCGTGGTATATAAAGTGATCAAACCGTGGGGTTAAAAACCACAACATACCACGGTTTAAAAAGACCAAACACACAAAAAATGAATCCGTGGACCGAAGAGGAAGAAATGGCCCTTGTGGTTTGCCACAAGGACGCCACAAACGACCCCGAAATTCAAGAACTACGGGGGACGAAGGCGAAGACCACCCCCCGGATGTGTTTTGGGCTCACGTGTTTAGCGACTTCATCCAACACGTGGGCACCAACACCATCAAGACCATCCGATACCTCCAAGTCAAGTGGGAGGATCTCAATATCAAGTGTGCGAGGTGGACCACCCTCTACGAGCAAACGATGAGGGACGATCCGGACCTCGATGACGAGTTGGCTATTGGCTTCACAAGCTATGAGTATGAGGCTCTTTACGGCCAACAATTCGACAATGTTGAGGCATGGCGCTTGTTGCGCCAACCTTAAGTTTATTTTTCTTTGGTTTATGTAATTTTAATTTTTATGTTTAATGAAATGTCCTTTATTTATGTTTTTGATGTATTTAAACGGTAAACATATGAAACAAACGGTAAAATTAAATAACACTAAAACACACGGGGGTAAATTGAAAATTTTGCATTTTATACAAACCAACCGGTACCAGCACGATAACCATAACCAGCAAAACGGTCCACGGGACCACTACCAGCGTGTATGGCGGCGGTGATACTGTGCTGGTTGTTGGTACCGTGGACATTTCGGTAGGCAAATTTTAAAAAAGATGTAAATTTACCTTTTTATCCATTGAGCACCCATTATATAGTAGTATAGATATAGATTTATATCTTTCTACCTTCTTGTTTTTTGTTTTCAATATGTCATGGTGTGTTCTCTCTTTATCATTCTTTTAATTTATGACATACATATGTGTAACGCAATTAGTGTTTGATCTCTTGTGGCATGCTAGATTATCTATGTTATACTGTTGTAGGTTTTGTTTTAACTCGTATATATATATGTACCGTATTTAAGCATTTTGACGCAACATGAGAAGTTTAAATTTAATACACTATTGACATGAGAACAATTCACTGTCAAGCTCCAAAGTATACTACTCTCAAGAATTAATTGTGAACAATATCATGCACGAATGAATCATTTGCATTTGTAGGGGTTTTATTATTTTACAAATTACATTTAGGGGGTATTGGGGAAAAAAACTAAAAATGGGGATGCATGGATTTGATCTGGCGGTATCAAAGAACCAATTATGACTTCATACAATGATGCCGCCAAACAAAATGTTGTAGTCAAATGATGCCGCCAAACCATATGTTGTAGTCAATGATGCCACCAAACCGTTTAGGGGCTTCTCCATTGTCGTCATTTGATACCGCCAATCCAGATTTAGGCATTGATGCCGCCAAATCAAATCAAGGTAATGTTGTTATTATCCAATGGTGGTTAGTGGTGATAATAATCAAAAGACTTGCAATGGTGAATGTATATGAATATATGAATCGTTAAGCCACATGTGATTCAAACATTGATAGGAGAAACAACCACTAAAATTAAAATCCAAATACAAGCGTTAAACACTAAAACAACATTACATAATCATATAACATGACGAGAAGTAGCTTCACAACGGCATTTGTATAGCTCATCTGCCATGTGTCGTCGATAATTCACACAACCGTCTTCGACGTCAATTTCTAACGACAACAATTTTTTTTCACAAGCCTCTCCATCATCATACAAACCAAGACACCTGCATTATCAACCTTTCCGTTGTCTTGGGGCACATCTAATTCAACTAAACCAACAGAAATTGGTGTTTTGTCCACACGATTAGACTTCAGCCAGTAACGAATACGTTTTAGAAACCATTCGAAAAAAAAAAAGCCTAACCATCTCCATATAGTGAGCAACTTCGTGTCGCCTTTCATTTCTCCATCTCTTATCAGTCCAATACTGGGTAATTACCATGTTTCTCAGATCAATTAGGATAAGCAGCCAGTCTCCCACCCCGATCGATAAAGGAAGGTAAACGCGGTCAACCTCCTAGAATGGCGGGTAGGGTTCCATTCTTCCAGCCATGTCGAGGGCAACTGAAGAATTCGGGTCCTTCATTTCATCATAGAAGGCAGGGGGTAACACTGTCCAACGTAGCTGTGAAGTAGGATCTCTTAAAAGCTTTGCTTGTCTAAGTCGCATCAGTCTTACCGTCCACGCTTCAACGTGCTGAAATCATAATAATGCATAAGGTTCGTTATTGAGTTAAGCAAATCAATTTACTTTCAAGATAAATTAACGTGAAAATTACCTTTGCGGATAGCGCCCTGTTGGGTTGGCACCCTAGAAGTGTACCCCAAAAATTTCTGTCTAGTTTGGCAGAAATGAAGCGAGTGTAGCAAAATGGGGCATCCCCGTTTGTATAAAAGTCAACAACATCAGCAAACCAGCTGTTTCGGCATTGTTGGTTTTCTTGTGGGTTTTCTTTGGGCTTGTCTTGGTCGTTTTCGGCTGGTTTCACTTGTGGGTTACTTGAAGACGAACCAGCCGTGGAAGGTTTTGATGGCTTGCGTAAACGCCTCCAAATTTGCTCGATCGATTTTACCGTTTTAGGAGCTGGTTGTGAACAGTAAAAGCCTTCTCCATTGTTTTCCATTTTTAGAGATGTCAAATACGAGTTGGTAAGAGAGAAACAAGTTGAGTGAGTCATGTTTGTGAATGAGCTGCTTTTGAAGAGGTGAAGCCTCGTAATGGTTTGGTGGCATCTACATGAAGCCTCGTAATGGGACAGCGACATTGATGCCTCACAATGGAACATCGGCATCTACATGAAGCCTCAGAATGGTTTGGCGGCTTCCACATGAAGGCGGCTTGTAGATGAAGCCTCATAATGGTTTGGCGGCATCTACATGAAGGCAGCTTGTAGATGAAGCCTCATAATGGTTTGGCAGCATCTACATAAAGCCTCGTTATTGTTTTGGCGGCATCTAGATGAAGCCTCATACGGGTAGGAGGTCATTTTTCAAAAAACCCACTATGTTGAAAACGGCCCAGGCTGCCATTTTTGGGCCTCTATACAGTCTGGCAGGGCCCCCCAGTCAGGTAACCGGACTTTCAGACGCGTTTTCCTTGGCTAATACACGGGTGTCGCATGAAGTCCGGGCCGTTTTCGGGTCTCCGGGGCCTAATCCCGGTGGCCCGAAAACGGGTAGGAGGTCATTTTTCAAAAAACCCACTATGTTGAAAACGGCCGAGGCTCCCATTTTTGGGCCTCTGTATAGTCTGGCAGGGCCTCCCAGTCAGGTAGCCGGACTTTCGGACGCATTGTCCTTGGCTAATACACCGGTGTCGCACGAAGTCCGGCCCGTTTTCGGGTCTCCGGGGCCTGATCCCGGTGGCCCGAAAACGGGTAGGAGGTCATTTTTCAAAAAACCCACTATGTTGAAAACGGCCCAGGCTCCCATTTTTGGGCCTCTATACAGTCTGGCAGGGCCTCCCAGTCAGGTAGCCGGACTTTTGGACGCGTTGTCCTTGGCTAATACACCGGTGTCGCATGAAGTCCGGCCCGTTTTCGGGTCTCCGGGGCCTGATCCCGGTGGCCCGGAAACGGCTAGGAGGTCATTTTTCAAAAAACCCACTATGTTGAAAACGGCCCAGGCTACCATTTTTGGGCCTCCCAGTCAAATTTAAAAAAGTGCATAAACACATTAATACGTAAACACATATTACATAAACACATAATACATAAACACATAATACATAAATCCTAATCCTAATTTACTTATTTAAAGCTTACATAAACACATAATATAATCCTAAATTACTTGGTAGTCCTCCTCATATGGATCCCGAGGAGGAGGGTTTGGGGCTGCTGTAGCCTGCTGGTGGGGGTGGCTGGACCCTGGTTTTGAGGAATCTGTGTACTATCTTGCATCCGGGGGGTGGGTACTGATAACCTTAAACGGTCCAAATCCCTTAAAGCCATGGCATAATCCACAACCCAGACCAACTCATCTATAGTGTACTCATCATCTACCAGTGGAGGAGGAGTGGTTTGAGTAGGATCAGGATGAGTTATTTGAGTAGGAGCAGGAGGAGGAGTTATTTGAGTAGGAGCAGGAGGAGTTATTTCCGCAGGAGGAGGAGTATAGAACGAAGGTTGTGCAGGAGTAGGAGGAGATGAAAATGTTAGTCGCCGTCCCCGGCGAGAGTATCGCCTAACATTTGAAGATCCGTCACATTCGTGATAACCTCCACCCATAGTTTGTAAACCCTTTGAAGAGAGGCAGTTGTGACTGAGATTGAGTCTTGATATGGTATTTATAATAGTTGAAGTTGATGCCTGATAATGGTTTGGCGGCATCATATAAGTTGATGCCTGATAATGGTTTGGCGGCATCATAAAAAGTAGATGCCTCAGAATGGTTTGGCGGCATCATAAAAAGTTGAAGCCTCAGAATGGGACAGCGGCATTGATGCCTCAGAATGTGACAGCGGCATTGATGCCTTAGAATGGTTTGGCGGCATCATAAAAATTTGAAGCCTATTTAAGGGATACTCACCCCAATCCATCCTCACACCAAACTTTCTTCCTAAAAAACTAACCATATCTCACAAACCTGCTTCTTCCCCCCCCCCCCCCACCACCCAAAAAATAACATTCAAAGCAAATGGCTTCTTTCGTTCCAAACCTGGTTAGATTATACTGGGGTGGTCAGTTTTCATACGTAAACGGGGTTGCTCAAGATGATAACTCGTTGGTATCATCCCGCTTTGTTATGCGAGAGAAGATGTCATTTGAACAACTGGTTGAATGTGTATGTGCTCATGTTAATATTAACAAAGAAGTTGTTACTGTCAAACTCCTGCTCGGATACACTTATGCTGGGTACTCTCAAACTAGCAAAATTTTCAACAATGACGGGGTGGATATGATGGATTATCTAGCCGCTGAGAGACGTGGTGATTTCATTGCGGATATCTACGTTGAATGGAAACAAGACCCTCCGTTACAACAGCTTACTTTTACTAAACTGCTACGTGACGTGTCGAACGTAAATGTTGTAGCACCCTTCGGGTCTCGGCATGCTGCCGATAACGAAGAAAATGACGAGGCAGGATCCCCTATGACGGACGAAGAATCTTTCCAAGAACCTCAATATGTTGCCGGTAATGACTATAATGACGGGTTTGGTGAATCCGGAAGCGGAGACTCTGAAGAGACGGGAGATAGTGATGATGAACAACCCGCATCAGAAGACTCTGAAGACTCCGTAAACGAGGCCCAGCCCAGTCAACCGATGACCCAACAGACACCACCAAATCACAACCTAACCCTCCAGTTAGGTCCACGCCAAGACTACGATCCTCAAGATGATGCGGAGCTAACAGATTACATGGTTCAAGAATACGAAGAGGATGACTTCGTGTTATGGAACCCAAAAGCAGGGGACAATATCCGTCTTGGTATGTATTTCAAATCAAAAGAAGAGGTAGATTGTGCGGTTAGACAGTGGAACTTCCGTCGTGGACGGGAGATGTATGTCAAGGCAAGCAAACCAAAGGTATACACAGTCGTATGTTACACCAGACACCCAAAGTTTGTAAATCCTTTCTCTGGCGGCCGGAAGTGTGAGTGGCGTTGCACAGCATCAATTCGATCTGACTCACATTACTGGCGAATTACTGTATGGTCTACAAAACATAGCTGTTATTCTTCTGCCATACGTAATAGCAACAGAAGTTTAAAAGCAAAGGATATTGCACAACACATCTTACCGCAAATTCGTACCGACATCAAGCTTAAGGTAAAACATATCCAAACCCATGTCAAGCAGGTGCTGAATGTTGATGTTTCGTATTCCAAGGCGTGGCGAGCAAGAAGAAAGGCTATAGAAACTATCTATGGTGACTGGGACAACAATTTTAAGGAGCTACCCACATATCTTATGCGGCTGCAGACGAGGAACCCAGGCACCGTTGTTACGTTCTTTAATCATCCGAACGGAGATCCGAATTACCCCACGTTTAAATATATTTTTTGGGCGTTCGGTCCTTCTATCCGTGCTTTCCATCGATGCATGCCTAATCTAACAACACGTTAAAGCAAGTAAGTTTCACAAGAAGATGACACAACAACACGTTGGGTTATAATGAGACGTTATCAACGAAATGAGGCTTTGTAATAATGAGGTCAATTACATTGGTTTGCAACGACTTGCAAGGTTAACAAAATTTTAAGTATGGGCAACCACTCACCCGAGGAGCCCTTTAAGTGAAATGTTTGTTTGAGTTGAGTGGATAAATGTAGTAATTGTCTTTCATAGATCAACATGCAAATTGATAATACACACATGCAAGCAAGTTTGTAATTACGACAACCATTAAGTATAAGTGTTATTCATATTTGGCCAGCCATGTTTATGAGTATCATGAATAATTAAATGTTCAAAGAAAGTCAAATTAAGAAAAATCAAGTTTCATATAACAAACAATTATCTTTTTAGAAAAGTTCTGTAGGATCAAATATCAAGTTTTTAATAGTTTGATTTTCATGGAAATCAAGTCCAAATGTTTCAATAAAATGTAAGGTAGAGTCATAAACTTCTACGATTAAAATAAACGTAACCAAATATGATAAATTTCCAACTTGCGTTCGTACATAATAGTATGCAAGGAAATTTCTAGATGTTATATGCTTATGAGTACGACACAATTGAGTACAAAATGATAATAGGATCAAGAAAATGAAAACACAGGTATTGGATTCTCGAGTCTTAAGAAGATCCCATCTATGGCATAGCCAGTGGGGTTAACGTCATCATGACCAGTTGCTTCGTTGATATTGATATTGAGAGCTCGTCCATATGCCACCTGGTTTACATTATTCAATTCAGGGCATCGATGCCGCATGTGGTTAGGGTCTCCACAATTATAACATGCCCGGCCGTTAGTAATCGGCAGTGGTTCCTGGGGAACTGTTGGATGATTATCTTGTGTTCTAACCATTACACGACAAGTAGTGGCAAAGTGTCCAAGCCTTCAACATCTAGTGCATTGACGACATGGAAGATTTTCAGGGTGATGATACTTGCAAGTGTTGCATTGAGGATGGACTCCCGTGTAGGCTTTCTTGATAGGAGGTTGAGTCACAGGATTCACAACAGCATGGTTTTGATCATCGCCCATTCGTTTCTTAGATTTCGAAGAAGTAGTGGCGGCCTTTGCTAAAACAGTCTTAGATGGTTCAACGACATGGATGGTTTTCTCAGCAGACGTCTTGGTGCCCTTCCTAACCAAGTGTCCTTTCTTTACGTGTTTGTCTGTTAATGTGGCTGCGAGTTGAATTGCTTCTTCTACCGTAGGGGGCTTGCTTCCAGTGACTACATCTTGAATCAGATCAGGTAATCCCTCGATATATTTTTCGATTGCTCGAGACATCGGGGTAACCATGTGTGGAACCAATATGCTGAGTTCATGATATCGAGTGTTGTACGCAAAGTTCTCACCACTGTCTTGTTTCAGCCCATGGAACTCTTCCTCCAGTTTCCTGATTTCGTTCCTAGGGTAGAATCTGGCGATCATGAGTTCCTTAACCTCAGCCCAAGACAAAGATAAAGCAACATCAGCGCCCCGATTGCGCTTTTCACCATTCCACCAAGTTAGCGCCCCCTTTTTGAAGGACACTGGTAGCATAGCGAACGCGGAGTTCATCAGGACACTCGTTGTTCACAAAGGTGCTCTCCATACTTTCAAACCATTGGAGGAGGCCAGTAGCACCCTCCTCACCAGTGAATTTTGTGGGGTTGTAGGAGTTAAAGTGTTTGAAAGTGCACCGAAATTGAGTCGCACCCTCTGTGTTGGTACTGTTACTATTCTGTGTTAGCTCACTGACAAGATTTGGGATTACTGCAGCAATTTCCTGAGCGACTAGAGATGCGAGGCGACGTTCAGAACGTTGTCCAGAAGCACGAACAGTGCGTTGGCTGGGATCACGGAGCATGCGGCGAGCAGACATCTATGAGGCAGTCAATGAATAATCATGAGATTAGAAAATGTAAGTGTATAACCGTACAGATGATTATGAAAGTATGAACTTGTAAGCAATATATGAAAATCATGAAATACAAAATATTGTATATGAAACGAGAGAGTATTATTGAAAAACTTGCATAAAATGCTTGGAGTGTCCTTGTCTAGCTGTAAAGCCCAACAAGAACGTTGACTTTTCAAAGGAATTGAACCCAATGGTGATCAAAGGAGACATGCTTTAGCCTATAAGTGGACACTCACTCCAGGAATCCCTAGGTAAGCATAACAGGTCCGTTATTGGATTTATGCGCTATGCTTGCCTATGCCAGAAAACCCAGTGTACAGGCATCCACCCTTCCAGATTGCACGTGTTCCATCACACTCATTAAAGCTCAACACTTTGAAGGAGTAAAATAAAATTAATGAAATAAAAGTAGGCATCATGCCTAAGAGTGTCTTCAAGAAAGGTATTGCTCTCGTTCCATGATGATGTAAACTTTCCACTCCTTATAGGACACCATCTCTATGCACCATGATGAAAGATGAGAAGAATGGAGAGAGGGAAGAAGGGAAAGATAGAGGAAAGAAAGTAGAGGGAAATGAGGGAAATGGAAA
This sequence comes from Ambrosia trifida, assembly GCA_028751855.1. Lineage (NCBI taxonomy): Eukaryota > Viridiplantae > Streptophyta > Magnoliopsida > Asterales > Asteraceae > Ambrosia > Ambrosia trifida. Next base: position 23,482,871 of record CM054131.1, read on the forward strand.
TCTATGGAATATTATGCATGAAAGTTGAAGTTCGGTTATAGTCTAGGCCATTTTATCTAATAACCTAGTTCCCTATAACCATGGCTCTGATACCAATATGTAACACCCCAACCGATGGCGGAATCATCGAGGTGTCACGTAGTGACGATTGTTCAAAAGCTCATGGTACTAAAATGTAAATATTTGATTATTGAATATTGTTTTACAACATGTGAAAATAAATACACGACAACAAAAATAGAGATAGTTGATTTATGTAATCTAAGTCCAAAGTCCTATGTGAAGCGTCAAGCAGCTTATCCTGAAACATGCACGAAAATAAATTTTGTCAACATACGATGTTGGTGAATATTACCTAGCTTTGTACATATAGAATAAGTTGAAAAGCGGTACAATTCATGTGTCTAGAATCACCAAGGCATTATGTAAACACATAAGTAACCAAACAAGACAAGATCAAAGGTAAAGTTGGTAATGTAAAAATTGATAATGAGCACCCTAACACGTGTCAAGTCTAAAAGATCACCATAACATAAGTTATGTCTAAATGAGCACCGTAACATAAGTTACGTCTATATGTAAAGAGCACCATAACATAAGTTATGTCTAGATGTATGATTTTGTACGTAAGCTACATTCATGTTCAAACATAAAGCACAAAGATAACAAGACACGTATATGAATTGTAAATAAAGAAAAATGTATGTGTAAATGAATGTGCAAGTTTTGTATACTTGTGCATGAATCACCCCAAAAGGGTAAAAATGAAAAAGGGGATAAGTAATACTCACCATAGCAAGGTGTTAAGTTTTGTGGAATAGAATAAGTGTGATCCAACGTTCCCAAGTATCACCCTATGTTTAAGGTAATAAATAAGTTTAAGTCTTTCTAGTCTACAAGCCTTTCTAGGGTTCCTAATTTGGGGATTGATAATTGATTAATCATTGATTTAGATAAATTGTTAATAAATAAATAAATAAAGAGATTTAGGAAAATAAATAACATAAAAGAACTTTTTCTAAAATCTTGATTAAGATGGTTGTATTATAACATTTTAAGTATGAAAATAATTTTTATAAAATTATTTTCTCAAAAATTGAATATTTAGTATATTTATTCTTATTTGCCAAAATATGATTTTAATATCTAAAAATATTAAAATCAAAGAATTTCCAAATTAAAATTTATATTTCTGTTCTAAATGATCAAAAATATTTTATGTAAAATTTTGGTATAAAAATATTGATAAATGGATTTATTATGATTTATTTATGATTTAAAATAACAAAAATCAATTAAAAATATTAAACAACTGGTTTTTCTGGAATAAAAATTATTTCTGAAATACATTTTGATCTACAAGTTTAAAATAATTTTTGTGGGATTTTATAAAGTCGTTTAGATATTTTTATAGAATTTTAAAATTATAATTGAATAAACTTGTAATATATTTTATATATATTAAATAAATGATTTTTGAAAAACTAAAAATTGTATGATAAACTTTACCATTAGAATAACATAAAATAATTTTTATAGAATTTATAGATCACATTTGGTATTTTAGAACTATTTAAAAAGATAAATAGGTTAAGTATATATAAATAAAGAGTAAAAAAATGTTATTGTGGGCAAGAATCGAACCCAGGTCTGGTGACCGGTTCGTGTTTTAAATCACAAGTCCAGACCATCTGGTCTGCACCCTGAGAACGAAATAATTTGAATTCGATTACATGTATAAGCTTCTTAGTAACAATTCATAATTATTGGAAAACAAGAAAAAAAAAAGAGGATGCCTGGGTTCGAACTCCAGGCAACAGCAGACCTGCAACTTAACTACATGTGGGTTAACCAACTGATCTGCTGATTAGTTTGTGTTTTATTTTGTTTCGCGTGTTATTTAAACAGGTTTGGTTATTAGTCATCTTCCCCAAAATGTCTAAGAACCCTAAATTTTCCAATCGGCATAATTATCAAACGATAGCCCCCGAATTCATGGGGCTATTGTTCGGACCAAAACAAAGAACAAAAAAAAACGATTTTAATTGAGGCTTACAAGGCGTGGAGTTGTCCTGCAAGACGAGTCAACAGACGGGTCAAAAAAAACTTCAAATCCTTGATACTGAGTGTAATGGAGAGAGATTTGAGAGAGGGGAAATGATTTTCGGCCCTTTTAGCTTGTGTAGGATGTTTCAATTTATAGTATAATGTCTCAGATCATCGAAATGGAAATTTGACTAAATAGTTAATATGAACTCGTCAATAAGCTCAAAATTAGGAATGCTTATACGAAATTGATTGCTAGACATGACGCAAATGAATGTATTTACCAAAAATAATAACCTATCTATACCAATTATACATCAAGACGCGTTGGATTTGAATTCAAACAAAAAGTCAACTGGGTGTTTGACTTTGGGTCTTTGACTGGTTAATTGAGGAAGGTTTAATACTAAATGGGTCTGGATAATATAACAAAAAGACATTGTGGCAGAGTGGTTAGTGCTTGTTGTTGAGGGATGTTGGACGCTGGTTCGAGTCTGGTCAGCATCGATTTTTTTTTTTTAAACTAAGTGGAAGGAGAGGAAGGTGGGCCGGGTATTTTGGGTGGTTTGGGCTGGGCTCAGAATTTTTTAAAATGAATGGTGTAGTGATTGTGTTGGGTTTGGTTTATAAGAGTGCTTTGTTTTGTTAAGACTTAAGGTAATGTTTAATGAAGTTTGTAAAATAAATTTAAAAAAAATGCAACGTATTATTGTTATTATTATTATTATTTATAAAAGAAAAGAATTTTTCTCAATTACGACAACGATTCAAGTAGATGTAAATTCATGAAATGAGAGGGACTAAAATCGGGCAAAAGATAAAATGAAAGGTGACGGATGTCACAAGCGCGACTACTACCTATCACAGCTCTGATTCACTACACCTTTCTCAGAGACGTCGAACAATATGTTAAGCACACTCAAATTTCGAGCAGTTGCAACACCCCTCTACCCCCTCGCATATGGAGCAGGTATGAGAGCCTTTTGGGAGTTGCTATGCAGCATGAAGTGACGATGTACGATGCGAATGCGATAAGGTACAATGTTCTTTCAAGGGTTGAGACAAATGACCGGGGCGGAAATGGCTACACCATTGAGTACAAAAAAAAGGTATGCCCGTGTGGCAAATGGCAAATGCAAAGATTTCCATGTTCACATGCAATTGCTGTTTACAATTGGTTGGGTAAAAGCCCTCACAGTATTACTAGTTGGAAATTCCCCACAGACACGTACGTTCAGCAGTACAACAGTCATTTCTACACCTTGGGACATAAGTCTGAATGGCCGGCGGCAGAGTGGAGAATTCAAGGGGACCCGTCGATGATTACTACACATCGAGGCAGAGTACGTCAGAGAAGAATACAAAATGAGATGGATGTGAATTATGACGATCGCCCGAGGCGTCATGCATGCACTCGATGTGGAGAAACAGGACATAACAGGAAGAGTTGTGGAAATGCAAGGCATCAACGAAATCAGTGAATGACCCTACAGGGTTGTGTCAGTTGTATCAGCACTGTCATCTTTTTTAGGTTGTTTAGTTTGCATTATCTGTATCATCAATCACCCTTTGCTTTCATGGATGAGTTGGGTGACTCATCTCATCATGTTCTGTACGAGCTTTATTTAGTAATGGCAGCCTTATTATCTTACTGTTAATTTTAATACTACTAGTATTATTACTAGACGTTTTCTAAAATAAAAGTAAATACATGTAATAATGATAGATTTATTTAAAACAAATAATACAAATTTATTTAACAACTATTTTTCCGAACTACTCAATCAAACTATACAATCTACCAAGTTGCAAGACAATCTATTTCTGAGATCACCAATTCCAATATTCTACCACCGTTTCTTGTTGCAGAGTTCATTAAGTTTCTGTTTCGCACCTTCCATCACAATTGCTTTATTGAAGTCAACAATTTCTTTATTGAAGTCAACAATAGCTTGTGGACCCAGAAACTCATTTTTCCAGTCTCCGGGAACTCAGGACCGCATTCAGATTCAAACCCATCTGAATCAAACAGGGGAAGATCAATCAATATGTTGAACATTGGTACCAAATCTAAAGGTACCCAATGATCAACCCAGGCTGCCATACCAAAGTAGCACGATGAAGAATCTCAAATTCCTATATCTCCGACGTCGCTAATCACCGACCGTGATTCTTCAACATCGGATGGCCTTGCGCTACAGGGTTTGCCTGGAAGGTTGTCCCCCCTAAAGAGTCTGTTGGCATGCCTGGGGGTGGTACACTGGAGATTGAGACCACCAACGACAACCGACTCTCTAATATTATAAACTACAAAGACAATGTTGCATTCTACACGTGTTATACCACGTGTGGATGTAACATCGATCCAAGTAGTTTCATGTGGATGTAACACCGATCCAAAGACACCGCTTTCTTGGACTCCAGAAAAGCGATGCCAAGTAGGTGATGAAACAGCAGACGATGCTGTTAAGCATGGCTCATCCCCGCCCAAAACTGTTATAACTCCATGTGGATGTAACATCGACCCAATATCAATAAAAACCGTACCCTCCAGAACAATTGCGGGAAAAGTATTATATCTCATATTGGTATTTTGTTTAGTTTTCTACAATTGTGTTGTAAATGGGGTTGAGAGAATGTGTGGTGTTGTAAACTTGTGGGATTGAGAAAATGATAATGTGGCCGCCGAGTATTTATAGCCTTTGATGCCTTACAACCATTTGGCGGCATCAAAGGTGATGCCTTAATCTTAAATGGCGGCATCAATGCCTTATAATCATTTGGCGGCATCAATGGATATCGTCAATCCATTGTTAGTAATCAAAGTCAGGTTGCAGGTGATACCGCCACTTCACATAGTGACATCCCTATTTTTAATTTTTTCCCCCAATGCCCACCAAATATAATTTCTAAAATAAATATGTCTACCACAAATGTAAAGGATTCATGCACGAGTACAATGAGAGACATTAAGAACATGTTGTACCATGAAACAATAACGTATTAGTTACATGAAAAACAATGAGTATGAAAGTAGATAGTGCATGACAGATTCTGCAATTAATGTCTTGTCCTCATGTGGATCATGGGTGGCGCAATACACGGTATTGACAAGAAGATTCTCAACAATCAACATCGAATATAATGTACCTTGGTAGTGAACCTTTCATCAGGATTGAAACTATACATCGGCACTAAACATGAAATTCAGTATTGAAAACATAATCGGGAGGACCAGAAAGTTTGTGTTAAGCATATAGTTGGTTCTTGTCTCGTTTAGGCATTTGGTGCCCTCTCTGCCTCATTGAACTTCATACATCGGTATTGAATGTTCACTTCAACAACAAAATATGTTCTTCAGTATTGAAACAAAGTTAAAGAATATTCCAGTAAACATCAGCTTTAAAATATACTAGTAAAAATGCCCGCGCGTTGCCGCGGGTGTTTATGTTTTTGCCCTGCTCATTGCGCTACAAGTTTCGCTTATATTATTTATAAAATTTATGTGCTAATTCAACAATATATCAATTTTCAAAGGACAATTTATTATCTGACCACCAAATGCAAATTGGTATATATTTCCCTCCTCGGTTCGAGAGAATGGTAAACTGTAATTTTCAAGCTCAATAAATGATTTTGATGCTTCTATACTCATATACGATAGCATCTTGCATTTTGATCACCTAAAGAAATGAAAAACCTTTGTCATCATACCAAAACAAAAATAAAATAAAGAATAAACAAATCTTTTGCAACAATATTATCTATAAGATAAAGCAAATAGAGAGAACATGCAAAATATAGGTATTGACCGAGTGAAATGTTATGTGAACACTAATACATGTGAACTGTGGTTCAATACCTTGACACTGTCCATACAAACCAATCAGTTGTAGAATAAGTACCTAGCAAGTAGCTTCCCTTAACGGCGTCATACATGCATAATAATAATAATAATAATAATAATAATAATAATAATAATAATAATAATAATAATAATAATAATAATAATAATAATAATAATAGAGATGACTTGCATTAGTCATTTATACAATTGTAATCAAATGTTGCACATAGGGGCATAAAGGGAAGGATTTAGCAAAAATATAGTTGTTTACCTTGTAACCTTTTGTATACCATCTTAAAATGATGGTGAAATTACCTTCTTACCCATCTCTCCTCCTTAATAAGGTAGTAGAGATACCTTATAACATTAATACCAATGACTACTGGTTGACGGTTACCTATGATCTACAAACTATTAGACTATTAGTTTCACTTTAACTTATGTATACACTAGCTTTTATCCTGGGAGTGTCTCGGGTTGAAAAATATAACAATTCTAATAATACTAATACTAATAGTAATAATTATTACTCTTGTAATTAAATAAATAAAAAAAATAACCTTGCTATAAGGTGACACCATGTGTTGCAGTGTTGCGCGATTCTTTCTCCTAGCTTCTCTTGATGCAGTATACCTATGCATCTTTAAAAGAGTAAAATTTCAATGAAAGCATGGCGAATGGGCTGAATTTCAACATCGTAGATAAGAACCTGGTTTAAAAGAAAAAACATTATTAATGAATAACCTGAACACTTTGTGTTTTTTTTCCTGTATGAACGAAACCCCAAAAAAAATAGTCGTTCTTTTTTTCCGTTTTTTATATAACACAATGGTACTCGTTGGAAAGATAATAAAACGCTCATTAATTTGGTGTAATTTTTTTCTTTAAAAAATCTCTTATATAAAAGATATTAACGTTTAAAAAGTATGGGAGGAAACATAAATTAGAAAATTTAAATTTGTTTTTAAATTCTTTTTTTTAAAATAACTCAATTTAAATTTAGTAGATTAGGTTTTATATTATTATTTATTTATTTTTATTTGCCACATGGCATGACACATGGCACACTCAAGGAGAAGAATGTCTCCTTGAATGACATGTCATTAAAATGGCTTTCTTAGGCATTCATTGAATGACAACTCATCAATCTTCAATTCTTTTATTATAAGTTACTAGCTGATTACCCCGGGAGGGTCCCGAGGTTGAAAAATCTAATTTTACGTGATAACCTATTGCAAATGACTTAAGTTAACTAACCACAAAATCTCTCAATCATTGCATGTTCATAGTATTCTAATCAGTAATAACTCATATTCCCTAATCTAAAACCTAATCAGTAATCATCTAAAGAATCACTTATGTAAGCTACAACTATTAAAAAACTCGTCACATCTCTTTAATTTCTCACATTCTAATGGCTCTTATAATTCCTAACCTAATCAACTAAACAAACACTTAAGTTGGAAGTTGTAATCATTGCATCTCATTATGCCACGTGGCATAATCAAGAGATGGTTGAGGCCACCATTCAACGCCACGTCCGCAACTATCAATTCTTTTCGGGAGCGTGCCGGGGTTGAAAAATATAACCATTCTAATAATACTAATACTAATAGTAATAATTATTACTCTTGTAATTAAATAAATAAAAAAATAACCTTGCTATAAGGTGACACCATGTGTTGCAGTGTTGTGCGATTCTTTCTCCTAACTTCTCTTGATGAAGTATACCTAGTAAAATTCCAATGATAACATGACGATTGGGCTGATTTTCAAAATCGTATATAAGAATCTGGTTTAAAAGAAAAAACATGATTAATGAATAACATGAACACTTTGTGTGTTTTTTTCCTATATGAACGAAACCCCACAAAAAATAGTCGATTTTTCTCCGTTTTTTATATAGGACTATGGTACTCGTTGGAAAGATAATAAAACGCTCGTTAATTTGGTGTAATTTTTTTCTTTAAAAAATCTCGTATATAAAAGATATAAACGTTTAAAAATTATGGGAGGAAACATGAGATAGAAAATTTTAAATTTATTTTTAAATTTTTTTTCCTAAAATAACTCAATTTAATTTAGGGTTTTATGTTTACTTTTTTTTAATTAAAAAAGGAAATAGTTCAAAAACACTAAAATCTTTCAATTATGATGCCACGTGACACTATCAAAGAGAGATTGAGGCCTCCATTGCACGTCACGTCAGCATATACGTTTTCTTTTATATATATAGATAGATTATAGATTAAAGATTATAGATTGTTATGAAGCAAGTGGACATTAGTAAAAAAAAACTAACAATGGATATACTCGATCCCAATTTGTGAGAAAATTTTGGAGGTTTTTAGTAAAAGAAACTAACAATAGGTGGGCCTTAGAAAAGACATACAAATCTACTTGTTCAATTAAGTTTCTTAAATTTATCAAACCTTTGGGCCTACAATTGTTCGATCTTGTATAATGTTGAACTTGTTTCAGCCTTTCAGGTACCTCAACACATGTGCATATAATGCAGTGCATGCCTAAAATATTGTACTTCACATGTATTTGTCGAACTTTATTTCCTGATTTAAGGAAAGAAAATAACGAACACAAAAAGCTCCTGGGAAACATTTCTCCTACACCGTGTAAAAAAATTTCGTCGTAAAATGGGCCGTTTTCTAATAGTGAATGATAGTGAAATTTGATTTCAACTTATAGGGTAAGTGGTGTGGATGTTGCGCACCCTCCACCTCAGCTGTTATTTATTCAATAGTGCCCCCTCCCTGTTTCACGTGTGACATCCACCTTAGTGGCGAAGCTTGACCCGAAGGTTCGGGGGGTCGGAAGTCACTAGTTTTGGGGGGTCGAAACCATATATTTTCAAAATTTTCTATACGAATACTATATAATCGGAACTTCTGCGCAAAAATCCGGGGGGGGGGGGGGGGGGTCGGCCGCCCCTCCCCACCCCAACTATGTTGCGCCACTGATCCACCTCTTCTACAAGCACAGCCAAGGAGATGACGGGCATTAAAGTGAGTCCACTTCGTTTTGCACTAATTAGGTTTTTTTCATATTTTCTTTTAAAAAATGGATAAATAAATGAGGGAGGTAATGATAAAGGGGGTTTTATTCTATTTCCTGGGTGTTATTAGTTATAAAAAGAAAGCAAAGGAACCCTCTTTTGACGTGACGCTAATGTGGCAAAATTGAGCCTGATCTCCACACCATATAACCTTAGAAAGAAACTATTACGCATTGTGTAATGCAAAAAACTTGCTGAGAATGATCATCAAGAAAATATATGTTAAAAATAAGGTTAGTATAGTTCAATATGTTACTTGTTAGTGTTTGGATACTTATTATTGTGTTCTTTATTTGTTGCATATTATTGGATTGCCTGGGAGGTCCAAGTGTTGCTGATAAAGAGAGTCCAAGAGAGTTCAAGTCCAAGAGGGTTCAAGGAATTCAGGAGTGCAAGACATGTGCAGCTATTGGATTGATCCAAGTCTTCATGGGCCCATTTGTTTAGCCTAGAGAGCAGCCCAGTTCAGTTCGACCCGAGCCTCTCTCCAGGCCTGGTGGTGATCCGTGTGACTTCAAATGGATGGATTAGATCAAGTCAAGTTGTGTTTTCTTGACTTGATCATGTGGCTGCTATTGCTTTGGTTGTGTTTGTTTTCTGACCCTTCTCGTGGCTATATAAGCTCATCTCTACGTCTTATTCTGAGTTTAGCCATTGGTACATCTTTCAAAGTCTTTCTCTCACATCTCTTTGCTGTTGAACGATTAGGGTTTTGTATCCAGCACTGATTCATCTCAATCAGTGCTTAGATCTTTGATATCCTGTCTAGTTCTTGTTTACAGTTTGTGTTTCAGAGTTGTTTAGAGTACTTGTGTTAATCGTTTGGTTTATTGAGTCTGTAATAGATTAGGTTACAAGTCTATTGATTCTTCGTACTTTGTTGGTCTATTATGACTCTTGATTCTATACCATTTGACATGGTATCAGAGCCCTTAGGCTCTTCTTGGTGACTTCCGCTGTGTTTAGGGTTTGGTAGCTTGTGCTTAAGGGTCTGTTGATTACTGTTCTTGATTTGGTCTTCTTGGGAAAAGTTCTTGGTTGAAGGATCTTACTCAGATCTGTTCTCTACGGTGGATCCAAAGTCTGATTGGATCTAGGGTTTCGTATCAAGAATCTTTGGTTACCAGGTTGAGCAGGATTGGACACTTGGAAGCTTATTCTTCGTTTACTCTCTGATCTGTAACCCTAAGTGAAGGTTACAGATTACTAGTTTTTTTGGAGAAACCCTAACTTGGGTCCCCATTTGGTGAGATCGTTCCTATACTTTGTTTTTATTCTTTTCTTGAGTCTAGGAGCATTGTCCGGGTTAGGGGGACCGGAGTTGGCTCAGTATTTGGTTGAGTCTGTTGTGCATCTTTGTGGTTGTTTGTTTACTTAAAGTACTTCTTTCTGTTCCTTGTGTGCGTGAGTTATTGATCTAGGACCCAGACTCCCCTGTTAAGACATGGCCAGGCACCTTTGAGTGATGAACCTGGTATCTTGATCACTGGAAGGGTTTCGTCTGTAGGTGTGGTTGGTACTACTTTAGTTTATTTCCTGCTTTGGTGTGTTTTTTGTCTTTACATTGATTGATTGCTGTTTATTCTGTAATAATGTCTGATCATAGTAGTCAGTCTAGTGAATCTGGTGAGGCACGACTTGGTGCTACTCTGATTAATAAACTTGATGCTAGTGATCCTTTGTATCTACATGCTAGTGATTCTGCTAACTTGAACATTATAAATGTTAAACTAAAGGGCACAGAGAATTATAATGTATGGTCAAATGCAATGATATTAGCTTTACAAGTTAAAAATAAACTTGGATTTATTAATGGTACTTGTGTCAAACCTGATGATGATAATGTTTTAATGAGACAACGGGATAGGTGCAATTCAGTTATTCTAACTTGGATTCTGAATTCCATATCAGAAGAGTTATACTTAGGACAAGTATATTCCAAGTTAGCTTATGAAGTGTGGAAGGATTTAAAAGAAACATATAATAAAGTTGATGGGTCTGTTGTTTTTGATCTTCACTTGAAAATCAACTCTTTTAAACAAAATGGTTTAAATGTGGCTGATTATTATCATAAGTTGAATATAATGTGGAAACAACTTGACCAAATCCTGCAACTGCCTGCTTGTGTTTGTGATGCCTCAAAGGGATTTAATAACTACAACCATATGATTAAACTAATGCAGTTTTTAATGGGATTAGATGACTGTTATCAAGGTGTTAGGACTAATCTGTTGACAAAGGATGTCCTTCCATCTGTGAAGGAAGCCTTTGCTATTGTTTCAAGGGAAGAATCCCATATGAATTCTTCAAGTAGTTCTAAAACTAGTCAAACAGTTAATTTTGTTTAAGTAAATCAACCAGTTGATTTTAATAAAAGAATGGAAAGTCTAATTCTTTGCTAAAATGTACACACTGCAATAAGAATGGTCATACTGTAGAAAAATGTTTTGAAATAATTGGCTATCCAACTTGGATGAGATCCAAAGGGAATTCAACCAAGAAGACAGTTGCAGCTAATAGTTCAACTACTGATACTAATGTTACTATTCCTTCTTTGTCCAGTGAGCAACTTGCTAAACTAATGAGCTTTTTAAATGAAAAACCTAGTGATGTTGCTCAGAATTGTAATGTTACAGGTAGTTTTTATTGTGCCTCTTCTTTTAGTTCAAGTGTGTATTGTTTTGTTAGCTGTAATGGGATACTAAAAGGGATTGGGTGGATTTGTGATTCAGGGGCAAATGAGCATATGGTAAATAATGAAAAGTTTCTGAGTGATTATGTTGATGTGTCACAACTTAATATTAGAGTTAAACACCCTAATGTAACCTTTGCTTTGGTAACTAAAATTGGTACCTTACATCTTGCAGAGGGTGTAACTTTGCAAGATGTACTGGTTGTTCCTGAATACACTGTTAACTTGCTGTCAGTCCATAAGTTAGCCAGAGATAACAAATTGTACATAGGTTTTGATGAACAAAATTGTTATATCCAGGATTTGTCAACCAAGAAAACCCTGGTGACTGGTAGACAAATGGATGGTCTTTACATGTGTGGGAATGCTTGCTTGTCTAATAAGGTGTGTTTAGATAATAAAAAGTTGTATTGTTTGTGGCATGCTAGGCTAGGACACCCTTCTGATCAGGTTGTAAATGTTTTAAACACCAAACTTAGTTTGTCATAAATAGACAATTCTGATCCATGTGAAGTGTGTTTTAGGGCTAAGCAACATAGGGAGCCTTTCCCTTTAAGTCAACATATGACTGTAAGCTTGGGTGATGAGACACCCCAACCGATGGCGGAAACATCGAGGTGTCACGTAGTGACGATTGTTCAATAGCTCATGGTACTAAAGTGTAAATTTGAATACATTGATTTGAATAATTTACATTGAAAGGAAATTACAGTATACAATAGTTCTAAAGCGTCAAATCTAACTAAAATACAATAAAGTCAAAGCTTAAATATAAATCCAAAAGCTAAAAAGAAGCGTCGCAAAATAAGCTGAAACATGTACGAAAATAGTATATGTCAATACAAAAATGTATTGGTGAGCATACCCTAATTTGAATACATATAGTAAGAAAAGTGTTTAGCAATTCATGTGCGGTACCATTTGCAATTATGTAATAAGTAGTATCAGTCAAAACCAAGCCTATGAATAATGACTAACACATGACTAACAATTTGAATAATGAATTAACAAGACAATGACCAAGATTCTCTCAACAGAGTCTCAAGGGGGTATACCATAGTACTATTCATTGAAATGCTAGGCCGCAGAACGGTTAATGATTTTGACTAAGCATACACATAAATTCACATAAAGCAAACACACATGAGAATTGCATTAAGTATAAGAATAACATTTGATAATAGTGTACATGATTAGCCCCAAAATGGTAAAACATGAAAAAGGGGAAAGATATACTCACATGTAAGCGAAAAACAAGCGCAAACATATAGCAACCATGTAGCAAAGTCTGAAGATGTATATGTGCATCGCGCTACCCATGCCCTAAAGTATACATTATCACTTTAAGATGCATGTTGGTTACGTATCCTATTCACCCAACTAAACTGATCATGATTTACAAGTTATGTTTCCAAATGTTTTAACTCAACGACTATTGAAATATAGTGTAAAACTTCTTGAAAATATATATTTATATGGAATATGTATATATATATATATATATATATACATGATTGTATGGTAAAATGTCATAACACAAACTTGTACTCTTGTATGTGAATCATGTTTGGGGTTTATTTATTTATTTAACAACTAATAATATTTATTTTAACCCGAGTCATAACTCGCATAAAAGACATCAAGGTTTCTTCGTTTTCTTTAACTTTTAAAATCATGGTTTACATATAAAAGTTTATAGAAAATGAAGAACTTATTTTTATAAATTTGACCTTGCATGAATCAATAAAACAATTAATCCATATGCCAAGACTTTTGTAGTTTGTCAAAAATCATGTATAATGTTTATATATATACCAAAAAAATGGATAAGTGTAGTGAACCAATATTTAGTTCCTGTGAAAAATAAACATCGTGTGTATGTATATGTATATTTTGACATCAAAAGTAATTATTATTGTGTGTACATATATGTTTGAAAAAAAATCATAGATGAAAGATTAGCCTTTATGTATTGTTATAATAAAACATTTACTATATAAATGTGTTGGGTGACAAAGATTCGTTGTAGAAAAATGTATATAAAATATAAACAAAAGTATAAATCAAAACCATACCAAAAACTAGTAGGAAACAAAGGTTTAAGACTTGATACTTGAGGGCTTTGAGCTTGAACTTATGAACATAAAACTTGAACTAGAAATGGTGAGAGAGACAGGTTCGGTTAAATCGTGATTGTATATAGATAGGCGATGAGGTGCAAGGGTTAAAAAAATGAAGGTTTGTAGTGTTTGTGTGGAAACTTGCAAGACTTGGAAAAAAAAAAAGTTGTCTTCTATTACTACTAGAAGCAACCCCGCGCTTTGCTGCGGGACACACCGATTTTAAATGTAATGTAGCGAAATAATAATAATAATAACATTAATAATAAAAAGCTAAAACTCAAATGTCGCAAAAATAAAAAAAAAGAAAAAGAAAAAGAAAAAAAAAGTCGTAGTTTCCTCAACCTCAATCCGCTAGGTTTGGTTTGCTTTATTTTTTTGCCTATCCTGGTTTCCAGCCTGTGCCGATTTGGCTAAAACCGGTTCTAATCCTTATTAAAAGAACCCGATTCTCGTTTTTCAACCCGGAATGGTTTGAGAAAAAAAAAGGCGAGTTATCTTTATGCTCATTTAACGTAGTGGACACTTTTCGGACCATTTTTTTAATTTTGTCGCCAAAGAAGTTGCAAAACAAGTTTCTTAACACATTATCTCAATATCCATTTAGTCTCAACAATTACATGTATTCTTAAGCACGGATATTGATAACAAACTTGAACCAATATGAATATCTAGTAATAACTGTGATGGTCATGACTCCTACGAATACCCTAATGACGACGGTAAATAAGAAACAACACGGTGAACAAATTGTGGTGGTTGGCGACAACGACGATAGTGGTGGTTATGGTTTCAGTGGTTGCTAGGGTTGGTGATGGTGTTGTACGATGGTGACAAACCAACAACGACAGTTGGTGGCCTTGATTGTCATCGGCTTCAAAAAAATACGACAAACACGAGGGAAAGCGTCAATGGACTTGAGGGCTTCAAAGGTTTTGACAAACAAGTTATCTTAATAGGAATTGCCCAACCTGACAGAAAGAGGGTAGAAGAAAATGAGATGCCATTTAATTAATTCAATTTCATATTAATATTATAAACTCTAAATTTATATCTTCTTTCATTGTTTTTAATTAAATTTATATGGTAAAGAAATAGAGAAGCATCATGCAAAACTCTTGATCTTCATTATAACTTTTAGTAGTTCTTCTAGTTTTATTAGATATTTAATTATCACATTTAGTAATATTTAATAACAACCTTCATTATTATTATAAATAAATTGACTTGTATTAAATTGTGTATTAAGTTTGTTTTGTCAATCTAATGAAATTACATATTTGTCCATGTAATTGAATATGAGATGACGATTTTGCCCGTCCAGAATACACTATATAGTAGTATAGATAATGAATGACATTTATAAACAAAATTAAAGGAAATGAATAACATTAACACTCCTAATTGGAAGTTACTAAGAAAAATAATAATATGATGGTTCATTCAAATTCCTAATAAAACAACAATCAATCTAAGGAATTAATTTAGAATTTTCAATTTGTCCCTTTTGTTTAAAGATAGCTAACATTTTAGGCCAGGCGATTTATTTTGACTTAAAAATAATAACCCAAAGTTATAATGAAATTAGTTTCATTTAGTGAATATAAAGAATTAAAAAAATATGTTTTCTAAATATCGATCGATTATACAACCAATTAAGATTGTTCATTCCATATTATACAATCAAAATATATACATTATATATATATATATATATATATATGAAAACGAGTCTTCGAATCAAACAAAAGAGTAAAAAAAATAAATGAAATGTGACGATTAAATAATGACTTTTGCTGTTAAATAAATAATTTGATTTATAAGGTTTCAAAGTGCAAAATAAAAAATTTAAGGACTAAAATTGTATATATAAAATAAAATTGAGGGTGACGGATGTCACAGTCTCCCCTACTTTAGAAAATTTCGTCTCGAAATTCATTTCAAGTGGGGGTTTCTATGAAACAAAAGATATTGTAATAAGGCAAATAGGTTTTAAGAAATGTATCATTCTTGATTTGACAAAGTTTAAAGTAGTGGTTGGTTATGGTGGCTCGTCGGGGAAGTAATGCCGCAACCACCCCTCGTAGGTTTGTTCGATTGGGTCAGAGGTTGTCGTGAATATGGAAAGGATGACCGACAAAAATACGTGATTTTGGTTGGCGTTGACTCCAGTTTGAAGTTAGAAGGTTTGGCAATGTGGTTATGGTTATAAGCAAAATGTCTTGATCAATATCAATTAATAGATTTTAATGGTTTTGATGATGCAATATGTTTCACTTGTGGGTTGGACGTTACAACAACAAAATAAATAAATAAATAAATGATCATATTACAAGACATGCAGATGCTAAGTTCGAAGAAGAAAGACAAAGCATTAATGTTTTTCTTTTATTTGATCTTATGTTTCATATGCATTGCACTAAATGCAATTACGGTTTTGTTATTTCATGAATTCAAAATTTATTATTTTTTAAGAGAATTGATATAATAATATTATTATTAGGAAAAGTCGGTATGGGACACTAATGATGAATCATTTAAGAATCCAACAAGATAATTGGGATTTGTTACTGCAAGGCTTTGAATATTCGGGTATTATAATTCTATCCAAACATTACGTTAAATACGGTTTATGCTATTTTCTGTTTTGCTTTATTGTCACCATAGGTCCCTAAAGTTATAACTAAATATTGGAAAAAAAATGTTGGTTGTCACTGTCTCCCCTACTTTAGAAAGGTTTCTGACCAAACTTTATTAAGGTCATGCAACAAAATTTCGACTAACAGAGAGTGTAAAAGTATATAAAGTTTAAGGTTTTCTGTAGCGGTGGTCAACAAGGAAGGCTCCAACATAACTAATTGAAGCTTATGTAAAATGTTCTTATCGAAAATGCTAGCTATTAGTCAATGGTCTAACGAAGTGGTAATTATAAAGTAATGGGTAGGTTCTTGGTTAACTCCCAGTCCGCTCCCGCAGTATCGTTTATGCTTATATATAGAGTGTACCGCAGCTGGCCCACCACACTCCCAATACTTTGGACTCGTACTGATTGTCCACCAACCGCCTAAATAGAATTACACACCACCCTTACGTACCTGTAAACCCATGATTGCGTTCCGGACCGTAATCATCGATTTACCTTACACTAGGGTGTTATGCTTTTCCATAACCCTATCCTAAGTAATACTAGAAACAAATGCGTGCAATCAGGATATGCTAAGTAATTGATACTGCAATGAAACAATGACATGGTTAGAGGTCATTCCCTTTTGGGTTTACCCTTTAACCGTAATGAGAGTAACAGATAAGTAATAGACATGGTTAGAGGTTCTTCCCTTTCGGGTTCACCCTTAACTGGTAACTTCTGTTCACATCGTTGGGCTATAAACACCTATATTGATAAACTCCGAGATTTACACCGTTCCCCTCGGATTAAAGAAATACTCTAACCCGAGTCGTACGTAGGCACTGGCTTAGATCCCATACGAGTTATCAACTAGTATGTTCGTTGGCCATGACGATGAACAAAATAATGTAAAGTATAGCAGGGTTTTGTTCAAAACAGGAAAGAAAACATGCATACCAAATATGCGTTCATGTAAGTATATAAGTATAACATAAAATTTCGATTTAAAGGATAGTATAATATAAATCGAGTAAATCGCACAGTTACGCAAAATGAAAGTAAACGAGTTCAACTCTTGCAAATAAGCAGTGTGAAAAAAAAATCACAAATAACGTGTTAGAGATAACTATAGTGCAAGAATAAGATAATGAAATTTACGGCAAGTGAGAGTGAACGGAATAGGTGTAGTATAGCATACTGACACGCGAGTTAAAATTTAGTAACTTTACATATATGCATTATACGATAAAAGGCATTTAGCAACATTCTAATAAGAGGATATGTTCATTGTTTAAACCAAAAGTTTTGCAACTGAAAGAGTACAAGTGTTAAAAGATAAATTTTCGCAGTTTACTCGAACTTTGTGATATTTTTGAAAGAATATTAGTAATGCATGAGACTAACTTTTTAGAAATCGAAGTGTGTTTTAGATTCAAAACAGGTTCACATGAAAAGATTTCGTAGGTACCCATTTTCATGTGTTTATGAGAAGTCGAGTTTGAAAAGTGTTATAAGGCATATTAATTGTTGCAAGTTTCTCCCAAAAACATATATTGGGTAGGTCGTATGAAAATAAAAGGTTTACATTTGATTTGTGAAAGATGCAATAAAAGTTTATAAAACACAAGATGAAACCATTTCATGAAGTATGTGTAATTCTAATGTGTTTCAAAAGACCGAAATTTAAAATGGCGTGAAGGTTGTAAATGATCCCAGATGCCTTGATGAATTTTGGAAAATAGAATTTTTCGTATTTAGACATTTATTTAACTTGTAGGTTGAAATCTCATTAAAGTCGAAATTTTTTAATTATTATGAAATGTTGAGAAAATCTAAGGGTTATTGGGTTAACTTGAAACCTTTTAATTGTCAAACTTCTACGAAAATTTATACATAAAAAGATCGTTTGTTTTTAAGGATCGCTAAGGCATCTCTTTGGGCTCATGGTGGCTACTTGTTTCAAGACACAAGGTGTATATAAAGTGTGTTCTAATTTGACGAATAGGCTTTGTGAAAAAACTTATAGGATAAGTTGTCAAATTAATCGTTTTAAAGGTTTAAGGATATACTATGACTTTGACCAAGTAAGCTTGTAAACATGGAGATATAATATAAGCTTTAATGTGATAATAAAACGAACAAAAAGTTTTAATAATGATGATAAAGAATTCAAAAGCGAATGATCAATGAATAATGGCATATGAAACATCAAATGATTAAATTGGGTCTTCAAATGATAAACAAATATAAATATTAATGATATAAAACATTGGAATTGTTTCCATAGGAAACTTTGACTAATTCAAGTATTTGAAATTTCCTAGTGACTTGTGGGGGCGTACTTTAGCCTATAAGTGAATGCTCACCCTTCCAGATTGCACGTGCCCCATCACTAGTGAATTCCAAAGCTTTAGCGAGATGAAAAACGAGATACAAAAATAGATCCTTGAGATATGGATTTCACTCCTAACTCAAAAATTTATTTCAAAATTGAAAACTATTGTGGAATGAAACCAATCACTAAGTTAAGGATATCACTCCCAGCTTAGTGGTTAAGTTTCTTTTTTAAGGAAATACTCTTTGAGGTATGGATTTCACTCCTATCTCAAAGATATATTCCAAAGATAAATAACATATAGAGGAGTGAAACTAATCACCAAGGTATGGATGTCACTCCTAACTTGGTGATATCGTTTCGTTTGTGAAATACGAATGTCTTCTACTCCAAGCAAAATACCAAAAGAAAAACGAGAAAGAATCATAGCTAAAATATCTTGAAAAAAAATATAAGAATAAGAGAAATATACACGAGAGGACTCGTGAAAGTAAGCTTAGTTATAGACTAGGCTAAAAGGCATTCTAATAACCTAATTCCCTATAACCATGGCTCTGATACCAATCTGAAACACCCCAACCGATGGCGGAAACATCGAGGTGTCACGTAGTGACGATTGTTCAATAGCTCATGGTACTAAAGTGTAAATTTGAATACATTGATTTGAATAATTTACATTGAAAGGAAATTACAGTATACAATAGTTCTAAAGTGTCAAATCTAACTAAAATACAATAAAGTCAAAGCTTAAATATAAATCCAAAAGCTAAAAAGAAGCGTCGCACAATAACCTGAAACATGTACGAAAATAGTATATGTCAATACAAAAATGTATTGGTGAGCATACCCTGATTTGAATACATATAGTAAGAAAAGTGTTTAGCAATTCATGTGCGGTACCATTTGCAATTATGTAATAAGTAGTATCAGTCAAAACCAAGCCTATGAATAATGACTAACACATGACTAACAATTTGAATAATGAATTAACAAGACAATGACCAAGATTCTCTCAACAGAGTCTCAAGGGGGTATACCATAGTACTATTCATTGAAATGCTAGGCTGCAGAACGGTTAATGATTTTGACTAAGCATACACACAAATTCACATAAAGCAAGCACACATGAGAATTGCAATAAGTATAAGAATAACATTTGATAATAGTGTACATGATTAGCCCCAAAATGGTAAAACATGAAAAAGGGGAAAGATATACTCACATGTAAGCGAAAAACAAGCGCAAGCATATAGCAACCATGTAGCAAAGTCTGAAGATGTATATGTGCATCGCGCTACCCATGCAATAAAGTATACATTATCACTTTAAGATGCATGTTGGTTACATATCCTATTCACCCAACTAAACTGATCATGATTTACTAGTTATGTTTCCAAATGTTTTAACTCAACGACTGTTGAAATATAGAGTAAAACTTCTTGAAAATATATATTTATATGGAATATGTATATATATATATATATGTATATACATGATTGTATGGTAAAATGTCATAACACAAACTTGTACTCTTGTATGTGAATCATATTTGGGGTTTATTTATTTATTTAACAACTAATAATATTTATTTTAACCCGAATCATAACTCGCATAAAAGACATCAAGGTTTCTTCGTTTTCTTTAACTTTTAAAATCATGGTTTACATATAAAAGTTTATAGAAAATGAGGAACTTATTTTTATAAATTTGACCTTGCATGAATAAATAAAACAATTAATCCATATGCCAAGACTTTTGTAGTTTGTCTAAAATCATGTATAATGTTTATATATATACCAAAAAAATGGATAAGTGTAGTGAACCAATATTTAGTTCCTGTGAAAAATTAACATCGTGTGTATGTATATATATATTTTGACATCAAAAGTAATTATTATTGTGTGTACATATATGTTTGAAAAAAAAATCATAGATGAAAGATTAGCCTTTATGTATTGTTATAACAAAACATTTACTATATAAATGTGTTGGGTGACAAAGATTCGTTGTAGAAAAATGTATATAAAATATAAACAAAAGTATAAATGAAAACCATACCAAAAACTAGTAGGAAACAAAGGTTTAAGATTTGATACTTGAGGGCTTTGAGCTTGAACTTGTGAACATAAAACTTGAACTAGAAATGGTGAGAGAGACAGGTTCGGTTAAATCGTGATTGTATATAGATAGGCGATGAGGTGCAAGGGTTAAAAAAAATGAAGGTTTGTAGTGTTTGTGCGGAAACTTGCAAGACTTGGAAAAAAAAAAGTTGTCTTCTATTACTATAATGAATGACATTTATAAACAAAATTAAAGGAAATGAATAACATTAACACTCCTAATTGGAAGTTACTAAGAAAAATAATAATATGATGGTTCCATTCAAATTCCTAATAAAACAACAATCAATCTAAGGAATTAATTTAGAATTTTCAATTTGTCCCTTTTCTTTAAAGATAGCTAACATTTTAGGCCAGGCGATTTATTTTGACTTAAAAATAATAACCCAAAGTTATAATGAAATTAGTTTCATTTAGTGAATAGAAAGAATTAAAAAAATATGTTTGCTAAATATCGATCGATTATACAACCAATTAAGATTGTTCATTCCATATTATACAATCAAAATATACACATTATATATATATATATATATATATGAAAACGAGTCTTCGGATCAAACAAAAGAGTAAAAAAAATAAATGAAATGTGACGATTAAATAATGACTTTTGCTGTTAAATAAATAATTCGATTTATAAGGTTTCAAAGTGCAAAATAAAAAAATTAAGGACTAAAATTGTATATATAAAATAAAATTGAGGGTGACGGATGTCACAGGTGATATCATTCACTTGGATGTATGGGGTCCTTATAGAGTCCCTGACAGGGATGGAAATAAGTATTTCCTTACATTAGTGGATGATTACACAAGAGCTGTTTGGGTTTGTATGATGAAAACTAAGACTGGAGTATTTGAATATGTTGTTAATCTAGTAAATATCATTAACACTCAGTTCAAAAGGAAAGTTAAGATATTTAGATCTGACAATGGGACTGAGTTTGTAAACAAACAGTTCAAAGACTTTTGTAGTTCAAAAGGAATCATACACCAAACAACTTGTGCTTACACACCTCAACAAAATGGGGTTGTTGAGAGAAAACACAGACACTTACTTAATGTTGCTAGAGCTTTACTTTTTCAAAGTTGTTTACCTGTTAGATTTTGGTCTGAATGCATTCTAACTGCTGCCTATTTAATTAGTAGGACACCCTCTTCTGTGCTAGCTGGAAAAACTCCTTATGAGGTAATGTTTGGTTTTGAGCCTTTCCTTGATCATCTGAGAATATTTGGTTGTTTGTGTTTTTGTACTGTGTTAAATGAGTTAAATAAATTAGAAAGTAGAAGTGAGAAGTGTGTGTTTATAGGATATTCTTATGAATAAAAAGGTTATAAGGTTTTTAGTTTGGATAGTAAAACCACCTTCTTTTCTAGAGATGTCAAGTTTTTTGAAAACTTTTTCCCTTTTAAAGAGAAAAATGTTTATCAAGAATTTGATTCAAATCCTTTTAAACAAGTCACAAACATTAACTTTTTTGACATGTATGAAAACAAAGATTCAGATGTCTCAGGTGTAGATGATCCCTATGATGAGGGAAAGGACAATTCTGGATCTGATCCAGAAAAAATAGAAACAGGAACACACTGGTCTCAGCAATCAGGTTCTGTAGACAGAACTTCTAGTGGCATGGCTGATAAACAGCAGCCTAGTAGTGAGAGTCTAGAATCTGATAAACAGCAGTCTGCTGATAAACAATAGCCTAGTAGTGAGAGTCTAGAATCTGATAGGGCTGAGGGTGTGAGTACTGATAATGATAACACTTTGGATTCTGAGGGTGATACTAATGACAACCCTGAATCTGTTATTAGAAAGTCCTGTAGACAAACTCATTTTCCCAGAAAATTCAATGAATTTGTCATTGATGGGAAAATTAAGTATGGTCTAGACAAGGTTTTAAACTACTCACACTTGTCCTTAGAAAGTCAGTGTTTTGCTTCTAGTCTTAGTAAAAGTGTTGAACCTAGAAGTTTTAAAGAAGCCTCTAATGACTCAAATTGGCTGAAGGCTATGAATGAGGAATTAGAGGCACTTCATAGGAACAACACTTGGGAGATTATGGATCTTCCTAAGGGTAGAAGCAAAATAGGGTGCAAGTGGGTGTACAAAATAAAGTATAAGGCAACAGGAGAGATAGAGAGATATAAAGCTAGGTTGGTAGCTAAAGGTTCTAGTCAAAAAGAGGGTATAGATTTTGATGAAACTTTTTCACCAGTAGTTAAGCTTGTTACTGTAAGGTGTATACTTTCCATTGCTGTTGAGCATGATTGGAAAATATTTCAACTTGACATTAACAATGCTTTTCTTTATGGAGACTTATAAGAAGATGTTTACATGTCTATACCTGAGGGATTTAGTGATTATAATATTACTGATAATAAGGTTTGCAAATTAAAAAAATCCCTCTATGGCCTAAAACAGGCACCAAGAATATGGAACTCTAAATTAGTTGCTGCCTTAACTGAGTTTGGTTTTGTACAGAGTAAATGTGACTTTTCTATGTTCATAAAAAGAAGTGATACTGTGTTTATTGTATTACTTGTGTATGTTGGTGACATACTCATTACTGGTAATTATGTTAATGAGATTGAAAAGGTCAAGTCAGCTATAAAAACAAAGTTTTTAATTAAGGACCTTGGTGAACTAAAGTACTTCTTAGGAATAGAAGTTGTTAGGACTAGTCAAGGGTTGTGTCTAACACAAAGGAAATATTGTGTTGAACTATTAAGTGAATATGGGATGACTGGGTGTAAACCTGTTAGTAATCCTATTGAACAAAATCATGTGATAAACAATATGATTGTTCATGATAATACTCCTCTTTATAATGTAACTGGATATCAAAAACTTGTTGGTAAATTAATTTACCTATCACATACCAGGCCAGACATAGCCTATACTGTGCACTTTCTCAGTCAGTATATGCACAAACCTTGTACAGGTCATCTTAAGGTTGCCATGAGACTCTTAAGATATCTTAAAAATGCACCTGGAAAAGGTATTGTTTTTTCTAAGTCTAAAACTGATACACTTAGTTCTTATGCTGATTCAGATTGGGCTAAATGTATAGAAACTAGAAAGTCTGTAACAGGCTTTTGTGTATTCTTAGGATCCAATTTGATTACTTGGAAAAGCAAGAAACAATCTGTTGTGTCTAGGTCTTCAGCTGAGGCTGAGTTTAGAGCCATGTGTGCAGCCTCTTGTGAGGTTATCTGGCTTAAAGATGTTTTGTCTGAACTTGGTGTTTTGATTCAGACTCCAGTTGAGTTATTCTGTGACAACAGTGCAGCAATTGCAATTGCTGCAAACCCAATGTTTCATGATAAAACAAAACACTTTGGTATAGACTTATTCTTCTTGAGAGATTTGGTTACTAGTGGTATAATCAAAACTGTAACACCCCAACCGATGGCGGAATCATCGAGGTGCCACGTAGTGACGATTGTTCAAAAGCTCATGGTACTAAAATGTAAATATTATTGAATAATCCAAAATTGTCTTACATGGAAATGGAAATTACATTGTCTAAATGAAATATAAATATTGAAATAACTGAATTGAAATAAAGCACTAAATGTCTCTTGCTAAAGCACTAGATCAAACTGCACCTGAAACATGTACAAAAATAGGTTTGGTCAACATATGAAATGTTGGTGAGCATTCCTAGATTTGATATATATAGTAGGTTAAAAAGTTATACAATTCAAGTGCAAGCTACAGTGCAATTATGTAAACTATGTATCATACAAATGAGCGAAATCAACCCTGTGACTGTATAATGTACTGTATGAACTGTAGTGTACTCAACCAATAAATGGATGATAACTTAACACTGGCCACGGATTCTCCGATGAAAAAGGGGGAGAATCAATCTAGGCGGGTTGTCAATCCAAATAGCGCTATCCAATGTTAAGGTCGGCTTGTACAATGTTAATGATTTCACTAAGTACAAATGTATTCCACATGTATTGTCTAAGCATAAAGCACGTTGTAAGCAATGCACATAGTACTAGAATTGTATTGTGAAAATGTAAACTTGTATTTGAAATTTGTAATAATGTACATGTAACACCCCAAAAATGTATAAAAGTAAAAAGGGGATAGGAAATACTCACAGTTTACGTAATAGCTTGAAATTTAACTGGACAACGAGATATGTGTTGGAACTATCTCAAAGTATCAACCTAAAGAATTTGATAATGTGTAAGGGAAATAACTCTAGGATACATGTATTTCTAGGGCTTCGAATTGGGGATAAACGTTTATCTGTTTATTAAACAAATTGTTTATTAAATATAAGGAATTTAATGAATAAATAAACAAAAGTATTTTTGTAAAATTTTAAGTTGAATATAGTCACAACATAAGGTTTTAAGTATGAAAATAATTTTTATAAAATTATTTTCTTGAAAATAGAATATTTAATCTAATTATTTCAAATTGTCAAAATACGACTTTAATATCTAAAAATATTAAAAATCAAAGAATTTCTGAATAAAATTTGTATTTCAGTTCTAAATAGTTAGAAATAATTTATATCAAATTTTGGTGCAAAAATATTGAAAAATGAATTTATTATGAATTATTTATGATTAAAACTAACAAAAATTAATTAAAAATATAAAATAAACGGTTTTTCTGAAATAAAAATATTTTCTGGAATGTTTAAGAATATACAAGTTTAGGATAATTTTTGTGAGATTTAATAAAATCGTTTAGATATTTTTATAGAATTTAATAAATATAAATGAATAAACTTGTATTATTAATAATATATATTAAATAAATTATTTTTGAAAAACTAAAAATTGGATAATAAACATTACCATTTAAATTGCATAAAATAAATTTTATAGAATTTATAAAGTTGTTTTGGTATTTTAAATGTATAATACAAGTTTAGAATTAAAATATATGTTTAAATCTATAAAGGAAAAGGCTTAAAAAAATTGTGGTGCTCGTGGGAATCGAACCAGCGACCTGACCCGGTCTGATTGCCAGCCCCATATGCATCTACCACTGAGCTATGCCTTTGTTTGTGTTTTAAACAGAAATGAAAAAAATTAAAAAGCTTCAGTCTGCGATGTGTTCTTCCCCAATTCATGTGATTCGAGCCCTAGCTATTCAATACAAAGATTCAACAAACAATAACCCGATTAATCATAGGGTTATTGTTTGTTGATGGCCGGTGATCAAAACCCATCAAAAAGATTGAACTTACAAGAACGATTTCGTGATAATTGTCGAGTCAACGAAAAAGTCAATTTCGATCACAAGAGCTTCGAAACTTGGTTGTTTACAGAAATTGAAGGTAGATGGATGATATTTGGCGAGTTTAGGTTGAGATTAGAGGTCCAATTTATAGTGAAGGGTCGGGTTAAGGATTTGGCATGTTTGACTCGTTTTATGGTATATGCGTGAATGATAATAAGAATGGAAACTTTTGACTGTGATTGAGCATAATACACGTTTATTTGGTCAAACAAAACGCGTTAGAATGATAATTATATGGTGATTAAAAACTGGTCAACAGCATTGATGCTGTTTCCTTTTCCTCTGCGTCGCACAACAGCAGACAAGGGAAGGAGACAATTGATTCTGGAAAGCCTTTAATATAAATCGAATGAGAAATAGAACAAACAGTGGCGTGGCTCAAGTGGTGGTACACGCGTGTTGTGTTGTGGGCTGACCCGGGTTCGATCCCAGGGAGCCACACTTTTTTTTTTTTTGTTCAAACTGAGAGGGAAAGGGAGAGGTGTGTTGGGCCACTGGGTCTGCTGGGCCTGTTCCTTGGGCTGTGAATCCACAAAGGGGGGCTTATGGTTTGGGCTTATGGTTAGATTGTGGTTTGGTTAGAAGAAAGAAGTATATTAAGATGACTAAATGTATAAAATCTGATTTTTTTATATATATATTATTATTAAAAACAAAAAATATATATATATATATATGTAATGAAAAAGTGACGGATGTCACAAAAACTGTTAAGGTTGAGTCAGAAAATCAGTTGGCAGATATCTTCACAAAGGGCTTATTGGTGTATCAGCATGAAGACTTATGTTCCAGGATACAGATGTTTGACCCATTCAAGCAATCGAATTGAGGGGGGGTGTTAAAAATAAGGTTAGTATAGTTCAATATGTTACTTGTTAGTGTTTGGATACTTATTATTGTGTTCTTTATTTGTTGCATATTATTGGATTGCCTGGGAGGTCCAAGTGTTGCTGATAAAGAGAGTCCAAGAGAGTTCAAGTCCACGAGGGTTCAAGGAATTCAGGAGTCTAAGACATGTGCAGCTATTGGATTGATCCAAGTCTTCACGGGCCCATTTGTTTAGCCCAGAGAGCAGCCCAGTTCAGTTCGACCCGAGCCTCTCTCCATGCCTGGTGGTGATCCGTGTGACGACAAATGGATGGATTAGATCAAGTCAAGTTGTGTTTTCTTGACTTGATCGTGTGGCTGCTATTGCTTCGGTTGTGTTTGTTGTCCGACCCTTCTCGTGGCTATATAAGCTCATCTCTACGTCTGATTCTGAGTTTAGCCATTTGTACATCTTTCAAAGTCTTTCTCTCACATCTCTTTGCTGTTGAACGATTAGGGTTTTGTATCCAGCACTGATTCATCTCAATCAGTGCTTAGATCTTTGATATCCTGTCTAGTTCTTGTTTACAGTTTGTGTTTCAGAGTTGTTTAGAGTACTTGTGTTAATCGTTTGGTTTATTGAGTCTGTAATAGATTAGGTTACAAGTCTGTTGATTCTTCGTACTTTGTTGGTCTATTAAGACTCTTGATTCTATACCATTTGACAATATATATATATTAGATAAAAGATGTTGAATATATAGTTTCAAAATACATATTTGCTATTTGAATAGTACAATCAAACAATTTTGACTATAAAGTTTCAGTTTACCAAAGCTAAAAACAATCCTTTACCAATTAATAATCAATAATCCATCACTTGTGGCCCAGTGGTAGGAGGCCTATGTTCTCATTTATGAGACATGGGTTCGATCCCCATAAATCACAATTTGATGGATATTAAGCAATGAAGAGGAAAATTTGTAAGCTATTAGTTGCGTAAGTTCGAATCTGAGCTGACCCGGTTTTCATCCGGTTGTTACTCCAGTGAGGAAACTCGTGTGGAGGTAGTACGGTTTCCGGGCGAACATCGTAGTCCCCACCGTACCAGCGTGGATCCGGTTCAGAAAACATAGTCTAGACGCGTGGGTGATTAGGGCCTGCCAAGAGACAGGTGTGATGATCTCTGCTACACAATTAAAGAAAGTTATTATTCAAAAAAAATTAATAATTAGTAAATGTGAATTATGAATTTTCCACTATGATTACATCAAGACTTGGTTCAAGGGTGTATTTTGGGTTGTAACGTCAACCATTGACTTGGAAAGAAATCAATGATAATGGATATTATGCATACCGTATCTTGGATACTTATTGGTCAATGGAAAG
Source organism: Ambrosia trifida (assembly GCA_028751855.1). Classification (NCBI taxonomy): domain Eukaryota; kingdom Viridiplantae; phylum Streptophyta; class Magnoliopsida; order Asterales; family Asteraceae; genus Ambrosia; species Ambrosia trifida. The sequence goes on from CM054131.1 coordinate 23,511,195, forward strand.
GAATTAAGATTATATGAAAGTGTCCCCGCATAAATGAAAAATAAATAATTTTGTAATCCATGTTATGTGTTCTCGAAAAAAAATAAAATTAAAATGAAAATGAAAATGTGGGCTTATATAACACATCATTTGTTATGGTTTCATGAATAGATTATGTGTTATGGTTTATTATGTGTTATGGTTTAACATGTGACGTCATTATCTAAAATGGGCGTGAAACATCGTCTCCTTGGGCGTGAGTGGGGGGCAGAGGCGTAGCCTTGGTCACGGGCATGATAGAGTTTCCTTGCTGAAATGCTTTATTTTATGTGAATCACTAGTAGGTAGCCACATGACACTCATGTCTTTATCTATTTTTTTTTTTTTTTTAATCTTATTTGTTTTAGTGAACTCATTACACAACTTATAGATTAAAAGAAAGTGAGTGAAAACACCCATGCCTATGTGGCAATCACTTTTTTAATTTTAGCGTACGCAATACAAATAGTATCAGATGAAATGCTTATTCGACCTCAATTTTTTAATTAGGCGCAACTTCTAAACATGAAAAATATTTTATTTTTTCTAAATTATGTTTGAAACATGAAAAACATCGTAAACATTGCATTGCATTGCATTATCTTATGCTTCGGTCATCTTTTGCACAAGTGAAAGCACAATCATTATTATACCAACATGTAACCCACCATTTTAAGGTATTGAATAAGGCTTTACCTTTCCAAACAGTGAGGGGATCAAATCCCGTGGGTGACAAAATAATTAGCCGTACAAAAAAAAAAAAAAAAAAAAAAAAACACCATTTCAACATCACAATCGCCTCAAGCAACACCTTTTTAGCCTTTGCAGCGAGAGAGCATCAAGCCAAGCAACTAGAGAATATATACTCCTAAATCGCAGACTTTCCAACGACGTTCCAAGACTTCGACTCAAACTCACAATCTCCAAAAATATGATCCACTCTTTTGATTGCCTTCAAACAACTTGAACACAAGGAAGGAATGTCAATACCTTAATCCACCAAATTCACTCTGGCCAGAAGTTTATCAAGAACAATGTTTTAAAAACCGGTTTTTAAATCATACTAGATTTGACTTAAAAATGGTTCAACCGGTTAAACCGGTTTGTATCAGGTGGTTCAACCGGATTGACTTGTTAACTCTACGAATCCAAAAATTACAACATGAACTCAAAATATAATCTAAAAGTGAATGATTGCATATTAAAAGATAATCCAAAAGTTATTTCATATAAAAAATCATCCAAAAGTATTCAATTTTTTAACAATGTTCTTTTAAATGAAAGCGTAGGTGATGTATAAGCCATTGGAGTATTGAATACATCAAGTTCACAATTGCTTAAAAGATGAAATTCACTACCATCGCCTTCCTCAAAATCTAGAGCATGCCTATTTTCATCTCCTACATTATTACATAAAAAGTTTTAGTAGAAACAACAATCATAATATACTTAAATTACCAAAGATAAGTAACATATATAACAAGTAACAGTGTGTTTGAGGAGCCGGTTCATGCTCTTCCTCACCAAACATGTTATATATATCATAATTATGAAGTTCTCCTTCTCGCTTTTCTTGAACCACAAAAAATCAATAGTTCCCAAAATTTACCTTGTGCCGGTACCGGTATAAAGGTTCAAACCGGTATACCGTATTTTACCGGCGGTACGAACTTGATACCGTTTCGCCTTTATACCGGGGTGTTTCATACCGGGCTACCCTCTGAAAAACGGTATTACCCGGTATAACCGGCCTGTACGTACCGGTTTTTTAAAACATTGATCAAGAAGAACCCTCCATTGCCATCTCTAAATCTATAGAAATAATGGAGTATTTTATTAGTGTTTTCAATCTAAACGAGACTGATGTGCCCTCACTTGGATTTGTCATTAAAAACTAATGGTAATTAAAGTTAAGGGCTAATAATGTAACTTGCTCACAAATTGTTTGGACTAAGTTTGTAATTTTTCATTTACATTGACCAAATATGAAATATTAGGGCTGCAAACGAACTGAACTTTCAGCGAATCGTTCACGAACCGTTCGGCGGGAAGTTCGTTTATGTTCGTGAATGTGTTCGTTTATGTTCGTGAACGTTCAGTAACGTACTAACGTGTTCATTTACGTTCGGTAACGTGTCTTTAATTTTTTATTTATTTTACCCAAATATGTAAATAATTTACGTGAGGTAAGTATATGGCTTATACAAGATCAACAAACTCTACTTTTAATATAATCATTAAATAAATAAATAATTAATAAAGAGTTCAAGTTTAAATAACCAATTAATGAAGACTTCTGTGACACCCGGCAAACTCAGGTTAGTAACGTTGACTAAACTAGTAAGTCTACCTTAGCGAGTCATGCATATTACGTCCTTAACGGGGTCAGTCGAGTCAGTATGATGATTCTGGGAATCATCGGGAGTCGTTATGATGATCCGCGGGGTCATCGGGAGTCGGTCCATAACCATGAGTACAAGGATCGGTGATTCGTGGAATCACCGGGTTTAATGCACACACGAGTCTCGAGTCCCGGGAATTGGTGAACGGATGTAAACGTGTTAGTTATCATGCATTATATGTTTGGAATCATTATGTGACTTGTCGGTATGTGAATACGTGTGTATATATGTTAAAATAGCGTTTAACGCGCCGAAAACCCAACCTGACAGGTATCAGGCGATTAGGGCCTGGAATAGGGCCTAATCGCCTATAAAGACATGCGAGTAGGGAAGGTTATAGGCGATTGGGACCTAATCGCCTGAGGTTATACGCGATTAGGCCCCCAATCGCATGTAAAGTACTGCTACTCGCGTGAACTGCAGGGCTCGGGTCAAAACACCTATAAATAGAACCCTTAACTCCCCAAACACCTCTAGAACAACCCTAGCTGCTCCCAAGTCGCCCACACACCTTAAAACACCTCTGGAACTCATTTTGCTACAAAAATCACCATCCCCAAGCTTACACACCTTTCTTTAGCAAAACCCAAGGTGTGTTCTTCATCCCTAACCTTTGTAAAGTTGTTATTTTGAGTTCCCCCAAAGTTCCAGACCTTGTTTTACCAAATGTGTCTTTAAAAACCTTTCAAAAGAGTCTTAAACCAAGTTTACACCTTAATGCTTGTTATATGTGAAGTTTACATGCATATGTTGGTCTTATTGGTGATTTTAACATGAATGTTTTCAAGATATGATTGTACTTCTGTTATGTAGAGGTTATTAGGAAGGTTGTCTTAGAATCTTAGCCATTATTGTGGTGTTTTGAAGAAAATGCATATTTTGACCCATTTGTATGTTCTTGAGGATTTAGGATGATTATGGTATGATTGTTGATGCAATGTTGTTAGGATTCATGCTAGGAAGATGTTAGATCAGAGGTTTGATGATTTACATGTTTGTAAAGTTTGAAATCTGATTGTTTCCATTTAAGGAAAGATAAGGTTGGTAGAAGAAACCTAGTACTTTGCCATTTTAGGAAATAATTGCATAGAACATGCTAGACCAGTGATATGTTGGGGGTTTTTGCTTGAAATGGGTTGGTAAATGATTTAGGTTTGATATTGGGTGTTGTTGCATGTTTCGGATCTGATTTGGAGGGTTTAACGCGCGAAAACTCGTTGTACAGCAGCTGCAGGCGATTAGGCATCCTAATCGCCTGAGCTGGGGGCGATTATGCAGCATTAGGGGCGATTGGGACCCTACTCGCCTGATACATCAGGCGATTAGGCCCCTAATCGCCTATAGGCTAATGCCTACTCGCGTGTAACCTTCCTAATCGCATGTACTGCTGTCGTGAACGCGTTTTGACATCCCGGAACACGATTTGACACCTAGGAACATGTTAGGAACCCCGGGATACACCCAATGACTTAGTAAGACGTGTTCGGACCTGTTTATGCGTTAATTGGACATTATGCTAGACTAGGTGAATTGTTGTGCGTGCTAAGTGTTTAATTGCATACGTTGCATGATGTCTTGCATTTATCTAACACGTGGGATGTCGGGTCACCAATGGGGTGTCGGGTCTTGTCTGGCACGGTCGGTTTAACAGTTAAAGGTGTTTTCAAACGTTTATGGTCACGGTCTGGACATTCGGGGACTAGTTAGCCTGCGGGTTATTAGTCCAATACTTATACACATCTTATGATAGGTCGCCGCTATTTGGGACTATCATAACATAACTACTTAACTGTTTTCAAGTAACGCAAACCAAGGTGAGTGTCACAGCCCCACTTTTACCGCTTTACTTTCGGGGGAGAAACATGCTACTTATTTGATTACTCATCATAGATCATGTTATACTATGGTTACTTTACGTACTATGCGGCTTTTACAGAAAGTCCCAGGGGGAACCATGAATGTGCGGGGATGCACAACGGGGGAAATGTGGATAGATCTATTGGGCCTTACAAACCCCACCCGACGGCTGGGAGCCGGGCGGGTGCATATTGTCTCTAATACTTTGGGGGTTACCGAGGCATCGGTAATCCCGTCCGTCTGGGCTGGCTTCAACACTTATACCGGTTTAGTAATGGATTCCCAACCGCAGTAGTAGCAACACTTAACGTCTAGCTAACGTTCTCATAACATAGTAGTAACGGGAAATGATCTTACCGAACTTATAACAACACTTTTATGAAAAAAAAAAACCTGTGAACTCACCAGCATTATATGTTGACATTTTTGGCATGTTTTCTCAGGTCGCTAAGGTAGCGGTTATCGGACTAGGCGCACGGAGTCATGCACGGCGTCTATTATTTTGAAACATATTAAACAATGTCTTTGTAAACAATGATATGTCTTTTGGTTGTAAACAAGAATGCTTCCGCTGCTGGTTTACAGCTCAAAGCATGATATTTTGGTTTTAAATATAATTATGAATGCATGTTTGTTGTATGTTTATTGTGATCGTTGACTGAGATCCTGGTGTGTCACGCGCCTCGCGGTAAAACCCCGCACGTGGAATTTGAGGGTGTGACAGATTGGTATCAGAGCCAGGTTATAGTGAACTGAGACTGCATGTAGAGTCTAGTCTATAACTGAGTCGCACACACTAGACGGTCACAATTAGTCGAGTCTTAGCAAGTGGGTAACAATATGACTTGTCGGGGTGTCGGTGTCATCATCTACTACGCTACATCATCTATTTACTTCTTATCATCCTATTCCTTGACCCGTCCTTACTTTGATCCGATGGCGAACGATATACTATTGAACTTTCTTGACGGCAGTGTACATTGGGGTAGCTTCGGCGTACTCTTGAGATCTGTCCAAGGATTTGGACATCTCCCCTCTATGCCCTAATGAACACGCCCGTTCTTATGCATACAATCTTGTACTTATACTTATGATAACACCATGATTGGGCGCTAGTGTTCGGTGACTTGAACTTCAAACTTAAAGCGCGCCTGGAGGACCATGTGGAACAGTTTATCATGTCGGGTGCACACGAGATCATAAACTATGATGCATGGGATCCCTGGCGGACTTTGGGCTTGAACGGATGGACCCGAGCTGGGCTCGGTCTAATTTCTTGAAATTCCTAATGGGTTATACCACGGGCAAGCCTAAATCTTTTGTTTCATGTTGTGACAGAAGATGTCGGGAGCTCGTGGAGGTCGCAGGGGCGGCCGTGCTGGCGGTCGTGCTGGCGGCCGTGGTGGCGGCCGTGGCCGCGGGAACATTAATATGACCCAAGCTGAATTGGATAACCTGATGCAGCAACATGTGAATATTGCTCTGGCTGCATTCCAAGCCGCTCATAATGCTATGGGTGGTACGTCGGTTCTCACCTATTCTACCTCGTTCTGGGGTACTTTACCTTTTCTTGATACTCACCTGTGTGTCTGTTCCAGGTGGTGCTGTCAATCCTCCTCCATCCCAGTGTTCTTACAAAAAGTTTATGGACTGTAAGCCCCACAACTTTAGCGGCACTGAGGGGGCAGTGGGACTGCTCCGATGGTTGGAGAAAATCGAATCTGTTTTCTCGATGTGCAGCTGCCCGGAAGGCGACCGGGTGAAGTATGCTTCTGCGACCCTGGAGGGTCAGGCCTTGACTTGGTGGAACTCCACTACCCAGACTATGGGCATTGGGGAAGCCCACGCTATGCCCTGGGCAGAATTCATTCAGTTGCTGAAAAATGAGTATTGCCCGAGGGATGAAATCCAGAAGCTTGAGCATGAAGTCTGGAATCATAAGATGGTGGGTTCTGAGATTGAAGCTTATACTGCTAGGCACAATGAGTTGGCGGTGTTGTGCCCCGATCTGCACGCACCCGAATACCGAAGGATTGAGCATTATGTTGCTGGGTTGGTACCGGAGATTGCCGGGTTAGTTGCTGCGGGTAACCTCACTGTTTATTCTGAGGTGGTTCGGTCGGCCCACAGACTGACCAACATGAAGGTGACTGAAGGGGTCTTGCCTCCTCGAGGCGCTGCTGGGAAGGCTTCCGATAGTAACAAGCGGAAGTGGGAAACTGTGGGGAAAGGCTCGAGCTCGGCTCAGCCTCAACAGGTGAGGAAGACTGATACTGGGGGATCGTCGTCTGAACGACAACCGGGGGTTTATGCTGGGAAGTTGCCAAAGTGTGATCGGTGCAACTATCATCACACCGGTTCTTGCGATGATAAGGACCGTTGCCGTCGGTGCCATAAGATTGGGCACCAAGCCAAGGATTGTAGGTCCAACCCTTTAGGGAACCGAAACCCATCGGTCACACCAGCCCCAGCCCCTCAAGTCGCTGCTCCTCAGGGAAATCAGGGAAATCAGGGGAAACAAGGGTGCTATAACTGTGGTGAGCTTGGTCACTACAAGCGTAACTGCCCCAAGTTGAAACAGGGTGAAGCCGGGAAGAATGGGTCGGGCAATGGAAACAATGGGGGCGGAGGCAGGAATGCTCGCACCTTCGTGATCGGTTCAAGTGGTGCTCGACAGGATCCCGACACTGTTACTGGTACGTTTCTCCTCGATAATCGCTATGCTACGGTTTTATTCGATTCTGGTGCCGATAAGAGTTTCGTATCTCTTGGGTTTAGTCAATTGCTTGATAGGGTACCTACACCTTTAGAGGCTAAGTACTTGATAGAATTGGCTGATGGTAAGAAAGTCGAGGCGACGCACGTCCTTAGGGAGTGTCACCTTGAGTTGTCGGGTTATTCCTTCCCTATTGATCTCATGCCGGTGTCCTTGGGTAGTTTCGATGTTGTCGTGGGTATGGATTGGTTGTCTCTGTATCATGCTGAGATCGTTTGTTTTGATAAAGTCATTCGACTTCCTCTCCCTGATGGAGAAATTCTGTTGGTGCACGGTGAGAAGAGCGGGGTCCCATTGAGTATCATTTCGTGTATGAAAGCCTATAAGTACCTCCGGAAGGGGTATTCTGCCATTCTGGCACTTGTTTCGGTTTCGTCTGAAGAAGAGAAGAAGATTGAAGATATTCCTGTTGTCCGTGACTTTCCCGATGTATTTCCTGAAGACTTACCTGGCCTTCCGCCTTATCGCCAGGTCGAATTTGGTATTGAACTTGCTCCGGGTGCGGCCCCTATTGCCCGTGCCCCTTATCGTCTTGCACCTCCCGAGATGCAGGAGTTATCGAACCAGTTGCAGGAGCTGTTAGAGAAGGGCTTCATTCGACCTAGTTCGTCCCCGTGGGGAGCCCCTATTTTGTTTGTCAAGAAGAAGGACGGAAGCCTGCGGATGTGTATCGACTACCGGGAGTTGAATAAGGTTACCATCAAGAATCGCTATCCTCTTCCTCGCATCGATGACTTATTTGACCAGCTTCAGGGTTCCAGTTTCTATTCGAAGATCGATTTGAGGTCGGGGTACCATCAGTTGAGGGTTCAAGAAGCTGACATTCCGAAGACCGCCTTTCGAACTCGCTATGGCCATTTTGAATTCCTGGTCATGCCTTTTGGTCTCACCAACGCACCTGCCATCTTTATGGATCTGATGAACCGTGTTTGCAAGCCTTATCTTGATAAGTTCGTGATTGTCTTCATTGATGATATTCTAGTCTATTCTAAGAACGAGGTGGACCACCAGGAACACCTACGTCTTGTTTTGGAACTTCTAAGGCGGGAACAGTTGTACGCCAAGTTTTCTAAGTGTAGCTTCTGGTTGCGTGAAGTCCAATTCCTTGGTCATGTTGTTAATGAGAAAGGAATTCACGTTGACCCAGCGAAGATTGAAGCCATAAAGGACTGGGAAGCACCAAAGACGCCATCTGAGGTGCGGCAATTCCTAGGCCTTGCAGGTTATTACCGTCGTTTTATCGAGGGATTTTCGAAGATCGCTCAACCCCTCACCTCGCTTACCCAGAAGGACAGGAAGTTCGACTGGGGTGATTCGCAGGAGTCAGCCTTCCAGATGTTAAAGGCTAAACTCTGTTCTGCTCCTATCTTGTCCTTGCCTGAGGGCACGGACGATTTTGTGGTTTATTGTGACGCTTCTATCCGGGGTCTTGGTTGTGTACTGATGCAGCGCGAGAAGGTCATCGCCTATGCTTCTCGTCAGCTCAAAGTTCATGAGAAAAACTACCCCACCCATGATCTGGAATTGGGTGCGGTGGTCTTTGCCTTAAAGATTTGGAGGCATTACTTGTACGGTACCAAATGCACTATTTACACCGATCACAAGAGCCTCCAGCATATCTTTGATCAGAAGGTGTTGAATATAAGACAGCGACGTTGGGTCGAGCTTCTTAATGATTACGAGTGCGCCATCAAATACCATCCTGGCAAGGCGAATGTGGTCGCAGACGCCTTGAGCAGGAAGGAAACGGCTAAACCTCGTCGTGTTCGAGCTCTTCAGCTCACTATCCATTCCGGCTTACCTGATCGAATCCGTTCAGCGCAGCAAGAAGCCTTGAAGGGGGAAAACCTTAAGGCTGAAACCATGCATGGTGCTGATAGCCACCTTGAACTCAGATCCGATGGGTTGCACTATTTCGCTGAACGTATTTGGGTTCCTTTATTTGGGGGCTTGCGGGAGCTTGTTCTCGATGAAGCTCACAAGTCCCGGTACTCTATTCACCCTGGCTCCGATAAGATGTATCAAGACCTGAAGATACTTTATTGGTGGCCGAACATGAAGGCGGATGTGGCTTCGTACGTGAGCAAGTGCTTGACCTGTGCCAAGGTCAAGGTCGAATATCAAAAGCCGTCCGGCCTTCTGCAACAGCCTGAAATCCCCGAGTGGAAGTGGGAGCGGATTACGATGGACTTTGTGACCAAACTCCCGAAATCGCCCAGTGGTTGCGACATGATCTGGGTAATTGTTGATAGGTTGACAAAGTCTGCGCACTTCCTCGCTATCAAAGAGAACGATGGTCTCGAGCGTTTGGCACGGTTATATCTCAAGGAAGTGGTCTCTCGGCACGGGGTGCCTGTCTCTATTATTTCTGATCGTGATCCTCGGTTCGCCTCTAACTTCTGGAAGTCTTTGCATAAGGCTCTGGGTACTCAGTTGGACATGAGCACAGCGTATCATCCGCAAACTGACGGTCAAAGTGAGCGGACAATCCAAACGCTAGAAGACATGCTTCGGGCATGTGTGATCGATTTTGGCAAGGGGTGGGAGAGTCATCTACCGTTGGTGGAATTCTCCTACAACAACAGTTACCATTCTAGTATCAAGGCAGCTCCGTTCGAGGCTCTTTACGGGCGGAAATGCCGGTCTCCTCTTTGTTGGGCCGAGGTGGGTGAGAGTCAACTCACCGGCCCGGAACTTGTGTACGAGACTTCCGAAAAGATCGTGCAAATCCGTAACCGCATGGCAGCAGCTCGGGATCGTCAGAAGAGCTATGCCGATCGTCGTCGCAAGCCTTTGGAGTTTGAGGTTGGCGACAGGGTTTTGTTGAAGGTATCTCCGTGGAAGGGCGTTATACGTTTTGGGAAGCGGGGCAAATTGAATCCTCGGTATGTAGGACCGTTCGCGATCCTGGAACGGATTGGACCGGTAGCATACAGGCTTGATCTGCCGGCTGAGCTCAGTAATGTTCATAATGTCTTCCATGTTTCTAATCTGAAGAAGTGTCTGACGGATGAATCTTTGGTTGTTCCTCTCGAAGAGATCAAGGTGGATGATCGTCTACGTATCGTGGAGGAACCGGTTGAAATTCTTGACTATAAAATCCGTAGCCTTCGCCGGAGTAAAATCCGCATTGTTAAAGTCCGTTGGAACTCTAACCGTGGACCGGAGTTCACGTGGGAACGGGAAGATCAAATGAAGGCTAAGTATCCCCATTTATTTCCTAAGCGCGCGTTCGAATCAAGACATGTCTCTGCTGAAGCTGAATGAATCTCGGGTCGAGATTCCTTTCAACAGGGGGATGATGTGGCAACCGGAAAATTTTTCTTCTCTTTCGTCTCTTCCTTTTTGGCCTTGGGCAATTTTCGGGACGAAAATTCTTTCAACAGGGGGATGATGTGACACCCGGCAAACTCAGGTTAGTAACGTTGACTAAACTAGTAAGTCTACCTTAGCGAGTCATGCATATTACGTCCTTAACGGGGTCAGTCGAGTCAGTATGATGATTCTGGGAATCATCGGGAGTCGTTATGATGATCCGCGGGGTCATCGGGAGTCGGTCCATAACCATGAGTACAAGGATCGGTGATTCGTGGAATCACCGGGTTTAATGCACACACGAGTCTCGAGTCCCGGGAATTGGTGAACGGATGTAAACGTGTTAGTTATCATGCATTATATGTTTGGAATCATTATGTGACTTGTCGGTATGTGAATACGTGTGTATATATGTTAAAATAGCGTTTAACGCGCCGAAAACCCAACCTGACAGGTATCAGGCGATTAGGGCCTGGAATAGGGCCTAATCGCCTATAAATGTAACATTACGCATTCAATACTTGTACGTTACGCACCGACATTAATAAAAACGTCAAGTTTCATTTTATACCTCGCATTTATTTATTTTGTCGCGTTTATGAACCCTAATATGATATATATATATATTATAATATACTAAATGTGTGTTGGATTGTGTTAAATCAAAAAATATAAAAAAATCCTGCTCTGGCCGGGGTTCGAACCCGCGCCAGAGCCACACTTAACCACATACACAACCAACCGGGCTAGCCTTCTGTTTTGATAAAACCCCGGGCACATTATATATATATACACACATTGAAACTCCCACAGTTGACATGGAAAGTCAACTGTGGGTTGTCTTGGTGATCAATCCAACATTCTAACGCGTAATTGTTATATTTTTGGCAAGCTCGTGCTATAACCGGCCCAATCCAACACATATACACAACGATTACACGTCAATCGTTGCCCTAATAATCAATTGGCCGCGTTTACATTCTATGGAAAGTCAACCACCTAATTAACCCTAACCCTAATCCTCTAGTATAAATTGAGGCATTCTGGACCTTGTCTAATCGCTCACAACTCTCTCTCAATCTCAATACCTCTCTAATTCACTCTGTAATTGGTTTAATTGCTCGTGGTTTGACTTTCCCTTTGACCCGACCATCTACATCAATTATACACTGTGAGTCCTCTTTTATTGGTGGGGTTTATTCTTCGGCATCTCAGCAACAATAGCCCTAACATTAATCGGGCTATTGTTGCCTGAATCGTTCTATTGAAAAGCTAGGGTTCATCACGATTAAATTGGGGATAAAACTGGATTAGCATGTTGTATTTAATTATTTTAAATCAGGGGATAACACAACCACCGGCCTAGGCCAGGTGGTTGTGACGCTTGTCTTCCACACGGGTCACCCGGGTTCGAGTCCCGGCTCTGACCGAGTTTTTGCATTCTTTTCCTTTCTTTTCTTTTTAACAAAATAATTAATTATATATATATTAAATCCTTTAATCTTTTAAATTCTTTTTAAAATACCTAAACTATTTTATAAACTCTAAAAAAATTATTATTGGTTAATCTGATATAAAAGTGTTATTTACAATTTTTATTTTTCAGAAATTCTCTTATTTAATATTTATAATAATTAAATCATTTTTATACTATTATATTTATAAAAATCCATTATTATATCAAAACAGTATTATTAAATTCCCCAAAAATTATCCTAACTTTTTATAAAGTTAAACTTTACTGAAATAATTTTTAAATCAGTAAAATCATTTATTTTATATTTTTAATCAATTTTTGTTAGATTTAATCATAATTAAATCATATTAAATCTAATTTTCATCATTTTTGCACCAAAATTTTATACAAATTATTTTTAATCATTTAGAACAGAATTATGATTTTTAAAACAAGATTTCTTTAATTTTAGTATTTTTGAATATTAAAGTTAATAATTGGCTATTTATAAATAAATAGATTTAAAAATCTATTTTAAATGAAATAATTTTATAAAAATTATTTTATTGCTTCAAACACTTTAATGTGCACACTCAAAATTCAAATTTTGTAAAAAGACTATTTTCCATTAATTATCCAATTTTCTTTATTTAATTAACATTTTTAAATTTAATTTAACAATTGATTATCCCCAATTCGAAACCCTAGGATACACATATTAGTTATTAGACTTAGACTTATTATATATTACCTCATTATAGGGTAATATTTGGAATCACTTTGGGCAACACAATTATCATATCTTTTTCAACAAGTTAACATTTGCTAAGGTGAGTTTACATAGCCCCTTTTATTTATCACCATTTTTGGGGTGAAACATGTTATAACACTTTTCATTGCAATTCAATCATCAATGTGTTTATGTGTTTTCTATGTTGCATATTGTCTTGAGCATGATTAGAGTAAGCACCATTCTAGCATAATCATTAACATTGATCAGCCGACGGTATACATTGATAGATCTATTGGACTGACAATCCCACCCGGATACGTGCCTCCTACAAAGGTTACGTGGGTGTTTGTTATCGCATAACATATTCATTGGGACCATAAGTGTATGGTATGTATCATTTTATAACAGTCAGCAGGGTTGATTATGCACTCGATTTATTTCTAATATGTTCTCACATATGGGCTAGATTAACATGACACATGAATTGCATAACATTTTATTCATTTTATCATCAAAAACCTATGTAATTCTCACCAACTTATGTTGACCCAAAATACTTTCAAAATTAACATGTTTCAGGTAACAATGAAGCTGAGGCTTGAGTTAGCATGAGGATATATCTTGAAGTTTATTTGAAGTTTTTGAAGTTATTATTTGATGTTATGTACTTGAATTCTTAGATATTATTTCACATTTTGGATATTTATGTTTGAATAAATTATTTAAAATTTATGTTATACCATGTGCTACTGAAAACAATCATCAATACGTGGCACCCCGATGTTTCCGCCATCGGTTGGGGTGTTACAGATTGGTATCAGAGCCTTGGTTATAGGGAATTAGGTTATTAGAAATAATCTAGACTATAACCTTAGGGACTAAAACAGTACTTGCTTCTCCTACTTGTAACCCTAATTGCTTCCCTAATCCTATCCTTATCCTATGCCTTAAACCTACATGTGACTACTCTTAATTGTCTGCTGCAATCCTGATCCACCATTAGATTTATAGGACAAAATCCTCAGGTTTAACCTGAACCCCCTTGAGATCTCGTCGAAGTTCTAGATTTTAATAACGAACACGTGCAATCTGGAAGGGTGAACGCCTGTATTCTGAGTCTTCTGTCTAGGCTGGCATTGCGCATATATCCCAATCAGACGAGGGACCCGGATGCCTACCTGGGAATTCTCGGGATGAGTGTTCACTTATAGGCTAAAGCATGTCTTCATATGTTATTAGAATTTAGAATCTTTGATAAGTCAACGTTTTCGTTTATTCGTTTTAATTAATGAATAAATGATTACATTCCTTATATGAACTCTCATTCATTTCATTGTGTCTATTACAGATCATGCCTCCTCGTCGCAGCACTCGCAACACCAATGGTGAGAACCACGAAGAAGGTGGTGATAACCATAACCACAACCATGACCAAGTTCCTAACCACAACAACAATGGGGTCGATGCTCAACTGGCTGCGATCATTTCTCAACAAATGGCGCAGCAAATCGCAACTCTGGTTCCCAACTTACTTGCTCAGGTCATCCAATTGAATGGGAATGGTCACAACAACGGGAACGGGAATGGCAATGGCAATGGCAATGGCAATGGACCCCAAGCTTGCACCCTTAAACATTTCAACTCTTGCAACCCTCCAAAGTTCAGCGGTGAAGAAGGAGCTACTGGACTTCTCCAATGGTTTGAGGGTATTGAAAATACCTTCATCAACAGTGAGTGCCCCAACAATTTCAAGGTTCGTTACGCCATGAGTGTTCTCCATAAACGAGCACTCACATGGTGGAATGAAGAAAAGCGTACTCGTGGGGCCGAGGTTGCTCTTGCTATGACTTGGGACCAGGTCAAAGAGATCATGAAAGAGGAGTTCTGTCCTCGCAATGAAGTTAAAAAGCTTGAGGATGAGTTCCACACCTTGGCTCAAGATAGTGGGGAAAATCTTGCCTACAACACCCGCTTTCATGAGCTTAGCTTATTGTTGCCACACAAGGTTACTCCTCTGCCGGTAGCCATCGAGAAGTACATCGGTGGTCTGCCCATGCAAATCCAGGACACTGTTTGGGGTAGAAATCCTGCAACTCTGGAAGAAGCCAAACGTCTTGCGGCCACTCTTACTGATAATCATGTGAAAAATGGTACTCTCGTTCGTAAGGGCACCAAGAAGACTGTTGCCAAAGACACTCCACAGCCTGCAATTGAAGTCAAGCCTGAGACCTCAAGCAACAAGAAGCGCAAGGCTAGAAACTATATGGTTGCTGCTACTCCACCTGCTGCCCAAAACCCAGCCAAGAAACCATACACCGGACCTCACCCTTTGTGCAACACTTGCAAGTATCACCATCCCACACAGGTGCCATGTCGATTTTGTACTAAGTGTCAACGGTATGGTCACCTGGTGAACGTCTGCCGATCTCCTGCTGCCCAAGACAACAACAACCCAGCTCCCAACCAACAAAACAACAGGCCTGCTCGTGGTCAATGCTACGAGTGTGGTAACCCTAATCACTACATCAACAACTGCCCTAACCGTAACCGTAACCAAAACCAAAATCAGAACCAAAACCAAAACCAGAACCGCAACCAGAACCAAGGTGCTCGAGGTCACGCCTACAATCTCAACGCTAATCAGGCTCGTGACAACAACGAAGTGGTGAATGGTACGTTTCTCATTAATAATCACTATGCATCCATATTATTTGACTCAGGAGCTGATAAGTCATTCGTGTCACTGAAGTTTGAACCTTTACTTAACTTACCCCACACTAATCTAGAAGACCCTTTTGTGGTAGAGGTAGCTAACGGGAAATCTATTTCGATCGGTTCTATTATTCGTAACTGCTTGTTGAATCTCGATGATCATACCTTCCCTATCGATCTTATTCCCATGCATCTTGGTAGTTTTGATGTTATAGTAGGCATGGACTGGTTGTCAACTCATCGTGCCGAAATTCTGTGCTTCGAGAAAGTCATACGCATTCCTCTCGAATCTGGTGAGATTTTGAAGATCTATGGTGAGAAACCCTGTGGTGAGCTTAAGCTTATGTCTTGTACTACTGCCCAAAAGTACTTACGAAAGGGGTATACGGCCTTCTTAGCTAACGTGATAGAGAAGAAGGACAAAGGCAAAAGTATCCAAGACATTCCTATTATTCGAGACTATCCTGAAGTCTTTCCAGAGGATTTACCTGGTTTGCCTCCTGCTCGACAAGTGGAGTTTCGTATTGATCTTGTTCCTGGTGCTAATCCTATTGCTAAAGCTCCTTATCGTCTTGCACCCTCTGAGATGCAAGAACTTGCTAGTCAATTGCAGGAACTTTCTGATAAAGGGTTCATTCGCCCTAGTTCTTCTCCATGGGGAGCCCCTGTCTTATTCGTTAAAAAGAAGGATGGTTCTCTTCGGATGTGTATTGACTACCGTGAACTCAACAAACTCACCATCAAGAATCGTTATCCACTTCCTAGGATTGACGATCTCTTCGATCAACTTCAAGGAGCAACCCACTTCTCGAAGATTGATCTCCGTTCTGGTTATCATCAGCTTAGAGTCCACGATGAAGATATTCCCAAGACAGCTTTTCGCACTCGCTACGGTCACTATGAATTCATGGTTATGCCTTTCGGTTTGACCAATGCTCCCGCGGTATTTATGGATCTGATGAATCGGGTTTGTAGACCCTATCTCGACAAATTCGTGATCGTTTTCATCGATGATATTTTGATTTACTCTAAGTCAAAATCCGATCACGAGCAACATCTTCACTCTATCTTGAGTCTCCTAAAGAAAGAACAACTGTACGCCAAGTTCTCCAAGTGTGAATTTTGGCTTAAGGAAGTTCAATTTTTGGGACATGTCATTGATATGAACGGAATTCATGTTGATCCTGCAAAGATCGAAGCTGTGAAAAATTGGAGTGTTCCTACCACTCCAACCGAAGTCCGTTCTTTTCTTGGGTTGGCTGGTTATTATCGTCGATTCATCGCCAATTTCTCCAAGATCGCTGTTCCTCTCACTACCTTAACTCACAAGGGTAAACCCTATGAGTGGGGGCCTAAGCAAGAGGAAGCATTTGAAACTCTTAAGCTGAGACTCTGTGAAGCTCCTGTCTTATCCCTACCTGATGGTAATGATGATTTCGTGGTCTACTGTGATGCATCAAACCAAGGTCTTGGTTGTGTTCTTATGCAACGAGGAAAGGTTATTGCTTATGCGTCTCGACAACTCAAGATTCACGAGAAAAATTATACCACCCATGATCTGGAATTGGGCGCTGTTGTCTTTGCACTCAAGATTTGGAGACATTATCTTTACGGGACCAAATGTGTGGTGTTCACGGACCACAAAAGTCTCCAACATGTCTTCGACCAAAAGAATCTTAACATGAGGCAACGACGTTGGGTTGAATTACTTAACGACTATGATTGCGAAATTCGCTACCATCCTGGCAAGGCGAATGTTGTGGCTGACGCACTTAGTCGTAAAGAGCGTGTCAAACTCCAATGTGCTAGAGTTCGTACTGATCTTCAAGATCGCATTCTCCAGGCTCAACATACCTCAGTCACCCAAGGTAACATGTATGATGAAATGTCTTGTGGTGCTGAGACTCAACTTGAAACCAAACCCGATGGTCTCCTTTATTTTCTTAATCGACTGTGGATTCCCGACCGTGATGGTCTTCGTACTTTTCTCATGAACGAGGCTCATAAGTCTCGTTATTCTATTCATCCTGGAGCTGACAAGATGTACCAAGATCTCCGTTATTCTTATTGGTGGCCTGGTATGAAGAAAGACATTGCTCTATTCGTCGCAAAATGCCTCACTTGTTCCAAGGTTAAGGCTGAGCATCAACGACCATCTGGTATGCTTGAACAACCAGAGATTCCTGTCTGGAAATGGGAGAGCATAGCTATGGATTTCATCACCAAACTCCCTCGCACACCCAAAGGTTTTGACAGTATTTGGGTAATCGTCGATCGTTTGACCAAGTCCGCTCACTTTCTACCTATTCGTGAGAAGTATTCTGTGGAAAGGTTGGCACAGATGTACGTAAGTGAAATCGTATGTCGTCACGGTATACCTTTGGACATTATTTCTGATCGCGATGGTCGTTTCACCTCTCACTTTTGGGAATCTCTACAAGATGCTTTGGGTACCAAGTTGAACCTGAGCACTGCTTATCACCCTCAAACGGATGGGCAGACTGAACGAACCATCCAGACACTTGAGGACATGCTCAGGGCGTGTGTCATCGATTTTGGTGGCGCATGGGATTCTCATCTTCCTTTGGTTGAGTTTTCATACAACAACAGTTATCACGCCAGCATTAACATGGCTCCTTTTGAGGCACTCTATGGTCGGAAATGTCGTTCTCCTGTCTGTTGGACCGAGGTTGGTGAAGCTCGTATTACTGGACCCGAACTAATCCAGGAAACCACAGACAAAATCCAGCTTATTCAGGATAACCTTCTCAAGGCTCGAAGTCGCCAAAAGAGTTATGCTGATAAACGTCGTAAACCCTTGGAATTTCAAGTTGGGGACCTTGTGCTACTTAAGGTATCCCCTTGGAAAGGAGTTATTCGTTTCGGTAGAAAGGGAAAACTAGCTCCTCGATACGTAGGCCCCTTCAAAATTCTTGACAGAGTTGGGAAAGTGGCTTACAGACTTGAGCTTCCACCCGAGCTAAGCAATGTTCATCCGACCTTCCATGTTTCGAATCTCAAGAAATGCTTAGCAGATGAGAACCTTCATGTTCCTCTTGAGGATGTGCATATCGATGAAAGCATGCACATTATCGAGAAACCCGTCGAGATTGTTGACACTGGAGTCAAGAAACTCAAGCGCAGTCGTATTCCGATCGTTAAGGTTCGTTGGGAATCTAAACGAGGCCCAGAGTTCACTTGGGAACGTAAAGACCAGATGAAGTCAAAGTATCCGCATCTTTTTCCACCAGACTCTCCAACTCCAACTTCGGGACGAAGTTCCTAAAAGTAGGGGAGACTGTAACATTACGCATTCAATACTTGTACGTTACGCACCGACATTAATAAAAACGTCAAGTTTCATTTTATACCTCGCATTTATTTATTTTGTCGCGTTTATGAACCCTAATATGATATATATATATTATAATATACTAAATGTGTGTTGGATTGTGTTAAATCAAAAAATATAAAAAAATCCTGCTCTGGCCGGGGTTCGAACCCGCGCCAGAGCCACACTTAACCACATACACAACCAACCGGGCTAGCCTTCTGTTTTGATAAAACCCGGGCACATTATATATATATACACACATTGAAACTCCCACAGTTGACATGGAAAGTCAACTGTGGGTTGTCTTGGTGATCAATCCAACATTCTAACGCGTAATTGTTATATTTTTGGCAAGCTCGTGCTATAACCGGCCCAATCCAACACATATACACAACGATTACACGTCAATCGTTGCCCTAATAATCAATTGGCCGCGTTTACATTCTATGGAAAGTCAACCACCTAATTAACCCTAACCCTAATCCTCTAGTATAAATTGAGGCATTCTGGACCTTGTCTAATCGCTCACAACTCTCTCTCAATCTCAATACCTCTCTAATTCACTCTGTAATTGGTTTAATTGCTCGTGGTTTGACTTTCCCTTTGACCCGACCATCTACATCAATTATACACTGTGAGTCCTCTTTTATTGGTGGGGTTTATTCTTCGGCATCTCAGCAACAATAGCCCTAACATTAATCGGGCTATTGTTGCCTGAATCGTTCTATTGAAAAGCTAGGGTTCATCACGATTAAATTGGGGATAAAACTGGATTAGCATGTTGTATTTAATTATTTTAAATCAGGGGATAACACAACCACCGGCCTAGGCCAGGTGGTTGTGACGCTTGTCTTCCACACGGGTCACCCGGGTTCGAGTCCCGGCTCTGACCGAGTTTTTGCATTCTTTTCCTTTCTTTTCTTTTTAACAAAATAATTAATTATATATATATTAAATCCTTTAATCTTTTAAATTCTTTTTAAAATACCTAAACTATTTTATAAACTCTAAAAAAATTATTATTGGTTAATCTGATATAAAAGTGTTATTTACAATTTTTATTTTTCAGAAATTCTCTTATTTAATATTTATAATAATTAAATCATTTTTATACTATTATATTTATAAAAATCCATTATTATATCAAAACAGTATTATTAAATTCCCCAAAAATTATCCTAACTTTTTATAAAGTTAAACTTTACTGAAATAATTTTTAAATCAGTAAAATCATTTATTTTATATTTTTAATCAATTTTTGTTAGATTTAATCATAATTAAATCATATTAAATCCAATTTTCATCATTTTTGCACCAAAATTTTATACAAATTATTTTTAATCATTTAGAACAGAATTATGATTTTTAAAACAAGATTTCTTTAATTTTAGTATTTTTGAATATTAAAGTTAATAATTGGCTATTTATAAATAAATAGATTTAAAAATCTATTTTAAATGAAATAATTTTATAAAAATTATTTTATTGCTTCAAACACTTTAATGTGCACACTCAAAATTCAAATTTTGTAAAAAGACTATTTTCCATTAATTATCCAATTTTCTTTATTTAATTAACATTTTTAAATTTAATTTAACAATTGATTATCCCCAATTCGAAACCCTAGGATACACATATTAGTTATTAGACTTAGACTTATTATATATTACCTCATTATAGGGTAATATTTGGAATCACTTTGGGCAACACAATTATCATATCTTTTTCAACAAGTTAACATTTGCTAAGGTGAGTTTACATAGCCCCTTTTATTTATCACCATTTTTGGGGTGAAACATGTTATAACACTTTTCATTGCAATTCAATCATCAATGTGTTTATGTGTTTTCTATGTTGCATATTGTCTTGAGCATGATTAGAGTAAGCACCATTCTAGCATAATCATTAACATTGATCAGCCGACGGTATACATTGATAGATCTATTGGACTGACAATCCCACCCGGATACGTGCCTCCTACAAAGGTTACGTGGGTGTTTGTTATCGCATAACATATTCATTGGGACCATAAGTGTATGGTATGTATCATTTTATAACAGTCAGCAGGGTTGATTATGCACTCGATTTATTTCTAATATGTTCTCACATATGGGCTAGATTAACATGACACATGAATTGCATAACATTTTATTCATTTTATCATCAAAAACCTATGTAATTCTCACCAACTTATGTTGACCCAAAATACTTTCAAAATTAACATGTTTCAGGTAACAATGAAGCTGAGGCTTGAGTTAGCATGAGGATATATCTTGAAGTTTATTTGAAGTTTTTGAAGTTATTATTTGATGTTATGTACTTGAATTCTTAGATATTATTTCACATTTTGGATATTTATGTTTGAATAAATTATTTAAAATTTATGTTATACCATGTGCTACTGAAAACAATCATCAATACGTGGCACCCCGATGTTTCCGCCATCGGTTGGGGTGTTACAATAAAGACATGCGAGTAGGGAAGGTTATAGGCGATTGGGACCTAATCGCCTGAGGTTATACGCGATTAGGCCCCCAATCGCATGTAAAGTACTGCTACTCGCGTGAACTGCAGGGCTCGGGTCAAAACACCTATAAATAGAACCCTTAACTCCCCAAACACCTCTAGAACAACCCTAGCTGCTCCCAAGTCGCCCACACACCTTAAAACACCTCTGGAACTCATTTTGCTACAAAAATCACCATCCCCAAGCTTACACACCTTTCTTTAGCAAAACCCAAGGTGTGTTCTTCATCCCTAACCTTTGTAAAGTTGTTATTTTGAGTTCCCCCAAAGTTCCAGACCTTGTTTTACCAAATGTGTCTTTAAAAACCTTTCAAAAGAGTCTTAAACCAAGTTTACACCTTAATGCTTGTTATATGTGAAGTTTACATGCATATGTTGGTCTTATTGGTGATTTTAACATGAATGTTTTCAAGATATGATTGTACTTCTGTTATGTAGAGGTTATTAGGAAGGTTGTCTTAGAATCTTAGCCATTATTGTGGTGTTTTGAAGAAAATGCATATTTTGACCCATTTGTATGTTCTTGAGGATTTAGGATGATTATGGTATGATTGTTGATGCAATGTTGTTAGGATTCATGCTAGGAAGATGTTAGATCAGAGGTTTGATGATTTACATGTTTGTAAAGTTTGAAATCTGATTGTTTCCATTTAAGGAAAGATAAGGTTGGTAGAAGAAACCTAGTACTTTGCCATTTTAGGAAATAATTGCATAGAACATGCTAGACCAGTGATATGTTGGGGGTTTTTGCTTGAAATGGGTTGGTAAATGATTTAGGTTTGATATTGGGTGTTGTTGCATGTTTCGGATCTGATTTGGAGGGTTTAACGCGCGAAAACTCGTTGTACAGCAGCTGCAGGCGATTAGGCATCCTAATCGCCTGAGCTGGGGGCGATTATGCAGCATTAGGGGCGATTGGGACCCTACTCGCCTGATACATCAGGCGATTAGGCCCCTAATCGCCTATAGGCTAATGCCTACTCGCGTGTAACCTTCCTAATCGCATGTACTGCTGTCGTGAACGCGTTTTGACATCCCGGAACACGATTTGACACCTAGGAACATGTTAGGAACCCCGGGATACACCCAATGACTTAGTAAGACGTGTTCGGACCTGTTTATGCGTTAATTGGACATTATGCTAGACTAGGTGAATTGTTGTGCGTGCTAAGTGTTTAATTGCATACGTTGCATGATGTCTTGCATTTATCTAACACGTGGGATGTCGGGTCACCAATGGGGTGTCGGGTCTTGTCTGGCACGGTCGGTTTAACAGTTAAAGGTGTTTTCAAACGTTTATGGTCACGGTCTGGACATTCGGGGACTAGTTAGCCTGCGGGTTATTAGTCCAATACTTATACACATCTTATGATAGGTCGCCGCTATTTGGGACTATCATAACATAACTACTTAACTGTTTTCAAGTAACGCAAACCAAGGTGAGTGTCACAGCCCCACTTTTACCGCTTTACTTTCGGGGGAGAAACATGCTACTTATTTGATTACTCATCATAGATCATGTTATACTATGGTTACTTTACGTACTATGCGGCTTTTACAGAAAGTCCCAGGGGGAACCATGAATGTGCGGGGATGCACAACGGGGGAAATGTGGATAGATCTATTGGGCCTTACAAACCCCACCCGACGGCTGGGAGCCGGGCGGGTGCATATTGTCTCTAATACTTTGGGGGTTACCGAGGCATCGGTAATCCCGTCCGTCTGGGCTGGCTTCAACACTTATACCGGTTTAGTAATGGATTCCCAACCGCAGTAGTAGCAACACTTAACGTCTAGCTAACGTTCTCATAACATAGTAGTAACGGGAAATGATCTTACCGAACTTATAACAACACTTTTATGAAAAAAAAAAAACCTGTGAACTCACCAGCATTATATGTTGACATTTTTGGCATGTTTTCTCAGGTCGCTAAGGTAGCGGTTATCGGACTAGGCGCACGGAGTCATGCACGGCGTCTATTATTTTGAAACATATTAAACAATGTCTTTGTAAACAATGATATGTCTTTTGGTTGTAAACAAGAATGCTTCCGCTGCTGGTTTACAGCTCAAAGCATGATATTTTGGTTTTAAATATAATTATGAATGCATGTTTGTTGTATGTTTATTGTGATCGTTGACTGAGATCCTGGTGTGTCACGCGCCTCGCGGTAAAACCCCGCACGTGGAATTTGAGGGTGTGACAACTTCAAGTTAATTAAGATGCGAACTTCAGACTTAAGGTTACCTCTTAACCATTCAGAGATTATAGACCATTAAGAGGAATTCTCTGAATGGTCATTAAGAGGCTACCAAACAACCACTTAATTTCTTAGTATATATGAATTCGATATTATTTGAAAGTTAATATATGTACTTTTGTGTTTGTTTCCTTTCATGAACACTTTTTATTCATGCACGTCTGTTTGTATTCATTAAT
The DNA here is from genome assembly GCA_028751855.1 of Ambrosia trifida. Lineage (NCBI taxonomy): Eukaryota > Viridiplantae > Streptophyta > Magnoliopsida > Asterales > Asteraceae > Ambrosia > Ambrosia trifida. Next base: position 23,534,764 of record CM054131.1, read on the forward strand.
TTCTGATTGTATTCTTGAGCGTTCATGAGAACAAAATTAACAAACGAACACGAGTGTTTTCTTAACAAACGAGCACGACAAACATGAACAAGACCATGTTCATGTTTGTTAGGTTCGTTTGCAGCCTTATGCAATATGATTAAACCGCATAATCCATTTGTGCAACTAGTGGGAATGCCCGCGCGTTGCGGCGGGTGTCTCGACTAACCCACGTGATGTTGCGAACGACAATTTATAATGTGGCATTGTTTTTGTTAGTTTTATTAATCATCTCGTGATATATGGTACGGTGGATGCCCAACATGAACATGACATCAACTATGACTTTTATGTTTTCGGTTGATTTCAACATATGCCATACAGGAGACCTCGTGACTCAAACTCGAATGTGTATTGACCGTGCTACTTGGGTGTCTTTCTTGTTTTGATCTCTCATGGTTGGCTATTCTAAAAGATTTATATGCATTAATTTAGGAGTCAACAAATTGGGTTCGTATCATATCTTAGTTTGTCGAAGAATAATATAGTTATTTTCCAGCAATTTGGGTAAAAAAAAAATTAATCAAATGAAGGTCCAAACAAATACTCTTAACGAAAACCCAGAATGTATTAGCAAGAAACATCAAAAGTGATGCGTTTTGCTCCAAATTCCCTTTACAGTATCCATTAATTTATATTGGAAGAGAGATTTGGAAGCATGCCTGGTGGCTTAGGGATGCAGCTAACGATAACAGTTGGGTTCTTCCATGGCTTCCTATAAACTATAAGTGGTCAAAGTTTTGAAGTCAAAAGCACAACTTATCCAATAATAATTCCAAAGCCATACATGATTAATTAACACATTCGCCCTTTCATGAGTCTCTCGGTCACTTCAGTTGATATCCTGCAGCAAAAGCACATTTGAATATCTCAAATTATATGTGTCATGCCCAAATGTTGATGTCCTTTTGACCATTTAAAATCGATACAATAAGACAATATAATTTAGGGTGTTTTGATGAAAGTGGTTATGCGAAGCTGAGTAATCGAGACCAATGGTGTCTTAAGTTGTATTAATCAGTTGTTTAGATGTCTAATAAATTCTTGGTACATATAATGACCACAAAGTAAAAAAAAATGGATCACTTACAAGTGTGCGGCGACAACGTTGCACTCGTTTTATATGACATCCTTCAAGCTTAGACCACCCACTATGGTGACCCAATCCTTGACTTGACTCGCATAGAACATACAAGTAATGTGATTTCATACTTCAAGCTTATTCTTTCCCGATTAGACTATCCAGTATGGTGACCCAATCCTCGACTTGACTCGCATAGAAGATACAAGTAATGCACTTTTATACTTCAAGCTTATTCTTTCCAATCAATTTGAGCATGAACAAATAAGACGGAAAAAAACCACCGTGTCAAATATGTAAAAGCGAAAAGGATGGCTAAAAAGGAAACATGTCAAATGGTCAAATCACAAATGGAACAAAGTCACCCAAATTGCATTCTTGATGCATAACTCTTGCTGACAATTTATTCAAACAAGATATTATTACTCTGGTCATATTTGACCTGCTCCTTTTTTTGTTTTAGATTTTAAAAGTAGAGAAAAAAACATTTCGGGTCAACCCAACACCAATTTGAAACATACCAAAAAAATTCCTATTTAGGAGGCTACATGCTTAGAAAACCCCATAAGTGTATTATTTTGATATCTAAGTAAGTAAACCTAATTAAATCATATCTTCTAACTATGCCCGAATAAACATACAGGTCCATGTTTGACATTCATGAATTTCAATCCATAAACCTTACATACTTTACACCTTTTAGAGCCTACTAAAATATACCTGAAAATTTTAAAAGAAAAAATCAGGCTAAGAAACACCTATGATAACTTATTTTCAAAAAAGCCTAATGTATAATAACAAGAAAAGGCTATAGAAGAATATACATCCATATATGTATATGCACTATCACATATGTGTATTTAGCATGTTGTTAAAACATATGAATGACTTATCGGAGTCATCAACCTCTAATGTGCATGACACATATAATTTGAGATATTCAAATATGATACTTTACACCTTTTGAAGGTAGCTAAGCTTACCAAGCTCATATGGAACAGACCCAGATAAAGAATTATCATAAAGCACCAAACTTTGAAGCTTTTGAGCATTAAAAAGATCAACAGGCAACTGACCCATTAAAAGCTTCTGTTTAGGTATGCTAACAGAGATTACCTTTTGGTCTTTGCATGCAATATTGCCATTCCATGAACAGAGATTACCTTTTGGTCTTTGCATGAATTTACCTATGGTAAATATTGAAGAATAATAATAGAGATTTGGATACTAACATACCCGGCCTTTACAACACAATTTGGATCGTCATCAACCAATGAATAAAAGAGTAGCTTTATCCGCAACTTTTCTTCAAACTTTGATGATAAAATGCTTAAAAATTCAGATTTTGCCACAGCAATAAATTTTCCGTTCATGCTCCAATTAACTGGACAAAGCAAAAATAAAAACAATGTAATATTAATATGAGAAATTTGCTATTTTGTTTTTTGCACACTTAAAAGTATATAATTTACCAGCACCAACATTGTCCATAACATGATCAAGATCGCCTTGGCAAGCCCCACAGTATAAATTACCATCACGTGTAAGAACAACATACCGGGCCTTCAAGTTTGGATCCCACTGCATGTCCTTGATGTAACTTGATCCATCGAGTGATTTGGGGTAAAAGTTCATGATCCTAAAAATTAAAAAAATGCCCAAATTAGAAGTTGACTAATAAGCCACGTATTCATATAAACATTTAAGCTAAATGTGAAGTCTTAAATATATCATAGCTGACACCACATATTTCTTTGGAAGCATATTTTCCTCTTGGGGTCATCTACACCCACACCCCCTATTTTCTAATCACACATTGTTGTCGAACGGCCATTTGAGGTTGAATCAAACGTCTTTTCAGGGTACTTTATATTAAATCATGGCCCTTGAATTTTTCACGGGTTGACTTTTTGAACAAAAACGCGTCGGAGCGCCTCAAGCTTTTATAAACCAAGTTAAATATGCACTTACATTGTATCTTGTTGCTTTATTAATCCCGAATTCTTGATGATCTCTTCCACTACAATAAGTCATCCAAATTAATCTTCATGGTTTATGATTCTTATGAATTTAAATCCATTTGACATATATAAGGCTCAATATAACTCTTAACATTTAAATAATAGTTCATATTGCTCAGCCCTGCAATTAACAAAAATGCAAAAAAGTTCAGACATCAGATGCGTTAAAATCTTTTAAAAACCACATTCATAAAGCTTGGGATCATAACATTACTACGCATAACCCGTTGGACTTGACTAAGTAGTTCCACAGCATCAGGCGTAGGTAAACCAAATGTATCAATTACAAATGGTATACGCACGTGTTAGTTGTCAAGTCACACTTTCTCGTGTTTACTAACTTCGCATGAAATAACTTTTAAAGCAGTCCGACCCACTGTTAAAAGTAAAACATTTGTCCTCAAATTATGCCTTACTTTTGACATAGTATTTTATAGCTTTGTTCCAGATTCTAACAAAACCCTTAAACAGTTAACAACTTAACTTTACCCACAAAAAAAGATGCAATTTTGATTCATAACAGCAACAACTTAACATTACCCAAAAAATAATTTAATAATAATAAAAATAAAAAAAATGTAATTTTGATACTAACAACAGATGAAACATAATTTATGTAAACATAAAAAATAAATAAACATACCGCCAAGGGTAAGATAGTAGGTGATGGAGTTTGAGAACAAGCAAGAGAGTGAAGCAGAAGACTGAACTATATATTGGCGCCCTACATCTTCTTTAATTATCGCCGCCCTCCTCCGATTCACGGCAATTAAGCACCTCCAATAGAAATCCTAATCAAAGCCTTCACGAAAACGTCACCACCAGCGTTCGCCTCACCAACAACCACCGTCGACCAGGCCCTTGAATGATTTTCCCTCCCTTTAACTATCGATGGTGGTCGGAATCGCTTGTAAAAATCGATTAAACCATTTGCAATGTATAATGCCTTCTTGAGTATTTAACCAGGTAAATTGTGGTGGTCTTTTGGGTTCTCAACTGATGCAAAGATTTAAATGAACGAGTTATGGAGGGTTACCAAATTGTCAGGGAAGGTGAAAGAAGAGAGGGGTAGGAAGGGAATGTGATTTTAGTTTTTAACTAAAAGCAGGTGGGTGAAATGTCTAGATTATCCTTTAAAGTGTCTTAATTGTCACCAACATTCCTATAATACCCTTACTAAATAAGCTTTATCCTCTTGTACTTGTTGCTTTAAAAGTTGTACCAATGACAAAATTACAATATGATACATCACTCTTCCTTTATAATGTATTATAGATTATAGATTAACTCTAATATTAATATGTGATATAAATTCACGATGTTTACACGAAGTCACATATACTTCTTACGAGAAAGTATTGGGTACAAAGTCCCTTAACCTACAAAGTGTAGGAAGCCACAATAATATGCCACGTGTAAGATGTCTTTTAAAACAAAAAAAACTGATTTTCAATTATCAGAGGGGTATCATAGACATTTGCATCGATCAATTAATCACATTCATAATTATGATTTTCACAATCCCTGTTTTATCGTTCAATCAAAATTCAAATTTTTATAACTGATTTCATGATCTTCATCGTCAATTCTTACCTTATTAAAAAATTCTCATCACCTTGAATCTGTCGATCAAAAGTTTACCAGAATCATACTCAATTGCAGAGTTCATCATCATGTTTGGTAGGTTACTCTGTTTTTTAATTTCACATAATCGTAATCTTATTTTGATTTTTAATTGTTTATCAGACCTAAACAACAAACCTGGAGAAAGTATTGGGTACAAAGTCCCTTAACCTACAAAGTGTAGGAAGCCACAATAATATGCCACGTGTAAGATGTCTTTTAAAACAAAAAAACTGATTTTCAATTATCAGAGGGGTATCATAGACATTTGCATCGATCAATTAATCACATTCATAATTATGATTTTCACAATCCCTGTTTTATCGTTCAATCAAAATTCAAATTTTTATAACTGATTTCATGATCTTCATCGTCAATTCTTACCTTATTAAAAAATTCTCATCACCTTGAATCTGTCGATCAAAAGTTTACCAGAATCATACTCAATTGCAGAGTTCATCATCATGTTTGGTAGGTTACTCTGTTTTTTAATTTCACATAATCGTAATCTTATTTTGATTTTTAATTGTTTATCAGACCTAAACAACAAACCTGAAATCTTAATCGGAGAAGAAGATGATGTTGTCGATGCTCATAATCTAAATTTTTGAAGGTTAGTTTATACTGTTTTGATTTATATTAGCAGATCACAAAAAACAGAGATGAACAGAGTGTTGAGGTAACTGCTTGGTTTAACATGCGTTTTATTATGTTTAACATGCGTTTTGAGGTAACTGCTTGGTTATAGAAATGATTTTTATTCAAATGCGTTTTATTATGTTTAACATGCGTTTTGAGGTAAATGCTTGGTTTTATAGAAATGATTTTTATTCAAATGCGTTTTATTATGTTTAACATGCGTTTTGAGGTTAATGCTTGGTTTTATAGAGATGATTTTTATTCACATGCGTTTTATTATGTTTAACATGCGTTTTGAGGTAATTGCTTGGTTTTATAGATTTGATTTTTATTCAAATGCGTTTTATGCTGTTTTAACATGCGTTTTGAGATTTATTAGATAAATCCTTACATCCTTACATGTGCTTGTGAATGCTTACTATTATGTGTCTTTTTATAGTATGAACATGTCATTTTGTCATTAAAATTAGATTTTATAGTTGTATGTTTTGTGTTTTATGACAGATCTTTCTAAGAAAGATGTTCCCATTGATGATCAAACTCCAATATATAACCCTGCTGTTGCATCTTCATTGAAACCAGAAGATGCAATGAAGATGAAAACGAGATGAAAAATACATTGTTACAAGATGAAAACGAAGAAGTTGAAAATGCTGAAGACCATGGAAATGAACACCAGGCAGATGAAAGAACAAGTTGTTGATGAGTGATTTTTTTTTTCAGTAAATGCGTTTTATGTTTTATGCATGCGTTTTGGTATATACTGAATAGTTTGCACATTTTCTTCTGTTTTCTAAAGTGCGTTTTATGTTTCCTTGAATGCGTTTTACTATAACTGAACATTTGAAACTCTGTTTCTTACGAATGCGTTTTATGATCATATCGAATGCGTTTTACTAATACGTCATGATTCAGTTTGCTTCTCTTTCTCTTCCTTCATCTGTTATGTTTATTTTAGGTTTTATCAAATGATTTTCGTTATACGATCATAATGACAATCATAATATGAACATAAACTTACTTGATTTGCGTTTTGGAGCCATAATACTTCCTTAATCAGGTGTTATTTTTTCGTCTTCTACAACTGCTCTGTTTTTTTTTTGTTTCAGAGATTTTGATTTTGGTTGATTTTGTTTTGTTAATTCGACGACTATATGTTTTGATTAAGTAACCGTCATTAAATGATATTGAATTGTACGCTATTATTAAAAAAATTCAAATTATTAGATTGGGAATTTGTCCAATTTACCCTTCCCCTTGTTAACTGGTCCTTAAAACACTCATGGGTTATTAAATGACGATCATCTAGATTAAAACACAATGGATGGTCAGGATGGCTTCTTACACTTTGTATTTTAAGGAGACTTTGTACAATAGCCTCTCTCTATATAGATCATGAAATCAGTTATAAAAATTTGAGATCATGAAATCAGTTATAAACTGACTTTGTACAATAGCCTCTCTCTATTTTAAAATCATGAAATCAGTTATAAAAATTTGAATTTTGATTGAACGATAAAACAGGGATTGTGAAAATCATAATTATGAATGTGATTAATTGATCGATGCAAATGTCTATGATACCCCTCTGATAATTGAAAATCAGTTTTTTTTGTTTTAAAAGACATCTTACACGTGGCATATTATTGTGGCTTCCTACACTTTGTAGGTTAAGGGACTTTGTACCCAATACTTTCTCTACTTCTTACATCATTATGCTTGTCTTCCATAGTCCAAAATTTGTGCGGTAACTACGTTATCCTGTAAATATCCAATGCCAAATGAGATATTTATACGTGACATGCGCAAACTAAAATATGTTAAAAGAAAAATAAAACTTTAGTTGGTGCAGTTTCAAAATGGGCATAATCATGTTAAAGAAAAATAACCTGAATCAGATTTATCTTTTTTACCATTATTATTAATTTTAATTATCAATTAATATAGGCGACTCTAACTCTAATCAACTAGCTAGCTAGTTATTTTCTTTCAATCTTAAATTAAAAAAAAAAAAGTCTTAAACATCTGAGCAAAAATAAATCATTTCTATTCGTAAAAAACAACCCATATTGAATACGTTAATTATAGTTTTTTTTTTTTTTTTTTTTTTTTGGGGGGGGGGGGGGGGGGGGGGGGGGTGGTGGATTCTGGCCTAAGTTCGGTTATACCTGCTTTCCCAAAAGTTTTTAGTACCTAATATATAGATTGTTTGGTATATGTAAACACGAGTCCACCACTATTTGTATGGATATATGATATCACATGTTTTATCAAAATGTTTTGACGGCTATGAGTTGAGGATTGAGGTGGTACACGTCATTGGAGCACCGATCCTTCTCCAATGCAAGAGATAGGTTCCGAACACATCTCGTCTAGTTAATTACCAAACCCGTCCCTTGTGGTTTGGGCCAATATACGAGTCCAGCCCAAAACTTTAAAAATTGCTTAAAAAGTCCCTGACTTTTGACGAAATAGGCTAAAACAGTCCATTTCGTTAACGGGTTTAACTCAACCTCGTTAAGTCAGGGGTATAATGGTCAATTCACCTATAAAATTGTCTTCTACCTCGTTGTCTTCTTCCCCAGGTCAATTTTAATCAAACCCACCACCATCTTCACATTTCACCACCACCATCACCACCTACCATCTCCTCCACCTTTCATCACCACCACCACCATCCACCCACCCACCAACCTTAAACATGCTCATCATCCATCCACCCACCAACTCTATACTATTTTACATCCAAACACGCCCTAATATTAATACCTTTAAACTACTTAGCATCTAGTTGATGCTTCCCACGGTTTTGATCATGTTAATTGTTTCAATACAGCTTTAGAATGAAATTAACATTTATTATTATTTACATGTTAAAACATATAGGTGATGTGTGTAAAAAAACCCAAACCTTAACTGTATTTGTAGCTCGGAAAGAACTAACCGCATTGGGGATTTCCTGCATTAGTAACGCCAGAACAACACCTGTATTAGTAATGCCAGAACAAAATATGGTTCTCAATAAAGGTATATTTGGGAATTCATTTGGTCAAGGATCAAACAGTGGGATGAAGATGGAACACATTCAGCAACAAGTTAGCCTACAAAATCAATCTGTGCAGGTTTCCCTGTGCCACCAACTCTCCTTGCACCCACTGTTATTATCTATGTTAATGTCATAATTGCAACTGATTTGAGTATTTCTTGAATTAGGGTTTGGAAAGGGGTTAAAGGGGGGAATTTGTGGTGATTGGGTGAGTTTCGGTATGCACTATGGGAGGGGTTTCCCAGATCAGAAAACAAGAAACAGAGTGAGCATCGAACAGAGCATTTAGGTATGAACTTTAGGAGGGGTTTTCCAGATTAGAAAACAAGAAACAGAGTGAGCATAGCATCGAACAAAGTATGTAAATGAAGAGAGAGAGAGAGAGAGAGAGAGAGAGAGAGAGAGAGAGAGAGAGAGAAGAGAGAGAGAGGGGGAGATGATGGATTTAATGGCTATCTGAAGTGGAGGGGTTTTCTAAAGGAGGGCAGGCAGGGACGGTTATGGCTATTAACTCTAAGTTTTAACCCAGATGGAAAATTTTGCCCAAGACTTAATGAGGTTGGGTTAACCCAGTTAACGAAATGAACTGTTTTGGCCCATTTCGTTAAAAGTCAGGGACTGTTTAAGCAATTTTTAAAGTTTTGAGCTGGACTTGCATATTGGCTCAAACCACATGGACGGTTTTGGTAATTAACTCAGTTTTTATCTATACTACTATATAATGTATTTTAGATAGGCAACAAGGTAATTTAACTTCTTATAGGAGAACATCATTGTAATTTACCTCAAATCTTAATACACATTAATACATTATTTAATATAAACTTCTAATTAATTAATACTTTATTTTATAAACTTCTAATTCTAATTAAATGAACTAAATGCATTTTCTCAACAATAATTCTTATACTTATATAAATAAAAGACTGAATTATAAGTTTTGTCCTAAAAATCATTGAATTAATTACTTATTAGGAACACTGTATAAAAATTACCCTAACACAAAATATAATTTGAAGGTATGTGAGGAGACGAGCTTATTGCAGTTATTACTGAATATTCTTATTGGTTCAAGTTTTCTATTCATGCTTCTGAATACATGAAATTGTTGAGACTAAATGGATGATGAATTGAAGTAATGTTTTAAGAAACTTATATTTCAACTTTTTTGACAATAAAAAGGAAAAAAAAAGGCCCGAAAAGTGTCTATTACATTAAATTAGCCTAGAGATAACCTCCTTTTTTGTTCAGGTTGAAAACAATTTTGGCTTCTTTTAAGTTTTTTTTGGCCAAATTGGCACGAGCTAGAAACCAGGATGAACCAAAAATAAACTAAACATCCTAGAACCGTTACAATATTTCCATTTTAGGTTTTGTTTATTTGCATTATTATTACTATTTCGTCTACATTCTCATTTAACTTTAATTCAAAATTGGATTGTCCCGCCACATAGCGCGGGGTCACTTCTAGCTTATACTGGTGGTGGTGGTGGACCCATCACGTGTCATGACAAAAGTTCGGTCGATATTGATTAGGTTCATTATGATATTTGTACGGTAATTACTTGTTTGTCAAAACCAATTTGTTATAACTTGGCAAACTTGGACAAATTCATATAAAGAGTTTGGGCGCAACGTTGAAGATATTAGACACACCGTTCTAAAGTTTTGATACACCATTACATGGTTAAAATAATTTTAAGTATTGTCTAAAACGACGCAAAAGGGTGCAAGTGGGCAATCCTCTTGACCCTATTATTTTTTAGACGCAATATCGTAATGACCATATAAAAAAGGCGTCATTTTGAAGGGAAAAAAGTTTAAATAGCAAAAAGCAAAGCAAATTAAAGAGAGTGAAGAGGAAGTCCAGAAAATGAGAACCACTTCTTATATCTATTGTTTGGATCTACACGTGAGGAAGAAAGGAAAAGTACAGAGTGGAGATGATTGTTAAGAGTTGTCCTCTTAAATAGGGAGCTCATTAGCTACCATCACGAGCCTCTAACCTGATGGACCAAGCCTAGTTATGGGTTTCTTTCAGATAACCACTAGCCTAGTAAGGGTCTGTTTGGTAATCTTTTAATGAGGCTCTGAAGTCTGAACCATTCAGCTCTGAATGGTTCTGCATTCAGACTGTTTATTTCAACCTAAAAAAGGCTCTGAATGGAATGGTTAAGAGCTAAACCATTTAGCACTTAGGGACTGTTTGGTTGATTAAGTACTGAATCATTAAGAGGTCTGAATGGTTAAAAGGCTCTGAATGATTAAGTGTTGAATGGTTCAGTTATGCACCAAATCTGAATGATTTAGCTCTTAACCATTCCATTCAGAGCCTTTTTTAGGTTGCAAAAGGGTGCAAGTGGGCAATCCTCTTGACCCTGTTATTTTTTAGACGCAATATCGTAATGACCATATAAAAAAGGCGTCATTTTGAGGGAAAAACGCTTAAATACCAAAAAGCAAAGCAAATTAAAGAGAGTGAAGAGGAAGTCCAGAAAATGAGAACCACTTCTTATATCTATTGTTTGGATCTACACATGAGGAAGAAAGGCAAAGTAGGGAATGGAGATGACTATTAAGAGTTGTCCTCTTAAATAGGGAGCTCATTAGCTACCATCACGAGCCTCTAACCTGATGGGCCAAGCCTAGTTATGGGTTTCTTTCAGATAACCACTAGCCTAGTAAGGGTCTGTTTGGTAGCCTCTTAATGAGGCTCTGAAGTCTGAACCATTCAGCTTTGAATGGTTTTGCATTCAGATTGTTTATTTCAACCTAAAAAAGGCTCTAAATGGAATGGTTAAGAGCTGAACCATTTAGCACTTAGGGGCTGTTTGGTTGATTAAGTACTGAATCATTGAGAGGTCTGAATGGTTAAAAGGATCTGAATGATTAAGTGCTGAATGGTTCAGTTATGCACCAAGTCTGAATGATTCAGCTCTTAACCATTCCATTCAGAGCCTCTTTTAGGTTAAAACAAACAGTCTGAATGTTGAACCATTCAGAGCTGAATGGTTCAGAATCTCATTAAGAGGCTACCAAACAGGCCCTTAATCATTCAGAATCTCTTAATCATTAAGACATATTAATGATTCAGCACTTAATCAACCAAACAACCCCTAAGTGTAGCACAAGTTATCAATATAGTTGTGTTTGGCCTAGCTATTGGGTTAGTACACACTAATAATAATATTATAAATATGAAAGGTAATATAATAAATCAAGACTATAGCTCGGGTTTAGTACCATACCTCTTCAGATACGTATTTGTATTTATATTAATATTATTTAGCCTTAACCAAAGTTGAACGTGAACATGAGTACAAACTTATGTCCCTTTTTAAATGTAATTAGTGTGAATACCCGCACGTTGTAGCGGGTGCATCTATTTTGTCGCCTTTTATTTGTTGGGGTTTGTGGGAGGTGTGTGGGTTTTGTGGTTGAATTCTAAACATAATAACATTCCAAAAGAATATGTATAAAAATAAACAGGCGTTTACACTTTACACAACCCCGATCCAGGTTATAAAGTGTTGACCAAAAATTGAAATTGCCAAATCCGTATCGTTATCTCCAAGTCTCAAACCATATATACTACCTTCTTACCATGAATGGATCATAATAGGTGAAAGCATGTGACATGAAAATAAGCCAATACCTTAATTCACTTAAATGAATATAGCTAGCAAGCCAGTCGTATGAAATCACAAAATTTATGTCAAGAGAAACAATAGAGGAAAAAAACCATCTTACAAGTACATTATGTCACACCCTCAAATTCCACGTGCGGGGTTTTACCGCGAGGCGTGTGACAAACCAGGATCTAAGTCAACGGTCACAATAAACAACACTACATGATACGTAAAAATGACATAAACAAACCATCAAGTTTTCATAAATCCATCGCTACGGAAGCGTAAACTTTATTACAAACCCAAAATGTAAAAGTACGTAAGTCTGAAAAGCTAAGTAAAATGCATATGAATCCTAGACGCCGTGGGACTCCGTGCGCCTATGATAAGCTGCTACCTCAACGACCTGAGACAAACATGCTAAAAACGTCAGCAAATAATGCCGGTGAGTTCACAGGTTTTATATTAAACTTTTAAGTAATAAAAGTCATCATGTTATCACTATGTTAGAAATGATAGCGTTAGCTAGACGCATGAATAATACTGCTACGACCGGAAACCATTACAGACAACGATATATGATTTTGCCCGAAACGATTAAAATATACTGTTACGGGGTTCCTAACATGTTCCTAGGTGTCAATTCATGTTTCGGGATGTTAAAATATACATATGGCAGCATTACACGAGATTAGGAATCAAACATGTGATTAGGAAAAGTCAACTGGTGATTAGGAGAGTCAAACTAGTGAATAGAATTGTAATCACTAGTAAAGTGGAGAATAGAATTGTAATCACTAGTAAAATGGGGAATAAAATTGTAATCACTAGTAAAATGGGGAATAGAATTGTAATCACTAGTAAAATGGGGAATAGAGCTGTAATCGCTAGTAAAGTGGCGAATAGAGTTCCTATTCGCCTATAATTAAGGTGATTAGGAGCTAATCGCCTATAATAATGGCGATTAGAACTCCTATTCGCTAGTACTGATCTGTTCCGTCCTTTTTGCGCGTTTAACCCTCCAAATCAGATCTGAAACATGTGTAAACACCCAATACCCAACCCAAAACATTAACCCAACTATTTCAAGTAAAAACCCCTAATTTATCATCACCCTAGCCGTCCCGAATGCATGTGGTTTCCCAAAATAGCATAACTTGCATGTAAGCATCACATCAACATGTAAAACTTACCCTAAATAGCAAATACTCAGATTTCATCACATAATGACGTTATCCGACATTATCCTACTGTTCTAGCATCATCTCAGGGTAAACCCTAACCTCAAACAATCAACAAAACACAACATATCATCATCAATCCACCATAATCACTCAAACGGGTCAAAACGCCTAATATCAATATTACACATCTATGAACCTCCAAACCTCTAGGTTTTCATCATATTAACTTATTTAGATCAGAAACATAATAATAACACAAGAACAATCATGTTTAAATGATAAAAATCCTATCTTGCACGAATACATCACATATAACAAGTATAGATGTTTGGGTTTGTTTTGAAACCGATTTTAATAAGTTTTCAAAGACACAAATGTTTATAAATCAGGTCTGGACCTTTAGGGATCAAAACAATATCACTATAAAGGTTTGGGATGAAGAACACACCTTGAAATGGTGAGATTATGGGGTGTAAGGCTTGGAAATGTGATTTCTTGCTTAAAAACGTGTTGTAGAAGTTGGATAAGGTGTGTGGTGGCTTTGGGATGTATTAGGGTTTCACAAATGATGTTTTGAAACATAAGGGTGGTATTTATAGGCGTTTTTAGTCGTTACCTGCAGTTCAGGCGAGTACGAGGACCTTGCAGGCGATTGGGGCTCTATTCGCTAGTACTACTAGCGAATTGCCCTATATTCGCCCATAATATCCTCCTGTTCGCTAGTTATACTGGCGATTAGGCTTCCCCAAGTGGCCTAATCGCCTATAGCAGATATATCCGGGTTTTTGGCACATTAAACCCTATTTTATCATATATAAGCACGTTTTCACATACCGACAAGTTACATAATGATTATAAGTATGTAATGCACGATAACTAACACGTTCCCACCCGATCACCAATTCCCGGGACTCAAGACTTGCGTGTGTGCAATAAGCCCGGCGATTCTACAAATCGCCGATCCTTGTACACATGGTTATGGACCGACACCCAATGATCCCTCGGACCATTGTAACGACTCCCGATGATTCCCGAATCACCGACACGACTCAACCGACCCGGTCGAATATAATATTAAGTAGTTGTTTTCAATTTTTTCGTTGAGGTAGACTCGTATGTATGCAAAGTATGAAACGTATGTATGTAAAGTATGAAAAGTATTCACCTGAATATGCCGGGTGTCACATCATCCCAGTTGAAAGAATTTTCGTCCCGAAAATTAAATGAAGTCCAAAGATGAAGAGACGAAAGGAAGAAAGAAAAGAAAATTTTTCCCGTTGTTACACATTAGGTGGAATAAAATTTCATGGACGTCTTTTAGGTAAACTCTTCTTCACTATCATTGGCAAACCCTTCCAATAGAACCTTCACCAATCAATACATTTAATCCAAAATTCTTGTTTTCTCTTTCGGTTAATCAAGCAAAAGTGTGGGCACTTCAATTATTAGTACTTCCTTTTGCCCATCAAAACTTTCTATTTGTTGTACTTTGTTCTTTTGTTGTCCTACATTACATGTAGAAAAAATAAACATTATAATTATTCCAATGTTCAAACCATGATAGTCATTAATTGTTATATCTGAAAACTGTATTTGTAAAGTGGTCATGATACATGTAGATATATAATTTTTACAAAGTGGTCAATTTTAGGAATGACAAAGATGTTTCAAAATAGTGTTCTCCTACTACATTTCTTATTTCTTTTTATAGTGGCTAGTTGCAACAACGACGTGTAGATGGTTAGGTCATGGTCGTGTCGGTGGCAATGGGTAGGTGGTGGTGTTGGGTGGCAATCACACAAATCTAGCAATTTAAACTGGTATTCACACAAAATCCACTAATTTAAATTTGTAAATTTAAGTGAAACCAACCAACACATAATGCAAATTAGGGATGTTATATAATGCATAGATCAATGCTTCATTGCTTCCGAACATAAGTAATGTAACAAGCAGTTTTGTTACAACTTGAATTAAAAGAATATATACAATAAATTGTTAGGATATTCCAACAACAAAATAAAAAAAAAGTATTCAAGGTAGACCGTGAATACTTCATGTATTCTTCTTTTGATGATTAGCATTAGCACAAAGGGCCACCATTTTACCAAATATTCATATATTAAATTTTTAACCACTTTTAGAAAAAAAAAAATAATAATAATAACATAGTGAAGGTGAAGAGCATTGTGGGGTTTCAAGGATTACAACATTCAATTGGGTGTTTATGGTGTTTATGAAGGGGTTACAGCTTCATGTGGGTACAAAGATGCATAAGAGATATATACAATTAGTATTAAAGGTTGTACATGAGGGCATAAAAGAAAGAAAATGACAAAAAAATTAGAAACTTGTAAAGGACCCTTGGTATACCATCTTAACTTTGGACAATTTGGACATATTTACCCATACTTCCACCTTTATAATGTAGTATAGATATAGATGAGTTTATAACAAGTTCCAGTAGATCGTATTAAAAAGAGTCGAACAATTAGTTTACCAGTTGCATCATATGTAGAATCTGTTAAATTGAAGATCATCCATGGCGAAAGGCCCAAAGCTATAGGGAGCACAGTCAATCATGTATATGATAATAATTATCAATTCATATCTGTAATGTATATGTGTGTGATGTATGGTAGAAAAGAGAGCACAGAGAGTGTGTGTGTTATGTTTCTGATTAGGTTGGTTGGTGAGGAGGAGGCCCATTCTTTAGGGATGGTCCGCCACATCAAGCATCAACCGCCACGTCAGTGGAAGGCCTGGCTTATCAAGATAGGGATGGGCCTGGAGTGTAGGTGATTGACCTCCCCCCCCCCCCCCCCCCCCCCCGTTTTTAATTAAAAAAATGAATATATATACACACACACACATATAATAACCTCGTCCTTTTCATCTTGCCCAAGCTGTTTCCGACGTGATGAGACCCTAGGGGTCGGTGTAGCCAGTCCTCACGGATTCAGGGACGAGCTCCACACCAGGTAGCCTCAGAGGAGAAACCCTTCTTAAAATGGATACCCTTCATTTATAAAGGTGGGGATTGAGGATTGGATCGTACCCAAATACCATTACAATTAATTATTGGAGGGTTCTATGCAAGTAATCTATCCAAATACCACAACAACAAATTATATAGACTTATCTCTTAGATTGGATTCCACATTT
The DNA here is from genome assembly GCA_028751855.1 of Ambrosia trifida. Lineage (NCBI taxonomy): Eukaryota > Viridiplantae > Streptophyta > Magnoliopsida > Asterales > Asteraceae > Ambrosia > Ambrosia trifida. Next base: position 23,551,191 of record CM054131.1, read on the forward strand.
AGATTCGGGCCTAATTTGATTTACCATTGAGCCTGATCTTGATCTCAGTTTCCTACCATTACAGCTCTTCTTTAAAGCTCTGACCTCGGAATATACAATTTATTTGATTCATTACATGTTGCAACTCAAATCTAACTCGCTAGACGCTTTTAAATAACTATTTGCTTCATGTTTATTATTATCTTTTTTTTGTTGGTTATGATGATAAAAGAAATCAAAAGACCCTCGAAGTGAAGTAACCCTAAATACGTGTCCGTCGATGTGGAGCTAGCCCTCTTAGTAAAAACTTATGTCTATTAGAAAGGAGATATCAAGTTCAAACCTAAACAAGAGCGTCTTTTAGACTTTAGACTTTGATGTAAATAGAATAGAGGTAACATTTGCCTTTCAAAAATAAATAAATAAATAAATAAATGTTCAATTACAAGTTTTTATTTCCTCCTAAAAGTAAATTCCACGTGACTAGTTATACATCAAAGTTTTGTACATACAAAAAAAAGACTATTACAATCTTTATTTACTCTTTATTTTTATGTGGGTGATGGTTTTTTTAAGTGGAATAAATGTCAGAGTCAAATTCAAAGTTGATGGAGGTCGTGTGCGGTAGTGGTGCACTTTCAAGGCTTGGGTCCTGCACGGAAGGAACGTCTCTAAAGTCTAAACATATGCCAAGTGCAATGACTCATCTTTTTGCCGCAACATCAATCATTTAAAGAAAAATATTTCCATTTTTCGGAATAAATTATAATTTTTTCTTTGAGAACTTAAAAATTAGGAATCAAATCCCTTAAAAGTTTACTTTCATGATTTATCCTTTTTCACTAGTTTGTCACATATCTTATCATTTTTACTAGTCCGGTTAGAAAAGTTCAGTTGCTAAGACTATAGGGAGAAGAGTGGATGAAGCGACATGTGGCACTTGTAGGACCTATGGGGGGGTGACATGTGACATTTACTTTTCCTTTTTTTTTTTGTTCTAATAAATAAAAAAACACAATTTTATAAAAACCATAAATATAAATTCATTTAATAAACTATAAAGTAAATAAAAAATACACGAACTAACAAAAAATACATAAAAATTAAAAAACATACACGCACTTAAAAAAATACATGAACCGAAAATGGTTTTAGTTATCGCTATCGTTATCGTCAGATGGGTAATCTCTTGTTATACTCCAAATATGATCAATCAGATCCGCTCGAAGGTTGTGATGTGTTTGGCTATTCTTGATTTCGGAGTTGTTGAAGTTTCTTTCTTCATCAGTAATGTTTTCTTGACTTGGTTGCGTTTTCTCACCAAAGTACTCGCATATTACACGTCCTTCGTCCTCCAAAATCACGTAATGCAAAATAATGTATGCGTACATCACATTTCGTTATGAAAAAAAAGAGAGTGTGTGTTTGTGTAGAAGATGGTATTATATATATATATATATATATATATATATAATAAAAATTAAATTTTTTTTCAAACCGTTAGCAACGGTAATAAAAAATGTTAATTTTTTTTTTTCAAACGGTCAAAAATACCCCACCAATCAAAACCCTCCATGTGCCACCAAGCCCCCCCCCCCCCCCTTCCCGCCCTCCTCCACGCCGGGCCGGCGGCGGTGTTCCCACCCAAAAACATCCCCACGCCATTATTCCCGCCCTCACTCCGAGTACTCTAAGGCTTGTGCAAAGCACATAAGACCATCACTAATATTAGTGTGGAAATTGATTAGTTGGTTGGTGGTAAAAAAAAAAAAGGAAAATTGCTAAAACCCCCACAACCCGGTTGGTCCACCAACCAAGATTTGCAACCAAACTAAATCCCTCACTAACTTAATTACTCAACTAACTTGTTATATTTAAACTTAAAAATAAAAGTAAATACACGGTTTTTTTTTTTTTTTTTTTTTTTTTTTTTGCGAACAACCCGATATAATTTTTATTAAAAACCGAATTTATTTAAAAAAATATTTTTAGTTTAAGTTGGTTTGTGAGTGTGTGTTAAATTTTGAGTAGGATTGAGCTGTGTAAGTGTAAGACAGGGAAATTATTTTTTTATTTTAAAGTCGAATTGTGTTGGTAGTGAATGAGGATAGTCTAAGGTGTACGAATGAAAATGAAAATTTTCCATTCGTATCCATGACTGCAGAAATGAAAATTTGATGTAAATTAAGTGTTTTATGTGCAATACTCGTGTATAAACTGTACATGCTTGATCCACTGATGTAACGGGTCATCAATGGGATGTCGAGCCTGTCTTGTGTTGTCGGCTCAGCATTTAAACACGTTTTCAAATATACATGGTCATGATCTGGACAATCAGGGACTAGTTAACCTACGAGTTATTAGTCAAAACACTTACACACGCTATATGATAGGTCGTCGGTATTAGGGACTATCATTTCTTTGTCGGTGTGTCTATTTAAGAAGAACGCAACCTAAGGTGAGTGTCACAGCCCCACATTTTACTGTTTTCATATTTGGGGGAGAAACATGTGGTACAAACTTTACGAACTTTTAGACCAACATATTACATTATATCACATGGGTACTAAGTGACATTACATCATTTAAAGTCCTCCTAACTTGTGAACCATTAATATGTGGATACATAGCGGGGAATGTGTGAATATTTGTCCTATCAAACTTACGACACCTGGTGATGTCCGGTGGCTGGTATTGAGGCATTCTAACGTTCAGCAATGGTTCACGACACTTTAGTATCATGTAACGATGTCTAGCTAGCATCAGGTATAGATGTAAGGATTGTTGGGTCTGGTTTTACGAACTTACTTACTTTTACAAACTTAAAACTTTGTAACTCACCAGCACTGTATGTGTTGACTAACATTGCATGTTTTCTCAGGTCACTAAGGTAGCAGCGAGACTAGGCGCATTGGAGTCGCACTAAGTCTCACGTGTCCTGCATAGTCAAACATTACTTTCATGTTTTTGAACCATTACTTTTGGATTATGGGTTGTAAACTTTAACTTGCTTTCGTTGTGGTTGTTTTTGTTGTCTAACGTTAGAATTGCTTGGTTTGGTTTAATACGTTGATTTCTTATCATATAGTTGTCGTTTATTGTTACTATTGACTTGGATCCTAGTATGTCACGCGCCTCGCGATAAAACCCCGCAAGTGGAAATTTGAAGGTGTGGCATACGATATATCTTTTTTTTACCCTATTGATTTTAAACGAATTTTGAGTAACAAGTGTTAAAAGATCGCTTCTAGCAATCAAGTTAAAGGTTTGGTTTATTACTTGGAACCAAGACTTAGAACAATATATTGGCAAATGTGTAATTCAGTTTTTTTAATTAATTAGATTATCATTATCATTATTAAATGTGCCCTTATAATTAGTTTGTATACGATTAAAATGATATAAATGTATTTAAAATAATTTTTTAGAAGAATTCGTCTTGTTATTCATCGAGTCTACGTTTTATTTTCCACAGTCAATGTTGTCTAATTTTCTTTTGTACTTTCATATGCATGTCACTTTCGTGGAGGCAAAACAATATATGTAAACGGTGGTATACAAAGGAAATCTATTTCCAATGTCATTATGAAGTACGGTCTTTTTAGAACTTCGGGTCACTAAAATACAACAAAGGTTTTTTTTTTTTTTTAAATGTCTAGGACATAGTTTCGGAGAGAGATTACATGGTAGCAGTCAGATGAAGAAGAAGATACAGAGTAACCCTCTCTTTTGAATCATAAATCTTATTCGATCCAAAACAAAATCTTGGTTTCTCATAGTCAAGAAATTGATGTGCACGACCCTCTATAATATGTCTAGGAAGTAGGAACCCGATTGCTTTGGGAGCCTATAAACCAAAAGTATCGAAAGCAAAGAGAACGAAGATATGTTAATTCTCAACACAAACGTTTTCATTCTTATGGGGGATAGGGCACCTCACGTCTGGAGGCATTCGTCTTGGATGTCGCACGACAACACCACCGCCACTCTCATGGTTTATTTTCCGGCTTGGGTTCTATGGTTAGGGGTTGCCGCTATGTTTGGATATGGGTTGACTTATCAACGTCAAAAATCTAGCCCTTGGACCCCATTAGAAAATTAATTAATTTTAAATTAAAATTATAAATACCCTACTTCACCATTTTTTATTCACTCAATCCTTTTACCATTTTTATTCACTCAAACCTTCACCATTTTTATTCACTTACACCCTCAATGACTTTTAATTTTCAAACGATATCTGATCTCGGGATGTTCTTACCAACAGACGATTCCGATGACGAAATGTTTTTCAATCGATAGTAGAATACACTTTTTCAATGATCTCTCGAACAAGTCGAAGCGGAATACACAACGATATCGTCGAGCATTCCAAAACAAATCGTCAAACATGACCGCTAAAAGGTTTCTTATGAAATTTTGTGGATGAACCAAAGCACAATGACAATGTTTTCAATTACCGTTTCGTATGTCGAAATGGTTATTCTTAAAAACTGTTGGTTATTAGGAAACACAACATCCTTGGTTTAGAGTTGGTTTAGAGAAGGATATATGACAGGACTGTCTTGAGGAAATGATAAAGCTGTATAGATACTTTACTCGAGTAAGAGGTGCACACGTAGAATTAGAAGTATGTTTTATGAGTTATCGAGTGTGTATCATTTACAATTTTTTATTTTTCTGAAAAAAACGGCCTATTCCTTTTATGGTACACATATTTTGTCACTTTATATTAGATTTGTCTATCTCGAGAAACACCCGGAGGATAAATTATATAAGGATGCATATTAATTTTTATATTTGTGAACAAATCCATCTTACGTATAGTTATTAACTCTTTATTAAAAAGATTCCCTCATTGAAGGGGAGAGTTATCTTGAGAACGCTAAATATCGCGAGAACCATGAGAACAAGTGAAAAAACTAATCAAAATCATTTTTTTTTTCAATACAAACCTAATTATAATTAAAATATAACATTAATAAATGAATTTTCTTTTCAAATAATTCATCTTTTTTTTACAAAAACACTTTCAAATTAACTTTTTACACATGTGTAAAAACAATTTACTTTCATATGCGTTTGAATTTTTACGCGTAAATTGCGTTTTTGATATTGTATTTTAGTAATAAAGCTAAGTGTAAAAAGAAATTTTGAATTTGAATAGCTTTAGATATCGTTATCGCGGGTCGCACGAAATATATGTGTTCTCAAATTAACTTCCGTATTATAAATTGGTAGATATCATTGAAGGGATAGGGAGCCTAATCCACGCGGAGGCGGCATCCCTATCCCTCTACATAAAGATCCGTGTAAGCATCCGCGGCGTAAGCATCCGCGCGTGATGTAGTCCGCGGAGAAAGGATGAGCCACAAAATAGTCTTATATACTTCACTTGGGAAAAGCAGACGTGCACCCACTAACGTGCGGAATATTCCACTACGTAACAGCCTCAGGTACGAGGTACGGAAGATCAAGGATCAGGGAGATCCGTCTACAGAAGATCACACGCACCACCAAGCAGAAGGCGACACGTGTCCGCAATAGCCCAACAACCATTGACGTTCAACAGTGACGTGACTGGTTCCTTGCTTCCACCATGCTGCCTCTACTGTGCTGACCAGGCATGCTTACCTGCTGTCAGGGGTCACGTCAGACACCAGCAGGTAAGTCAACCATGCTGGGTCAGAACGACATACCACCGGCGGCCAGTCACAAGCTGCCACGTGTCCGCCTGGCAAGTCATCCTCAACTGCCGATGAAGTCAGCTACAGTGCCATCCTTTTTCCCGCCCTTTCCAGGGGCCAAAAGCAGTTGGATCGAGGCTAGGCCCAAGAAATACAAGACTTCTCGTGGGCTTCCTATCAAGCCCACGATCTCCACTATAAATAGAAGACATCAACTCCTTCGCAAATGATCCAAAAATACTCACTTGTAACATAGAGCTAGGATTATTTGTAATACTTTGTACTCTCCAAAGTAATAAGATCACCGGCTCTTCACAGTGGACGTAGGTCTAGCTTAACCGAACCACTTACATCTTCGTGTTCTTACTTTTACCCCACACACACTCACTTATATTTCCACTCTCGGGTTGAACCAAAGGTTGGGTAAAGGAACGTACTTGTAGTTACATAAGTATTTTACCACTCGGTGATTAGTGATAATCTCCGTGATACTTATTGTTTTATTCATTGGCGGAATCCGTCGGTTAGAACAACAATTTTTCTCATCTTTTAACCCACCCATTGCTGAACCCAACTCCAACACTGCCGTCGTCAACCAAACCGGGGGCGTTGATGCCCAACTCACCGAGAACGTCGGCACCCTAGCCACTGTCGTCAAACAGTCCACCTCACGCATCCAGAAGCCAGTCTTTGAGATGCATGACGTGGAAACTGACGAGGACAGTGGTGAAAGCTCAGAGGAGGACTCGGACCAATGGCTCCTCCGTCAAAGCTCAAAGAGCGCCGCTATTTACCAGCAGATGCTCATGAAACAAGCAAAAAATAACGGCAAGGCCCTGACTTATGACTCCCTGCCAAAAAGGAGTCATAAGAGCGAAGAGACTACTGGTTGTCATGGCGGTCGTAGCGGGGAGCTCGGCGAAAACGCTGGAGCTCGGGGCTGCGCCAAGTCATACGACGAGTTTGACGGTTACGAGTCCTCTAGCACGGACTCTGACCATAACCGGCGAAAACGCTGGAGCTCAGGGCTGCGCCAAGTCACACGCGCGCTGCGTTCATTCACAACGTACGCAACCCGGAACTTATGAAATCCCTCACCGGAAAGGATGGCATCCTAGAGTCCTGGATGAACTCATTCACTCCGCTAAAATATACGCCTCATCTAAAAAGTCCTTTAGTCAGATGCACGGCTTCCAGCAGCATCACCACAATAATAATAATAATAATAATAATAATAATAATAATAATAATAATAATAATAATAATAATAATAATAATAAGGGTAAATCCGTGTGGAACCGCATCTCAGGTTCCACGGACGAGGGAAAATATTCCCCCGCCGACGACGCCCGCCATATCATCAGCGGCAAACAGTCAAGGGAGCAGCGTGGTCACTCCAAGAAAAACTACGACTGGACCCCATTAGCCAAAACCCCGTCACAAGTCCTTAAGACAGAGCAAGTGACTCTCAAGGAACCCAAACCCCTTGGGAGAAGAAGGAATGTGGATACCACTAAGTTCTATGAGTACCATAATGACTTTAATCCCCTCACAGACAACTGCTACAACCTAAACCTAAAAATGGAGATTGAGACCGCGCTGAAATCTGGTCAGCTTGGTCACCTAGTCAAAAACGTCCATCGCGCAGCAAAAGGGCAAACTGGCGATGACACTCAGGCGGAGGGATCACGGAAAAAAAATCCGCGACCTAAATACGCATACCGCCACAATCATCCCGCGCCATCAATGCAATATGACAAGGCCGGGAAAGAAAGCTCCACACGGGAAGCGAACCCATGCACCACAAAACGATGAATCTTGGAAGGAGACGGACGTCCTCCTACCAAAGGTCCGCGGCGGGGCGTCATGACCGCTCCTCTCGTCATCACGGCCGTCTTTGGCCATTATCGCACGCGGTACATGTTCATGGACGGCGGAAGCAGCATTGGTATCATGTACGATCAAGGTTTCCAACAGCTGGATGAAGAGGACAAGGCAAAGCTTGTACTTTTCAACGAGCCAATCTCCGGCTTCATGCACGAAACAATCATGCCCCGCTGCATGATTTCTATGCCAGTAACGATGTTTGATGGCACGCATGAGCGCACTGATATTTGCGACTTCATGGTCTTGCCAGTCAACTCCAGCCACGACATCTTACTGGGTCGAGAAGGCATCGCGCGCTTCAACGCAAATGCCTCCACCGCTCACGCAATGGTGGGTTTTTCAACCAAGACCGGCGTCGCCATCATTCGTGGTAACAAAGATTGCCATTCGGCAGAAACCGCCAAACCGCCAAAGATGTTCAAGACAGACCCTCGCACAGAGCCGAAAAATGGGTTCTTAACCCTAAATTTCCGGGGCAAACGGTGGTGATAGGCCATGCAATCTCTGACTCCATCCGTAATCATCTCAAACAATTACTGATCCGCAACATGGACGTGTTCGCATGGCAACCAGCGGACATGGTCAGCGTCCGTGGGAAATAGCAGAACACAGAGTTAACGTATATCGCTCAGTGGAGCCAATGGTTCAGAAGAAACGAAGCATGGGGCTGGAGAAAACAAAGGCCATGAACGAACAAGTCACCGAGCTGCTCAATGCGGGCATCCTGCGTCCCATTCAGTACCAATCTTGGCTCGCCAATCCGGTTATGGTCTCAAAAGCCAATGGAAGCTGGCGTATGTGTGTTGACTACAAGGATCTCAACAAGGTGTGTCCCAAAAATTGTTACCCGCTGCCAGAAATCGACTTAAAGGTGGATTCCTTGGCCCCTTTATCGCTTCAAATGCTTCCTCGACGCGTATAAGGGGTACCACCAAATACAGATGGCAAATGAGGGCGAGGACAAAACCGCATTCCGCACTGATATGGGTACGTTCTGCTACACAAAAATGCCATTCGGCTTGAAGAACGCAGGTGTCACCTATCAGCGCCTCATGGACACCGCTTTCGATAACAAGATCGGCGTATGTTTAGAAGTGTACGTCGACGACCTTGTCATCAAGAGCAAGGAAGAAGGAGACATGCTGAGGGACATCCAACAAACCTTCAATCAACTGCGCCATTTCCAGGGGCCAAAAGCAGTTGGGCCGGGGCTAGGCCCAATGAATACAAGACTTCTCGTGGGCTTCCTACCAAGCCCACGATCTCCACTATAAATAGAAGACTTCAACTCCTTAGCAAAGGATCCAAAATACTCACTTGTAACATAGAGCTGAGTTTATTTGTAATACTTTGTACTCTCCAAAGTAATAAGATCACCGGCTCTTCACAGTGGACGTAGGTCTAGCTTGACCAAACCACTTACATCTTCGTGTTCTTACTTTTACCACACGCACACTCACTTATATTTCCACTCTCGGGTTGAACCAAAGGTTTAGGTAAAGAAACGTACTTGTAGTTACATAAGTATTTACCACTCGGTAATTAGTGATAATCTCTATGATACTTATTGTTTCTTCAATCATCATTTGCATTTTTCTTTTCCAACACATTAGAGATACTAATAAGTGCCCCTTAAGCATCACCGCTTTTCTCTCTAATCCTCATAACTGTTGTTTTATATTTGTACGGGTCACCACTTTTCTCTACAACCAAGTTAAGGATCACAATTACTTTTCCCATCGGATATGATATCATTTAGAAAACCCTTGAAATATTATTTGGTTGTTGACTTGTGAACTACTAGCAAACTCCATCGTTATGTTGTTATAATGAAACCTGTCGTTTAATTAGTTATCCACAACATGTTTCTGACATAGTATCACCAACATCTACCATTTTTACCAAGGTACTTCCGAAGAACATATCCGTAAAGCTCTTTGTTTTACGGTGTTTAATGGGCGATGCATTATCAAATTTATCAACAATTTCATGTCACACTCATGACTCGTCATTTTGTTCTTAAATAAAACTCTAATGTTGGTTGTAAATTAAAAAAAAAAGGAACCAAAAACGGATTAAAAAAAGTAGATCAAAAGAAGCCTGTGGGAGTCAAACTAGCAAACTTGAGGTTGAAACAAGAATTAACATCCACTAGACCAGCAAACAAAGTTCTATTATGGGTTTCTTTCTTAAAAAATTTATGGGTTCCTTAGGTATTTTTTATATATATTAACACTAAAATTTTAAAACCGACTGGGTTTTCGGGAACCCATTGCCAAACACGTAAATCCGCCCCTGGTTCCTTCCCTTCCCTTCAAATCACATATAATCTTTATAACATCTTCATGGAATAGTAGAGATCTTCATCGATCTCCACAATATCAGCATTTGACATAATCAATGCATCAATGACCTCGACTCATAAATGCTCACGATTTTATCCCATATACTCTTTGTTGTATTATCACTTAAAATCTAACTTGTGGCAGTACATTTTTTTAAAGACTTAGTTCAGTAGAAACCTTTGTACAATCATAACCTAGCGGTCTTAAGTTTGAATCCCTACTTACACACCGGTGTCTTCCTTGCCTAAGCTCAAACCATCACAGGGAATTTTTTTGTGGTATGCATGGATCGAACCTGTGACCTACCCCCAGGATGAGAACCCCTAAGCGAAAACTCACCCTACCTCAAACCAGTTGGGCTGAAGATTATTGGTAGTACAAATGAATCTAGGTTTCAATTCAATTTTTATTTTCTTCGTTACACTTGAGCAAAAAACAATTTGTATAAGATCTATACTGTCAGAACTTAAAACCAAACCACCCCATAATGGATTCAAATAAATAAGTCACCATCAAATCCCACATTATCTTCATATGATCACCATCAAATTAATACAACTTTACATCTATAGATCTCTTTATTAATGGACTCATCTTTCATCAATATTCATTCCAATATTTTCAGCTCACTTCCATAGTAGAAAGTACGTAAAAGTGGGAGAGTGATTGAATGTAAGATACATATTGTATGTGGCCATTGATTTTTGTAAGTAATAAAAACTAAAATGGTATTATACAAGTATTTAACTAATACACAATTTTATAAAACATTGATTGGTTATAGATTTTAATTAAATATGTGACATGCACTCACTTTTGAGGTATTAGTGGTATTACTATCATAACTGTTATTTATGATGGTTACAATTTAGGTTTTTTTATTTTTATTTCTTTACTAAACTCCAAAATTTTCAACAATAAATACAACATAATTTGCACATCGCTAGATTTGAATTTCCGACCTTTTGGTTTTAGAATGAAGAATGGTATATTTTGTGAATGATTTCCCTTGCATCCTTCTCATAGTCCCTTTCCACTTGAACTAAATCCACTTAATATACAAGAAATAATATGTGTCCTATAACTATTATAGAAGGAGACTACTTAACCACTTGAACTCTTTTTATTCAAGTTTATGATATTTAATATCACATAGCTAAAGAACATGGCTTCGTTAGAATCATGAGCTTTATACGTCAAGGTCACGTGACCCACCATCTCATTTAACCAACAAAATGTTGATTTAACACTTCTTTATGTTGGCCTGACCCAAAAAACTTTTCGCCATGAATACTATTGAGTAACAGTTTTAACATTAATTTTTATTTCATAATGTTTTAAAATCGAGTTTATAAATATATATGTACTATATGACAACTTAAATTTGTTAGTCTTAGTATACAAATCTAGTTATAACAAACATACTAATAACAATAAAATCCTCAAGTGATCGAGTTATGATATTGAACGTGACATGTAAAAGAAATATGATGTCATGAAGGGGGTTTTGTGTGTTGGATTGAATGATATCATGTAGGTCATGATTTAGGAGAACAAAAAAAAAGTGAGCCTTAATTTATTTTATCTCTCATATTGCGATATGATCCTAATCATTTGTTTCTTAATGTCACATCCACAAGTTTATATTAATAATCTCATTGAAATATAAATATAAATATATTGTATTGATTGTCTTATAACCGAACCGAAAAAATACGAAAGAGCTAGGGTTGTTAATATCCGTATGTTTAACTTTAGTCGAACAAATAGACGTACACTTAAACAAAAAAAAATTTCTTGCTTATGTTAGACTGATAGTTCATTAAGAAAATGAATGCGTTCATATTGGGTCATTGATATCTAACCAAACCGTTAACGATCATAACAAACAAAAATGAGGGAAGTTATAAGAACAAACACAAGCATCCTTGAATTTCTTTGAATTCTCATCCCTAATTCTTTAATCCAAATCTGCATCAGCCAATAACATATGAAGTAAAGCTTCTCTCCTTCTATACCCATATATCAAATGAACTAAATGAATATGTAACTAAACATAAACGGACCTAAATGAACAAACACCAATGAACGTAATGAACGAACATAATCAAACTTAAATGAACGAACGAACGAGACATGTGCTCATGTTCATTCGTTTATCATAATGAAAACTTATTTAGATTTGTTTGTTTATTATATAATCATACGTAAACAAACTTCCCACTCACATTTTGTTAACGGCCATTATATTTGAAGGTTGATACTAGAATCTTTAAATTCAAATTAAAAATGACGTTTTCCTAAGTTTATTACACGAATAAATTAAGTAATTAACACATCGATTCGAATGACCTGGCTACACTCGTGAAGTGTTGTTATCCAAGCATGCAACAGTGAATCAGTGATCTTATACAGTCGTGAACCGAATATAACGGGGAACTGATGAAGTGTTGCCATAAATGTAGCAGGTGAAAGATGATATATGAAGTGTTTTCTATACGCGTAGCACGTGTAAGGTGATATATAACTATTATATTTGTATGTGACACCACAAATCCAACCTTTATTATAAATGTGTTTCAATAACCAATAGATCCACACTAAATAAAGTTCTCATAAATTATTTTATATTTATATTGGTATTTGTGGGGAGCCCATGAAGTTAGGCACATCGGAAGTAACATCACGGTGGCAATGGAGTTTGATAAATAAAATAACGGATTTGTAGTACGGGATTTTGCTAAAAGTATATCGTTAAAGTTTAATGATTTCTTAATTTTACATGAGCGTGTTGAGAGGAAGTGCATTAGTGTCCCCTAATGAGATGGGAAAGGCAAACGTTCCTAATGAGTATAGTTTTATAACTAGAGTAAAAAATAAGTTGTGATGTTACATAACTTTGTGTCATCTCGTATAGAAATGCTTTTCATATATTGAATCCAAGGATTCGGACGTGCGATAATTTTATGTTATAAGATCAGCTTAGAAGCGTCGGTCTAAACATTTATGCCATATTGGTAAGCCTAGGTGTTGGTTAACCTAGTTAGATAGATAAACACTTACGGTCACAAATTACTTATTTTTAAAAGGCAATCACATACGCGCTATGAATTTTAACCCAATCATAACCCCAAATTATCATCGAATATTTTTATGTACAAATGTACATATACTATTTTTTTTTATCAGCGAACAACTGTGTGACAACCACCCTTGCGGGGCGTCGTGCCCAAGAATCGACTACTCGACCTCCAGCAGCCTCCGCCTTCTCCCGATGCGCGGGAACCCGAGCCCCACCCGCCCGAAGGCACGACAGTGTTATAGAACTCGGTAAAACCTCGCCGCCCGTCAGATTCGAACCGGCGCCACCTGTATTCGATCTTCACCCGGATACCAAACCATAAATGATAGAAGTGAGGATTGAACCTTTGATCACATAGGTGAAACAAAAGCCACTCCACCACTCCATCATTATGGATGGATACAAATGTACATATACTTATATCTAACATTTTTGGTGTGTATTTTATTCTCGACCTTAATCATACTTGTTTTTATCAAATTAAGTGTTGATTGGTATCTTCAAGCTATAGGATGTTTTCAACTCAAGTTTAAATTGGGTTTACCTTATTAAGAAAAATATTGTTGCATTTTATTATTTTATATTCATTTCGTAATATTTTGGTTAGAGAATAAAGGAAACCGAAAATGGAATGAACTCTGGTAATTGTCTTCATTTATACTAGTGGGAATGTCCGCGCGTTACCGCGGGTACTTATGTTTTTTCTGCCGTGCGTTGCGCAAAAGAACCATGACCAGAACAGAAAGTTTGAAACTAAATGTGTTTAATTTAAAACACTATTAGTAAAGCTATTCACAGAGAGTAGATACTCACTTTCATAGAAATTAGAAATTGTTCCTCTTCCTTGTTCGCCACCAATTGTTTGTGGTGTAAGAGCCTCTATCATTGCATCATACCTGCATACTCAACTAAATCAAACATTGATACATTTAAGACGAAAAAAAAAGAATGAAATAGAGAAATGCAACTGGTTGGTCAACTGGAAACACCATAAACAAGACAATGATAAAAGCATACCACTCGCTAAATGTATACAACAAGCCAAGGGAGGAAAGAGATTATGAGTATACAAAGGTAGTGGAAGGGATTTGTAACTAATGTATATTGAATTGGGTGTCATGGGTGTTTATGAATGAGGGTTACATAATGAAAAGGATATAAAGTGTGCATTAGACAATTATACAATAGGCATTATAGGTTGTACAAAGGAAGAAAATGACCAAAAGTTGGATACTTGTGAATGGACCCTTCACATACAATCTTAAAATTAAGAGGAAATTACATTTTTGTCCATCGAGTTTCTCTAATAAAGTAACTTGGATAAAGAAAACTTAAAAAACGTAGCATTAAAAGATAATGTAAGCATTATGTGATGTGTACATGGAAAGTATAATTCATGCATACAAATATAGTGAACAAAAGTCCCTTGCGTATTGGTCAAGCAAAATAATGACTAATTTCTATGCAGCGACGCACATCATGTCAGACAAATCGACCGTAACAGATATTATGTTATAACAACGTTCATTTTGTGTGAGCGATAGCCATTTCATATTAAGCCTTCACTGTTATTGTAGACAAAAATTATAATGGATTAAAAATTTAATTGGTTATATTAAAGGATGTTTATGTTGTGTGAATAAATTACTATATATTAATAAATATAACAATGCAAATAAACATGCACAGTTTTATATACTAAATTTTTATATGGATATAAAATAAATATATTAGAAGGTAATTTATAAAATTATAAGTTAGTATACAAAAAATAATATATGAATTCTACAAAAGATAACAATCAAATATATAAATAGAGATGACATATCAGTAACATAAATTAACAAGTTAACTAAATATATGAATACAATAATTAAATACCATTGCATATTAAAAGATTACAAAAAATATATATCCCACAATAGTTCAATTCTAATTAAATACATATGATTAACAATAGGTTTTCATTAGTTTAATACAATTAAAGTTATTTTTTCGAATCATTACAAAATGTTATGACTTGTGATTACAAGTGGGATACATATTGACTTAAGTATTCATTGTGTGCCTTTCTTGATGAGTTATGCTTATCTTCTTCTATACCATAACCATAAATATATAGCATGTTTTACCCGGAAAACCCAAGTTTCACACTTTCCAAACATGAAAAGGATTGCTTCGAAAAAAAAAGTTTAGGATTAGGGTTACCTTTATTTCAAAATAAAATCCAACGTACAGCGGTAAACCAAGAACTCGCAAACAAGTGGCAATGTAAAATAAAGAAAATAGTTATTAAAATCAAATAATTTCTCTCTTGCACAACTAAAAAAAAATCTACAACACATAAATGGAGTTATCCAAACATTCATCTCCATAAACATAAAATATACGAAAAGAAGAATAACACTTACATTTATGTACTTGTTGCAATCCAACATATGGCACATTTTGCAAATCTACAACACATAAAAGGAGTTATCCAAACATTCATCTTCATAAACATAAAATATACGAAAAGAAGAATAACACTTACATTTATGTACTTGTTGCAATCCAACATATGGCACATTTTGCAAATCTACAACACATAAAAGGAGTTATCCAAACATTCATCTCCATAAACATAAAATATACGAAAAACATAAAATATACGAAAAGAAGAATAACACTTACATTTATGTACTTGTTGTTGCAATCTAACATATGGCACATTTTGCAAAACATCATGCAACCTGTATAACTGTTTGTAATCCACCATGTAAAGCATATGAATATTTAGAAACAAAGACAAGGTGAAAAATAAATGTAGCAGAAGGTGTAAACCAAAAAGCAATACAATATTATTTGTTACACAAAACAAAATGTTATGAATTGTGATTATAAATGGGATACATAATGACTTACGTATTAATTGTGTGCCTTTCTTGAGGAATTCAATCGTTACAAATTTGGTTGGGTTGCTAAAGTATTAGATAAGCATTTATGGATTTTAAACCTTGTATTGATTATCAACGATAATGAGAATGGAGTTACAAGGAGAAGGGTGGTGAGGGTTAAAATGGGAATCAAATTTCTACTTTGTGAATAAAATGATAACTTAAATTACTAAAATATCCCTATAGGCATCTTAACTTTGCTTTAATGGATAAATATACCCTTCGTTAAGAAGCTTTATTTTATTGTATATGATGGTTTGAAAGTTGTACTTGTGTAAAATTACTTCTGTAGCCGTCACTCCTCCTTTATAAAGTAGTATTGTAACACCCCAACCGATGGCGGAAACATCGAGGTGTCACGTAGTAATGATTGTTCAATAGCTCATGGTACTAAATGGAAGTTGAATATTACTAAATAATTTACAATATACAATTTAATACATAAAAATGATTTACATAAGCTAGATCCAAAGCTCCTATGTGATCCAAGACTTGTACAACTTCCAATAGCAAGTAAAACCTGAAACATGATGAGTTGGAAAGATGGGGGGGTCAACTATAAATAGTTGGTGAGAATACATAGGTTTTGCATATAGTTGAAAACAATATGTTGTATAGCAATCATAGCTGAAGTATAATAATGAGTAATGATAGAATATGAGTCCGACATGTAACAATGCGTCTTTTGTACAACCAAACCTTGTGTCGACTGAGACCTAACTCGCAAGTTAGTAAAAGTGTAACTGTTATCGATCATCCCTGAATTTATGCGGGGGGATGGGTTTGTTAGACCTATAGCGCTATAATCTAAACAGGCGGCTTGATCATTGTTAATGATTGTACTGTGTCTTTTTGTTACAGTCAAATGATAGAATGAGTAAATGATAGTGTATAAAATGTTTATAATTAAATCACAAGTTTCAACAAGGATAGTGTATGAATTGTTTAAACATGTTTCACCCCAAAATGTAAAACAGAAAAAGGGCTATGTAAACTCACCTTATTGATAGAATTGAGTCCCTTGATATAGAATAATTGTGGCTCTTGTAACGCCCCAAACTTTCAACTCGTCATTGTACCCCATGTATACCTTGTATTATGTAAGACCATGACATACTAGTGAGTTTGGTTTACAATGTATCATGAATGGTATTTAGGGGACCTATATTGCCAAATGTGAATTATTAAAATGAAACAAAACATTGACGCTTCTTTTCAGTTTCTTCCTCGCATGTCGGTTTCAAAGTAGGACTTGAAACACCCAGCAATCATGAGGGCAATAAAAATAGATCGTTTCATTTCATGCTTGGCAATATATAAATTCGAAATCATGAGTTTTGTCCATGCCAATCATCTTGTGTGCTGATCCGCAAAGAATCAAAACAAGGACTACCGTCTGAAGCTACGATCGCAACAAAGAAACAAACACAGCCGAACCGAACAAGTTCCGATACGGTTTCGTAAGAAGGAAAAGACCCACACGTTTGTGTCGTTTGCCGCTGTTTGTTCTACTCGCACTCGATTATTATTTTGTTACGGGTATGTTTCTCGAACATGAGTTGCGGTTAGCATAATTGTCATAGCATCTGTTTATGGTTTTGACTATAGGGTCTCGGTTAAGGTGATGGGTTATGGGTGTTTCGTAAACGGGTCATGGGATTGAAATACACCTAATATATATATAATTGTGTGTGTGCTGTACGTAACATGTGATTCATATATGTGTGTTGAGCATGCATATATTTTTATGAAGGTGTGTGTGATACGATATATATGTGTATATATATATATGTATGTATTCGATGTGCAGGTTAATATATATATGAATTGGGAAGGTGGGTACTTTGTAATAAAACAACAAAAGAAGTCATGCATATGGTTTGTGAATGTTTTCCAAAAAGTGTATATGCCATTTATATTATGTATGTGTGTGGCATATATGGGTATCTATAAAAAAATATATACACGTAAATATATATATATTTAGGATTTTGGGTATCTATAATGCATAGTATACATACACACGAGTGTATGTCATGTTTGACTCACTTGACCCGTTTGAGATTTTATTAGATTCCTAGACTAGATATTGATGGTTTTAATTGATTATTAGGCGGTTAAGATCGTGCTCGGAATCGTGTCTCTTAAAGGGGCCACTAGCTACTTGAAATTAAAGCGTTATGTTAAGGTGAGTTCTACTCGCCCTCCCCTTTACATGTTTTCAATCTTTTAGGGCTGTTATATGTGCCAAATATTATTATTAAATGAAACCATATTTATTTATATCTATCTATATAAATAAATATAATGATAACGAATGATAGGTGTTGATCGACTTTAATGTTTTTAGTAGTTATGTCAAATGGTCGAGTCAACTTATGGATGATGTCTATGATTAGGGATATGTAAACCTAGTCTTGGCGAATTCGTAAGGAGCCCTATTTATGAGACTAGGGATATGGAAACCTAATCTCACACTAGGGATATGGACACCTAGTGTAGGCAATTAATATTTAATGAAGTCCCTAACAGTACCGGTACATTCTTGGGCATAATGAAGAATGATGGACCTTAGAGACCATGTGCATCCACCGTGTATGCATGCTAATTTGTATATTTTTAATCTATGTCATGAACTATTATAAGATATGATAAACGTACCATTAATTAATTTATAAAAATAGAACTCACTCAGCCTTGCTGACTTTTGCACGTATATCAGATTGATTTTCAGGTTTGGATGGTGCCTATGGATCTCTTGGCTTGTTTAAAAAGTTACCCGTACCTCGAAGACTGGCATTCTTGATTATAAATTTTACTTTTGAAGCTTGACGTGTTTCGTTGGATGTTTCATTTTGAATGGTCATGTACTCTATAATTTTCCGCTGCGTTATTCTAATAAATTTACAGTACTTGAACTGTTATGCTTATGAATGACCAACTGTAGGACCTCTCGAGTTTGGGGTCTTACAAGTTGGTATCAGAGCAATAGTTTGAGGGATCTAAGCATCCTCGATGTCTAGACTCAAACTGTGAATTGGACCAAAGTCAAGAATGTCAGTATGGGTAATCTTGGGCCAAGAGGTAAAGATCCAAGTTATATTTTATTACTCTTCTTTAGAATTTCCTAGTTTTCCCAATAAAACATGTTAGACACTGAAATGATTCATGATAGGAAATTTTAGAACATGTATGTAAGGTAAACGATTAATTCCACCTGGCCAATGTAATTAGCAGTTTACGTTACTTACTACGTTCTGAAGTATGACCTAGAATGATAAATGTTGGTGTGTGCAATCTCTTTGTAGGTACTAAGAAATGGCTAGAACTAGAGGAGGGCGTTCTGGTGGTCGTGGTAATGGACGTGGTGGTGGTCGCTTTGGGCCTCACCATGTCGAGCATAACGAAACCGAATACGAAGACTCTCATCACGAGGAGTCTCAAAACCACTCCCAGCATTCTGAGGAGGGAGTTGTTCTCGAATCACCAGTTAGAAATGCCATTGCTAATGAAGTATACCAGGTAATCCACAACACAATGCCCGCTATCATGGCGGAAGCTCTTAAATCGATAACTGAGGAAGTTGAGAATGGGAGAAGAAACGAAGGAAGGAATACCAGGAGAAGGAATAGGGAACCAACGACTATTATTAGTAGTGGAGAAGAGAATGATGAGTCAGACCGCGAAGTATCCAAGGGGTGTTTGTATGGGGCTTTCCAAAGGTGTAACCCTCCTAAGTTTGATGGAACTAAAGATGCTGTTGCTGCCCAAAAATGGATTAGAGAGATGAATGCGGTTATCAAAATTAGCAACTGTAGTGAGGATCAAAAGGTGATGTATGCTGCTCATTCGTTCGTGGATGAAGCTTTGTGTTGGTGGGACAACATTGTTCAAGTCTTGGGAGAGAGAGCAGTTAAGAGGATGAAGTGGGAGGAGTTACAAAAGCTAGTGACTGACCAATTTTGTCCTCCACATGAATTAGATAAGGTTGAAAAGGAATTCTTGCAAATAAAGATCGGGAATATGACGCACCGTGAATATACTACGAAGTTTAATGAAATGGCTCGCTTAGTTCCCGAATTAGTGACCCCAGAGGAGAAACGGATCAAACGGTATATTCAAGGATTCCCAGCTGAGATCCGCAAGCATATGGCAACATGTAATCCCTTTACTTTCCAGTCGGCAGTGCACCTTACCGGGAAGATATACGAAGAGAAAGATGAAGTGCCTCAATCTGAGCCAAAGAAAAATTGGAGTAATAACAATGACAGGAAAGGAAAGCGGTCCAGGAATGACAAACAATGGTCTGGTGAGAAAAAAATCAAGGTGGAGGATCGTGTCAATGAAAAGGAATGTCCTAAGTGTGGAAAGAAGCATCCTGGAGAATGCCGCCAGGGCTCTAACTTATGTTACAAATGTGGAAAGACGGGCCATTTCTCATATTATTGCCCTAAGGCTACCTGCGGAACTTGTGGTGAGAATGGTCATCTATCTAGCCATTGCTCAAAGAGAAATCCAAATAGATTGGGAAATGAGAAACCAACTAGTGCAAAAGCAGATGACAAACCTAAGGCCAAAGCTCGTGCCTTTAACATCTCTCAAAAAGAAGCTAAGGAAACTCCTGATGTTGTGTCAGGTACCTATTCAATTAATGGTATTCGCGCGTCTGTCTTGTTTGATTCGGGTGCTAGTAGGAGCTTTATAGCTGTTCCTTTTTGTTCTTTACTTAATAAGAGTCCTGAATTGATTGATAATGCTTTCGAAGTAGAAGTTGCCATTGGTAAAACTATAAGCATAACCAAAGTTGTTAGTGATTGTCATATAGAACTCTCAGGCCATAATTTTCCAGTTAGACTTTTCCTTATGGGCTTGGGTAGTTTTGATGTGGTGCTCGGTATGGACTGGTTAGCAACTCATGAGGCAAATATTGTGTGTGGGAAGAAACTCATTCGTCTCACAGCCCCTAATGGAAGCCAAGTCACGGTTTATGGTGATAAATGTTGTTCAGTTCCGAAAATCATCTCCATGATTAAAGCAGGGAAGCTTATGCAGCGTGGGTGTGGGGCTTTCTTGGCTTATGTTGTTGATGCTAAAAAGGATGTTATTGAGCTCAAAGATGTTCCTATAGTATGTGATTTTCCTGATGTATTTCCAGATGATTCGGGAAATTGAGTTCCAGATTGATCTCGTCCCAGGAGCTCAACCCGTTGCTAAAGCACCCTATCGCCTGGCTCCATCAGAGATGAAGGAACTCATGGCCCAGCTACAAGACCTACTTGAGAAGGGGTTTATTCGACCAAGCATCTCCCCTTGGGGTGCTCCAGTGCTTTTTGTTAAAAAGAAAGATGGTAGCATGCGAATGTGCATCGATTACCGTGAGCTGAATAAGTTGACAGTGAAGAATAAATACCCGTTACCGAGGATTGATGATTTATTTGACCAGCTCCAAGGAGCTAGTTGGTTTTCGAAAATCGATCTCCGGTCAGGGTATCATCAGTTGAAAATAAGAGAGCAAGATATTCCTAAGACGGCTTTTCGTACACGTTATGGGCATTACGAATTCCTTGTGATGTCGTTTGGATTGACAAACGCCCCAGCCGCATTTATGGATTTGATGAACCGGGTCTGTCGACCCATGCTTGATCGATCAGCTATTGTTTTTATCGATGACATTCTCATTTATTCTAAAACTGAAGGTGATCATGCTTTCCACCTTAAGGAAGTTCTTGAGACTTTAAGAAAAGAGAAGTTATATGCTAAGTTTTCTAAATGTGCATTCTGGTTGAGGGAAGTTCAATTCTTGGGTCATGTTATTAATCCGAGTGGTATTATGGTGGACCCAGCCAAGATTGAAGCAGTTATGAAATGGGATTCTCCTACGTCACCTTCTGAAATTCGTAGCTTTTTGGGGTTAGCAGGTTATTATCGAAGGTTTATCCAAGACTTTTCAAGGATAGCCTCTCCAATGACCAAGCTGACAAAGAAGGATGTTAGGTTTGTTTGGGGAAAGGATCAGGAGAATGCTTTCCAAATATTAAAACAGAAGTTAACACAAGCTCCAGTTTTGGCTCTTCCTGATGGTAACGAAGAGTTGGTTGTTTATTCAGATGCTTCTTATCAAGGGTTGGGGTGTGTCCTAATGCAACGTGGTAGGGTGATAGCGTATGCCTCTCGACAGCTAAAACCGCATGAGGCTAACTATCCCACCCACGACCTTGAACTAGCGGCAGTGGTGTTTGCATTGAAGATTTGGAGACATTATCTATACGGCGTTAAGTTTACAATTCATACCGATCACAAAAGTTTGAAGTACTTCTTTGATCAAAAAGAACTGAACATGAGGCAGAGGAGGTGGTTAGAATTAATCAAAGACTATGATTGTGACATAATGTATCATCCTGGTAAGGCAAATGTGGTGGCTGACGCGTTAAGTCGAAAGGAAAGACCAAAACCCCTTAGTGTGAAATCCTACCAGCTTGTTTTGAAGCCAGATATTATGAAACAGATCTCTAGTTCACAAAATGAAGCCTTGCAGGTAGAATGGATTATGAAAGAACGAATGTGGGGCCAAGAGAAGTTTTTAGAAGATAATAGTGATGGGGTGAAGTTCAGGAGTGGGCGAATTTGGATACCTAAGTATGGGGGATTTAGAAATAAGATTATGGATGAAGCCCATAAGACACGTTACTCAATTCACCCAGGTGCGACAAAGATGTACCAAGACCTTAAGAAGAACTACTGGTGGCCGGGTATGAAGTATGAGGTTACTCAATATGTAAGCAAGTGCTTGACATGTTTACAGGTTAAAGCCAAGCATCAAAAGCCATATGGTAAAATTCAGCCTCTAGAGATACCTGAATGGAAGTGGGAACACCTTACGATGGACTTCATTACCAAGCTACCACGCACAGTTAGGGGTTATGACACAATTTGGGTGATTGTGGACAGACTAACTAAGAGTGCTCACTTTCTACCAATTCGAGAGACCCATACATCTGAGCGGTTGGCAGAGTTATTTATCAGAGAAATTATTGCAAGGCACGGGGTGCCAGTATCAATTGTGTCTGACAGAGACACTCGTTTCACTTCCAAATTTTGGAAGAAATTTCATGAGGAGATGGGAACTAAACTTCATATCAGCACGGCTTATCACCCTCAAACGGATGGCCAATCTGAAAGGACTATCCAAACACTTGAAGACATGTTGAGGGCGTGTATCATTGATTTTGGTGGCAGTTGGGATAATCATCTACCATTAGTGGAATTTTCTTATAACAACAGTTACCATGCTAGTATTGGGATGCCACCTTATGAGATGTTGTATGGGAGGAGGTGTAGGACTCCTATTTGTTGGGGTTCTATTGGACAGAAACAGTTGGGAAGTTTGGAAGTTGTGGAGGCAACAGCCGAGAAACTAGATAAGATTAAAGCCTTTATGAAAGCAGCTCAAGATAGACAGAAGGCCTATGCAGATAAAAGACGAAGATCGATTGAATTTGAGGTTGGTGATAGAGTGTTGTTGAAGGTTTCTCCATGGAAAGGTATCATACGTTTTCGTAAACGAGGAAAGTTAAGTCCAAGATTCATTGGACCTTTCAAGATAGTAGCTCGTGTAGGTGCAGTTGCTTATAGATTGGAATTGCCTGATGAACTTAGTGGCATCCACCCTACATTTCATGTATCTCATCTTAGAAAGTGTTTAGCTGACGAGGGGGCTCATGTGCCTTTGAATGACATAGAAGTTGATGAACAGTTGAATTACATTGAGGAGCCTGTCGCTATAATTGATCGGAAAGAGAAGCAATTAAGGAATAAAGTTATTAAGCAAGTGAAAGTTCAATGGAGGCATAGGAAAGGTTCCGAAGCTACATGGGAATCCGAGGATGAGATGATGAGACTATATCCTCAGTTATTCTCTATACGGCAGGATTTGGGGACAAATCCTAATGTAAGGGGGGGAGACTTGTAACGCCCCAAACTTTCAACTCGTCATTGTACCCCATGTATACCTTGTATTATGTAAGACCATGACATACTAGTGAGTTTGGTTTACAATGTATCATGAATGGTATTTAGGGGACCTATATTGCCAAAGGTGAATTATTAAAATGAAACAAAACATTGACGCTTCTTTTCAGTTTCTTCCTCGCATGTCGGTTTCAAAGTAGGACTTGAAACACCCAGCAATCATGAGGGCAATAAAAATAGATCGTTTCATTTCATGCTTGGCAATATATAAATTCGAAATCATGAGTTTTGTCCATGCCAATCATCTTGTGTGCTGATCCGCAAAGAATCAAAACAAGGACTACCGTCTGAAGCTACGATCGCAACAAAGAAACAAACACAGCCGAACCGAACAAGTTCCGATACGGTTTCGTAAGAAGGAAAAGACCCACACGTTTGTGTCGTTTGCCGCTGTTTGTTCTACTCGCACTCGATTATTATTTTGTTACGGGTATGTTTCTCGAACATGAGTTGCGGTTAGCATAATTGTCATAGCATCTGTTTATGGTTTTGACTATAGGGTCTCGGTTAAGGTGATGGGTTATGGGTGTTTCGTAAACGGGTCATGGGATTGAAATACACCTAATATATATATATAATTGTGTGTGTGTTGTACGTAACATGTGATTCATATATGTGTGTTGAGCATGCATATATTTTTATGAAGGTGTGTGTGATACGATATATATGTGTATATATATATATATATGTATGTATTCGATGTGCAGGTTAATATATATATGAATTGGGAAGGTGGGTACTTTGTAATAAAACAACAAAAGAAGTCATGCATATGGTTTGTGAATGTTTTCCAAAAAGTGTATATGCCATTTATATTATGTATGTGTGTGGCATATATGGGTATCTATAAAAAAATATATACACGTAAATATATATATATTTAGGATTTTGGGTATCTATAATGCATAGTATACATACACACGAGTGTATGTCATGTTTGACTCACTTGACCCGTTTGAGATTTTATTAGATTCCTAGACTAGATATTGATGGTTTTAATTGATTATTAGGCGGTTAAGATCGTGCTCGGAATCGTGTCTCTTAAAGGGGCCACTAGCTACTTGAAATTAAAGCGTTACGTTAAGGTGAGTTCTACTCGCCCTCCCCTTTACATGTTTTCAATCTTTTAGGGCTGTTATATGTGCCAAATATTATTATTAAATGAAACCATATTTATTTATATCTATCTATATAAATAAATATAATGATAACGAATGATAGGTGTTGATCGACTTTAATGTTTTTAGTAGTTATGTCAAATGGTCGAGTCAACTTATGGATGATGTCTATGATTAGGGATATGTAAACCTAGTCTTGGCGAATTCGTAAGGAGCCCTATTTATGAGACTATGGATATGGAAACCTAATCTCACACTAGGGATATGGACACCTAGTGTAGGCAATTAATATTTAATGAAGTCCCTAACAGTACCGGTACATTCTTGGGCATAATGAAGAATGATGGACCTTAGAGACCATGTGCATCCACCGTGTATGCATGCTAATTTGTATATTTTTAATCTATGTCATGAACTATTATAAGATATGATAAACGTACCATTAATTAATTTATAAAAATAGAACTCACTCAGCCTTGCTGACTTTTGCACGTATATCAGATTGATTTTCAGGTTTGGATGGTGCCTATGGATCTCTTGGCTTGTTTAAAAAGTTACCCGTACCTCGAAGACTGGCATTCTTGATTATAAATTTTACTTTTGAAGCTTGACGTGTTTCGTTGGATGTTTCATTTTGAATGGTCATGTACTCTATAATTTTCCGCTGCGTTATTCTAATAAATTTACAGTACTTGAACTGTTATGCTTATGAATGACCAACTGTAGGACCTCTCGAGTTTGGGGTCTTACAAGTTGGTATCAGAGCAATAGTTTGAGGGATCTAAGCATCCTCGATGTCTAGACTCAAACTGTGAATTGGACCAAAGTCAAGAATGTCAGTATGGGTAATCTTGGGCCAAGAGGTAAAGATCCAAGTTATATTTTATTACTCTTCTTTAGAATTTCCTAGTTTTCCCAATAAAACATGTTAGACACTGAAATGATTCATGATAGGAAATTTTAGAACATGTATGTAAGGTAAACGATTAATTCCACCTGGCCAATGTAATTAGCAGTTTACGTTACTTACTACGTTCTGAAGTATGACCTAGAATGATAAATGTTGGTGTGTGCAATCTCTTTGTAGGTACTAAGAAATGGCTAGAACTAGAGGAGGGCGTTCTGGTGGTCGTGGTAATGGACGTGGTGGTGGTCGCTTTGGGCCTCACCATGTCGAGCATAACGAAACCGAATACGAAGACTCTCATCACGAGGAGTCTCAAAACCACTCCCAGCATTCTGAGGAGGGAGTTGTTCTCGAATCACCAGTTAGAAATGCCATTGCTAATGAAGTATACCAGGTAATCCACAACACAATGCCCGCTATCATGGCGGAAGCTCTTAAATCGATAACTGAGGAAGTTGAGAATGGGAGAAGAAACGAAGGAAGGAATACCAGGAGAAGGAATAGGGAACCAACGACTATTATTAGTAGTGGAGAAGAGAATGATGAGTCAGACCGCGAAGTATCCAAGGGGTGTTTGTATGGGGCTTTCCAAAGGTGTAACCCTCCTAAGTTTGATGGAACTAAAGATGCTGTTGCTGCCCAAAAATGGATTAGAGAGATGAATGCGGTTATCAAAATTAGCAACTGTAGTGAGGATCAAAAGGTGATGTATGCTGCTCATTCGTTCGTGGATGAAGCTTTGTGTTGGTGGGACAACATTGTTCAAGTCTTGGGAGAGAGAGCAGTTAAGAGGATGAAGTGGGAGGAGTTACAAAAGCTAGTGACTGACCAATTTTGTCCTCCACATGAATTAGATAAGGTTGAAAAGGAATTCTTGCAAATAAAGATCGGGAATATGACGCACCGTGAATATACTACGAAGTTTAATGAAATGGCTCGCTTAGTTCCCGAATTAGTGACCCCAGAGGAGAAACGGATCAAACGGTATATTCAAGGATTCCCAGCTGAGATCCGCAAGCATATGGCAACATGTAATCCCTCTACTTTCCAGTCGGCAGTGCACCTTACCGGGAAGATATACGAAGAGAAAGATGAAGTGCCTCAATCTGAGCCAAAGAAAAATTGGAGTAATAACAATGACAGGAAAGGAAAGCGGTCCAGGAATGACAAACAATGGTCTGGTGAGAAAAAAATCAAGGTGGAGGATCGTGTCAATGAAAAGGAATGTCCTAAGTGTGGAAAGAAGCATCCTGGAGAATGCCGCCAGGGCTCTAACTTATGTTACAAATGTGGAAAGACGGGCCATTTCTCATATTATTGCCCTAAGGCTACCTGCGGAACTTGTGGTGAGAATGGTCATCTATCTAGCCATTGCTCAAAGAGAAATCCAAATAGATTGGGAAATGAGAAACCAACTAGTGCAAAAGCAGATGACAAACCTAAGGCCAAAGCTCGTGCCTTTAACATCTCTCAAAAAGAAGCTAAGGAAACTCCTGATGTTGTGTCAGGTACCTATTCAATTAATGGTATTCGCGCGTCTGTCTTGTTTGATTCGGGTGCTAGTAGGAGCTTTATAGCTGTTCCTTTTTGTTCTTTACTTAATAAGAGTCCTGAATTGATTGATAATGCTTTCGAAGTAGAAGTTGCCGTTGGTAAAACTATAAGCATAACCAAAGTTGTTAGTGATTGTCATATAGAACTCTCAGGCCATAATTTTCCAGTTAGACTTTTCCTTATGGGCTTGGGTAGTTTTGATGTGGTGCTCGGTATGGACTGGTTAGCAACTCATGAGGCAAATATTGTGTGTGGGAAGAAACTCATTCGTCTCACAGCCCCTAATGGAAGCCAAGTCACGGTTTATGGTGATAAATGTTGTTCAGTTCCGAAAATCATCTCCATGATTAAAGCAGGGAAGCTTATGCAGCGTGGGTGTGGGGCTTTCTTGGCTTATGTTGTTGATGCTAAAAAGGATGTTATTGAGCTCAAAGATGTTCCTATAGTATGTGATTTTCCTGATGTATTTCCAGATGATTTATCAGGCGTGCCACCGGATCGGGAAATTGAGTTCCAGATTGATCTCGTCCCAGGAGCTCAACCCGTTGCTAAAGCACCCTATCGCCTGGCTCCATCAGAGATGAAGGAACTCATGGCCCAGCTACAAGACCTACTTGAGAAGGGGTTTATTCGACCAAGCATCTCCCCTTGGGGTGCTCCAGTGCTTTTTGTTAAAAAGAAAGATGGTAGCATGCGAATGTGCATCGATTACCGTGAGCTGAATAAGTTGACAGTGAAGAATAAATACCCGTTACCGAGGATTGATGATTTATTTGACCAGCTCCAAGGAGCTAGTTGGTTTTCGAAAATCGATCTCCGGTCAGGGTATCATCAGTTGAAAATAAGAGAGCAAGATATTCCTAAGACGGCTTTTCGTACACGTTATGGGCATTACGAATTCCTTGTGATGTCGTTTGGATTGACAAACGCCCCAGCCGCATTTATGGATTTGATGAACCGGGTCTGTCGACCCATGCTTGATCGATCAGCTATTGTTTTTATCGATGACATTCTCATTTATTCTAAAACTGAAGGTGATCATGCTTTCCACCTTAAGGAAGTTCTTGAGACTTTAAGAAAAGAGAAGTTATATGCTAAGTTTTCTAAATGTGCATTCTGGTTGAGGGAAGTTCAATTCTTGGGTCATGTTATTAATCCGAGTGGTATTATGGTGGACCCAGCCAAGATTGAAGCAGTTATGAAATGGGATTCTCCTACGTCACCTTCTGAAATTCGTAGCTTTTTGGGGTTAGCAGGTTATTATCGAAGGTTTATCCAAGACTTTTCAAGGATAGCCTCTCCAATGACCAAGCTGACAAAGAAGGATGTTAGGTTTGTTTGGGGAAAGGATCAGGAGAATGCTTTCCAAATATTAAAACAGAAGTTAACACAAGCTCCAGTTTTGGCTCTTCCTGATGGTAACGAAGAGTTGGTTGTTTATTCAGATGCTTCTTATCAAGGGTTGGGGTGTGTCCTAATGCAACGTGGTAGGGTGATAGCGTATGCCTCTCGACAGCTAAAACCGCATGAGGCTAACTATCCCACCCACGACCTTGAACTAGCGGCAGTGGTGTTTGCATTGAAGATTTGGAGACATTATCTATACGGCGTTAAGTTTACAATTCATACCGATCACAAAAGTTTGAAGTACTTCTTTGATCAAAAAGAACTGAACATGAGGCAGAGGAGGTGGTTAGAATTAATCAAAGACTATGATTGTGACATAATGTATCATCCTGGTAAGGCAAATGTGGTGGCTGACGCGTTAAGTCGAAAGGAAAGACCAAAACCCCTTAGTGTGAAATCCTACCAGCTTGTTTTGAAGCCAGATATTATGAAACAGATCTCTAGTTCACAAAATGAAGCCTTGCAGGTAGAATGGATTATGAAAGAACGAATGTGGGGCCAAGAGAAGTTTTTAGAAGATAATAGTGATGGGGTGAAGTTCAGGAGTGGGCGAATTTGGATACCTAAGTATGGGGGATTTAGAAATAAGATTATGGATGAAGCCCATAAGACACGTTACTCAATTCACCCAGGTGCGACAAAGATGTACCAAGACCTTAAGAAGAACTACTGGTGGCCGGGTATGAAGTATGAGGTTACTCAATATGTAAGCAAGTGCTTGACATGTTTACAGGTTAAAGCCAAGCATCAAAAGCCATATGGTAAAATTCAGCCTCTAGAGATACCTGAATGGAAATGGGAACACCTTACGATGGACTTCATTACCAAGCTACCACGCACAGTTAGGGGTTATGACACAATTTGGGTGATTGTGGACAGACTAACTAAGAGTGCTCACTTTCTACCAATTCGAGAGACCCATACATCTGAGCGGTTGGCAGAGTTATTTATCAGAGAAATTATTGCAAGGCACGGGGTGCCAGTATCAATTGTGTCTGACAGAGACACTCGTTTCACTTCCAAATTTTGGAAGAAATTTCATGAGGAGATGGGAACTAAACTTCATATCAGCACGGCTTATCACCCTCAAACGGATGGCCAATCTGAAAGGACTATCCAAACACTTGAAGACATGTTGAGGGCGTGTATCATTGATTTTGGTGGCAGTTGGGATAATCATCTACCATTAGTGGAATTTTCTTATAACAACAGTTACCATGCTAGTATTGGGATGCCACCTTATGAGATGTTGTATGGGAGGAGGTGTAGGACTCCTATTTGTTGGGGTTCTATTGGACAGAAACAGTTGGGAAGTTTGGAAGTTGTGGAGGCAACAGCCGAGAAACTAGATAAGATTAAAGCCTTTATGAAAGCAGCTCAAGATAGACAGAAGGCCTATGCAGATAAAAGACGAAGATCGATTGAATTTGAGGTTGGTGATAGAGTGTTGTTGAAGGTTTCTCCATGGAAAGGTATCATACGTTTTCGTAAACGAGGAAAGTTAAGTCCAAGATTCATTGGACCTTTCAAGATAGTAGCTCGTGTAGGTGCAGTTGCTTATAGATTGGAATTGCCTGATGAACTTAGTGGCATCCACCCTACATTTCATGTATCTCATCTTAGAAAGTGTTTAGCTGACGAGGGGGCTCATGTGCCTTTGAATGACATAGAAGTTGATGAACAGTTGAATTACATTGAGGAGCCTGTCGCTATAATTGATCGGAAAGAGAAGCAATTAAGGAATAAAGTTATTAAGCAAGTGAAAGTTCAATGGAGGCATAGGAAAGGTTCCGAAGCTACATGGGAATCCGAGGATGAGATGATGAGACTATATCCTCAGTTATTCTCTATACGGCAGGATTTGGGGACAAATCCTAATGTAAGGGGGGGAGACTTGTAACGCCCCAAACTTTCAACTCGTCATTGTACCCCATGTATACCTTGTATTATGTAAGACCATGACATACTAGTGAGTTTGGTTTACAATGTATCATGAATGGTATTTAGGGGACCTATATTGCCAAAGGTGAATTATTAAAATGAAACAAAACATTGACGCTTCTTTTCAGTTTCTTCCTCGCATGTCGGTTTCAAAGTAGGACTTGAAACACCCAGCAATCATGAGGGCAATAAAAATAGATCGTTTCATTTCATGCTTGGCAATATATAAATTCGAAATCATGAGTTTTGTCCATGCCAATCATCTTGTGTGCTGATCCGCAAAGAATCAAAACAAGGACTACCGTCTGAAGCTACGATCGCAACAAAGAAACAAACACAGCCGAACCGAACAAGTTCCGATACGGTTTCGTAAGAAGGAAAAGACCCACACGTTTGTGTCGTTTGCCGCTGTTTGTTCTACTCGCACTCGATTATTATTTTGTTACGGGTATGTTTCTCGAACATGAGTTGCGGTTAGCATAATTGTCATAGCATCTGTTTATGGTTTTGACTATAGGGTCTCGGTTAAGGTGATGGGTTATGGGTGTTTCGTAAACGGGTCATGGGATTGAAATACACCTAATATATATATATAATTGTGTGTGTGTTGTACGTAACATGTGATTCATATATGTGTGTTGAGCATGCATATATTTTTATGAAGGTGTGTGTGATACGATATATATGTGTATATATATATATATATGTATGTATTCGATGTGCAGGTTAATATATATATGAATTGGGAAGGTGGGTACTTTGTAATAAAACAACAAAAGAAGTCATGCATATGGTTTGTGAATGTTTTCCAAAAAGTGTATATGCCATTTATATTATGTATGTGTGTGGCATATATGGGTATCTATAAAAAAATATATACACGTAAATATATATATATTTAGGATTTTGGGTATCTATAATGCATAGTATACATACACACGAGTGTATGTCATGTTTGACTCACTTGACCCGTTTGAGATTTTATTAGATTCCTAGACTAGATATTGATGGTTTTAATTGATTATTAGGCGGTTAAGATCGTGCTCGGAATCGTGTCTCTTAAAGGGGCCACTAGCTACTTGAAATTAAAGCGTTACGTTAAGGTGAGTTCTACTCGCCCTCCCCTTTACATGTTTTCAATCTTTTAGGGCTGTTATATGTGCCAAATATTATTATTAAATGAAACCATATTTATTTATATCTATCTATATAAATAAATATAATGATAACGAATGATAGGTGTTGATCGACTTTAATGTTTTTAGTAGTTATGTCAAATGGTCGAGTCAACTTATGGATGATGTCTATGATTAGGGATATGTAAACCTAGTCTTGGCGAATTCGTAAGGAGCCCTATTTATGAGCCTAGGGATATGGAAACCTAATCTCACACTAGGGATATGGACACCTAGTGTAGGCAATTAATATTTAATGAAGTCCCTAACAGTACCGGTACATTCTTAGGCATAATGAAGAATGATGGACCTTAGAGACCATGTGCATCCACCGTGTATGCATGCTAATTTGTATATTTTTAATCTATGTCATGAACTATTATAAGATATGATAAACGTACCATTAATTAATTTATAAAAATAGAACTCACTCAGCCTTGCTGACTTTTGCACGTATATCAGATTGATTTTCAGGTTTGGATGGTGCCTATGGATCTCTTGGCTTGTTTAAAAAGTTACCCGTACCTCGAAGACTAGCATTCTTGATTATAAATTTTACTTTTGAAGCTTGACGTGTTTCGTTGGATGTTTCATTTTGAATGGTCATGTACTCTATAATTTTCCGCTGCGTTATTCTAATAAATTTACAGTACTTGAACTGTTATGCTTATGAATGACCAACTGTAGGACCTCTCGAGTTTGGGGTCTTACAGCTCTTGTGTCCAAATATCACCCTATTTATAAGGCAATAATTGAGTAATGGGAAAACTTAAAAGTCTAAGTTTTCTAGGGTTCCTAATTTGGGGATTGATAATTGATTAATTGTTAATTAGATAAATAGTTAATAAATAAAGGAAATTTAGGAAAAAAAAATTAAATAAGAGGATATTTGTAGATTTTTTATTAAGGATGGTCATATTATAAGAGATTAAATATGAAAATAATTTTTATAAAATTATTTTCTCAAAAATTGAATATTTAGTGTATTTATTTCTATTTGTCAAAAATATAGTTTTAATATTTAAAAATATTAAAATTAATGAAATTTCAAATTAAAATTTATATTTCTGTTCTAAATGAACAAAAACAATTTATGTAAAATTTTGGTATAAAATATTAAAAAATGAATTTATTATGATTTATTTATGATTAAAATAACAAAAATTAATTAAAACTATTAAATAAACGGTTTTTTTGGAATAAAATTTATTTTTGAAATACTTATTGATCTAAAAGTTTAAAATAATTTTTGTGGGATTTTATAAAGCCGTTTAGATATTTTTATAGAATTTTAAAATTATAACTCAATAAACTTGTAATATTTATATTATATATTAAATAAATGATTTTTGAAAAACTAAAAATTATATAATAAACTTTGTCATTAGATTAACATAAAATAATTTTTATAGAATTTTTAAGACATTTTTAGTATTTAAAATCTATTTTTAAAATAATATAGGAAATATAAGTATAAAAAGGAAACTAAAAAAAATGTTTGCTTGTGCCAGGACTTGAACCCGAGTCTGGTCGGTTCAATGGTTTTAAAATCACAAGCCTGACCAACTGGTTTAAACCCTGAGAACAAGATTTCTTGGTTTCAGTTAATTATATAAGTTTTTTTGGATCAAATCATAATTGTTAAAAATAAAACGTTGGTGACAGGGATCGAACCCAAGGCCACTGATTTAATAACAAACAACATAACCATCTGATCTAGATCAGATGGTTGTTCAATCTTATATCTGCAATAATTTTAAACATGTGTGATCAGTTGTCATCTTCCCCAAACTAGATCGTATGAACCCTAGATATCTAATAAATCAAACCAACGATCAATAACGCAATTAACCATAGGGCTTTTGATCTCTGACACGAAACAAATAAAACCCATAATTATAATTAAACTTACAGAATGTTTAAAGGCTCGATTGTGTGGACCAAAGAGAAGGTCAACCGGTCTTCTAATACGTGAATCTGGTGGACTTAACAATACGTGAATCTGATGGACTTAACCGGCGAATTGTGTTTGTGTGTGGTTTAGTCGGTGATTTTAGGTGTAGGTTATGGGTTCAATTTATACTAAAAAACAAGGATTGAACGATTTTAAATTTGAATTTGAAGGTTCGATCTTTATGCGTAATTAAAGGGTTTCTGGTGTATTTTTATCGGAATTTGTGTGGGGATAAAGCCGAACTATCTGTTAACAATACTCCTAAGACTCGGTATTAGAAAAACGTGGGATTCAAAGCTTAATTGAATGGATATTGATATGGGTGTTGACTTTCCAAAGTCAACTGATAAGATTATAAAGTGAACTTAAGTTTAATTTGTGTTGGATAATATACAGAAAACAGGTTGAAGCCCAGCTGGTTGATAACTGGTTTGGCCTTGTGGTGGACGCGGGTTCGAGTCCCAGTCCACACATTTTATTTTATTTTGAACATTTCCCATAGTAAACTATATTATTATGTGTATATATATGATTACATAAGTCCAAAAATGATACGAAATATTTTTAAAACGTCCTAAACATCGGGAATCCAACGATTTTATTAAATAACTATCCGTTTAAGGTGTTTAAAACGTATATTATTTAAAACCAACACATTTTAAAAAAAAATTAGAAAAATTATGCGATGTTAGAAGTATAGATATAGATATAGGAATCACCAAAGGCATGAGAATACCCGGCCCCCACCCTCAACGCGACTACCATTGGCATCATCGTGGTCACATCTCAACTTCTTTAACCAAATTAAAAGCCAAGACAGTTAAATGCATTGAAACTTACAATTCTATCATATATTATTCAACTTTATTTCTTTTTAATGAATACTGGTTTTATATCTACTTTATTTACTCTCTAATAATCAGATTTCTTGAAAGAATTTTAATTTATTCAAAAAGTGTTAGGGGATGTTTGATTCAACTCTTAATGAGCTTTAATAAGACAAATATCTGAATCAGTCAGACATAGTTCATTCAGACTGTTTGTTTCACGAGTAGATGTCTGAATCGATCAGACATTTATCTCTGAAAGGGTAAGCATTATATTGAGGGGGTGTTTTTAACCTCTTAATCATTCAGCATTAAGAATGTTTGTTTCAACTAAAAAAACATCTGAATGGTTCCATTAAGTTCTTAACCATTCAGTTAATAATGGGTGCTAAACTATTCAGACATTTTTGATAATTCAGCATTAATCAGACAGATCCTACCAAACAGTCCTTGAGTCTAAATGATTCAGACCCACTATTGGTTTAACACTTCTCATTCAAAAGTTGTCAACCAGCCCCTTAATTAGGTCGAAATCAAAATAATTAAAGTAACCAAAATAATTTAAAGTAATCATGTTAACAAGTGTATCAAAATAATTCAAAGGTGTTGGGGTTTCAAAGGGAAGGTTGGAAGTTCAAGCCTCATAAGAGGGAAAAATGTATATTTAAAAAGGGATAAAATAAAGGGTGTAAAAAATGAGGAGGAAATTAGTCGTTAAAAAAACAAGTCACCTTTTTTTTTATCGGCAAACATCGATTTCATTCATCACCCAAAAGAATATGTACAAAGTTGAGCCTAGCAAGGTGCTAGCAACAACCAACAGACAACACCAATACAATGACCAATAACATCATAAACAAGACTACTCAAGTTACCGAACTATTAAACGCGATCCAATTATCTCACGTCCACCCGGATTGCTTATCTTTGTGTTTCATCCACGTAAACACCATAGCCTAAATTTCACCAAACAATCCAGCAGGATTTTCTCTTTTGCCGCTGAAAATAGCCTTGTTCTGTGCTTTCCAAATAATCCAACACGCAGACAAGATCACAATTCTCACCAAGTTCCTCTTTGTCTTACTCGCGTTAATGTGGCTGTGTAGTTCCAAGAGATCTTTGACAATGAACACGTAAATAGGAGGAATATTAACCCACGAGCTTACCTTCTGCCATACATTCGACGCCAATATACATGAGGTAAAAAGGTGATCCGCATCTTCATCCAAATCCCCACACAGCTTGCACAGTGAGGGTCCGTGTAGGATATTACGCTTCCTTAGCCCCACCAACGTCGGTAATCTATCATGATTCTTGAATCGCCCTCCAACCAAAGATACAAACCTTTCTTGGGATGCCTTTGACTCGTTCAAATGGGTAGAACGACACTGCATTGCGACATAAAAAGCTTCCTGCACGCGGCAACAGAGAACACCTTGTCCGACGATTCAGCCAACTCTCATGTATCACTGCCCTGACCCACTGCAGCTACTGACGTGATCTCGGAACACAGCTGCAGCTGCTGTAGTTCCGAAACAGTGACCGATTGACGCCTCCAATCTCATCCGACTAACCTGCTGGAAAGAGATGCGTTTTTGTTGCACTCGATGGCAAATAGGGCAGGAAATTTATACATAAGCGGGCACTCCCCGCTCCACCAATCCGCCCAGAACCTTATATCTTCGCTATTACCGACCTTACCTTTTATAATACATTTAATATCGACATTCTGATCATAAAGCTCAAAACCCAGCTTATAGATTGTGTTCCATGTACTCGAAATGCCCGCCCTAATTGGAATATAAGACCACGAATTCGGGTTATGATGGATTGCACGGATCGCCCGATGCCATAGAGCCCCCTTTTCTTGTTTGAACCTCCACCACCACTTAAGAATCAAACTTTCATTCATCACCTTCAAAGAACAAATACCCAACCCCCCCTTTTCCACCGTCCCGATAACCCTCTCCCACACAATCCAATTAGTCTTCGACTTGTCTTCATCACCGCCCCAAAAGAACAGTCTTCTAATCGCCTCCAACTTCTCAAGCACGGCCTTAGGAGCTTTGAACAGTGAGAAAAAGTATAAAGGGAGGTTGTCCAGCACTGACTTCAACAAGACAAGGCGACTACCAAATGACAATTTTTTTTGCCTTCCATTTGGATAGCCTATTTTTGAAGCAATCAACCACCGGATTCCAAAAGCCGACCTGATTCATGCTCTGCCAACCAGTAAACCCAAGTACTTGCACGGAAAGACCCCGGGCTTACAGTTTATGATATTCGCCATTTGTTCCACTTCAGACCCGTTCACCCCAACGCCATAAATGTGTGTCTTGTAATGGTTCATTTTTAATCCAGAAATCAAGTAAAAGCACCTCATTAATCGCATGACATTCCGTATATTAGCCTCACCCCAATCATCCATGTAGACGATGTCGTCCGCATACATAAGATGAGTTAAGGTTGGCCCATCATTCGGTAAACGGACACCGCTAATCATACCCAACTCTTTCGCCTTAAGGATGAAACATGCAAGCGCCTCCATGGCCATAATGAAAATAAAAGGTGAGATGGGGTCACCTTGGCGGACACCCCTGAAACAATGAAATTCCCAAGTCGGGGAGCCATTGACCAGGACTGAAGCCCGAGCCGACTCTAGAATCCCTCTGATCCACATGACCCATCTTTCTGGGAAGCCCATTTGTTGAAGCACCGCCAAAATGAACCCCCAGCTGATGGAATCATAAGCTTTCTCCATGTCAACCTTCAAAATAAAAGCTTTATGATGCGCCTTTTTAGCTCAAGATATAACCTCGTTCACGACAAGGGGACCATCCAAAATGTTACGAGATGACAAAAAACCAGATTGTTGTTCAGAAATAACGGAACCAATAACACCCTTTAGGCGATTAGCCAGGACCTTCGAAATAATCTTTGAAATGCAACCAAGAAAGCTGATGGGGCGAAAGTCGTTAAAGGAAACCGGGTCCACACCTTTAGCGATGAGAGCAATAAACGAGGAACCACACCCCCTACTAATGGTATCGTGCTCATAAAACGCCTCCATAACACCCAAATGTCCACTTTTAACGTATTCCAAAAGCGTTTCAAAAGGTCGAATGTGAACCCATCCGGCCTCCTAAGGATTGAAGCTGAGTTGGTTGGTGGGGATTAACCTTTAGGGGTGACCAAAAAACGAGTCGTCCCTAAAGGTGTCGTCCCTAATAGTCTAATTTCTCGTACTAGTGTGAAAGCCGCTTCAAAACAAGTCACCTCATCGGCAAGTTAGAACTCGTGGTATAATATTGGAATTTTGAGCCGGATTTTTAATGTATATAAAAGTTAGTGCAAGAAATATATTGGAAATAAAAGTTAGTGCAAGAAATATATAAAATCCCCAATGACACAAACCAACCAAAAATAAGCATTTATTAAATAAGTGATTGTTATGAAACCATAAAACTTTAAGTTTATGATTAAACTACTCTACTTTTTTTAATATAAAAGTAAAATCTTGTCATCTAACATTTATATCTAAGCTTAAAAAATTAAGTGACACATTCACCAATATTGGTTTTTAAAATCTTTGTATTTAACCTTTAAAAAATCTTGGTAACTAAACCCTAATAATAACAAGGGTACTATAGGAATCTCGATAATTTTTAGGATCGATCGAGCAAAACATTATTATTATTATAGGATATATATACAAGGATATTAAGAGTATGTTATACACAAAGACCACCCTGTGCATGTGCCCTTTTCTCCCCTAAAAGTCCTCTCTCTCTCTGCTCGGCCTCTCTCTAAACGTATATCTATACATATAAAATATAAAGATATAAACTGTAGGAAGCCCACTAAAAGATCAAATCAAAACCTCTCTTTTTCAGTTTGTATGTAATCCTTACAACACAAACCACCAACAAAAAATGGTCGAGTCTTCATCATCATCAACTTGGTCACAAGTCCTTGTAAAGCTCAGATTCTTCACCAAAATCCGACGGTTCGTTCGCAAGACATCCACCAGCAAGGGGCGTGATGACGAACGAACCGCAGAGGTGATCATTGATCACCACAAAAGTGTTGATGCTCATGTCCAAAATGATGATGAGAGTTTGATCTTGCAAAGGTCTGTAAAGAGGATTCATTTTGGGACCAAGGACGAGAAGGCGGCTGCGGCCAGAGAGATTAAGAAGCTCGCTAGAGATGACTTGATTCGGCGAAAATTGATGGCGGAACTCGGTGTTATTCCGCCGTTGGTGGCCATGGTTGGTTCGGACTATATTATTTCACATAGGAGGGTGGCTGTACAAGCTTTAGTTGAGCTTGCTAATGGCACTTGCACGTAAGTTATACTTTTTATATTTTACGCAAAACTTATAGAAGTTTACTTGGTTTTCACGTATTTTATAATTTTTATGCATGATATATGGTTTTTTTTTTTTTTTTAACGGCAAATTTTTATTACACTTTTATTACACCTCACCTTGCATTTGTAAACAACCTTTATGCATGATATAGTTGTTAGGTTTCTCGAGCCTAACAAGTTGCTATGACTAAGATTTTAGTTATTAAGTTTGTTTATAGAGAACTTTAAAAACCCATAACTAAATCATATATATCTTTAACATGGATCGTTATGTTAATTAGTTTTGAATGTATAATGATAAATATTCTAATAGGATTAAATAGCTTAATTAACTTTAGTATTTTATATTTACTTCGAGTTTTATGCATGAAAAATCTGTTTGTGACTTATG
Source organism: Ambrosia trifida (assembly GCA_028751855.1). Classification (NCBI taxonomy): domain Eukaryota; kingdom Viridiplantae; phylum Streptophyta; class Magnoliopsida; order Asterales; family Asteraceae; genus Ambrosia; species Ambrosia trifida. The sequence goes on from CM054131.1 coordinate 23,590,781, forward strand.
CTCGAAAAGTCGAAATTCTCTATTTAATTTTACCAAATAGCTTGTAGTCTGGTGGTATCAAAGAGATTAGTAAAATGTTGCCTCCAAGAGAAGTTGGTTCTAGTCTAGTGAGGGATACTAACGTAAAATTTAGTAGATTTAGTGTGTGTGAGTTTCTATAAAAAATAAGAAGTTGAGGTTATGAAAAAGATTTTTATGTGAGTTCCTATAAAATTTAGTAGATTTTTATGAAGAAAATATGTAAAATAGGTTTTAAGTGAATTAGTATTACATATTAAATAAAGTAATCAAGTGGCACTTCTTAGTTCATCACCACATAATGCCACTTAATTAGTTGAATATAAAATTTATCATATTATATTGCCCAATTAAACATTAAAACAAAATCATTTCCCAATTATGTTGTAGATATATCATTATCTTCTATTATTTTTAGATATTTTATGCTTGTATCTTCATACAACCATTTTGTGCTAATATTTATTATCTGAAAATGAGATGTGTACATATTTATCAAAATTTAATTTCCATTGATTAGAAGAGCAAAGCCCAATCGTTCATGTGTTGTGTGGAGTTTTGGCTAAAGTGGTAATACATTAATGGGAATAGAACCAACTCCACATATGGGAGCTAGTGGCCAACTTTGACCTTTCAATATGAATATTCAAACATAATGTCAAGAAAATTTATGTACAATAGCAACCTTTTTTGTTAAGATTTTCATTTTGACAACTTTTTGAGAGAAATTATAGTTTACTTTATATATTTCTATGAACATCTAGTGTGACAGATTTTTTTAATGAAACACCTATATGAATCTATTAAGTCATAAATGTGAGGTAGTAAAAAGTTTAGACTAAGGAATTTTGGAACCAAATTATCATGACTATTTAATTGAATTGGTGGTCCAGTGGTAAAGCAAAGTCTTTTAATACACTAAAAGTGTGAGGTATTGAGTTCAAGTCTTACAAGTAGCAAAAAATTCGTCTTTCAAAAAAGATTTAATTGAACGTAAAAATAGATTAAAAAATAAAAAATAAAAAAAATACGCTGACTCTAAAGCTATTTTTTTCTGGTTTTCCATTGGTCATGTCATATTAGGACCATTCCATTTTATATACTTATCTTCACTATACACAAAATTTTCAGTGGTTTGTAAATTAATATATTTTAAACTATGGATAGGGTAATATACTTGAATCCTTATCATTTCATGTATGTGCATACAAATCATTTGATATGTCAAGCATAGTAATGTTTCCATGCTAGTTAACAAATTATCATAAGTCGTAACCCACATGTAAGTTTTTTCACTACAAATGACCTAAATATGAGGAAAAACTTGAAACTAATTTGGTACTATATTTTTACCGTGGAAAAGAACAATATTTTATAGAGAAATGTAGAAATAAAATCTTAACAGTTTATGATTTTTATTTAATTGTTTTAGGAAATTTTATTTATAACTTCAAAATCATTTAGTTTGATTTTTTAATAATCGTCCATAAGTTGCATTGACTCTCCACTAAAATCCACGATGGTAGGAATGAGTTGGAAGTGGAATAATAGCAGTTGTTAGGCAGACCATTTCTGATAAATATAATTTGCGAGATCATGTTGTCTTAAAATATTATACAAGGCTTTATATCTTTGAATTCTTCAAAACTATCATTTTAAGCAATAATTTGTAATATTAAATTAATTAAATAGTTAACAAAGCGATATTAAAATAAATCCATTGAATATGTATGTATCAAAACCAACACATATCATATGCTCCGTTACATTTTGGCTAACATTTTATGAACAAAATCATTTAAAATAATACAAAAATCATATAATAGGGTTATTAAATATCTGTAAATATTCGTAAACAGACAAAAGCTGTATTGAAAACTGCATTTGTTGACCTTGTAACATGACTCTTTTAAACATAGATATAGTTTTAAAAAATTGTTGACTTAGTGGTGTCATAATGTTACTTAACTTCTAGTGGTGGGTTGGTATTCGAAGGCTTAATGTTATCTTGTTATGTATGATCATTTGATCATACATATTACATACATACACAATATCCTATATATTTATTTCTAACCTTTATGAATAAAAAAGATTAAATGGAGCTATATCATTTTATTAAACAATCTTAATGTTCTCTTGTTACATTTGATTCGCCAGGAACAAGGCTCTCATGGTGGAGGCAGGAATCTTGTTTAAGTTATCTAAAAACATCGATGTTGATGAATCGGCCAAGCATGAAATTGCACAACTCATCATGTCGTTATCTTCCCTAGTGAATGCTCAATTCCCTATTGATTCATCAAAGATTCTTCCACCAGTGCTACATATGCTTGAATCCAATCCAAGTGTCGACACCAAAATGTTGTGCTTGGGCACATTATATAATCTATCGACTGTGATAGATAATGTTGGTTCTTTAGCGAAGGATGAAGTGGTACACACTCTCTTGAAGTTGTCATCCATGAAAGAAGCATCAGAGAAAGCTCTTGCAACATTAGGGAATGTTGTAGTAACTTTGATGGGGAAAAAGGCCTTGGAAAGTAGCCCTATGGTGCCCGAATGTTTGATAGAGATTTTGACTTGGGACAATAAATTGAGATCTCAAGAGTTGTCCGCTTACATTTTGATGATATTAGCTCATCAAAGTTCATTGCAAAGAACAAAAATGGCGGACGGAGGAATTGTGCCCATTCTTCTTCAACTTGCGTTGTTAGGAAGCCCATTGGCGCAGAAAAGAGCTCTAAAGTTACTCCAATGGTTCAAAGACGAGAGACAAATGAAGATGGGACCTCATTCAGGGCCACAATCAAGAAGGTTATCCTTCAATTCACCAACAAAGCATGGCGAGGCAGATGAAGGCAAAAAATTGATGAAAAATATGGTCCAACAAAGTTTATACAAGAATATGGAAACCATTACTCGTCGTGCAAATGGGGACTCAACTTCAAGTTCTAAGTTAAAACTATTGGTTGTTAGTTCAAGTTCAAAGAGTTTGCCATATTAGCTACATACGAAAAAAACGATTTACATCCATAGAAGTGCACTAATTGTGCATCTTCTAATTTCTTTGTATATTAAGGAAGAAGTATATGTCCTTTCCATGTACTAATGCTATAAAATATAATTTTTTGCCATTCTTTAACTATATTTATATACTTGCCTCTGAATCTATATTGCTATTGTTATATTTAGTTCTTTTAGGATTAATTACCGCTTTTGTAACTAAGGTTATCACATTGAATTCACTTGACCATATATATTTGAAGGGAAAAAAAAACCTTGATAATAAACCCAAGTATTGGGCCCAATTAGTTTTTTTTATAAGAGGCCCATTGAGCAAAATGATTTTGACCCAAATAATATGACAACTTAACCAATCACCAATGACCAACGGTTTAACACTAGTTCCTACCTAGCCCCCCAAGAGATCTAGTCGGCCCATGTGACCACTGAATTGTTATTACGGGACACGGGTTTTCTTTTTGTGTTCAACATATACTAGCCTTGTTTTCTACATTTTCCTCTAATCGGCCCATCACAGTTTGGTGAAGCTGACTCGTAATCTCTACTACCTTATTAAGGAGGAGAGATAGGTAAGAATGTAATTTTACACAATTTTTAAGATGGGAGTTGAAGAGTCCCTTCACAAATATCCAATATTTGGTCATTTTGTTCCCTTTATGCCCTTGTGTACAACCTATAATGCTCATTGTATATATGTGTAATGCATACTTCATATTCATTTCAACATGTAACTATTATGTAACTATTCATAACACCTAATTAAACCCCAATTCAATTTCAATAAAACCCAAGCTTTTCATTGAATCCTTCTACACATCTATTTAATAATAACAAGCAATGTTTGTGATGGTTCTATTAGGCTTTGTTGGAGCTTATAAACATTGTAGTAATTGGACATTTTTGTCTTTTTTTTGTTTGTTGAATTGTATAACTCTTTAAAGCATGATGTCTAACCTCATATAATATATGTATTTGTTGCCAATAATTCTATCTCCTTCTCTCTCTATATTACAACTAACTAAAAGAAAACTTAATATCCTGATTTACGTATCAAATACTTTTAATTTAAAATTACCATTTTGGTAAAAAAAAATATTTTTTAACTTGGGTTACCTTTACGTACTTAGTCACGTTTAAAAACCGCCGCAACGCGCGGGGCAATTTACTAGTGTTTATTAAATTTGAGATAATTGTATTTGTGAATGGATGCTCGCGTCTACTACTTCTGATAGACCTGCAAATAAACTAAACTACATGGGTTGTCACGAGCCGAGCCGACCTTTGCTCGTGCTTTGGCTCGTTTACAAACTAACCGAATCAAACCGAACCGAGCTGAGCGGCTCGTTTACAACCCAGCCATATGGAATATAGAAAATAAATCTATTTTTAATATATATATATATATATATATATATATATATATATATATATATATATATATATGTTACCTTATTAAGGAGGAGACATGTCTAGAAAAGTAATTTTACACCCATTTTAAGATGGGATATCAAGAGATTCATGCTTTAACATAGATGTGTCATGTAAAAGTTTTCCATAATACCCCTTATTGCATTATGCACTTGTACTATAACTATATAATCAATTTAGAGACTTATTAATGTATTTGAATTATCACATTCATTACTATCATGTGAGTTGCTTTGAAGCTCCTAACCCTTATATGATTTCAATTAAAAAGACAAAGTGACCGTCTAGATCAATTGCAAAATGACTATAATATAAATATAAATTCTAAAATCATTATATTATACTAAGAAAGTTAAGCTTGAATGATTGTATGAACAGAATAAACATAAAAACATATGTGGGTTGTAAAAAAAAACAAGAATTGAAATTTTGATAAATCTTAAATTTACTTTCAAAAGCCGTCTCTTATGAGAATGAGAGCGAGAAAGAGACATGCTTTATGAAATTTAGCCAAATTAGAATGCAATACGCTGCCATGTTTTTTTAGAATTTTATTTGCGCAGCGAAGCGCGCGGGCATAATACTAGTATATATATATATATATATATACTATATTATAAAGCATGAGGGAGGGATTCCATCAAAATTTAAGAAATTACAACATATAATGCATATGATACAATACCCCTAATGAAGGTAGTAAAGGATAAAATAGTAATTTAACTAAGTATTATTATATTGATCTAATTATCAACTTAATTTTAAGGTGCTTAACACATAAAACCACCAAAGCACACCAAAGGTCTTATTTCAATCAATATGCCATAAATCCAATTGATTGAAATTGAAGCTCCTATCATTACTATATTAGTAAATGAAATTCACCATTTCACTTAACATCAACTCTTTCATATGTTGTTGTGCAAGTTAGAAGTGGAAAGGAGCCGATCAGGTTATAAGAGTTATTCTTGCATCTCCATTTTAGGTGAGTTTTGAAAAGAATTCTTATGTTGGTTTAACTTATTTTGATTGTTAGATTGAGTGGTTTGATTAGGGTTTTAAATGTTGGTTTTATTCAAGCGATTATGAGTTGATTATATTTTAGCGTTTTCTACTTAGTCAATTACGCTATTGCCAGGTAATTTTAAATTGATGGACTGAATGTATTTTTCTCTATATTCATCAAGTGCTTTTGAAATTCTATGTCTTGGTTTCTTTTCAATAATCTTTTAGTATATAATCATTCTCGTAGTTACAAAATTTTTATATATGGGAGTTCAGTTTTTGTAAGTTATATCAAGTACATCTTCTTACTTTCATTTTATTTGCGGTCATTAGGCACTGTACTCATTGTTGTTATCATGAAATTCAAAATATGGCGTATTGTTGATATTTTTAACACATATTTTGAAGTTATATTCTTAGTACTTTTCTCTTTTTTATTGTTCTCTGCAGTTTCTTAATTTTGGCTTTTTATTATTCAAAACTAATTCGCTACACATTTAACCTGAATTAGTTGCATGACATTGATACATGATTTACAAGTATGAATATGTGCATATATCTTATCCACATAAAAAGAAGCGTAACCACAAGCACAAGCCTTGAAAATTGTTCTAGCCGGAACAAAATCACAACTTCTTTTACGATAAATAATAGGCTGACTAACTAATCGTAGTATTTCAATAAACATCATCAACAAAAAACGACTGCTTTCCTTTTATATTATCACATTGAACGGTAGATATGGCATACTTTGTAAAGAACAAGATCTTTCTCTTTTTCTATTTTGTAGCTATATATGTACAATGAAAATATGACACAATTTGTAGTAGACTATTGTATTGGTAAACTAAATGGTTCAACGTTATTCCTTTGATGCAACTTGACTCTTGTCTTACTATGAAATAACAATATTAATTTTAAAAGAGGCACGATTGCATCAAAACATAGAGTTATAGCTCAAGTTCAAACTGAATCATCCTATGCATCCCTCAATCATCAACCTAAATGTTGTATTTTCCGCTGCATCGCGCGGGCACCCCACTAGTATATATATATATATATATATATATATATATATATATATATAGGGTTGGACTAAAATAAAAACCCTCTTGAGTTGTGAAAACCCAAGAAACTCTATCTCCACCCTTGATCAATGTCAATCTATGGCTCATATTAATTCTTACATTTTAACTATTTTTTTTAAACTTCAAAAGATATCATAAAGTGTCAAAAGGGCATTATTGACATTTTACAAAAGGAATTCTCTCTCCCTCTTACACAAAGTACATAATCTCTCATCTCTCATCTCTTTCTTCCATTTCTCTCTCATCTCTTTTTTTTTTTTGAATGCATCTATACACGTTTCCACATACCCACTGCACATTTTGAGAATTGAAAAGAGATTTAGTTTTCCAATATTCAGTTTACAACTTTTGTTCCTAAGTTACAAATTATTTACAAAACATTACATGTAACTAACTACGATGTTACATATGATTTATTCCTGTAACTAAAAAAACTGTATATAACATAACATATATACATGTAACATAGATCTGTAACAATGTTACACGAAAAAAACAAGCCATTTTTTCAGAGGATGGTATAAAAAATCTATTGTAACATAAAAAAACTATTGTAACATAAATCTGTAACATTGTTACACGAAAAAAACAACAAACGTTACAACTTAAAAATGTTATAAGAAAATAAAAACATCCAAAACCAAGCCCTTTTTTTCTCATCTTCATGAACCTATCTGTCTTCACCAAAATCGACAAACCACCAGGTACTAATTCAACACCTAACATTACGTTATTAGAACACACAATTCAAAAATCTTTTTCAAGAATAAAAATAACATGGAAATTCAGATAAACCCAATTGAAAGGAAAAAGAAAAAGAAAAAAAAAATACATATAAATTATCAAGAAATACATACCTTAAAACTTTCTAAATTCTGCCATATGATTCACAACCTAATGTTACAAGGAAAAAAAAAATCCAAACCAATCACTTTTTCTCATCTTCATCAAACCATCTACCTTCACTTGAAAAGAAATTAAACATTAGTTAAACAATCTTAAAAAAACAACCAAACCAGATTTAAAAAAAAAAAAAACTTCTTCATTTATTAAAATTTAAAAAACAAACAACCAAACCAGATCTATAAAAAAACTAATAATAATAATAAAAAAAAAAAAAAGGAAAGGCCATAAACATGACCACCTTAACATTTTAAACCAAAAAACAAACTAAATGACAGTTTACACCAAAAAAATTCCATAACTCAAAAAGTCAAACCTTATACCTACATATTCAAAAGAAAAAGAACCCAGATCTCTATGTAAACCCAAAAACACATTAATAACACAAAAGGAATACAGATAAAAAAACTCCTATTCACCTTAAATATCAAACAAGACCAAAGAGAAATCAAGTCAAGGTTGGTGAAAAATCAAAAGATAAACAAAATATATTTTATACATGTTTAACAACTTAGACAAATGTTATGTTATGTTAGATTAATTTGATTAGGAGAAAACAGCTTTTTACGATTTAGTGTCACCCTTTTAAATGGGTCAAAAGCTAAAGTTCAGCTTTCAATAATTGAATCCTTTTTTCTTAACGATCGATCAAAAAAATAAACCCAAAAACACATTAAAATTAAAACACCCATTCAAAATTCCATGCAGTTTGTGACTAATTTACAATCAACTATCGTTGAAATCATATAATAAGCAAAAATAAACTACAAAACTTACCCTTGAAACTCCGATGGGGACCCACAACCACCATCTTTACACCATCGATTCAGATCTGGAATAGGGAGACGATGGTTTAGGAACCGTCCAGATCTTGTTACCCGGATCCACGACCCACAACCACCATCGATTCAGATCTGGAACAGGGAGACGATGGTTTAGGCGGAGCAAAGGTGGTCTGGCGGTAAGCAAAAAAGTGAAACATCAACAATAACATTCCGAGTCAATAAAAAAACATCCAAATCATACACACTTCATGAACAACATTTAACCCAAACAATGAAACCAATTGAGTAATAACAAATAATTATAAAAAAATAGAGTATCATATTTGCGTGGTGGGGGCAGTGGATGTGAATGGGTTTGGTTATTCAATGGAGAGAGAGATCTTTATGAATTATTCTTGAGAGAGAGAATGTGTGTGTGAGAGAGACTTGACATGGGTATGCTTTTATGTGTCAGGATGTATGCTTTTTATGCTCAGCCAAGAGATGAATGTAGTTACCATCTTGCCCTTGTATGACATGAAGAAAAAGGTAGATGTGGAAGTATGCTAGCCATTGGATGGGTTTTTAGAGTTTTCACAACTCACCAAGGTTTTCACTAGATACATAGCCTATATATATATTAATCTAAATTATAACACAATTCTCGCCCCCTTATCAATATAATTATGAATATAATTATAGTTATTCGCTAAACAAAAAACTTAATTCTTTTAGATCAAAAACAAGGTTTTGAAACCCGGACCGGCCGGTTCGACCGGTCGGACCGGGATCCGGAGGGTGGGCCGGGCCGGGTCACACAAATAGACCGGAGTTGCAGAGGACCGGCGGTTCGACCGGGAACCGGGAGGTTGGACCGGGAACCGGTGTAATTGGACCGGACCGGACCGGACTTGTTTTTTTTTTTAAAAAAAAAAACCTTTGAATAAAACTAAGTTTTTACCTGAAACAGATAGTGGTGGTTGTATGGTGGTTCTAGATTTTCTTCAAGAAAATAAAAGCGTGATATTGGTAAGAGATTGGAGGTGGTAGTGTTTGTGGTTGTAGATTTGTAAAGTGAAGAAAGTTAAGAGTTATAAAGATCATTCACTTCTTGGTAATAGATCTTGTGAAAAAGTCAAAACATCAATAATATTATTGTCTTCAACTCTTCATATAAGGCTGACTTTGTTGGGTACAGTTTTCTGGTGGACTAGCGGCGACAATGATGGTTGTGGAAGGAGGAAAAATAAGATGAAGTTGAAGACAAATGACAAATGAAGGCAGTAACTTTTGTTGGTAAGAGAAAAGAAGATATGTGGTTACAATATTACATTCTATTTTTTATTATTTTAAATAAAAATAATTAACTACAATAAATAAATAAAAACTTAAAAGCGTGTGTTGTTTTAGGGAGTGGCTTCACAAGAATGATGGTATTATTTTTGGATTTTTTATGCTTTTTATGAATTTTTATAATTTTTTTGAATTTTTATGAATTTTATATATTCTTTTATAATATTTATAACGTTGTCCGGTTCTTAAATCCGGTCTGACCGGTCCGACCGGTCCGACCAGTGAACCGTTAAGCAGGCCGGTTCGACGTCCGGTCCGGTTCTGAAAACCTTGGATCATAATGAATTCTTAAGTATTTATTTCAGACAGATTTAAAATTGTTAATATTGTGTGATTGTCAATTATTGATATTGGTAAACGATCCAAAGCAATTTGATTATAATTTAATTCGTGATGATCATAAGCAATGTGATTGTCAATACTCTTCAGTCATTGATAAACAATTTGTTGGGCAATACTCAACGCAATTACCACAAATATACATATTTCGAAATCAATATTGTAATTAAGCAATCGTTTCTTTCTAATATCAGTTTCCAATTTCCAATCAACAATGGGTAGATTTATAGGACATACACGAACGCATACTTCACAAGCAATGTATTTTATCAAATTCAAAATGGATTCAACGGCGGAAACGCTCAGATGTGATTAATTTTTCGTAGGGTGTTTTAAGGATCAGGATCCGTTATTCACTCAATAGAAACTCTTGTTAGATATTATCCAAAAAAAAGTCAAAATGTGGTGCTTTTGGTCCAAAGATGAAATTCTGCAATAATTGCTTGGTCTACGGCTGGATTAACCGCATTTTATGTTTTTGTTTCTTTCTTGATACACAATGTGTCTATAATACACAATATGTCCACACATATATGATATACTAGGTTAGATTCCCGGGTGTACACCCGGCAGATTCACAAGTAAAATGAAAAAAATTTATAAAGATTGTAGTATAAAAAAAAATTTATATGTTGAAAGTTACATAATACAAAAGAACAAAATATCTTTGAGTCTTATGACTTGCACCAAAAGAAGGAAAAAACAATTTAAGTTCTTGATTGAGAGATATGTGGATCCAAATGGGGAGAAGGCTTATTTTCTTTGAAGATAAAAAAACTATATAATAAAGTAAGTATAGAAATATCTTATTTTCTGAAAGTAAGGTTTCCGCTGACATTGGTATAATCTTTGAAGCTTCTTAATGAAACAAAATGATTCTTACCCCTGTACCAAAAACAAACACGTAATTAATTTTTTCCAGCTTTTTAATAATTAAAAGCATCAAGTCTAAAAGATAATCATATACTTCATTATATATCAAATGAAAATGTAAAAAAAGATATTAAAAAGATTAAGCTTGTAAACAAAATATTGCAAATGTAATTTGCTAAAATAAATACCACTGAATAAAACATAAAACAAATCGTATCAAGTTTTTTAAAATAAACAAAATGTACATTCAACCATGTAGAAATGAATTCAAGTAGATTAAAAAGTTGAAGATGTAAGTTTTATAAATTCTCACAATGATTGTATAACTGAGATTTAAATTGTTTATATAGTGAGAATTTGAATTAGTTTAAAATATTGGAAAATAGAAATTTAATAATTTTATTTAATTGATTTTCGGTTAAATATATATTATTAATGATGATTGAATTATTTTAAGGAAGTTATTAATCTAGATTGGGAGAATTAATATAAATTTGAATTTAAAAGTTTGAATTCAAAATTCAAACTGAAAATTTAAAAATTTCGAAAAACTATTTTATAAATTGTATACATTAATGGTTATCGTTTATATTTTTTAATTTTTTAAAACTTATAAACAGTTGAGGAAATATGGGTTATCATATATATGTCGATTTATGACTAAACATATTTTAAATGAAAATCACATATTCAAGAAATGAAACAGATAATGAAAACCACATATTCAATAAATTAAAAATGTAATAATAAATGTAATTAATTTAGTGTTTTGAATTGATATTTACAATTTTCATCAGAAAATTTAAATATTTATTGAATTTGATTTACGGTCTAAGCTATATATTAATAATGATGATTGGTTTATTTAAAGTAAGTTATTAATATTTGATATGATTTAAATTTAATAAAGAAAAAATATAAAATTCATATTAAAAAATTTGAAAAATTGAAACTGAAAATTCAAAAATTTTGAAACTTTACAGTTGAAAACTTATAAATTGATTTTTATGAATTTCATTTAGTTATTACTATTTAAAACACGGCTTATTTTTAGATACACGACTTTCATAATTCAATGATTAAATTTATATAATAGTTTTATACATCATTTTTTTTACTAAAATTTAATAAAAAAACGTAACGGTGTAAGTACCCTGTAATAAAAAATATTTTGCATATTTTTTTGTTAAAACATAAATTATATTAATTAAAAAGTTCTCTTGAAGATAAAAAAACTATATAAAAAAGTAAGTATAGAATTACCTTATTTTCTGAAAGTAAGGTTTCAGCAGATATTGGTATAATCTTTGAAGCTTCTTAATGAAACATAATGAGCCTTACCCCTGTACAGAAAACAAACACGTAATTAATTTTTTCAGCTTTTTCAACAACTAAAAGCATCAAGATTAAAAGACAATCAAATACATCATTATATATCAAATGAAAATGTAAAAGAAGATACTAAAAAGATTATGCTTGTAAACAATATATTGCAAATGTAATTTGCTAAAATAAATACTACTGAATAAAACATAAAACAAATCGTATCAAGTTTTTTAAAAATGAAGTCATGTAAATTTAAAAGTTGGAGATGTAAGTTTTATAAATTCTCAAAATGATTGTATAACTGAGATTAAGATTGTTTATATAGTGATAATTTGAATTAGTTTAAAAAATTAGAAAATAGAAATCTAATAATTTTATTTAATTGATTTTCGGTTAAATATATATTATTAATGATGATTGAATTATTTTAAGAAAGTTATTAATTTAGGTTGAGAGAATTAATATAAATTAATGTACATTTAGAATTAATATAAACTAATATAAATTAATATAAATTAAGAAAGTTATTAATAATTTTATTTAATTGATTTTCAGTTAAATATATATTATTAATGATGATTGAATTATTCAATTTGAATGTAATTTGCTAAAATAAATACTACTAAATAAAACATAAAACATATCGTATCAAGTTTTTTAAAATAAACAAAATATACATTCAACCATGTAGAAATGAAGTCAAATAGATTAAAAAAATTGGAGATGTAAGTTTTATAATTTTTCAAAATGACTGTATAATTGATATTAAGATTGTTTATATAGTGAGAATTTGAATTAGTTTAAAAAATTGGAAAATAGAAATTTAATAATTTTATTTAATTGATTTTCGGTTAAATATATATTATTAATAATATGTCTCGAGCATATTTGTGTAGTGTTGGGCCGGAGACTCTCTTTAGATTGAGCCTAATTTTTTTTTTCTTACTTATAAATATTCATTTTTTCAAGAACAAGAAGTATGGCCCCCTTCTAATCTAATAATCTAATTTTTCATTTTTTTTCTTCTGTTTATTTTGATTTTGGGGACTTATATTGAATGTGAATGTGTCTCACAACCAAGAATAATTTAGAGGGTAATTTCGGTTTTGGATCTAGGACAATAGGTTCAAAAGATGATAGAATTAAGAATACCCACCAAAAAGACTAATCCAATCCATAATGTTTTTTAGCACGAATTTTTCCGAGTGAGCAACGAGCGGAGAGTATTTTAGACAACCATAAATTTGGGATGCTTTCTTCAATATTTCCATTGTCAGGTGACAACTAAGGTCGAACTGTCCGATGATGACACTAATATTGAGGTCCAGGTGTCTGAGGATGAGGCTTAGGTTGAGGCCGATAAGGTGATGAGCATACTGTAGAGAACAATTGTCGCATTGTGACATGGGGTGAAATCAACCGACAATTAGCTATGAACGACTAATAACATAATGAAGTCAAGATTGTCACTTCACGACTAATAATTTTTCTATTAAACTTAGTGTTAAATTTTTATTGGGTTAAGCGGGCTAGTTATATTTTTGAAAAAATTGCTCGAATAGTCCATGTGGTTTACCCAAATTTCACCTTTAGTCTCCATCTTTTAAAATTACAGGTGTAGTCCCCACCTTTTGACATCGTTTAACTCAGATAATCCCTGGAGTGGATGAAGGTTAGATGATCCAATTAAAGTTGTAATTGATTTAAATCAGACCAACAATTTGGAAATAACTTGGCAACTTAACCAAATTTTATCAAAGATACTAATCACAAAACTTGAATTACGTTTCTTAATGGCCATATCATGGTATTTATATAGCTAATCACACCTATTAGACTATAACTGAAATTGTTCAATTAGACATTCCAGTCTAACACGTTTAGGATGCTCAACAACCAATTAAACAGTACATGATAATTATACATGATCATAACTCAATCAACACAGTTTTAATTATCCATAGTATCCACTCCCTGAATCATTTCCAGGCATGAGCACATCTGGTTTGGATTATACAATTCAGAATTTTCAACAGCTAGTAGGGGTGTTCATCGAATCGAATAATGAATTTTTGAATTTTTCAAATAATTCATTTTTTACTGAATTCGTATTCGATTCAAATTCGATTAAAAGCTGACCAATTCGATTCGAATTCGTATTAAATTCGTTTAAGGTTAAGACTTAAGTTATGGACTTTAGTTAGGCTTGGGCTTGGTAATGGGCTAATTTATGACTTAGGTCAAATTCATAGATTAGCCTATATTCTAAAGTTATAGGTGTGTAAATAATTATAAATATAATAAATATGTATTATTTTTATTTGAATTTCGAATCGAATTTAAAATCATAAATTTTTATTCGATTTACTGAACTCGAATTGAATCGAATTCGAATTCTTGATAATCGAATGGAATTAAGTCAAATTTTGATTTTTTCGAATTCGAATCGAATTCTGAACACCCCTAACGGCTAATACCCTATTAGTTTTGGCGGTGGGTCCTTCTAGATATGTTATAAACCACACGTTTATTATCATCTACCATAACCACACGCATTATCAGCTGAAACTGTATATTATTTTTAGCTCCGCTTTGTATACTGGTAGATTTTCAAAATCAATATATTTATACCAAGGCTTCCCAATTATCAAAATGTGTTTATTATTAGTTTTGATTATTAACTGCACATGGCAATTGCCAATGATCTCCAGCCCAATTGGTTTGAGGTGGGAAGGTTTACCTCCTTGGAGGGTTCCTGCCTGGGTTTGGTCTCAGGTTCGAATCTCACGCTCCACCAAAAAAATAACCGCTTGGGTTTGAAAGGAGAAACCCGTATGGTGCTATGGGATTCGATCCTGGGTAGTGGTCGCTTCACAACATAAGATTTACCGCTGAAACACTACTTTCCAAAAAAAACTGCACATGGCAATTATCATCAATATAGAGGTTCATTTAGGTCACATCAAATTAGTCAACGAGTCAAAACAGACAACCATTATAAAAACATGTTAACTAAAAAAAATGGGGCAATTACATATATCCTCCTCCAAACTTCATAAATTACATATATATTCAAGTCAAAATTTTATTTACATATTTTCCCTTCCAAAAAACTAAAAATATCAAATATACCTATTCTATTATTAAGCATCTTATATCATTACATGTTATGATTAATGTAATGATATGAGGGCTTAGTAATGATTATGTAAGAGTATTAGAACACTCGTTTCGGTGAAATCAAGTTGTAGGATGCATGGGAACATTTTGCATGTTACATGTTCTTGGTGTTTATAACTTACTAAGTTGGAAAGATCGTATGAGATATAAGTTGTAGGATGCAAAGAATGTCTTGTATGACTTGTCGTGAATATAGTTTAGTAAAAGAATTGGGGTAAAATAGTTATTTCCAATATATTTTTAATAGAATGAGTATATATGTAATTTATAAAGTTTTGTAAGGGGGTATATGTAATTTAAATTTTAGGTTGGATATATGTAATTAATCCAAAAAAAAAAAAAAAACAAACAGTCTAAATCATGCATAATGCATAACCATTGTTCATGTCCACCACTGATACCACAATTCCACCCTCCATCACTGAGACGTCACACACCCATAACCATTACCCTTAACACCATCCATAGTCATCCCGATCTTCACTACTATCGTGGCCACCTCCACCGTCAACACTGGACAACTTAAAAAGATATAACAAGTAGAACAATCTTAATGTTTGCTATACATTGATTTAGGAATTGTTAGTTTTATTTCTGAATGTTAAGTATTTATAATAAAAACATTAACATGTTTGTTTTATTTTTAAAATGATTTATCTATTGTCTACAAAATACCAAAACATAGCAAACAAAAAAAAATTAATTTCAAAGTATTACAAAGAAAATGTTTTAATAAAAACTTTAGAGAAACTTAAAAATAGTTTAAAATGTTAAGTTTATGTGAACAATATTATAGTTCAAAATGTTAAATATATTAACATAACTCTTGTAAACA
Source organism: Ambrosia trifida (assembly GCA_028751855.1). Taxonomy (NCBI): domain Eukaryota; kingdom Viridiplantae; phylum Streptophyta; class Magnoliopsida; order Asterales; family Asteraceae; genus Ambrosia; species Ambrosia trifida. The sequence continues at coordinate 23,606,920 of CM054131.1, forward strand.
TCTAAGTAAGATTCTTAAATCTTGGGTTATGCATTTTATTCTTAAATTTTACGTAATTATATTCCAAAAACATAAAATACCAAAAACCCAACTGTTAATAAAACCAAAATAACCAAAATCTTAAGATTTTTTTTTTTTAAAGTTTAACACTTCAATTACGATTAGACCAGGTGTAGTGAAGCGCGATTGTGGCGCGATTGGGAAACATAGCACCCCCACACCGCTATAGGGGGCGCTATGGTTCAAATGTGGTTGATGGCGTGATGATTATAACGCTGTGCAACAAATAAACAAACCAATCACATGATGACACCTCACTTTATTCCAACGTATATATTGTAACGGTCGTTTTTTTTAAATGCAACGCTAATATTATGGGTATGGACTTTATATATATATAACATACCACAAACCATATACATAAACACACACAAACCATATACAAAACACACCAATATTTTAAACAAATGGGTTCCCCCGCGTCATCATTCGTTGCCAGGGAATATTACAAAGAGTTTCTAGGCGATGAGAGTGAGTCGACATACGAAGAGTTGGAGCAAGATGCAGTTACGAGTGCGCATTCGCTTGCGTCGAGATATATGGAACAAACTAGTGCACCTACACGTCCAAAACTGTCTAGACAATATTACGAACGAGATCATGAATCGTCAAATGCTCGTTTGATGAAGGATTACTTTGATGAAAACCCGACCTACCCCGACCCAAAGAAATTTAGGCGTCGTTTCCGGATGAGCAAATGTTTATTTCTACGTATTACCAGAGACTTGGAAAACGCGTTTCCTTACTTTCATAAAAATATGGATGCTAGGGGGTGATGGGATTTACCTCTATTCAAAGGTGTACCTCGGCACTGCGTATACTCGCATACGGTAACACGACATATATCAACAACGAGTATTTAAAAATGGCAGAGAAAACAACACGTGATTCTGTGGAGTATTTTTGCCAAGGTACATCACTTTTTTAGAGTAAATTCATTTACCTTTTTTTATATTTAATCTAACATATATATATATATATATATATATATATATTTGTATTTTTTTAAGAAATAGTACAGGTGTACGGAGCTCGTTATCTTAGAAGGCCCACTTAGTACGACTTACAAAAATTTATGAGGTGCATACGAATGAACATGGGTTACCGGGGATGATTGGTAGCATCGATTGTCGACATTGGTTGTGGTATAATTGCCCAACCGCTTGGCGAGGTCAACACACACGTGGTGATCAAAAAGGACCGTCGGTTATTCTTCAAGCGGTGGCGTCAGTCGATCTTTGGGTTTGGTTAGCCTATTTTGGTGTTTCGGGTTCATGCAATGGCTTAAACGTTTTTGAGCAGTCGCCTGTTGTTGAGAATTTCATTTCCGGCAGAGTAGTAAAGGCGTGTTTTTATGCTAATGCAAACTACTACCCGCACGGATACTATTTGGCTGACGGAATATATCAGAGGTATTCCATTATCGTGAAGACGTTCAGTAACCCCTATGATGAAAAAAGGGCACACTTTAAGAAAGTTCAAGAGGCCGCGCGAAAGGATATAGAGAGATGCTTTGGGGTTATTCAACAGCGTTGGCATTACATAAGAAATCCTTGCCGTGCATGGACCAAAGACAAGATGCGAGATGCTATGTATGCATGTATAATCATGCATAATATGATATTAGAAGATGAAGGTAAAGCGATATGTCAAAATTATGTACCGGAAGCCGTTCAGGATCTACCGCAAGCGACAATGGAAGAAAGAATACTCAACGCACATGAACTCGTGACCATGATGTACATGACGCGTTAGCGGCGGATATGGTCCAACATGCTTGGTCGGTTCGGTATATTCCAAACGAAGGTGAAAGCGAAGAGAACGAAGATGAAGAAGAAGACGAAGACGAAGATGACGAAAACGAAGATGAAAATTAATATTATTTGTGTTTTTTATATATATTATTTGTGTGTTTTTAATATTATTTATAATTTTTTTAATATTATTTGTGTGTTTTTAATATTATTTGTAATTTTTTTAATATTATTTGTGTTTTCTTTTAATTATTTTGACAAAATTAATTAAAAAATAAAATAAACAACAAATCACAAACAGGGGCCTTATCTTTTTCTAACTAACACTACACCAAATTTTCACTTCAAGCCCATGCTGACTTAGCTGCCACGTGAATCAATCAGAAACAGAGGCCTTATGTTTTTTCCTTCTCCACTACACATGATCTTATGATTTTACCATAAAACCAAACCAACCCCTCTTTTTTTTTTTTGATCGGCGAATAACTGTGTGGCAACCACCTTTACGGGGCGCCGTGCCCAATAATCGACTACTTGACCTCCAGCAGCCCCCGCCTTCTCCCGATGCATGGAAACCCGAGCCCCACCCGCCCTAAGGCACGACAGTGTTATAGAACTCGGTAAAACCTCGCCGTCCGTCAGGTATGAACCGGCGCCACCCGTATTCGATCTTCACCCGTATACCAAACCATAAATGATGAAAATGGGGATTGAATATTTGACCACATAGGTGAAACCAACCCCTCTCTATCTTAACCAAACTAAATTGTATGTTTAACTTTTAACCCATGTTAACACCTCACCCAAACCCATCCACATAACTAAAGCGTCAAACCAAAGCAAAACACTCTTTACCTTTACCCTCTTCCCCTCTCCCCTAGGGTTTCTTCCTACAACCAGGGTTTACTCTTCACACTCTACACTCCATCCAAACACAACCACCAACATCAATGGAACTCTCTAAAAAACGAAAAGGAGAAGACAACGGCGTCATCTACATAACCCCCAACCCTTCAACCACCACCACCACCACCACCCCTACCACCACCGACACCACCACCACCACACCACCACCCATCCCTACCCTCTCCCCACAAGACGCTAGAAAAATCCTCGAACCCTTTACCAAAGACCAGCTTTTAAACATTTTACAAAACGTTATGCTCCGAGACGTCGCCGTTTTGGACGCTGTTCGTTCCATCGCTGACTCTGACCCTGCCCAACGCAAACTCTTTATTCGTGGGATTGGTTGGGAGACTACTACGGAAAAGCTTCGATCTGTTTTCTCTGTGTATGGAGAACTCGATGAAGCTGTTGTTATTACTGATAAAACCACTGGTATATTATTATTATTATTATTATTATTATTATTATCTTTTTTTATGCTTATTAATAAAGTTTTATTTTTTCATTGATCTAACCTAAACCTCGCACTGATTAAAACATAGGTAAAATTTAGGGTTGCAAATGAGCCAAGCCTAGCCCGAGTTCAATTAACTTATGAGAGCTCGAGCTTGGTTCGGGTTTGGCTCGTTTAGTATTTATTAGTTAATATGTTAAGTAAAAATAATATAAATAATAGGCTTGTTTAGGTAGACGACGGATTGGATAAGTGAAAAGTTTGGCTTGGCTAGTTTACTAAACATCTTTAGATGAGGGTAAATATTGTAAGATATTAATAAAACTAATATTAGTCTATGGCTTGACTAGCTTGACGAGCTTTGCATGCCAGGCTCAAGCTCGGGCTCGATAAGTAAGCGAGCTTTGTTTTAGGCTTAAGCTTGGCTCGGGCTTGATAAGGCTCGGCTTGTTTCGAGTTTTTTTATCGAGCTGGTCTTGAGTAGCTTAATACTGAATAATTGGGACGGGTAATGGTACGGTATTTAAGTATGGTACATGCTTTGGTACAACTTTGTTTTTTTAGTACTCGGCTGGGGGTATCGAATAAGTAAATTTGGTACGAATACCAATACGATACGGGTATCAAATAGGTACACCTACTCGAAATTCTATCTATTGAAAAGAATAAAAAAATAAATGCATTAAAAAAACTATTGAAATTCTATTATACAATTTGGTACCCGTACCTTTTTTATCCATACAGAAATCAATAAAACTGGGTACCGAAACATGTATTGAATGCCCAAAATCGGTACGAGAACGGGTATTTGGGAACAAATCTCATCCTTATGTGCGATACACCTTTTTTTTTTTTTTTTGCTATTGTTATAACTGATAAAAGTTAGAACTGCAGGTAAATCGAAGGGTTATGGGTTTGTTACGTTTAAGCATATAGATGGTGCAATATTGGCTTTGAAGGATCCTAGTAAGAAAATAGATGGGAGAATAACAGTGGCGCAATTAGCTGCTGCTAGGGATAGTGGAAATGTTGATGTGTCGATGAGGAAGATTTATGTTGGGAATGTGCCGTTTGAGATAAGCTCGGAGAGGTTGTTGAGCCATTTTTCGAGTTATGGGGAGATTGAAGAAGGGCCGTTGGGTTTTGATAAGCAGTCGGGGAAGACGAAGGGGTTTGCGTTTTTTGTGTATAAGACGGAAGAGGGTGCACGGAATTCGCTTGTTGATCCGATTAAGAATATTGATGGGAGTCAGGTTATGTGTAAGATGGCTACTGATGGGAAGAAGGGGAAAGTGGGTGGGCCGCAGGGTTTGCCGGGAATGGGTGGAATGCCAGGTGATGCTCCACCGCCTATGCCGGGGTCTATGAATACTGGCTATGGTATGCTTGCTATCTTCTTAGTGAATTGATATTTGTGCTTTGTCAATTAGGACAATAATAGAGAATGTATAGGCTATTTTTTGTTAGTTTTGCAAAGATAACTTTTATTTTTTAGTGTTAGAAGTTAGATACTTAGTAAGTATCATAGAAGCTGATGCGTTTGTAGTTATATTTTATAATTTGAATTACCGATGACTGTTTGCGTTAGTGCTATGTTAAAGGTTATAAGTTTATATTGATGGTGGATTGCAGGAGGGCTACCACCGTATGGTGGGTATTCTAGTGGGCGGCCTATGCCTCATCAAAATCCGCCGATGAATTCTTCGGTGCCTCCAGCAGCTGCTGGCGGCGGCGGCCAGGGTTATGGTAATCAGGGGCCACCTTCTTATGGTAGTGGAGGCTATGGTGGTGGAGGGTATAACAGTGGTGGATATAGCAGTGGCTCACATTACGGAGGTGGGGCTGGTTCTGGGGATTATCCTGGGGTGAATAGTTACGGGTCTTCTATCAGTAGAATGCCCCCAAGCTCAGGAGGGGGATACCCTGATGGTGGCAGTTATGGTGTATCTTCAGGTTATCCAACACAAATGCACCAGCCTCCACCGCCTGGACCGAGGGGTCCTCCTGGTCCGATGTATCATGGTGGGCCTCCGTACTATTAAGGTAATTTCTTGCATTTCTTTCTCTTGTAGATAATTTGTTGAATTGCTTTATACTTGCATTAGTGGTCATCTATGGGCAGACAGCCTGACGTCTCTTGCACATTCTAACGCTGTGGAGTTATAATAGTTGAAACCAGTTTATTTTTTAAACATTCACAGTTGTGTAGTTGTGTTTATCTTTCTAAGGTAAATTTATGAATATTTCCTAAGTTACATTATCGGTCTTTATTAGGAAGGTGCACAATGCACACAAGAAGCACATTCTAACTGTGTAGTTCACTAATATTTTAAATTAGTTAGTTTTCTAACCATCACACTTTTATTTTCTTGACAAATAAACATGGAAGGTGGAAACATCTCGCCATCTTGGTTTTCGATTGCATTCTTTCACATTACAGCCGCTGTACCCACTTCTGATATCCTTTAACAGACGCTTCAAAACCTTCTTGAAAACCAGCCTCAACAAAAAGCATAAGCCATTTTCTAGCGGACCTTAATATATAAGACGTACATAAATAGTACACATTTGTTTTTACCATGCTTACGAAAATGTTTAGCTTTTATGACATATTGCAATTTGCATATATAGGCACCAAAAAAAGTATAATGAGCCAAAATAAAACTGAAAAAGGCTGTCTTCAAATATAAGTGAAGGGGGTATGCAAGTTTCACTTACACACTTTAAGTGTATACATCAATATACGCTTCTGAATATGTTAAGAGAAAGTGTCTACATCAAATATACGTGTGTGAATATATTAAGAGGAGCATACAATTGCGTAACTTGTTATGTCAAAGACTCAAAGAGAAGAACACAACAAACTACCCAATTGTATGCTCTCCTCTTACATATCCCTCCACTTAATTTTTTACAACAGTTTTTAGGTTCATTTTCGCTCATTAAACTTTTTGGGCATTGCATTTATATGTGTAGTATGTCAAAAGCTACACATTTTTCTAGTCCTAGTAAAAGTAAATGTGTACTATGTATGTACTTATGTATCGTTGAACGTTGGCGGGTGGAGTGGTTTTGGAGTTTTTGCCAATGGGTATTAGAAGAGGGTAGAGTGGTCATAAACTTGTAATGGACGAGGATGCAATCGAAGAAGGTGGGAGACAATTACACAATCCATTAATGAAGTTTCAAAGTGGGACTGTGAGAGCAATGAGGGTTTCATTATATCTAGGATCACAAGTGTAATTGGATGTGTTTAAAGGAAAGTATAAGTGATCAGAATGTTCTCACCTTCACAGTAGATGGAATTTACAATGTTTTGTATAGTAGTGGGTGCCGTTTAGCGTCACTCGGAGTGTCATTTTCATAAGATTTTTAATCTTATTTGGGAGGTTGTTTTTTTTTCATTAAAGGAATAATAATATGCTGAATGTCACCCTCTTTATTGTTTCTGGAAATCATATATGATACACAACCATGATACATTGTTAACGAGTCACTTTTGTTAAATTTCTTGGCCTGGGTAGGAACTAAAGCACGGCTGAAGAAGTGCTAGCATAGTATTGCATGTTTGTAATTGTATTACTAGTATATAGAAAATACTAATTCTAATTCCGGATTTAATATGATTACCTGTTTGTTTTTTTTTTTTTCTTATTTACCACTTTCTTATGTGTTCTTGAAAAAGATAGGCTTGTATTATGGATTTATGGTTGATTCGGTTCACTAATATTGTGATTTTGCTTGTGCAGTTGGCTTGTGTTTTTTTTTTAGTTTATTTATTTGCAATAAGGCAGCTTAAATGTTTTATATGACGTCATTGCCCTTGCTTCTTTTATGGGCTAAATGTTTTTTGTGTTAGTTGCTGATCTTTTCAATGAAGTTTCTTAGATTGTTGGTCTCTTGTTTTATGTGATTTTATTTAACAGCAGTCGCAATATAATTGTATTTCTTTTAACTTTCAGGTCATGTTAACATGTCTAAAGAAACACAGATTTTTTTAGTTTATCTTATCTTAGTTTTTTTTTTTTTTTTTTTTTTTTTGTGTAAAGTTGAATTATGTTTGGAGGTTTCAGAACATCTGAATTTATTAAAATTATTAGTAAGATTTTTAATCAAAAGTTTATGTCCTAAAAACACTGATCAAATATGAGATACCATGTTTGATCCAAGATTTTTTAAACTCATGTTTGTTATCTTGGTTATTTTGTTTTTGTTTGTGTTTTTTTTTTTTTTTTTTTTTTTTTTTTTGCGGAACAAGCTAATGTTTTTAAAGTAAAATATACTTTAATATATCCGAAAGCCGTTCTTTTGGCTGTTTTCATTGGTCGTAAGTTTTCTAAAAGCTATGACTACTCACATTTTTTTGTTTGGCTGTTTTTATCGGTCATAGTTTTCTTATGTTGGTAGATTGTTGAATGATGGATTGAGCTAAATGTGGTCCAGGTGTTTTGAGAGCTTGTTGGACTGCTTCGAGTGGTTTAAATGGTTATGGTGATTGCTGATTGGTTGATAAATGGACTGTTGCCGCTATCTGTCTGAGTTGTTTTGTTTCTGCTAGTATTATGCTTTAGATATTGTACGTTTTCTTGATGGAAGGTGTATGAGACATCCGTTAGTATGTGCTTCTTATTAGCTGCTTTAATATATGTGCATTTTTTACTAGAAGTTGTGACGTTCCATCAACTGCAGAATCTTTGTTTTTTTTTATTGCCAAGTTAACCTTCGGTATTTAGTGCTGCTGCTTCTACTTCTATATGCTTTTTTAAACTGGCTCAACTTGAAAACTGTTTCTATCTGTTTGTGTACTTAAAACTATTCTTTCATGCTGAGCTAAGTAAGTTGCTGCTTGTTCTGAATACTGAATCATTTTGTGACTTTTTGTTTTTGTAAAAATGTCTTCAATTTGTAATTCTTTTGTTTGTTGTCATATTAATTACGTAACTGTGGCGTTTATAAACTTAAGTGCATATATCGAAAGCTAAATGCAAATTAGGATATGAAATATCCGATTGAATAAGAGGCTGGAGACTTGGAGGTATCGTTTTAGCATGATCAATTGGTGAAGAAACTTGGTCGAACACAGAACTACCTCTGGTGGGTTGGCTGCTTTAAGCATTAATGTTACACATTGAGGGTTGCAGGATTGGTTGTTAAAAGTCGCAAAAAGTGTTGAATGTAAATTTTTATAAATGGATACTTTTGAATCACAATACTTGTGGTTCAAGACAGGATTGTTGTTCAAATCCGCGTTATATGTACATTCGTATACTCCTTTGAATCTTAAATTTGGTTCAAGACCAGCCTAACAGGATATGTGAAGTTACCTTTAAGTGATAATTGCGGTTTTGTTGTAATTTAAAACTTTGGAGATGATTTCACCAGCTGTTTCTTGATTTTGTTCTACATCTTGCTACAATACATTAAACACTCCTATCAAGTTATCCAAACACGATATCTTCTGTTGCTCGTGTCGCAAGGATTTTGGTTTGTTGGACTTTTTTGGGATCACATTAAAATTGGAATCATAGATTTATGTTTATATTCGTTTGAGGGTTAGTGTGTATAGTATATATTTTTCTATTGAAATCAACATAAACTACATAAACGAAAATTAATATATATATATAGAAAGCATATGATTAAATAGATTTGCATTAAGATAAATTGGAATCCAAAGGTAATATATTAAGGGTATGTTTGGCAAAATTAGCTGGTAGCTGAAAGCTGGAAGCTTTTTAAATATATTTTGGTGTTTGGCAGAGTAGCTGAAGCTTTTAATAAAATTTATAAAATGATCAAAATGGACATAATTAAAAACTTGTAAAGAAGGTTTTTATTTTATTTTTAAAATAGAATGGGTATTTGTGTCAGTTACTAATTAAAAGCTTGTAGCTAGTAGAGCTTTTTCTTAAAAGCTACTACTAGTAGCTTTTCACTATAAAGTTTTTTCTCTAATCTAAAAGCTTCCAGCTTCTTCAACCAAACAAGACTTTTTATTAAGTTAGAGTTTTTTCTTAAAAGCTTGAAGCTCTTAAAAACTCCTTGCCAGACATACCCTAAATGTATTCGACTCGTCTCCAACGTTATAAATAAGACGATTGAGACGGAAAACAACCTAGGGACGAGGTCCACAACTCCACACCCTTTAGCCTTAGACCCATTTAACTGGGTTGGTTTATTCAAGTGACGGTGGTGTTGCGTTGATGTCATCGTAAGATGGTATAGAAACAATTGATGATGCTGGTACATGGTGGTGTAGTTATGAAATGTTGATGTGTATTTTACTGGCAAGATGTCTTGATGGTTAGCTCACGCTACTACTGAGATTCATTAGATTCTATTTGTATTGTGATAGAAACCAGAAAATCAAAAGGCTGATTTTATTGAAATAATATGATAGTTGGCCTGATTCGAGATTGGCAGATCTCCAAATACAAGAACACAATAATCAAAACATCTTAGACATGAAAAACTAGAACATGAAATGGAATACTTAAATGAAAAATAAAAGAGTTACTTTCTAAACTTCAGCTCCTAAATTCAGAATTTTAACTTTGACTCACTATTAACAGGTTCTTATCATATTGTCTTCTCTTGGTTCTCCTACTATGTTATTGTAGTCGATCTTGTGTTTATCAATGCACGAAACACCTTGTGATCAACCTACATTTCATACAATATACGGTGCTTGTACACTTGGTTTAAAAAGCGTGCCTGAGGTGCGTCTAGGCGTGAGGCGCAACAAGGCACATACTTCGGGTTTTTTCGCTCTGTGCCTTGAGGAAATATAGGAAGCGCAAAAAGACACTTTTTTTTTGGATTTTTCTGGGCTTTTTTGGCCGGAAGCGCGCGTCGCTTGTACATATGATAATTTTTTTTTCCAGCAACATGTACATTGGGTTGGTAAAATCATATAAAAACATATATAGCCAATATTTTGAGCAGGGGAAGTTAAAACCCTATAGGGTATATATGGGATATATAAAAAATTATACAAATAACTTGCGTCTAGGATACGAAAAGCGATATATGGGATATATAAAAAAATTATATAAATAACTTGCACCTCGGATATGAAAAGTCCACTGCTTTTGCGCTTTGCGCCTCGATTTTACACCCCATCGCTTTTATGCGCTTATCGCTTTTTAATACCACGATCATACATGGTCTCACAGTTGCTATGCACATACTATTTTAAGGTCAATCGAAGACCTTTTGACCTAGGGTTATCATCCACTCGATTTTTTAAGTATATACATAACTAGTATATGCACCCGCGCTACACGGCGGGCACCTAAGTTTATCGTAGTTGTAGTCGTAATTTGTGGTAACGTTGACCTACTAGGAGTGTTAAAATTTGTAACGTAAAAATCAGGGAAAGAATACAATGTGTTTAAACACTAATATAAAGTGTAAAAAAATATAAAAAAAAAAAGGAAAACAAAAAGGATGGGAAAACAAAACAAATTGGTTTTGAAAGCCCATAATGGAAAATAAAAAGAACATCAAAAAAAGGCTGAAAAAAAAAGAACTGAATTAAACAATAACAAAAAGAAATAAAAAATACATTTTTGTAATTAGGAATGAATTAGACTTGCCACTAATAAGTTTCGAACCCAAGTTCACACATTTTGCAACGCTTGTCTATACCAGTTTGCGAAAGGGAACTTTATTGTTAGTTTTAGTAAGAAAGTATACTCAATATCACAAAATTATGGTGGTGCAGTAAGAAAAATGGTCCAATCACTATGTCCCAAGTGGCTGAATTACCCAATAATGATATAGAATTGTAATTAGTTTTATTTGATACCTAATTATTGAATATGCAATTTCGTAATTTTATATCGAGTAAATAGCTAAAACCGTTCCTGTGGTTTGGTAGTTTTTGCCAGTCCAGCCCAAATTCAAACTAATTGTCAGAACAACTCAGTAGTTTCATGAGATCCGCCAAAACAGTCCAATTATTTAACGGAGTTAACCGAACCCAGTTAAGTCAGGGGTAAAATTGTCCATTTACCTTCTGAGCTCTTTATATGCCCCTGACTCTAGTCCAGTCTGTTTTCCCTCTAATTTGTTCCCTCCACAGCAGCTCCTTTCCCTCCATAAACCTTCCACAAATGGAAAATCATGTTCGAAAGAAGAGGAAGATGACACAATAGGTTTGAACTAGGGAAGAGGAAGTCAATCTTGAAGAACTCTACGGTAGGGCAATCGATCCAAATTCTTACACTCAAACCCCATGTTTGTTATACCCGTAATGATCATAATATGCAAGCTCAAAATTTGCTTAACAATCAACAATGCAGGTCACTCTCCCGAAAAATTTTCTCTTAAAATTCATCATGGCGGGGAATTTACTGATCCAGAGCAACTAAATTTGATGTACCTTAACATGAAGGTTAACTACACCAATGAGGTGAACTCTGATTATTTCTCTATAATCACCTTGTATGACATGCTGGTGGAACTTGGTTTTTGTGAGGATGGCGAGTTTAGGTTTCACTATAGGCTGCTATGGGAAGACTTGGAACTGGGTTTAAGACAACTGTTAAATGACAGTAATGTGCACGTGTTGAACAAAATTGCTTAAACTGAGAAATCAATTGATATATATGTTGAGCATATTGATCGTGACTATGATGCATTAAAAAACAGAGTTGTCTTTCATCAGCTTTGGCATGAGCAGGTTCGGCAGCAGCTTGAGGATGATCCTTTTGAGCAGGTTGAGAATGATCCTTTTGAGCAGGTTGAGCATGATGACCCAATTCTAGATATTGATCCAGATTATGACATCCAGAGAGAGATTATCATGAGTGGTACCATGATCCATATGAAGCGGAGTATGATCCATTACATTCTCCCCACTGTTCGGATAATGATTGTCATTGGAAGTAGTATAGGTGTGTTAGTAGGTTAAGATGGTCTGTACTTTAGTCTTTTGGAATGATAAACAATGGTAAACTGATGTCTTGAACTTCAGTCTTTTGGTATGTAAAATGCGGTTTGGCTATACATATGTGTGCATATCTGCTTTGGCTACATATATTAGTGCAGTTGTTGACCCATTTAATGCATATGATGTTGACCCATCTATGCAGTTTTGAACTTGCACAAATGTGTAGTTTTGGTAAATAGGAAATGTGCAGTTTTGATCAAATGTGCAGCTGCACAACTTCCTATTCTTCAGCTTGCAAAGGGGTCATGGGTCAGCTGCACAAGTGGTAAATATGCAGCAATTGACTTGATCAACCCAAATGGGCCACACAGCAGCAGATAGCATATAGCGTATAGCATGAGGCTGCACAAAGCTACTGCACATATCTATCACACATATGCACTATTGAAGTTGCACAAATCTTCTGCACATATGCACAAATCTACTGCCAACATAAAACAACATAACAGAACATACAAATGTGCATATGCACCCAACATATTCATAACATTCAAAAGTCAACATATCCAAATACAAAAAAATTATAACAAAAGAGCACATAAACTATCAGTATAACTCAAATAATCAAATCAACTACATAAACTAGAACAAACCATAAACATGACCTACTAACTAGAAACACGTGTTCCACTATCTTTGTTCGTCTTCTTATTGCAAGTTCTCTTATTCTTCTTCGACTGACCATACCATAACCTAACATCCCTCATTAGCAGACATTGGTGCTCAATGTTTAAGGATTTCATAATCCATGCACCTTGAGATTTGTTGTTTTCAATGTGCAAAACCCAATCGCATCTACCCACTTGGGGACTGATGGCCTTACACACCACACGAAAGGTGACATTGTCATTCGTATCAATAACTAATTGCCTCCTGTCAAACACAACATGGTTTTAACAACTGTCTCGATATCGTCTTTACATCTAAAGGCTTGACCAAGATAAAAAGGTGGATCTCCAATTTGATCATAATCAATCAAGCTCTCAGAGTTATCAACATCAGAACTGGTTATGGAAACTTTATCAGTCATCCTAAAAATTGGACGATTGCATCTGCAACATTATCAGTACTCTATAATTGTTTTCATTCACACTACAATGTAAATCAGTACATTATCTGAAGCAATACATACATACATACTAAACCCTAAATCAGTACATGCATATCTAAACCTTAAATAACTATACTATATTATAATGCATAAGGGAAGGGTAGTTTAAGATACCCAAAAGTTAAAAACTTATTTTTCATTAATAACCATGAAATGTGGGTAAAATAGTCATTCACATATTATTTACATTTTAATACTCTATCTTATATACATTTTAATCCCTTAAACTTTACATAACTTTACTTATTTAAAGTATAGTTAAACTTGTTTTCCTTATTTTAAGCAAACTATCCCCTATGATTTTTAAATAGTCATAATTTTTTTCATACACTGATACTTTTATAAAAAAAATTATATCATAATAATGAGCATTTTATTATCTTTAATTTGATTATAGTATTGCTATTTTTATTTTAAAAATCTTTGTGTGCTACATGATTAACAATATCTAGCAGTGAGCAATAACTAAACCGTTCACCGAAGACAAACCAAAAAATAGACAAAACTGAACCAAAATCTATTGAAAACTGAAAACATCCGATTTAACTATCGTTTTCTTTTTGTACCATTAGTTAATCAAAATTAGTTAAATTGAAACAAACTCATTTATATATTCATAACAGCGTGCCCACATGATGTGGTAGGGAAAAAAGACACTTCTAATGGTTCATGGTTGGGTTAAGTTCAGTTCGGTTATAAGCCTTAACCGAAACAAAAATCGACATTATTGGTTTATCGATCTTATTAACCAACCGGTTAATTAGTTCAATCTATTTGGTTAGATTGTCGTTTTTAGTTCGGTTTAGTTAATTTTTCTTAGAAGCACATTGTGACACCCGGCAAATTCTGGTTAACAACGCTGTCTAGATTAAAGTCTACCTTAGCGAGTCACGCGTATATTATACTTAACTGGGTTAGTTGAGTCGTGTTATGGTTCGGGAATTGTTAGTTTAGTATAGAGGATCATTAGATGTCAGTCCTTAACCAAGTGTACAAGGGGTGATGATTCGTAGAATCGTCAGAGCTTAGGGAACATACAAGTCTCGAGTCCCGGGAATTGGTGAATGAGTGTGAATGTGTTTGTTTGCAAGTATTATGTGTTTACAATCATTATGTGACTTGTCGGTATGTGAAAATGTGTTAACATATGTTAAAACGGGGTTTAACGCGCAAAGTACGCAGAACCAACCCCTATAGGCGATTAGGGAGGGCTAATCGCCTATAGGGGAGGTGAGTAGGGATCCACTATGGGCGAGTAGGCCCTAATCGCCTATACTATAGGCGATTAGGAGCCCTATTCGCCTGATGCTGCTGCGTACTCGCCTATAACGTGCTGGATGACTAAAAACGACTATAAATACAATACTTGACCTCCTAAACTTCATTATAACAACCCTAGTCGTCCCACAACTCGTCCCAACACACACACAACCTCTGGAACACGATTTTGGATCAAAACACAAGATTTCAAGCCTATTACATCAATCTATCATAAATCTAAGGTGTGGTTTTCATTCATGCAATCTTTAATAATGTTTTATTGAATCCCTAATGGTCCAGACCTGTTTATAAACGTATGTGTCTTCTGAAATTCGTTAATAATCATTGTTAATTGGATTATAGATATTATGCATGTTGTATGTGTGTTTATAATTAAAAGCTAGGGTTTTTGTGATTCAAGAAGGATTATTAACATAATATTAAGGTAGTTACAGATTGATGATGATAGCATGTTGATGAAATCTGAGTAATTGTTCATTAGGGTTACGGTTATGCATGTTAATGTGATGTTTGATGCTATGTGTATTGTTTTTGGGATACATGGTTGCATGCAGGGCTGATAGAACGAGGTTAAACGAAGGATTTTGATTGAAAAATGTTTGATATGGTTGTTTGATTGATATTTGATGTTTACACACGTTCTGGATTTGATTTGGAGTGTTAAACGCGCGAAAAACCGGAAATGCTGGGCTATAGGCGATTAGCAATCCTAATCGCCCATGCTATAGGCGATTAGGAGGCTATTCGCCTGATAGGATGCCCTAATCGCCTATAGCAGGGGCGAATATGGGCCTAATTGCCTTTACTTCATGCATTTACGATCCTAATTGCTAGTTAAGCCCTGAATTGCATGCCTTACGACGTAATCGCCTATAAACTCATGATTTGCATACCGCATGACCCTAATCGCCTATAGTATAGGCGATTAGCCTTCCTAAATGCCTGTTGACCCACGTAATCACTAGTTGACTTTTCCTAATCGCCTGTACTGCTGCTGTAAGTGTATTTTGACATTCCGAGACCCGATTGGACACCTAGGAACATGCTAGGAACCCCGTAACATACCTAGTAACTTAGTAACATGTGCTCGGACTTATTTACGTGATACTTGAACTACGTGTTACAACTTATTGGATTTTAACGTATGTTAAGTGTGATTGCATAATTGTATGTTTGAGAGTGCAAGTATAACACGGGGAGTCTTGGGTCACCAATGGGATGTCGAGTCTTGTACATTGGGTTAGTTTAACAGTCACAGTGTTTTCAAACGAACTTGGTTATGGTCTGGACATCTAGGGACTAACTAACCTACGGGTTATTAGTCTAATTACTTGTAACTGTCACATGTTAGGTCGCCGTCTTACGGGACTAGCATAGCTTGTTGATTTTATTCGTATTACGAAGTAACGCAACCTAAGGTGAGTTTACGGCCCCTCTTTTAACTGGTTTCACTTTTTGGGGAAGAAAACATGTGTTAAACTTATGTTTTGGTAACAACTGTCATACTATGGGTTTCTATGGTTTACTATACGATCTTTGGAAGTCCCGGGGGAAACCATGAATGTGCGGGTTAGCACAACGGGGAAATGTGAATAGATCTATTGGGAGTAACCAACCCCGCTCGTCGGCTTGGAGGGCCGGGCGAGTGCATATTGTCTCAAACAGGAACAGGTTTACTATTCGGGCATAACATCTGGTTTGCGAGTTAGTAATGGTTTTCCAATCGTAGATGTAACAAAACATACGCCTAGCTAGCGTACTTGGTTTACAAATTGATATAGTATGGACAGGTTGAACTTGATACTTTGATTACAAAACCTGTGAACTCACCAGCATTTTTGTGCTGACGTAACTCTTACATGTTTTCTCAGGTCGCTAAGGTAGCACTACGGAACTAGGGCGCACGCGTCTGCACGGCGTCTAGTTAGGATTGCATGGTTTTCAAACATTGAATAATTTGGTTTACTTTTGGATTATGTTTTGAGAATAAGCTTCCGCTGTAATTGGGGATTTAAACTATGTTTTTGAAATTGCATATGTTCATTTAGACTTGTTTATTGTGATCGTCGACTTGGATCCTGGTTTGTCATGCGCCTCGCGGTAAAACTCTGCAAGTGGATTTTGAGGGTGTGACACACATGAAATAGAGGTATAAATACATGTAATGGATGTATAAAAGATATAAATGTATGAATGGTTCAGCTTCGGTTTATTAATTTCGGTTCAACTTAGGTTAATTCAGTTTTGGTTCATTTTCAGTTTGGTTTTTACGTTTTTGTTCAATTTCGGTTGAGGGTTCAATTATTGGCCACCCCTAGATATTGTTAATCATGTAAAAAATCAAAATTTTAATTAAAAGTATATTGCAAATTATACTTTAATATGGTTTGAAGCTGGGTAGATAGGTTTTTGAATTGTAGTGACCATAGATATAGAAGGAGTTTTGAAATTTTAAAATTTGAAATTTGAATAATTTATCCTCGCCACTTATCCCACATTTTCTCTATATTTCCTTCAAAACCATCTTCTTTGTCTCTGGCTTAACGCAAGCTCTATACCTCGCTACAGAGTTCATGGATTATGTTGAATAGTAATTTCCAGCTAATATGTCATTTTTGTCTTTGTAGTTTTTTAGATCTCAGTCCATTGAATAGTGATTTTCAATACATCATCACCAAGCTCACTTCTCTCATGTTCCAGTAGTGTAACCATAACATCCCAATTGTCAATTGTCAGCCACTTAACCGTTTGATTCTCCTATGTTTAATATTGTAGCTGGTTGAGAAATTTGTGATTTCCCATTATATGAATCTTTATTTTGAGAATAGACTTACAAAGTTGCATTTTTTGACAGTTTCAAATGTGTTTATTCATCTTGATCATTGGTTTAAATAAACAAAAGTTAAGTCTTGACTTTTGAGTATTTTAAAATGCCCATATAAAATATATTACATATAGTATAGATATCTATAGGTGAGAAATAATTGGACATTTAACTGAAACTGAACCAAAAACAGAAGAACTGAACCGAAAGCAATTGAAAAGTGAATTAACCAAAAACCAAATTAACTTAAAATCGGTTATTGTGTTTTGTACACTTAGTTCACCAAAATCAACCAAACCGAAACAAAACCATTTATATATTCATATATTTTTAGCTTTTATACATAGGTCTGTTAACGAACCGAACAAACATGGTTTTCGTGTTTGTTTATTTAATTTTAACTGAACACGAACACATAATCAAACAAATTTTCGTGTTCATGTTCGTTCATTAAGAAATTTGTTGTGTTCGTGTTCGTTCGTTTTAAACCTAAACGAACAGTTCATGAACGAACATGAACGGACGTTCACGAACATAATAAATGTGAACAATTTTGTATTACTACAAAACCCAATTACTAATTGGTTATATATTTAAACCTGTAGCTAAAGCTCAATTCATGTTTATATTTATGTAAATATAACAATGAATGTAATTAATAAACTTAAACGAACATAAATGGACGTTTACGAACATAAATGAACGAACACAACGTTTGTTCATGTTCCTTCATTTAACTAAACGAACAAGTTTTTTTGTTCGTGTTTGTTCATTTATTTATTAAATAAATGGCATAAACGAACTTCCCGCCGAACAAGTTCATGAATGTTCGGTTTGTTTACAGGCCTATTTATACCTCTATTTCATGTATTTATGCCTTTATTTCATGTATTTCTAGGCAAAAAAATTAGCCAAAGTTTAGTTTTTGTTATTCACTAAAATTAACTAAACTGGACTAAAAACCGATAATCTACTAATACTAACCGAACCAAGGAACTGATTGTTTAATAAGAATGATTAATTGATGACTTTTATTTTAGTTTCGGTTGAGGCTAATAATAGAATTGAACCGAACCATACACACCCTTAGAAGTGTTTGTGTTCCCCGCTGCATCGCGCGGGCACTCTACTAGTTACATTAATTGAAGCAGTAGATACATACATGCCTAAACGCTAAATCAGAAGAAGCAGAAGATCACCTGCAGAAGACGAGGTGCTGTTTGGCGCTCACTTGTAGAAACGAGCTATTATGGAGGGTTTATGGAGGGAAACGAGCTGCTATGGAGGAAAGCAGTGGAGGCAGCTGGATTTTAAGGAGCTCAGACGGTAAATGGACAATTTCCCCTGACTTAACTGGGTTCAATTAACTCCGTTAAATAATTGGACTGTTTTGGCGGATTTTGTGAAACTACTGGGTTGTTCGGGCAATTAGTTTGATTTTGGGCTAGACTGGCAAAAACTACCAAACCACAAGGACTGTTTTGGCTATTAACTCTTTTATATGAGGTGAAAGAGAAGCATAACCATGAACTTAAAGCATTCAGATCAAGTTTTCAATCTATATCCATCAAATTACACTAAAAATTACTATATAATCTCTCTTTTTAATTAAATAATATTTTATTATATTTTTATGAGTTCCTTTTTTCTCTCTCCTCAACTTACAACCACTTTCGAAAAATATTAAAAAAATAAGTGAAGGGGAACAATGTCACCTCAAATATACAGACGAATAGTTACATTTTCTGTCTCCACTCATAATCAATTTTTAAAATATGTAGAAATCACCCAAAAAAATATGCAGGACTTGCTATGAATGCTCTTATACTTCAAGTAAGTTTACTTCCATTACATAATTAATCAAAAGTAAAACATAGCAAGGAAGCTAGTAATTTAAATCTGGAATGCAACAACTTTTTCTTTCTTGAAACATTGAATTCTTAAACTACACTTCCAATTTGATCATTAGAATATCACTACTTTGGACAAAGATGTAAGAAATATCTTTATTATTTTACTACATTGTCGTTAGGGCCGTTGGTTAAACTTTAAGATAATTAACAAACGGTTAAGCTATTGGGTAAGAGGCTCGCATGGCAATTCCACACAATCCTCCTGCGAAATTCACATCCCGCTGCATCTTTATATATCCATTATGACCCCAAGCAGGACCCCACGAATTCTTCACTAGCCAATACTTTATGCCCTCGTGTACTCCATACCCAACCACTGTAACACCATGAGTTAAATTTGTTCCACAATGCTTTGTTAAAATCCCACTTGAGTAGTACCCGAATTCATGACAAGTTACATCTACAGCAACTGATACTGGTTGTTTAGACACAGCCATAAGCAATGCTGTTTCATTGTTGGCCGGTACCTTTTCATAACCAGTGATGGTGGCTACGCGAACCGTTGCCTTAGTGGTGTTGCATGTTTTCTCTACTGCATGGTATGGGTAATCATTTTCGGTATTTATCCCATTTTTCGCAATGTATTCAAAGGCATTTTCAAAATATCCTCCAAGACACCCTCCGTTTCCAATTCGGTTACAATCTACAAGCTGTTGCTCAGATAGGGACAACAATTTACCTGTCGTAAGTTGAGTAATTCCTTCCACCGCCGCGATTGCAGTAAAAGCCCAACAACATCCTATAAACATGGTAAAACCGTTACAGTTACATTGCAGGTTCATTTGGTATTGGATATGCTGAATAAAAAATTGAATGTTGGTCAATAATGAACCAAAAGTCAATGGTCAAACAGTCAACACTAACTGGAAAGTCAAACTAAGTCAGAAAGTCAAAGTGTACAAGAAGCATTTTTGTGTTTCAAAGAAAGATATTATGTTAGGAAAACCATTTAGTATATTTCGTGACTACTGGCTACAATTTACCGTGTCTTTGGTTTGAGTGATAATGAATGTACAGATAGAAATATATGATTGGTTGTCTTTATTTCTTTCAATTGGGCTCGGATTAGGATGAGTTGGACTTGTAATATTGTTTTGTTAGTTTATTTGGGTCGTTTGAGGTCTAAATGGGCTTTAGGGAAGCTTGGGCTCGGGCGTTGTTGTCACTTGCGATTATTTACAACAATAAATTAAAAATAGTTAGATTTCATTCCATAATTAATTTTCCTTCAGTATATCAAGGGAGAATTTTTAAACCAAATTTTTATTCATTATTACATTAATTAATAAAATTTTGTTTGGTACCATCCCCTTTACCAAAATAAATGGCATGATTATTTACAACAATAAATTAAAAATAGTTAATTTTTGTTTTCGCCCCTAAGCTTTCTCCATTTTAACTAGTCTAGTCTAAAATTCTATTTTTTAACAGATCCATGCCTAAGGTTTGCATTTTATAATGCTTTTCGTCTTAATGACTAACTGAGTTTGTTTTTCTGTTAAGTATTGGTTAATTAACCAAAATAACCCTAGTGACTAAAATAGAAGTTACTTTTTATATTTAACTATTATATATTATATCTTATATATAATAATGACATACTATATGTAGGGTCAAGATCGTGTATAAGGTGTTTTTTTTTTGTGAGAAGTGTGAGAAGTATTAAAAATTGATACTTAGGCATCAATTTTTGAACTTAGTCGTGATGTTTTGGATTGTTTTGCCTATAAAAATACCAAACATAACAATTAAAAACCGAAAACAGTGTATTTTAGGCTTAAAACTTAAAACACCATGCTAAGAACATTAGCAGTGTCTTTTAAGCGTTAAGTAGTGTGTTTTAGCTGTTTTTTTAAATTTAATGACTATAATACATTGTATTGTGTTTTAGATTGTTGTGTTTGGTGTTTTTCAAGTTAAAACAACCTATAATATCATTCCTAAATCCAAAACATGATGTCTACATGTCAATTCTTAGTCCTTCTCACACTTCTCACGAAAAATGTACTTTGTACAGGATCCTAAACCATTATATGTATATGTATATATACTATATATAAGTTTATTATACAAATATTATGTAATAAATAAATAGTTAATTTGTTTACATATAAATATTATATATATTATTATAGATATAAGATATTTATATATTTATAAATATTATATATATACATAAATATATTATGTTCCATATATTTAGTTCTATTCTATTATATTATACTACATTACATAAATTATAAAAATATTATACATATATATAAGAAAGTTAATTCTTTTATATATAAATATATTTTATATATACATATATATTCTAGATATTATATATTTATATAGTATATTTATATGCTAGAGAGACACTATAAGCGCGTAATCACAATACACAGAAAGTAAATTAGTGTTATGTATATTATTTTTCTATACAAAATCATGTCCGAATAATTTAAAACACCATGCAAATATATATATATATTATTTATATATACATATATAAAATATAATATATAGTATATAATATATAATTTTTATATTCAAGAAGTAACTTTCATTTTAGTCCATGGGGTATTTTGATCAATTAACCACTACCTAACACAAAAAACAAACTTAGTTAGCCATTAGGACGAAAAGCGTTAGAAAATGCAAACCTCAGGGTTGGATCTATTAAAAAATAGATTTTTTGGACTAGACTAGTTAAAATAGACAAAACTCAGGGACGAAAACGGAAATGAACTCAATTAAAAAGTAACAATTTTTTAATCTACACTAAATAATAAAAGAAAACACATGAGGGACACATGACACTCCCTCATGAATTCTCTCATTTTATTATTTAATACATTAAACTCAAATGTAATTATAATAATTGATATGCAAAACCATCATATAAATTTATTAAATTAAATTTTAGTAATTATATTAATAATCATAGTTGTAACTGAAATCATTAATAAAAGAAAACACATGATTCTTTTTATATAACATATTTATATTTATGTATTATTAACTTTGAATTTAAATCATGTACCTTAAATTAACCCCTTTTAAAAAAAATTAATCTGTTATTCTAAGTTTATTAATTTTGTTACAATATTTGACAAATGATTATTAAGTTTTATTATTTTGGTCATTGTTTTAGATGTTAAACAATGTTTAGCAAATACATATTAATTTTAAATGCTTAAAATAGTTCAAAAGTCAAATAAACAAATTAATAATAACACAATGCAATTAGTCAAACTTTTTTGCGAGACTTTTATATTGCTCAAAACAAATAAATAAAATAAATCAATCAACATTAATCGATTTTATCTATAGTAATAAAAGACAGCACATGGAGTACATAGAACTCCATTATAAAGCCTCCCATTTTATTATTTCAAACAATACATTTATTTTAATTTGTTTCTTTATTTAACAATTATTACTTATTCAGTTTTTATTTGTTACAATTATAATTATTAATATAATTACTGGAATTCAGTTTAGTGTATATATATATATATATATTCTATGTTTTTGTAAATCAATTAATATAATTATATTTTAATACAAAATTAGAAATAAATTAATAGACATAATTTGAAAATTTTTATGAACTAACAAAAGTAATCTTTATTAAAAATTATTTATTTTTTAAGATAATGTATTTATATATTATTAAATTTAAATCGTGTACCTTAAAAACGTGTTTTTAATATGTGGTCTTTCACTCTAAGTTTAAAACTACATTTCTTACAATATTCTAAACAAATAAAATAAAACAAATCAATCCACATTAATTAAATATTTGATTCAATACAAAACTAAATATGTTTGGCTATTTTCGTATTATAATAGCTTGATATATAAAATACATTTTATATATGAAAAATCATTAATTGAAATCTTCATTGACTTTGTTTTTTCAAGTTACTTCAATAGAGAAATGCAATATCTAAACAGTCTGTGACACCCCAGGAAAATCCCACATCGGCCGTGGCTAGGAGAGATCCTTGGTTCATAAGTAATATTCTGCCTCTTAAATCACCAACGCGTTTTGGGGCTTAATGTTAGTGGATGAGAGGAGAACTCCATAGTTAAGCGTGCTTAGGTAGGAGAAATTTCAGGATGGGTGACCTCCTGGGAAGTCTCCACTTGGGCACCCAAAAACAAATCCGTGAGCTCTGGATGGGCAAAGCGGACAATATTGGTGATGAGAGGGGCGGGGTGTTACAGATGGTATCAGAGCCACTCCTGTGCCGTTCGGGATGGTGGGTGCATACCTCATCAGGGACGATGAGACTCTAACCTCATCAGGGACGATGAGACTCTAACGGGGGGTGAATGTGACACCCCAGGAAAATCCCACATCGGCCGTGGCTAGGAGAGATCCTTGGTTCATAAGTAATATTCTGCCTCTTAAATCACCAACGCGTTTTGGGGGCTTAATGTTAGTGGATGAGAGGAGAACTCCACAGTTAAGCGTGCTTAGGTAGGAGAAATTTCAGGATGGGTGACCTCCTAGGAAGTCTCCACTTGGGCACCCAAAAACAAATCCGTGAGCTCTGGATGGGCAAAGCGGACAATATTGGTGATGAGAGGGGCGGGGTGTTACACAGTCTTTGCATTACTAATTCGTTTCAATCTTTATTTTCAGGCTATTAATTTATACAATCTTTTTTTATAATACAATCAAATTGAACCAATAAATGTCATTATGTTTAAGGACCTTGATGTTAGAAAAAAAAATGATTATACAATCAAGGTTAGAAATACTTTGGCTTTGAGGAATCTTGAAGTCAAATTCAAAAATGAACAATACTCGATTGGGATGGTTTAACGGATAAGGAGATACTTTTAAATTAATTCCATTTTTTATATCTTAGCCTAAACAGATTTACATTTATTACTTTTTTATTTTTGTTTTGTTTTGTTGTACGTGCAGTCTACAAGGTAATAGCTGTGTATGGAAGATATATTTTGGAATGTTTGAAAAAAAAAATTATGTGAATAAAAATGTTTTTTACAAGAAATCATTTAGGGGTTCATGAATATTTAATATTTTTTCGGTTGTACAGGAAACTTTTTTTATTTTAAATAAAATATGTAATCTAATTTTTCTTAATTATATTTTAAATTCATATATAATATATATAACTTATATATATATATATATATAACCTAGTGTCTATTATAAAAAAATATGTTGTTTTCTTACCACATACCGATTGGCTCTTGACTTCTGTAACCGCTCCTTCCTTCCTCCAATCCAATCTACTTGGCACTTCACTCACACTTTCATATTTAAAAGATGTTGATGGAGGTAATTTCAAATCGTTTGAATTCTTGAGCCCATGATTATAGGCCTTGAATTCCTCCTTTGTTCGGTCAGCAAATTGATTGATAGCCAACTTGTATGACCAATTTCCAAACGAGTTGAATGATTCTATGAATTCAAAGTTTTTCGTGAATATTTCGAAGCGCATTTCCTTCTCTGCCTTAGTTTTGTATACACGATCATATTGAGCCATCCATAGATCATGCTTTTGTGATAAGTATGCCTTACTCAGAGTTCGTGATGTTATTTGACACACCCACATTACAAGAATAAGAAGGATGGAAGGAATTAGTATTCTCTCACGTGACAAACCCATGGATTACTCTTGTTATGACTAATGGTAACTATTTTGTTACAATTGAGGTGTATACATAAATCTTTGTGAAGTAGTCTTTATATACTAGTAACAATGCTCTATCCTAGAATCTATATTTGTGGAATCTTGGTTATTATTTGATATAGTGGGTTGGCCCGCGCGATGCGGCGGGTATACAACCTCTAATATAACGCTACTATATGCAATCTAAAAGACACGTTAGACTATAAGAAGTGGAGGAGGGAAGAGGGGCGAGATGCGCCATATAGCACTTGTGGGGCCCGTGTTTGAAAGGTGAAAACATGGCAAAAAAGCAAAACTGAACCCATAATAAGTTGACATCAAATAAAAAACTGAACAAACTGGAAAAGAAAAAAAAGCAAAAAGGCAAAACTGAACCACTAATAACTAAACTGTCTGAACACACTGATCAAAATTAAAAATCAACAAAGTGAGCCATGAACCATTAATTAACCGATTAAACTTTCAATAGAAGAAAATCATAAATAAAGGAATGTGCATGAACGCATGTTGATACATAACATGATGAACTTACGGATTTTAAGCAAATCCAGCATCATTATAGCTTGTGATTGAAATTCATAGATTTGGAGGATTCTTGATTTATGTTTGTTTGCGCGATGCTAGGGGGGTTTAACTTGTAAAAAAGTCCATTAGGATGAAATTTAGAGTGTCAAATCTTGCACATGTCATCATATAATTGGTTCTTGTATATGAGATAGTCTTTCCTTCCTTCCCTTGTAGCCTGCAACTTTTTTAATAGCAGCTTCTTGACTTGCTCTCTTTTTCTATATTTAAGATTATAAACTATTTTAAATATTGTATGCAATCATTAATAATAGGATTAAATAATTGTATCACCAAAAATTCCAACTGCACTACTTCGTAATATGGCCATTCGAAAACATGTTAAAATGCAAACCAGTTGATTACTCATTATCATTTTCATGTTTTTTACATCAAAGTTCTTAACAAAACAGGAAACATAACTATGTATACATAAAAATATACTCACCTCCTACAGAGAATGATGACGGAATATCCAGATTTCAAAAGTATCTGCACATCATAAAAGAAAATCCATATTATCTTATGTATAGAATTCATGAAATGGAATAGAATTTGTTATGAATGATTAATATAAATAAAACACAATCAATGAATAATTGATTAGGAAAGCTCTTCATATGGCCTAAGAGGGAAGGTGAAGGGAGTTAGGGGTACTATAGGAATGATATTTTAGTTTTTAACTAAAAACAAAAGATAAAATTACTATACTAACCCTCTAAGTGTCTTAATTGTCCCCAATATGCCTATAATACCCTTATGAAATAAGCTTTATTCTCTTATACTTGTTGCTTTAAAAATTGTACCCATGTCAAAATTCCAATATGGTACATCACTCCTCCTTTATAATGTATTATAGATAGTCATTAATTCACTATCATAAGAAATATTTTGAGAATACATTTTTTTTTAAAGACTTAGTTCAGTAGAAATTTTTGTACAACCTTAACCTAGCAGTTCTAAGTTTGAATCCCTACCCACACACGCGTGTCCTTCTTGCCTCAACTCAAACCGTTACAGGGAATTTTTTTGTGGTGTGCATGAATCAAACCTGTGACCTACCCTCAGGATGAAAACTCTAAAAAAAATCCACCCTACCTCAAACCAGCCGGATATCATTGGCTATTTTGATAATAAATAAAACAAACTAGATATTAATGTCACTGCTACAATAGCAAGTTAATTAATAATAATTAAAACAAACTAGATATTAATGTCACTGCCACAATAGCAAGTTAGACTTAGGTACGTTGGTATGTTTAAAATAGGTAATGATAGTATTTCCTCAAATAAACCATGAATCATTAGTATTCCCATTTATTTCATTAATTCACTAAACTAAAGATAAAATAAAAGAAACGCCAATTATTTGTTTATCTCTTTTTTTTAGCGATCAATAAATCAAACCCGAGCACTCTTGGGACACCCGCCAGACAAATCGAGTAGTCCGAGAGTAACCTGAGTTGTCAAACACCAATTCCGGGAAAAACCCGGTAATCCATCCCCTCGTATGCACGATGATGAAAATACCGGTAAACCGTCTGGCTTAAAAATCGAATCTAGGATTCCTCGGGTCTTCTATTATTGCCCACCAGTGTCTTTATCACTATAGTGCAATGGTATTGGAGATTATTTGTTTATCTCTTTTTTTTAGCGACCAACAAATCAAACCCGAGCACACTTGGGACACACACCAGACAAATCAAGTACTCCGTGAGTAACCTCAGTTGTCAAACACCAATTTCAGAAAAAAACAGGTAACCCATCCGCCCATATGCACGATGATGAAAATACCGACCCAGCAAATTTCAATCCGGAGCATGAGAATACATTGTAGCAGATTTGAGATTTGAGCATAGGAGCAACACATCCATGCTAAACTAGAAGAGGATTCATGAGTGGAGCAACATACTTCAAGGTTGAACAGATAAAATAAATCTAAAAAAGAATTCAAAAACAAATTTTAATAGCTAGACTATATTCGTAAAAATAGTTAATACAAAAAACATTAACTATAAAAATAGTTAAAATATAGAAAATTACTATTTTAAGAAAAATAATTAAGGGTAAAATATATTATTTACCTAAAAATATATACATGAAATACAAATAATTAATGTAAAAGCATTAATTTTTAAAAATACCTACGTAATACAAAAACTTATTTTGTATTTTTAAAACCAACTAATGAAAGCATTATTTGTCAAAAAAAAAAAAAAAAAAAAAATTAATGAAAAAAAAAAAATACTATTTGTAAATCAATAGAAATTAATTACGAATTTAAATTTATTCGAACTTCTGTGTATTTCTAGTTACTTATCGTGTCAATTAGCAATTCTTGATCATTGAGATTCATGGTAATTCAGATTAATATTTAGGTATAGATATTACCTCTTTTTTCTCCTTTCAAACAAATTGAAATGATTGAAGTTTTTCAATCGTGTTAGGTCTAATTCCTATTACTTTGGCTGGATTATTTGTAACTGCATATTTACAATACAGGCGTGGCGATCAGTTGGACCTTTGATTAATTAAAATCTCTTTTTTTGATTGACCTCATCCTTTCTTTAATATCCAGGATACGTAAACAAGGTATTTCTGGTCCTTTATAGATATAGAGAAGATATAGCATAGATATTTCGAATTCATCATTTATCAATTGGGGTAGGAACCATAGTATTTTATTGCTACAAGTATGGATTATTGAAAATAATAAGACATGTGTTTGGATATTTCCCTTAAACTCCGCAATATTTTTGATTTGGCATCAATAGTTGAAGGGAATTTTCCGAAGATAAAATGAATTATGGGAGTGTGTGACTTGAACTATTGATTGGTCTGTGCAGATCTATGCCTTTATTTATATTTATCTGCCATATTTGAATTCACTACAAATGTGTCTTTGTTCCAACCTATATGTTTATTTTTGTAGCTTGATGAATAGTACTATCTCAGCTTGTGAAAATGTTATTTATATAGTAGTTTTAAATATGTTTAC
Source organism: Ambrosia trifida (assembly GCA_028751855.1). NCBI lineage: Eukaryota > Viridiplantae > Streptophyta > Magnoliopsida > Asterales > Asteraceae > Ambrosia > Ambrosia trifida. Next base: position 23,635,398 of record CM054131.1, read on the forward strand.
AAGAAGTATTCTGGTATAGATGTTGTGGCTAATGTTGTGTTATATAATAATGTTCTTGAAAATTAAAATAACTAATAGAAAAACATTATTTGCAAAATAAAAATAGTTAATACAAAAATATTGTTTGTAAAATAAAAAAAAAATGGTATATAAACAGCGCTTAAAAAATCAATAAAATTTTGTAGTATTTATAAAATTCAAGTAACTATCATAATAATAACAATTATGTGTGTCTTAGAGTGCCCGGAGTGGGGGCGAGGGGGGGGGGGGGGGGGGAACACCGCCGCCACTATGGCGTGGAAGGGGCAGGAAGGAGGAGGGCGGGGGCAGTAGGCTTGGCGTGGGGCATTTTGGTGGGGTGAGGTGGCACCATTTGATTGGCCAGTTTTTTTTTTTTAACACAATATAATATTATTTCCTTCTCCCCTTCCACTCCCCACAATTCCCCCCCCCCCTCACGAGAGTCCCACAAGTGCCACATGACGCTTCATCCTCCTCTTTCCCCACGACTCCGAGTAGTCTTAGAAGTAGTACGTATGGCCTTTTTTTTTTGTCCTGTATGTTTTTTTGTTTGTTTATGTACTCTTTAATTTTTCACATTAACACATACATTTATCAAATGTTATTTTAACCACCTCAAATTTTATAAGCTTATTTCCATGTACGATTTTGATCGGTCTATGTTTTGAAATAAATTTTGTTCTGAAATGAGTATGGTCAAATTTTCACCAGACAATATAAGTTTGCGTTACATTACGTTTCGCTGCCACAACAACGCCTGGTATCATTCTTTAATTTTTAAAACACTATTTTCATAAATACTTATTTTCATCAATTTAATTGGTTTCATGAAAATTTTTATCAATAAAATTGTGTTTGGATCTATTTTAATTAGATTCATGTGGTTTCAAGAGTCGTTTATGTATAATTCGGTTTTGTAAACGAAAAGTGAACGTGTTATGTATAATCCTCACGTGTAAGAAAACAACCTCTTACAACGATTAGAGATAATGACAATTGTTTTCTACATTTATATAAGAAACTAATATTAATTAATGTACTTAGTAATACAAAGAATATATGTAAATTTAAAGTGTTTTGCCACTTTTGTGTAAAAGAAACTTAAATAAAAGTATATTAACAAATAACCTATAACATGCATTGTTAATTGTGTCGATATATAAAAAAAAAATTCGAAACTATGGACCTAATTTTAAGTAATTAAGTTCATTATTGTTAAATATTCAAAAGTAAAACAAATAAAGAAAATTAGCAATTGGACACTAGAATGCAACTGTTAATATTTCTTATAACAATGCTTAAACAACTATTACCAATTTAATTTTCGCACAAAAACTGGTTTCAGACTAATTAAAAGGCAATTGAGAAGCATCTTCATTTGCTTACTACTAAGTTGTCACAACCTTTGATTCTAATGCATCTAAACAACTCTTGACTATAATACCATAACTAACAAACGATTAAGCTGTTGGAAACGACGCTCGCATGGCGATTCCACAAAGTCCTTCTGCAGCTTTCACATCCCGCTGCATCATTATATATCCATTCATACCCCAATCAGCACTCCATGAGTTCTTCACTAACCAATACTTCATGCCATTGTATGTTCCATACCCGACTATTGTAACATCATGGGTTAAATTTGTACCACAAGGACCGGTGAAAATACCCTTTGAGTAATACCTGAATTCATAACTATTTGCATCAATGGAAACCGATACCGGTTGTTGGGACACAACATTTAGCAGTAATGTTTCATTATTGGCTGGTACAGTTTCATAACCAGTGATGGTGGCTGCCCAGGCTGCCTCGTTAGCCGCGATGCATGTTTTATCAGCTGCTTGATAAGGGTAACCATTTTCGGTGTTTATGCCATTTTTCACAATATAGTCAAAGCTATTTTCCTTACTTCCTCCTTTACATCCCCCGGTAAGATCATTTTGATTACAATCTACAAGTTGTTGCTCAGAGAGTGACACTACAAGAAATTTAACCTTTAGCGGCCACGCCTTTAGCGGCTACGGCCAGGCGGGTGGCCGCTAAAGGTTCAAAACGATCCTGGCCCTTGTTTTGTTGATCCAACGGCTATATAATATGCTCATTAGCGGCTACAGTGTGGCCGCTAAAGGTCCCCAAAATTTTCACCTTTATACCGCCCTTTTCTTTCTTTCCCTCTCATTTATCTTCTTCTTCCTTAATTTCCTTTCACTCTCTCAAGCTCTCCTTCTCCTCTCTCTCTGTCCCGCCGCCGGCGCACCACCCACCACCCGCCGCACCACCCACCACCCACCGGAACCACCGCCGCACCACCCACCACCCTCTCTTCTTCCCTTTCACCCTCAGCTCCGCCGCACACCACCCTCCGCCGCACAGACCCTCCGCCGCACACCACCCACCGCCGCACACCAACCTCCGCCGCCCAGCCACCCTCGAGCTCCCCCTCCACCACCGCCCAGCCACCTCCGCCTCCAGATCTGTAAGTATATAGTTTTTATTTTTTTTTCTTTTTTTTTGTTTTATGTTTTTCTGATTTGTTTTTTATTTTTTCTTTTTAATTTCTTTTATTATGTTTATTGTTTGTTTTTTACTTATTTTTTTCAGTTTTTTTTTTAATTTTTTTTCAGTTTTTTCTTTTTTTTCAGTTTTTTTTAATTTTTTTCAGTTTTTTCTTTTTTTTTCTGTTTTTTAATTTTTTTTCAGTTTTTTTTAATTTTTTTCAGTTTTTTTTAATTTTTTTTTAGTTTTTTTTTTTTAACAATTTGTTTGTGTTTGTAGGAATCGTCGCCGCTAAAGGTTATTCGCCGCCGCCGCTAAAGGTATGTATTCTGTTTTTTATATTTTTTTCTGTTTTTTTATTTTTTCTGTTATTTTTTTATTTTTTTCTGAATTTTTTATTTTTTTATGTTTTTTTATATATTTTTCTGTTTTTTCAACGGCAGCAATTGTTGAAAAAGCCCAACAACTTCCTGTTAATATGTGGAAAACCAATTATCAAAATGTAATAAAATTTGTCACCAAATGGCCAATCGTCGGTTTTTAGAAAATCACAATTACTTTTAATAAGGAACAATAAACCAAAAAGGTTATTTGGGGCAACATATTTCCATCATGATAAAAATAACTCCAACCTACCAAAATATAAACATAAACACGCTAAAATCTATTATTAAAATCCACTTATCATCAACATTGTATGACTCGAACATGCACCACTTTAGTGAAAATGAACATCTTAGAACACTTGACAATGAGGCCATCAGATATTAATTATTTCGTAAAAATGAATGAAAAGAAAAAAAAAACTAAAAGTATAACAAATATACATACAAACTTTATTTTTAAATTACCTTGGTAAATAAATAAAAGCTAATAATTTCAAAAGTGATTAAACTTAATCTCATTTAATCAATTAAAAAAACGAAAATATATAAAAATATTGAACTTATTATTATTTTTTGAACATATATTTAATATAAAAAAATAAATCATATACTTGTAAAAAGATAATTAAAAAACTATTTTTAAATAAGTCGTGGTCAACTCGAAAATAACATGTTTTACTTGTTTCAAACATTTTTCAATTTGAAAAACACAAGTGAATTGATATTTTTGTAAACTCAAAGTTAAACTTTACTATAATTGTCGTGATTTATCCTTATGGTTAAATACAAAAAAAGCTTATATGGAATTATGTTATTCAATATTATTAACTTACCACATAGGCCTTGATTCTTAACTTCTGTAACAGCTCCTTTCTCCCTCCAGTCCATGCAATCTGGCACATCATTCACTGTTTCATATTTAAACAATCTTGATGCATGTGACCTCAAATCATATGTATCCTTGTGCCCAGTATAGTAGGGCTTGAACTCATCCTTCGTCTGGTCCGCAAATTTGTTGATAGCCAGCTTGTAAGACCGATGGCTAAACGAGTTGATCATGATTCTATAAACTCCACATTTTTCTTGAAAATGTGGCTGCGCATTTCCCTCTCGGCATTATTATTGTATACACGAGCATTTTTAACCATCCAGAGATCATGTTTTTGTGATATGTATGCATCACGTGCAGTTCGTGATGTCGTTTGACACAAACACATAACAAGAATTATGAGAGAAAGAATTAGTGCTCTTTCACTTGGCAAACCCATGGATTAGTTACTGACTAATGGTGTATGTTATGATTGAGAGGTGTACGTAAATTGATGTGAAGCAGTAATCTTTATACTAGTAGAAATGCGTATTTTATGGCCAGTGATTTTGGTAATGATCAGTAAATTCAGCTTGGCAGAAAAGCAGCATAGTATTTTATGGACAGAATATGTGAGTCTTACAGCTAATATCACGGCCTGGAATCTCTCTGTTTAATCTTGGTTAGTATTTGATGGTCAGTATTTATTTGAAATAATTAGTTTTATAGTAAAGAATACGTATTATTCAGCTTGGCTAATATCACGCCTGGAATGTATATGTTTAATCTTGGTTAGTATTTGCTGGTCAGTAACTGATCAGTAATAATATTATTAAGAATATTTTGGTAATATTTGAAATAATTAGTAGTAGTTTTATAGTGAAGAATATCTATTATTCCAAAGTTTTAGTGAAAAAAATGAATGAATTTTCACGACCTTTGACATAATTAATATGTAAAGTGTCAACTAACGGTTTGCATTCTCCTTTGATAAGATATTCGCTATGAGCTAAGATGTAGCTAACTAATATATATGTAAAGTGTAAACGTATTTATAAATGGCCGTCGCGCTGTACGCCACCGCTGCGCTTAAACAGATCAGCTTGCAGAAACTGATAAACGACTATGATTTTTTTGCGAAAGTAGTGGCATAGTACCAATTTTTTGTGCATTTGGAGTGTGTCAGCAGCAAAGTTTCACAAATGGTGAAACCGCAAGACCATCTTGCGGATTTGCCTATGTGGAGGGGAGAGGAGAGAGGCTTTTGCTTAGTAGGAGAGATGGGGGAGAAAACGCAAGATGATGTTGCGGATTCAGTAGCCGGTCTTGGAGGTTCAAAATAGTGGAAGGGGGTGTTTTGTAACTTTGGAGGGAAGTAGCAAGACCATCTTGCGGATTCAAAGGGGTAGCCGCAACATGATGTTGCAGATTCAATTTATTGTGCACATTATCGAAAATAGTATTTTATTATTGCACGACCTTTTGGGGTGAATAAAACCGCAAGACCATCCTGCTGTTTATCAAAAATAGTATTTTATTATTGCACGACCTTTTGGGGTGAGTAAAATCGCAAGACCATCCTGCTGTTTATCAAAAATAGTATTTTATTATTGCACGACCTTCTAGGGTGAATAAAACCGCAAGACGATCTTCTGGTTTTATCTAATATATATATGTACGCAATATGAACTACGGACCATCACAATCCTTTGTTACCAAACAAATCATGGCAAACTTTCACCCTTTCATTGTAAAACTCTACTGGGGTGGTGACGTTACCTACGTAAACGGTAGTGTTACCGCCGACGACAACACCATTTCAACCACTTTTATTATGACCCACAGAATGTCATATACTGAGTTTGTAGACGCAGTTTTTAGTAACGCTCATATTAACAGAGAGTGTTATACTTTGAGTTTAGTATTGTACTACACTTTTCAGGGTTGCTCAGAGGGGGCGTACATCGTCGGGGACGATGGTATGAACACGATGTTCTATCTAGCCGAGAATACACATATGTACGTCGCAATCGTACATGTGAAGCCCATGCCTATAGTTTCTTTTCAGGAAACTAGTGCTATGGATCTGCTAAGACGCTTTTCCTCGGTGCCTCTAGAAGACGACACTTTGCAAACTCCGCCATCTCAGTATATGCAGTCAACCAATCTCGGTCTCGGGTCATCGTTCAACAACACAGGAACCTCACATCAAGGAGCTACTGCTGATTACCATTATAATGATTTTCACTGTAACGAATAGTATGTTGCTGATCTATCTCTTGATGACAACGAACAACATCATGCTAACGATGACAATGAAGGTATGAGACCTATATAGTCAATTGATTTTTATTAATATCCATATTTTTCTTCATACGTACTTATAATATGTGTGGTGTTATAACGATGACAAAAATGAAGAGGATGACAACAATAACGACATCGATGACAACGTGCCTGTAAATTATAACTACGAACCGTCAGATGCTTATCAAAGTATTTTTTTCTTGTTAATATTAAACTAATTTCATTGATACGGTATCCTAATATGGTCTCATACTGGTGAGAAGGATATACGTCCGAAGAGAGCAGAGAAAGCGAGCATGAACCCACAGACGTTGACTCGGAAAAAAGCGGGGACGAAGAAGATGAAGCTGGACAGTCACTTATCCCAACAGATCCTCAATTCCATGAAGGGCTTAATCCTGCTTTCCCTACGGACGTACCTATTGATGACGAAGATGAAGGGTTAGAAGCATATCGGCTTCCCGATTACGACGATGAAGATAGCATGGAGATGTGGAGTGGAAACATAGATGATATCCGTGTGGGCATCTACTTTGAAAGTAAAGAAAAAGTGATTAAAGCGATCCGGTATTGGAACGTGCAATGTAATAGAGAGTTGTGTGTCATCGAAAGCAGGCCATACACGTTTAGAGTAAGATGTAAAAATAAAAACTCAACTTGCATGTGGGCTGCTACGGCATCACGTGCCCGGGAGGGGGCCTTCTGGCGGTTGTCAAAGTGGTCAACAAAACACACATGCTACTCAACGTTTGAACGCAACAACAACAGGGCACTAAGGTCAAGAGATGTTGCCACGCATATCTTTGCACATGTGAAGGCTGACTTAACGTTTCCGGTGAAACAGGTCATCACTTACATGAAGCAGACGCTGAATGTCGATATCTCATACTCTAACGCATGGAAAGCCCGAAGAAAAGCAATTGAGAATGTGTACGGCACCTGGGAGAGCAATTTTGAGCAGTTGCCAGCGTATGTGGCTCGGTTACAGGCTACAAATCCAGGTACCGTTGTCGAGTGGTATCATCATCCCAGGAGCCCCCCGGAATGTAAGGTGTTCAAATATGTTTTCTGGGCCTTTGCGCCCGTAATTGAGGCGTTCCAATATTCGGCACCGGTAATCTCCGTCGACGGGACTCATCTAAAGGGGACTTACAAGGGTAAGATGTTGATTGTGGTCTCCAAGAATGCAAACAACTACATACTTCCTGTGGCGTATGCAATTGTAGATGAGGAGACAATTGAGAGCTGGGGTTGGTTCCTGGAGCAGTTTAGGCTGCATATTTCAAGACACAACGCCAGCAACCCCCTTTGTGTTATCTCGGACAGACATGTCGGAATAATTAGGGCGATGGAGGAATTGCCAGGATGGAGGGAGCCGAACGCTTACCATCGGTATTGTCTTCGTCATGTACGAAGCAATCTTGGCGCAAAATTCAAAAGTGCAACTCTGAAAAAGCTTTGTTGGACTATCGGTAACACATCACAGCGTTACAAGTATCTGTATGCCATCAGACAAATGAAGAGCATTAACAAAAAGGCATGGAGATACTTGAGAGACATTGATCTCTCTAAGTGGACGTTGGTGCACGATATAGAAAATCGTCGATGGGGTCACCTGACAACCAACATGTCTGAGTGCTTCAACCATGTGTTGTCAAAGGCAAGGATGATGCCTATTATGGCAGCCATACACCATACGCTGGAAAGGGATGTTGATCAGTTTAACATTCACTACAGAATTGGAAAGCGTTGCCAAACAATGTTGCCCCCCCGCATCTGGACTGTGATATGCGAACGTGATGCTAAATCACGAGAACATACTGTACGTTTGTATGATGGTTCACAGGGACGGTACCACGTCAGGTCTCGCGTTCGGGCAATGGAAGACGGGGGGAACGATTACACGGTTGAATACCGTAACAGAACTTGCTCCTGTGCAAAGTGGCAAATCGAACGTCATCCTTGTTCGCATGCTATTGCGGTTTGCCACATGAAACGTAAGGACCTTCATCAAATTGTTGATCCACGATATCATACTTCTGTATATCGTCTTCAGTACAACGGCCACTTTTATACCCTAGGTCATACAGCTTTGTGGGCACAAGCAAACTGGAGACTCCGTGGTAACCCGTCACATTTTACCATAAAACGTGGGAGGTTGAAACAGAAGAGGATCCATAACGAGATGGATGAAAGGCATGAGGACGAACCTCGTGCTCCCCGCAGATGCAGTATTTGTAAGCAAACAGGGCACAACAAAAAAAGTTGTACCTCCCATGGCTAGTGATGTTCATTGTTGTGTGTTGGTTGTCGTAAGTTAATGTTTGTAGTAATGTTTCTTGTTATTTCTTATCAACTTGTCGTATTACTCTCGTGAAGCTAGTTCAAAGTATCATGAAATAAATAAACGATGACGCCTTTATTACATGAAAAAGTTTATTACATGAAAAAGGAAATATTACAAAACAGCTGACGCAACTCACCAGAACTTATCACAACGGCACTTATACAGCTCATCAGCCATGTGGCGTCGGTAGTTCATACAAGCCTCTTCTACGGTGTTTTCATGGTGTATCTTCAACGGTTTGTTTTTAACTAGTTTCTCCATCATCATACAAACAAGAACCCCAGCGTTAGCGATGTTACCCTCATCTTGGGGGACATCCGTCTCAACCAAACCGAGGGACATCTCACGTTCCGTTATGTACCTCGTGTGTCTCCTAAAGTGAATACATTCTAGAAACCATTTGAAAAATATCTGTAACAGCTCCATATAGTTCCTAACATCTCGATGTTTTCCATTTCTCCATCTTTTATCGGTCCAGTATTGAGTAATCACCATGCTCTGCATATCAATACGGACAAGTAGCCAGTCTGTTTGGCGAATCCATAAAGGAAGGTAGATGCAGTCAACCTCCCAGAATGGAGGATACGGGTCCTTTTGTCCGGCATAATAAAGGGGGGTAGTGGATTTATCATCTTGCATGTAATCATAAAAATCAGGAGGTAACACCGACCATCGTAATTCTTTGTTGGGGTTTTTTAAGAGCATCGCCTGCCGTACACGCATTAATCTTACAGTCCATGCTTCAACATGCTGCAAAAGAAGAAAAAACACTATAAATTAACTATGTAAACATGTGAAAACTTATAAAAATTAATATGTCGTGTTAAGTGTACCGTAGAGGACAGATGACCGCCAGATTCATTCCCTAGTAGGGCACCCCAAAAAGATCTGTCGAGTTTTTTTTTTGTAATGAAACGACTGTAACAGTATGGAGAGTCCCCGTTGAGGTAAAACTCTAAAACATCTGGGGACCAGTTCTTTGAATCTTTGTTGGAAACTATAGCACTATCTTTTTCGGGCTCCTTTTCCGGTGGCTTTTCAGTCGGAATCTCCGTAGATGACCCAGCCTTCGTGGATGACGACGGCCTCTTCATACGCCTCCAAAGATCATCCGTCCACTTTGATTTCTTAGCAACTGGTTGAGAACAGAAATATGACCCGACCTCTTCGTCCTTCTCCATACTATCGAACGTGGGTGTTGGAGTGAATGATAATGAAACTTTATATATATGTATTTATAGGTGAAATTGACAATATTAAGAAAGGTAAAACTGCAACATCATCTTGCGGTTTTGATAATTATAGTAAATGTCCATACCGTACTTAAAGTAAAACTGCAACATCATCTTGCGGTTTTGATAATGATAGTAAATGTCCATACCGTACTTAAAAAATAAAAAAAAACTCAACACACTTTTTTTTAATAAAATCATAAAAAAATTATATTTAAACAATCTATATAGAATATTGTTTAATATTGTTAATTTTTTTAAATATTTTGTTTTTTTAGTTAATATGTCGTTTTTTAAACAATCTATTTCCGAAACAGAATATAGCGTATTTTTTTAGTTAATATGACGTTTTTTAAACAATCTATTTCCGAAGCAGAATATATCGTATTTTTTTAGTTAATATGGCTCTTTTTTAGAATATTGTTTAGTAAATTTCTTATCGTTTAGTAAATTTCTTAAATTATAATATGTAGTTTTTAACAAAGTTATTTAATAATAATAAATTGGAATTGACTGAAACACACATAAATTTATTTATGCACTAAAACGTTAAATATACAATCTACCGAGTTACAAAACAATCTATTTCCGAGACCACCAATTCCAATATTCTCCCGAACGTCGCTAATGACGGACCGTGATTCTTCAACACCGGGGTGCATTCCGCTGTAGCTGTAGAAGCCGCAGAGCCGATTAAGTTTGCTGCAAAAATTAGTGTACCACCGTGATGGAAGGCGCGAAACAGAAACTTGTTGCAGAGTTCATTAAGTTTCTGTTTCGCACCTTCCATCACAATTGCTTTATTGAAGTCAAACAGGGGGCTCGGGACCAAGTTGGGATTCGAATCGATTTGAATCAAACAGGGCTATAAATCAATCTGTTGAACATGTGTACCAAATCTAAATGTACCCAATGATCAACCCAGGCTGCCCTGCCAAAGTAGCACGGTGAAGAATCGCATCATCCGATGTCGCCGACGTCGCTAATCACATGATGTGATTCGTCAACACCGGATGGCCTTGCCCTACAGGCTTTGTTTGGAAAGTCGACCCCCCTAAAGAGTCCGTTGGAATGTCCGGGTTTGGTAGACTGGAGATTGAGACTAGCAACGACAACCAACGGCAAAATATTATAAACTACAGTGACAATGTTGCATTCTACACGTGTTATACCACGTGTGGATGTAACACCGATCTAAGTAGTTTCATGTGGATGTAACACCGATCCAAAGACACCGCTTTTTTGGACCCAGAAAAGCGATGCAACGCGGGGGATGAAACGGGCATCGATGCCTTTAAGCATGGCTCATCCCCGCCCAATACTGTTATAACTCCATGTGGATGTAACATCGATCCAATGTTCCAAACGAAACTTCTCCTGTCACCACCAATGATGGAATGTGGATGTAACAACATGAAATGAGAAAATGAAAACATCATATTTTTTTTGTACATCTACAGGGTGAAATGGTGGTATAGTAGGATTTTTTTGGTGGTATAGTAGGATTTTTTTTGCCAAAATGGAAATGAGATGAGAACATCGTCGTAATATGTCGCAATATTATATAACATACATAATACATAGAAACCGCAACATGGTCATGCAAGTCCTCTTTAATGTCTTTGATCATGCCCCCTGCAAACATATGTGTGGTTGGGGTGTAATGCATGTGACTTCTTTCTTTCAATTAACACACACGACCTTTTTTACATTGAATCCGCAAGACCATATCTCGGCTACCCTCTAAATTTACAAAACACCCCCTTCAACTATTTGATAATATGCAAACTTTTAAGGGCTTTGTCAGACGAGTACTGAATTCGCAACATCATGTTGCGGCTACCCCTTTGAATCCGCAAGATGGTCTTGCTACTTCCCTCCAAAGTTACAAAACACCCCCTTCCACTATTTTGAACCTCCAAGACCGGCTACTGAATCCGCAACATCATCTTGCATTTTCTCCTCCCTCTCTCCTACTAAGCAAAAGCCTCTCTCCTCTCCCCTCCACCTAAGCCAAATCTGCAAGATGGTCTTGCGGTTTCACCATTTGTGAAACTTTGCTGCTGACACACTCCAAATGCACAAAAAATTGGTACTATGCCACTACTTTGGCCAAAAAATCAACGAATATCGCAATAACAGTTTGGAGTGGAACATGGACCCGCATCTCATCTCGGAGCAGCAGCAGCTGATGGAAATGTAGGTTCTGCTGGATACAGTGTACCTTTCTGACACTGAAGATAAATGGCGATGGGAAGGAAACTCGGAAGGCGATTTCTCAGTTGCAGATTGTAAGAAACATTTATTAAAAGATAAAAGCAATCGGCGGCAGTTTGTTATGAAATGGCGAGTCGAAATGGAGCGAATTCCGACCCGTTTGGCGTTGAATAGGAGAAACATTTCAGTTCCGGATTTGAACATTTGTTCACGGGCTGCGGGTTCTCTTTCAGAGTGTGATAGGCAGATGGTGTAACATTGAACCAGTCTTCGCTTTCCAAGTTTCTAATCTGCTGCAGATCAGTAAGTTTGCTGTCCGCGGACCTGCAGCAAAGAAGATCAGTAAGATGGTTACAATATGGATGATTTGGAAGGCGCGTAACGAGAAACTGTTCGGGGATAAAGAGCCAAAGGTTGTGGAGGTGGTGGCAAATATTAAAACCATGTCTTTTTTTGTTGCTTAAAAGTCGATCCCGGTTTAAGATATAGTTTGGAAAGATTGGGTCGTTAATCCTTTGTACATGATGTAATGGTCTTTTTGGGCCGTATTCTTGGTAGGTAGCGCTAGCTAGAAGAAATGTTGGGATTCCTAATAAAGTGTGTGTGCTGTGCGAATTAGCTAAAGAGTCGACTCTACATCATTTTTCCGCTTGCAGGGTCACGGATGGGATTTGGGCTAAGATCGCATATTGGTGTGAAGTTCAGAATATGTTCGCTTTTGATGTTCAGGAGGTGTTGCATTTCTACAAGCAAGCGAATGGACGTAAAATGGGAGGTAACATTGTTCTCGGTATTATTATGATCACTTGTTGGGTATATCAATATGGAAAGGCGAGAAACGACAGGATTTTCAAGGGCATAAAGAGGCGCAAGAGATAGTGGCAAACGTCATGTCTTTGGCTTTTTTATGGTTAAAGAGTTGTTCTAAATATAAGGATATTGTGTGGATGGATTGGTGTCGTTAACCAATAACCACTGTATAAGTTGTAATTGTTGTTTTGCGGTCTTCTCTTTGAAGACGCGTGTTTTCGGTGTTTAATGAACGTCAAAGTTCAAAAAAAAAAAGTTATTTGGGTTATATGTACGGTAATGCAATAATATGAGTAATTTGGGGAAATTTTCGACTGTGTGTTGTTAGCCGTGAGCGAGCAGGCGCGAGCGGCCACCTAATCCATGCGGCTTGTGAACACCACAACATACACACGCGAATGTGGCCGTTACAATTGAAACCACTAATTGTATACCTAAGGTAGTTTGTATAATTAATAGTTATTTTAGTAACTAAAAATAAGTGAAATAATTGGTGTGATACAAGTAATTGGTTATATGTGGTTTTGACGGGCATAGGCGTCCCCGAGGATTTACGTGTGCCATATTCAAGCCATTAAAAAATATGCCCCATAATCTTTAATAAATTAAATAATTTAACTAAATGTTACGTGAATCAATAGTATAGCAATAACCATAACAACTGCAAAATAATAGTATTAGAATGAGTGAAATTACATAATGTAATAGACTACTATCTAATCGACGATTCGTTAAGCTCTCCTAGTACTCTTGCTAGCGAATTTGTGGAGCAACTGTTCCCACTTTATACAATTAATGATTTAGTTCTTGATAACTATCATCGCTAACCCGCTAAGTCTTTCTTGAGACATTGTGGATTGTAAGTATGATTTCAACAACTTTAATTTTGAAAAGCTACTTTATTTGGATGCCATTGTGACTGGAATGGTCAATAATATTCTATATGCAATGCATGCATTTAGGAAATAACATTCTTGTTTCATATGCTCCAAAACATCTATAGGGTCGCTAAATTTTTTGAAGCGTCGAATAAGTTCAACTTTGAATAGAAAAGGCGTTTGTATGCGTATGAATGGATCGTATAACAACAAAGAATGATCAAACAAGTTAGTTTTAGGTGCGGAATCCCTAAAACAATCACAAAATAATAGTCAAACAGATCAAAACAAGTAAATCATCATTTTCAAAAGTTTTTCATTAATTATAAACTCGATTACACGTTTAAAGATGGATACAAACAGGGTAAGAACGTGAAAAGAGCTAAATAAACTTCTAGAGAGAATATCAGAAAGTGGAGGGAATAATATGACAAAAAGTTACATTCAAAAAACAAGCTTGACTATTTATAGACTGCACATTCGCCCAAATGGTTTGTGCGAATGTGCAGGTTCGACCAAACCAACTGGTCGAACCAAGCTATACAATAAACATTAATCCCATTCGACCAAAACTTCCTCCTTCGCACCTTCTGTTCTTCCTTCGCACCTTCTAAAGCCTTCCTTCGTACCTACTGAAACACCTTCGCACCAACGACATTCACCAAAACAAGTTTATTGTTCAATCCAAAGCACTAGTCGCACAATTGCATCTACAATGTTTTTTTTTATTTTTTTTATTTAGTAGGTTAAATAGTTATTGGGCTTATAAATGTAATGGGTTTTGAGTTAATAATATTTAAGTTATAAATTGATTGTTATTAGGCCCAACGTTTAAGTGTTCAATGGGTTTTCTATTCTAAAAATACACACACATATATATAGGAATTTTATAAAAGAAACAATGCCCCCGATAAAAATGGGCCCAAGCCGGATGGCGTCGCCGGCTTGGGCCAAAGTCGCCCATGTTGATAGGCACACAATCATTTGAACAAAAATCATAAAAGGCATCGCTTTTGCGGAGTAAAAGAATAAATATTAAATTTAACCCATAGAGTGCTTACATACATCAAACAAAAAACATGCATAAAAATAAAACAAAATTACACAGATTGTCCTTTACTTATTACTCAAATTGCACCTTCGGTCCATTTTCTTTCATTTGCACTCATTATGTCATTTATTTTCTCAGTTTGCTACACCCTCTATCCTTTAGCCTAAGTTAAAAAAGTTGGTTAACTTTATTTTCTAACTTTACACTTTTAGCACATGTAGTTTTTATAACTCAAAAAATAAAAAAAAATTAAAATCTAGAAAATTCAAATTCATCCGAATTACGTAAAAAAATTAAAAAAAAATTCATCCATTTCTTTCGCTTCTCAGACCTTCCAAAAATCCAATAAGAAAAGTGATCGAGGGTGATGGCTAGGATTCACGACTGAATACTACTACGACATGAGATAAGGGTTTGTTAAACTCACTAACTTAGAAGTCCAAAAGCTGATGGTTAAAATGCATGATGCTTTAGGTGATGTTGCCATGGTTGTTGCTTTTTTCCGTCAATTTCGTCATATGCCACAATGTTTGGTATAGATTAACCATGTTCAGGTGCAGTCATTGGCAGTTGCAGCAGTGTTACGTGTTAAATTTGAATGTGTGTTGTGCTCAATGATCACTTCTGAACAACTTGTTTTCACAAATGTAGCATCAAAAAGGATAACTATTGCACTAGTTGTGTTATTGATGACCTTTCCAATGATGCATTACCTATGATGTTAATTAGAAATTATAAAGTTCTTTTATTCTTCAAACAACAAATTTTAACATCTTAATTTTCATCGTGGAATTTAACCAAAAGCGTAGTGGGCTCAAACCTAATACCTTCACCAAATTGAAACCCAATGATTTGTTTAAAGAACCTCGTAAACATATAAAAAAAACTTATATTTAAAGCTTCTAGATTTTCCAAGTCAACTAATATCTTAGATACAATAAAGATAAATATTACATACCGGAAGCCTATTCCGATCAATATTCAAAGAAGGATTACAAAGTTTTTCGTATCAAATCTCCCAGACCGATGTAGTGGGAGTGATCTTGCGGGGTTTGTTCGTATCCATGCAGAGATCTATGATCTCTACATTGCTAGAAAGAAGGACAAGATGGGAAATCGTTTTGGCTTTGTTTCACTGCTGGATGTAAAGAATACTGGAGACATGGAGAAGACACTCTCAGGGATTCGTATGGGTAACTTTAAACTGAGTTTCAATGTGGCTAGGTACTCATTAGAAGACGGGGAGGTTGATAGCAGGAAAAAGGAGGAAACACAGACGAAAAAGACTCATGGGACATCCCACAAAGAGACGGTTGGCAAGGAGGCAGGCTACAAGGAAGGACCGGCTCATATTTATAATGGATCTACGTCTTTCAGAGATGCTTTCCTGGGTAAATCTGGTGAAGAGAAGGTGGTAACGATACAAGAAGATCAGGAGGGGCATGCTCAGGCCATTAGAAAGGCTGTGATCGTTAGAATTGCTGATTTCCAGAAGTTGAAAGGTTTTGCATGGGTAGTAAAGGAGTTGTCAGAAGATAGGGGTTTCTTGCAGTATGTTGGAGGTCTATTCTGCCTCATCTCCTTCCAGGATTCCAAGGAGGCTGAGGTTTTCCTTCATCGTATTAAGAGTAAAAGGGATATTTGTTCTATGGCCGACATTTGGACTGGACAAACATTACCTTTTGAAAGGCTTGCATGGCTTCGTATTCAAGGGGTACCTATTCATATTTTGAACAATGAAGTTTTGAATAGGATTGGTGAAAGGTTTGGGAAGGTTGTGCATGAAGCCCAACATGATCAATGGAACACTGATTTGTCTTTTGATTATGTTGGGGTCTTACTTACGGAAGGTAAACGAGTACAAGAAGAGGTAATCGTCAAGTGGAAAGGTCGGAAGTACCGGGTTTGGGTGGCAGAAGAAGCAGGGGACTGGCTGCCGGATTTTTCGGTGAATTCCAATGAAGAAGATCGTTAGACGCCGGAAGATTCTATGCCGGAGATGGCGGAGTTACCGGAGAAAATGGATGGTAGGGATGATTTGGAAAGTGCGGATTTAGCGGAGGTAATAAAGGAAGGTATGAATAATATGGTAAATGAGGGAAAGGCGGTTATGGAAGGTGGGGAGAATTCAATTATGGAAGCGAGTAATTTGGATGCTAGGAATCCGGAGGAAGTCAATCAATCTGGAGGTAAATCTCCTGGAAACAAAAGGTTTTATTTCAACTTATTAAAAAGGAATAAAAGAAAAAAAAGGTAAGAAAAGCCTAAAAGATGGGATGGGCCTAGACAAGTCGGGTAGTAGTTTGGAGAGACCCAAAGGTAAAAAACAAAGGAGAAAATCGGATGATATATTTGGGCTTAACAAACTGATTGGGATTGAGTCTTCCTATACTACTGCTGGGGATTCGGCCTGCTGCTCTCTTGGACCAGTAGTAAATGGGCCTCAAGAGGACAGTGGGCTTGGGGTTGGGGAAGAAACTCGCAATGAAGGTGTAGGTGAACTGGGCCGAAATGTGGTAGAAGAATTAGAAGATACGATTAACACCTCTAGTTCAGGGGTGAACATGCGAGTTGAAGAGGTGGCAAAAACCATTAATTTGGGCCGTAAGTTGGGTGTGGAACTTCATGATTTCCAGGATTTATTAAATGAAACCATTAATGTTGAAGGAGTACAAGACGGTTTACGATGAATTGTCTCAGCCATAACGTTGGAGGTATGGGGGTTGTGGGAAAAGATGAATGGGTTAGAGAGTTGAAGAAGTCGAATGATATTATGTTTGTGGCGTTGCAGGAAACTAAGACTCATGGTTTGTCTAGGGATATTTTGGGCCGATTTTGGGGTCCTGGTAACTTTGATTTTGAGTTTGTTGATCCTACGGGTTTTTTGGGAGGCTTAGTTAGTATGTGGAACCCAAGTCTCTTTGAAAAAGAAGGGGTGTCAAAAGATAGAAACTTTCTAGTGGTTTCGGGTTGGCTTAAGGATTTCCAAGTTCAAATAAATGTAGTGAATGTTTATGGCCCGCAAAATGACGTTAATAAAAGAGCTCTTTGGCAACGGTTGCTCAGTTTAATGAGTACTCAAGACGGTATGTGGATTCTTATCGGTGACTTTAACATGGTTAGAAGTGAGGATGAAAGGAAAAATACAAGGTTTAACGCGACGAGTGCAAAGGATTTCAATCACTTTATAGAGGAAGCAGGTTTGTGTGAATATGCTATGAAGGGTAGGAAATTTACGTTTCTTGCCGGGAAAGGTGGTGGGAATAAGCAAAGTAAAATCGATCGGGTGTTGGTGACTTCTAACGTTTTTTGTAAATGGCCGGAGTCTAGTCTTAGAGCTCTTGCGAAAGGTCTCTCGGATCATAGTCCTTTGATTCTTTCGATGACGGATAAAAACTTTGGTCCGAAACCTTTTCATTGGTTCAACTATTGGGGCTATAATGAAGATTGTACTGTGGTGGTTCGGGAAGTGTTGTCCATGAACTGTGACTTTAACAAGGCTGATAAGCGACTTTGGTTTAAGCTGAAAACTCTTCGTGGGAGGCTTCAGACCTGGAGGGACGAGTATCGCAGGAAACAAAATGAGGTGTTGGATTTATGTAGAAGAGAATTAAATGACGTGGAAGTTATTTTGGAACAAAGGGAGATCATAGAAGAAGAATCATGGGTTATGGAAGAGTGTAAAGACAAGGTTGAGGAAGTGATGGAAGCTAGACAGCGGGACCTGAGACAGAGAGCTCGGGTTAATTGGGCAGCGGAGGGAGATGATAACTCGGGGTATTTTCATAGAGTTATCAACGGTAGGCGGTCTTCCAATTCTATTCCAGGTATCGATGTGCATGGGGTCTGGAAAACAGATCCTCCGGTGGTCAAACGGGAAGTGTTAAAGTTTTTTTGGGATCACTTTAAAGAGAGGGTTAGTGTTCGGCCTGCTCTAGTATGTGACGGTTTGAAGAAGGTTCCGATGGAAAAACAAGAAGCATTGACTCGGAGATTCTCTAAGGAAGAAGTTAAGTGCGCGGTATTCGAGTGTGGCAAAGACAAGGCACCGGGCCCGGATGGTTTTAATTTTAATTTTGTACAAACTTTCTGGGAAGACCTTGAAGGGGATTTTTATAGTATTATGGACGAGTTCTATGATTCAGGTGTCATTAGCCCAGAGTGTAGTTCTTCGTTTATTACTCTAGTTCCGAAATGCAAAAATCCGATTACTATGAAAGAATATAGACCTATCAACCTCATAGGTATGATTAGCAAGGTGATATCGAAGATTTTGGCTAATAGAATCAAGGAAGTTATGGGGGATGTGATTTCGGAATCGCAGTCGGCTTTCTTAAAAGGTAGATATATCTTGGATGGCCCCCTAGTGCTGAATGAGGTGATAGAATGGATGAAGCGAAGGAAAAGGAAGGCGTTTATTTTGAAGATTAACTTCGAGAAGGCGTATGATAACGTCAACTGGAGTTTCTTGTTATCAGTCTTAGATCAAATGCATTTTCCGGGGAGATGGTGCACGTGGGTGTTGGGTATTTTGAAGTCAGCTAGGTCGGCGGTGTTAGTCAACGGATCCCCTACGTTCGAGTTCACGTGTCACAAAGGACTTAGACAAGGAGATCCGTTGTCTCCTTTTCTTTTCTTGGTGGTTATGGAGGCGCTTTCTTGTGTCATTGACAAGGCTATCCGGATTGGTGAATTCAAAGGGATTCGTCTCGACAAAGAAGAGGTAACTTTATCACAGCTTTTGTATGCCGATGACGCTCTCATTATTGGGGAATGGGAGGAGCTTAACGTGCTTAACATGGCTCGTATTTTGAGGTGTTTTTATGTAGTCTCGGGATTGAAGATTAATATCAATAAATCTAATCTTATGGGGGTTGGGATTATGCAAGAGGAGTTAGATGAGATGGCCATGTTCTTGGGATGTAGTCGTGGAAGCATCCCATTAGATTACTTGGGTATTAGAGTCGGTGCAAATATGAACAAAGTTAGTAATTGGAAGAAGATAGTTGAGGTGTTTGAAGCTAGGCTTGCGATGTGGAAAGCTAAATTATTGTCGATTGGGGGTAGAGTAACTCTCATTAATTCGGTTCTTGGGAGTCTACCAATATATTACTTTTCTTTGTACAAAGCGCCCGGTAAGATTATAGATAACCTTGAGAGAATTATGAAGAGGTTTTTGTGGTCGGGTTCTAGTGACTTTAACAAAATCCATTGGGTAAGTTGGGAAAAAGTTACAACTTCAAAAAAACAAGGTGGTTTGGGGGTTAAAAGGTTGAAAGATGTTAATGAGGCTCTTTTGTTCAAATGGGCTTGGAGGTACCGCTTGAATATGCTTTCTCTATGGAGGAAAATCATTGATGGGTGTCACAAGAATAAGAAGGAATGGGATGTTTTACCGGTAAATAGATATGCGGCTGGGAATTGGAAGAGTATTGTTAAAACGGTAGGAGCTATCAAAACTGGAGACACTTTCATTCACTCTCTTATTCGGCCGAAGGTGGGGAATGGGAAAACGATAAGATTTTGGTTAGATATTTGGCTTGATGGTATGGCTCTAAAGCAGCGAGATGGCCGATTTTATATAGCTTAGAGCAAGATAAAAACTGCTTGATTTCTGATCGAGTGAAGATGGCTGAGTCGCGGGCTATTATCTCTGCTGATTGGATTGACAAGATTCAAACGGTTGAAGCCTTTCAGCAGTTGTCACACCCTCAAAATCCACTTGCGGAGTTTTACCGCGAGGCGCGTGACAAACCAGGATCCAAACCAACGATCACAATAAACAAGTCTAAATGAATATAATGCAATTTCAAAACATAGTTTAAAATCCCCGTTTACAGCGGAAGCTTATTCAAAACAGTATCTCAAAAGTAAACCAATTGTTCAACATATGAAAACCATGCGACTCTAACTAGACGCCGTGCAGACGCGTGCGCCCTAGTCCAGTAGTGCTACCTTAGCGACCTGAGGAAACATGTAAAAGTTTACGTCAGCACAAAAATGCTGGTGAGTTTACAGGTTTTGTAATCCAAGCACCAAGTCAACTTGTCCATACTATAACAAATCGAAAACCAGTGTACGCTAGCTAGGCGTATGTTTTGTTACTACCACGATTGGAAAACCATTACTAACTCGCAAACCAAATGTATGCCCGATGTAGTAACCCTGTTGTTCCTGTTTGAGACAATATGCACTCGCCCGGTCCTCCAAGCCGACGAGCGGGGTTGGTCACTCCCAATAGCGCTATTCACATTTCCCCGTTGTGCAAACCCGCACATTCATGGTTCCCCCCGGGACTTCCAAAGATCGTGTAGTACACAATAGAAACCCATAGTATGACAGTAGTTACCAAATAATCGTTTTAACACATGTTTTCTCCCCCGAAAATATGAAACCAGTTTAAAAGAGGGGCCGTAAACTCACCTTAAGTTGCGTTACTTCGTAATACGAATAACTCAGCAGCTATGCTAGTCCCGTAAAGCGGCGACCTAACATATAACAGTTACAAGCACTTAGACTAATAACCCGCAGGTTAATTAGTCCCTAGATGTCCAGACCATAACCAAGTTCGTTTGAAAACACCGTGACTGTTTAACTGACCCAAAGTACAAGACTCGACATCCCATTGGTGACCCGAGACTTCCCGTGTTATGTTTACGCTCTCAAACATGCAATCATGCAATCACACTTAACATACGTTAACGCACAACAAGTTATAGCACATAGTTCACGTATCACCGAATTACATTCAAACATATGTTACCAAGTTATTAGATATGTTACGGGATTCCTAGCATGTTCCTACATGTCAAATCGGGTCTCGGAATGCTAATTTATACTTACAGCAGCAGTACACGCGATTAGGAAAAGTCAACTAGCATTTAGGTTGGTCAACTGGCATTTAGGAAGGCTAATCGCATGTAACTACTAGCATTTAGGGCTAATCGCATGTAACTACTAGCATTTAGGGCTATACCACATGTATCTACTAGCATTTAGGGCTATACCACATGTAACTACTAGCATTTAGGCTATACCACATGTAACTTCTAGCATTTAGCCCTCTACTCGCATGAATATAGGCGATTAGGGACTTCTTATAGGCGATTGGTCCCCTAATCGCCTCTAACATAGGCGATTAGGGTTGCTAATCGCCTGTAACCTTGTTGTTCCGGTTTTTCGCGCGTTTAACGCTCCAAATCAGATCCAGAACGTGTGTAACCATCCAATATCATCCCAAACACTATCCTAAACATGTTTCAACTAAAATCCTTCGTTTTGCCTCGTATTATCAGCCCTGCATGCTGTAACACCCCAACCGATGGCGGAAACATCGGGGTGCCACGTATTGATGATTGTTTTCAGTAGCACATGGTATAATATAAATTTTAAATAATTTATTCAAACATAATATCCAAAGTATGAAATGATGTCTAAGAATTCAAATACATGATATCAAATAACAAACTTCAATAACTTCAAATAAAACTTCAAGTAAAATCCTCATGCTAACTCAAGCCTCAGCTTCATTGTTCCCTGAAACATGTTAATTTTGAAAGTATTTTGGGTCAACATAAGTTGGTGAGAATTACATAGGTTTTCGATAATAAAATGAATAAAATGTTGTGCAATTCATGTGTCATGTCAATCTAGCCCATATGTGAGAACATACTAGAAATAAATCGAGTGCATAATCAACCCTGATGACTGTTATAAAATGATACATACCATACACTCATGGTCCAATTGAATATGTTATGCGATAACAAACACCCACGTAATCTTTGTAGGAGGCACGTATCCGGGTGGGATTGTCAGTCCAATAGATCTATCAATGTATACCGTCGGCTTGTACGGAGTTAATGATTATGCTAGAATGGTGCTTACTCTAATCATGCTCAAGACATAATGTAACATAGAAAACACATAGACACATTGATGATTGAATTGCAATGATAATGTTATAACATGTTTCACCCCAAAAATGGTGATAATAAAAGGGGCTATGTAAAACTCACCTTAGCAAATGTTAAACTTGTTGAAAAGATGAAATAATAGTGTTGCCCAAAATGATTCCAAATATCACCCTATAATAAGGTAATATATAATAAGTCTAAGTCTAATTAACTTATAAGTGTATCCTAGGGTTTCGATTTGGGGATATCCAATTGTTGAATTTAAATTAAAAATGTTAATTAATAAAGGAAAATTTGATAATTAATAAAAGAAAGTCTTTTTATAAAATTTGAATTTTGAAAGTACACATTAAAGTGTTTGAAGTATAAAAATAATTTTTATAAAATTATTTAATTTAAAATAGATTTTTAAATCTATTTATTAAAAATTGCCAACAATTAACTTTAATATTCAAAAATACTAAAATTAAAGAATTTCTATTTTAAAAATCATATTTCTGTTCTAAATAATTAAAAATAATTTGTATAAAATTTTGGTGCAAAAATGATGAAAATTGGATTTATTATGATTTAATTATGATTAAATCTAACAAAAATTGATTAAAAATATAAAATAAATGATTTTACTGAATTAAAAATTATTTCAGTAAAGTTTAACTTTATAAAAAGTCAGGATAATTTTTGGAGAATTTAATAAAATTTTTTTGATATATAAATGGATTTTTATAAATATAATAGTATAAAATTGATTTAATTATTATAAATATTAAATAAATGAATTTTTGAAAAACAAAAATTGTAAATAAAACTTTTGACTCAGATTTAATAAATGTAATTTTTTTAGAATTTATAAAATAGTTATAATATTTAAAAATGAATTTATAAAATTAAAAAGGTTTAATATATATATATATGTGTTAGTTTGTTTAAAAGAAAAAGGAGAAAAAGGAGGGCAGTAGCCGGGACTCGAACCCGGGTACCTTCTGTTGCAGACCATGGTCACAACCACTTGGCCTAGGCCAGTGGTTGTGATATTCTCTGATTAGAATTTAATAAATACGCTGTGCCCAAATCAGTTTATCCCCAATTTTATACGAACGAACCCTAGAAATTGCAATTGGACAAATCACACATCAATAGCCTAATTAACCATAGGGCTATTGATGTGTGATGGCCGATGAACATAACCCACACAAATAATTAAACTCACAGTGTAGTTTCGAGTTCGTGTGCTTGGTCAAACCAGAAGTCAAACAACGAACGAGGATAACTATAATCAGAGTGTTTCAGAGATAATTGGAGGTTGAGAGAGAGTTGTGAGCGAGTTGTGAATGATCGTAGGTCATCTATTTATACTGAGGATCAAAGGTTTAGGTTAATTGGAAGGTTTGACCACGATTTATTATCAAACGCGTATAATTCAAAATTAGTCAACGATCCGTTGTTAATTGACGTGTAATCGTGCAATACAAGGCCGGTAATCAATTGAATTTACCATATAAAGATCAATCAAGCATTGATCTTGATTGATTGTTAGACGCGTCCAAGGCAGTTGACTTCCCAAGTCAAAATGCAGGTTTTAAAACGCGTATAAGATTAAATAGCGACCGGGTTTATAACAAGTTGAAAGCCAGCCCAGCTGGTTGGATGGTGGTGTTGGTTTGGGCCGGTCTTGGCGCGGGTTCGAATCCCGGCCAAGACAATTATTTTTTTGATGATATATTCAATGTTATAACATATATAATATATATATATATATATATAGTATTAGGGTTCCACAAATGCGACAAAAATAATAAATGCAACGTATAAGATGAAACTTGACGTTTTTATTAAATACGAATGTGTAACGTACAAGTTTAAATGCGTAATGTTACAGTCTCCCCTACTTTTAGGAACTTCGTCCCGAAGTTGGAGTTGGAGAGTCTGGTGGGAAAAGATGTGGATACTTCGACTTCATCTGGTCTTTACGTTCCCAAGTGAACTCTGGGCCTCGTTTAGATTCCCAACGAACCTTAACGATCGGAATACGACTGCGCTTGAGTTTCTTGACTCCAGTGTCAACAATCTCGACGGGTTTCTCGATAATGTGCATGCTTTCATCGATTTGCACATCCTCAAGAGGAACATGAAGGTTCTCATCTGCTAAGCATTTCTTGAGATTCGAAACATGGAAGGTCGGATGAACATTGCTTAGCTCAGGTGGAAGTTCAAGTTTGTAAGCCACTTTTCCAACTCTGTCAAGAATTTTGAAGGGGCCAACGTATCGAGGAGCTAACTTTCCCTTTCTACCGAAACGAATCACTCCTTTCCAAGGGGATACCTTAAGTAGCACAAGGTCCCCAACTTGAAATTCCAAGGGTTTACGACGTTTATCAGCATAACTCTTTTGGCGACTTCTAGCCTTGAGAAGATTATCCCGAATAAGCTGAATTTTGTCTGTGGTTTCCTGGATTAGTTCGGGTCCAGTAATACGAGCTTCACCAACCTCAGTCCAACAGACAGGTGAACGACATTTCCGACCATAGAGTGCCTCAAAAGGAGCCATGTTAATGCTGGCGTGATAACTGTTGTTGTATGAAAACTCAACCAAAGGAAGATGAGAATCCCATGCGCCACCAAAATCTATGACACATGCCCTGAGCATGTCCTCAAGTGTCTGGATGGTTCGTTCAGTCTGACCATCAGTTTGAGGGTGATAAGCAGTGCTCAGGTTCAACTTGGTACCCAAAGCATCTTGTAGAGATTCCCAAAAGTGAGAGGTGAAACGACCATCGCGATCAGAAATAATGTCCAAAGGTATACCGTGACGACATACGATTTCACTTACGTACATCTTTGCCAACCTTTCCACAGAATACTTCTCACGAATAGGTAGGAAGTGAGCTGACTTGGTCAAACGATCGACGATTACCCAAATACTGTCAAAACCTTTGGGTGTACGAGGGAGTTTGGTGATGAAATCCATAGCTATGCTCTCCCATTTCCAGACAGGAATCTCTGGTTGTTCAAGCATACCAGATGGTCGTTGATGTTCAGCCTTGACCTTGGAACAAGTGAGGCATTTTGCAACGAATAGAGCAATGTCTTTCTTCATACCAGGCCACCAATAAGAATAACGAAGATCTTGGTACATCTTGTCAGCTCCAGGATGAATAGAATAACGAGACTTATGAGCCTCGTTCATGAGAAAAGTACGAAGATCATCACGGTTGGGAATCCACAGTCGATTAAGGAAATAAAGAAGACCATCGGGTTTGGTTTCAAGTTGAGTCTCAGCACCACAAGACATTTCATCGTACATGTTACCTTGGGTGACTGATGTGTGTTGAGCCTGGAGAATACGATCTTGAAGATCAGTACGAACTCTCACACATTGGAGTTTGATACGCTCTTTACGACTAAGTGCGTCAGCCACAACATTCGCCTTGCCAGGATGGTAGCGAATTTCGCAATCATAGTCGTTAAGTAATTCAACCCAACGTCGTTGTCTCATGTTAAGATTCTTTTGATCGAAGACATGTTGGAGACTTTTGTGGTCCGTGAACACCACACATTTGGTCCCATAAAGATAATGTCTCCAAATCTTGAGTGCAAAGACAACAGCGCCCAATTCAAGATCATGGGTGGTATAATTCTTTTCGTGAGTCTTGAGTTGTCGAGACGCATAAGCAATAACCTTTCCTCGTTGCATGAGAACACAACCAAGACCTTGGTTCGATGCATCACAGTAGACCACGAAATCATCATTACCATCAGGTAGAGACAAGATAGGAGCTTCACAGAGTTTCAGCTTAAGAGTTTCAAATGCTTCCTCTTGCTTAGGTCCCCACTCATAGGGTTTACCCTTGTGAGTTAAGGTAGTGAGAGGAACAGCGATCTTGGAGAAATTGGCGATGAATCGACGATAATAACCAGCCAACCCAAGAAAAGAACGGACTTCCGTTGGAGTGGTAGGAACACTCCAATTCTTCACAGCTTCGATCTTTGCGGGATCAACATGAATTCCGTTCATATCAATGACATGTCCCAAAAATTGAACTTCCTTAAGCCAAAATTCACATTTTGAGAACTTGGCGTACAGTTGTTCTTTCTTTAGGAGACTCAAGATAGAGTGAAGATGTTGCTCGTGATCGAATTTTGATTTAGAGTAAATCAAAATATCATCGATGAAGACGATCACGAATTTGTCGAGATAGGGTCTACAAACCCGATTCATCAAATCCATAAATACTGCGGGAGCATTGGTCAACCCAAAAGGCATAACCATGAATTCATAGTGGCCGTAGCGAGTGCGAAAAGCTGTCTTGGGAATATCTTCTTCGTGGACTCTAAGCTGATGATAACCAGAACGGAGATCAATCTTCGAGAAGTGGGTTGCTCCTTGAAGTTGATCGAAGAGATCGTCAATCCTAGGAAGTGGATAACGATTCTTGATGGTGAGTTTGTTGAGTTCACGGTAGTCAATACACATCCTAAGAGAACCATCCTTCTTTTTAACGAATAAGACAGGGGCTCCCCATGGAGAAGAACTAGGGCGAATGAACCCTTTATCAGAAAGTTCCTGTAATTGACTGGCAAGTTCTTGCATCTCAGAGGGTGCAAGACGATAAGGAGCTTTAGCGACAGGATTAGCACCAGGAACAAGATCAATACGAAATTCCACTTGTCGAGCAGGAGGCAAACCAGGTAAATCCTCGGGAAAGACTTCAGGATAGTCTCGGATAATAGGAATGTCTTGGATACTTTTGCCTTTGTCCTTCTTCTCTATCACGTTAGCTAAGAAGGCTGTATACCCCTTTCGTAAGTACTTTTGGGCAGTAGTATAAGACATAAGCTTAAGCTCACCACAGGGTTTCTCACCATAAATCTTCAAAATCTCACCCGATTCGAGAGGAATGCGTATGACTTTCTCGAAACACAGAATTTCGGCACGATGAGTTGACATCCAGTCCATGCCTACTATAACATCAAAACTACCAAGATGCATGGGGATGAGATCGACAGGGAAGGTATGATCGTCGAGGTTCAACAAGCAGTTACGAATAATAGAGTCGATCGAAATAGACTTCCCGTTAGCTACCTCTACCACGAAAGGTTCCTCTAGATTAGTGTGGGGTAAGTTAAGTAAAGGTTCAAACTTCAGTGACACGAATGACTTATCAGCTCCTGAATCAAATAATATGGATGCATAGTGGTTATTAATGAGAAACGTACCATTCACCACTTCGTTGTTGTCACGAGCCTGGTTAGCGTTGAGATTGTAGGCGCGACCTCGAGCACCTTGGTTCTGGTTGCGGTTCTCGTTTTGGTTTTGGTTCTGATTTTGGTTTTGGTTACGATTACGATTAGGGCAGTTGTTGATGTAGTGATTAGGGTTACCACACTCGTAGCATTGACCACGAGTAGGCCTGTTGTTTTGTTGGTTGGGAGCTGGGTTATTGTTGTCTTGGGTAGTAGGAGATCGACAGACGTTCACCAGGTGACCATATCTTTGACACTTAGTACAAAAACGACATGGCACCTGCGTTGGATGATGGTACTTGCAAGTGTTGCACAAAGGGTGAGGTCCGGTGTATGGTTTCTTGGCTGGGTTTTGGGCGGCAGGTGGAGTAGCAGCAACCATATAGTTTCTAGCCTTGCGCTTTTTGTTGCTTGAGGTCTCAGGCTTGACTTCAATTGCAGGCTGTGGAGTGTCTTTGGCAACAGTCTTCTTAGTGCCCTTACGAACGAGAGTACCGTTCTTCACGTGATTATCAGTAAGAGTGGCCGCTAGACGTTTGGCCTCTTCCAGAGTTGCAGGATTTCTACCCCAAACGGTGTCCTGGATTTGCATGGGCAGACCACCGATGTACTTCTCGATGGCTACCGGCAGAGGAGTAACTTTGTGAGGCAACAATAAGCTAAGCTCATGAAAGCGGGTGTTGTAGGCAAGGTTTTCCCCACTATCTTGAGCTAAGGTGTGGAACTCGTCCTCAAGTTTCTTAACTTCATTGCGAGGACAAAACTCTTCCTTCATGATCTCTTTGACTTGATCCCATGTCATAGCAAGAGCAACCTCGGCCCCACGAGTACGCTTTTCTTCATTCCACCATGTGAGTGCTCGTTTATGGAGAACACTCATGGCGTAACGAACCTTGAAGTTGTTGGGGCACTCACTGTTGATGAAGGTATTTTCAATACCCTCAAACCATTGGAGGAGTCCAGTAGCTCCTTCTTCACCACTAAACTTTGGAGGGTTACAAGAGTTGAAATGCTTAAGGGTACAGGCTTGGGGTCCATTTCCATTGCCATTGCCGTTCCCGTTCCCGTTGTTGTGACCATTCCCGTTGCCGTTCAATTGGATGACTTGAGCGAGTAAATTGGGAACCAGAGTTGCGATTTGCTGCGCCATTTGTTGAGAAATGATCGCAGCCAGTTGAGCATCGACCCCATTGTTGTTGTGGTTAGGAACTTGGTCATGGTTGTGGTTATGGTTATCACCACCTTCTTCGTGGTTCTCACCATTGTTGTTGCGAGTGCTGCGACGAGGAGGCATGATCTGTAATAGACACAATGAAATGAATGAGAGTTTATATAAGGAATGTAATCATTTATTCATTAATTAAAACGAATAAACAAAAACGTTGACTTATCAAAGATTCTAAATTCTAATAACATATGAAGACATGCTTTAGCCTATAAGTGAACACTCATCCCGAGAATTCCCAGGTAGGCATCCGGGTCCCTCGTCTGATTGGGATATATGCGCAATGCCAGCCTAGACAGAAGACTCAGAATACAGGCGTTCACCCTTCCAGATTGCACGTGTTCGTTATTAAAATCTAGAACTTCGACGAGATCTCAAGGGGGTTCAGGTTAAACCTGAGGATTTTGTCCTATAAATCTAATGGTGGATCAGGATTGCAGCAGACAAATAAGAGTAGTCACATGTAGGTTTAGGGTAAGGATAAGATTAGGGAAGCAATTAGGGTTACAAGTAGGAGAAGCAAGTACTGTTTAAGTCCCTAAGGTTATAGTCTAGATTATTTCTAATAACCTAATTCCCTATAACCAAGGCTCTGATACCAATCTGTAACACCCCAACCGATGGCGGAAACATCGGGGTGCCACGTATTGATGATTGTTTTCAGTAGCACATGGTATAATATAAATTTTAAATAATTTATTCAAACATAATATCCAAAGTATGAAATGATGTCTAAGAATTCAAATACATGATATCAAATAACAAACTTCAATAACTTCAAATAAAACTTCAAGTAAAATCCTCATGCTAACTCAAGCCTCAGCTTCATTGTTCCCTGAAACATGTTAATTTTGAAAGTATTTTGGGTCAACATAAGTTGGTGAGAATTACATAGGTTTTCGATAATAAAATGAATAAAATGTTGTGCAATTCATGTGTCATGTCAATCTAGCCCATATGTGAGAACATACTAGAAATAAATCGAGTGCATAATCAACCCTGATGACTGTTATAAAATGATACATACCATACACTCATGGTCCAATTGAATATGTTATGCGATAACAAACACCCACGTAATCTTTGTAGGAGGCACGTATCCGGGTGGGATTGTCAGTCCAATAGATCTATCAATGTATACCGTCGGCTTGTACGGAGTTAATGATTATGCTAGAATGGTGCTTACTCTAATCATGCTCAAGACATAATGTAACATAGAAAACACATAGACACATTGATGATTGAATTGCAATGATAATGTTATAACATGTTTCACCCCAAAAATGGTGATAATAAAAGGGGCTATGTAAAACTCACCTTAGCAAATGTTAAACTTGTTGAAAAGATGAAATAATAGTGTTGCCCAAAATGATTCCAAATATCACCCTATAATAAGGTAATATATAATAAGTCTAAGTCTAATTAACTTATAAGTGTATCCTAGGGTTTCGATTTGGGGATATCCAATTGTTGAATTTAAATTAAAAATGTTAATTAATAAAGGAAAATTTGATAATTAATAAAAGAAAGTCTTTTTATAAAATTTGAATTTTGAAAGTACACATTAAAGTGTTTGAAGTATAAAAATAATTTTTATAAAATTATTTAATTTAAAATAGATTTTTAAATCTATTTATTACAAATTGCCAACAATTAACTTTAATATTCAAAAATACTAAAATTAAAGAATTTCTATTTTAAAAATCATATTTCTGTTCTAAATAATTAAAAATAATTTGTATAAAATTTTGGTGCAAAAATGATGAAAATTGGATTTATTATGATTTAATTATGATTAAATCTAACAAAAATTGATTAAAAATATAAAATAAATGATTTTACTGAATTAAAAACTATTTCAGTAAAGTTTAACTTTATAAAAAGTCAGGATAATTTTTGGAGAATTTAATAAAATTGTTTTGATATATAAATGGATTTTTATAAATATAATAGTATAAAATTGATTTAATTATTATAAATATTAAATAAATGAATTTTTGAAAAATAAAAATTGTAAATAAAACTTTTGACTCAGATTTAATAAATGTAATTTTTTTAGAATTTATAAAATAGTTATAATATTTAAAAATGAATTTATAAAATTAAAAAGGTTTAATATATATATATATATATATATATATATATATATATATATGTGTTAGTTTGTTTAAAAGAAAAAGGAGAAAAAGGAGGGCAGTAGCCGGGACTCGAACCCGGGTACCTTCTGTTGCAGACCATGGTCACAACCACTTGGCCTAGGCCAGTGGTTGTGATATTCTCTGATTAGAATTTAATAAATACGCTGTGCCCAAATCAGTTTATCCCCAATTTTATACGAACGAACCCTAGAAATTGCAATTGGACAAATCACACATCAATAGCCTAATTAACCATAGGGCTATTGATGTGTGATGGCCGATGAACATAACCCACACAAATAATTAAACTCACAGTGTAGTTTCGAGTTCGTGTGCTTGGTCAAACCAGAAGTCAAACAACGAACGAGGATAACTATAATCAGAGTGTTTCAGAGATAATTGGAGGTTGAGAGAGAGTTGTGAGCGAGTTGTGAATGATCGTAGGTCATCTATTTATACTGAGGATCAAAGGTTTAGGTTAATTGGAAGGTTTGACCACGATTTATTATCAAACGCGTATAATTCAAAATTAGTCAACGATCCGTTGTTAATTGACGTGTAATCGTGCAATACAAGGCCGGTAATCAATTGAATTTACCATATAAAGATCAATCAAGCATTGATCTTGATTGATTGTTAGACGCGTCCAAGGCAGTTGACTTCCCAAGTCAAAATGCAGGTTTTAAAACGCGTATAAGATTAAATAGCGACCGGGTTTATAACAAGTTGAAAGCCAGCCCAGCTGGTTGGATGGTGGTGTTGGTTTGGGCCGGTCTTGGCGCGGGTTCGAATCCCGGCCAAGACAATTATTTTTTTGATGATATATTCAATGTTATAACATATATAATATATATATATATATATATATATATATATATAGTATTAGGGTTCCACAAATGCGACAAAAATAATAAATGCAACGTATAAGATGAAACTTGACGTTTTTATTAAATACGAATGTGTAACGTACAAGTTTAAATGCGTAATGTTACACATGCAATCACGTAATCCAAACACCATTCACATAGCATGCAACATCACACTAACATGCGTAACTATCACCCTAATAATCAGTTACTCAGATTTTATCATCATAATATCATTATTATTCTGATCTAACATATTAACATGTCATTCATTCATCTAGAATCATAAAAACCCTAGCTTTCTAATCATAAACACACATAACGCATGTATACTAGTTAAAATCCGGTTATCAACACTTATTAACGATTTTCAGAAAGCTTTTTCGTTTTAGAACAGGTCTGGACCATTAGGGATTGAATGAAAACGTTTATAAAGATTCATGGATGGAAACCAAACCTTAGATTTGTGAAAGGATGATGGATTAATCTTGAAACCTTGTGTTTGGATCAAAAATCGCGTTCCAGAGGTTGTGTGTGTGTTGGGGCGGGTTATGGGACGACTAGGGTTTGTATAATGAAGTTTAGGAGGTCAAGTATGGTATTTATAGTCGTTTTTAGTCGTCCAGCCCGTAACTAGCGATTATGCAGCCCTTACACGCGATTAGGAAGCCTAATCGCATGTAAGTTCATGCAATTGGGGCCTAATCGCATGAACAGTCATGCATTTGGTCCCCTACTCGCCCCTAAAGGGCCTACTCGCCTCCCTTATAGGCGATTAGGCCTCCCTAATCGCCTATAGGGGCTGGTTTCGTGTGTTTTGCGCGTTAAACCCCGTTTTAACATATGTTAACACATATTCACATACCGACAAGTCACATAATGATTGTAAACACATAACACATGTAAATACACATATTCACACTCGTTCACCAATTCCCGGGACTCGAGACTTGTATGTTCCGTATACCCTGACGATCCTACAAATCGTCACCGTTTGTACACTTGGTTAAGGACTGACATCTAATGAACCTCTAGACCAACATCCAATGATCTTCTAGACTAAACCGATAGTTCCCGAACCATAACCCGACTTAACTAACCCAGTTAAGTACAATATACGCGTGACTCGCTAAGGTAGACTTTCATCTAGACAACGTTGTTAACCAGAATTTGCCGGGTGTCACAGCAGTGGCTGCAACTCTTGTCTTGTTTGGATCGGTTGGCAATCACAGAGGCAAATAACAAGTGGACTTGGGAAGGAAGTAAAGATGGGACCTTTTCGGTGAAATCGGTGAGAGATATAGTTCAAAAGGGGACCATGGGGGAGGTGAATTTTGTTTTAAAGTGGTGCTCGTGGGTTCCGATAAAGTGTAACATTATGGTTTGGAGGGCGGAATTGAATAGACTACCAACGAAGATGGAGTTGCTTAAGAGGAGTGTGTCTGTACCGGATGCTCTATGCGTATGGTGCGATTTGGAAAACGAGTCAGTGTTTCATGTTTTGTTTGGATGCTGTGTAGCGACTTCAGTTTGGGACACGATTGGTAGGTGGTTTGGTTTTGCTCCTATCTTTGCTTTCGAGATCAAGGACCTCTTGGAATTTTACAAGATGACTCAAGGTAACAAGGTGAAAAAGAGAGTTGTTCACGGCATTATCATGGTCACGTTATGGTCCCTTTGGAACGCTAGGAATGATTTATTATTCAATGGGAAGAGAGCCACGGCGCCGGATATCATCGCTAATGTTAAGTCTAGGTCCTTCCTTTGGTTTAAGAGTCGAAACAAATGTATTAAAGTGGCTTGGAAAGAGTGGAGTAGGTGTCCATTGTATATGTTGTAATGTGGTTTTGTGCGGCCGGCCCTTGATTTGAGGTCCATGTTTGCTTTGTGCTAATGAAAGTTTAGTTTCAAAAAAAAAAAAAAAAAAAAAAAAAATCTCTTAACTAAAAGTCTAAACAGACACATTTACGTGGCAATCTCAATCTATCTATGTGGTTTTTGCTTCAACACAATTATTTCCGTTTACAATACGATTTGAGATAAAATCATAACACACCAAACAGAGCTAGACTGGCCGATCTGGTTGCTAAGGCGACCTTTTGCAGATTAGTTTTGGTCACATCTCACTTTGTTCTGGTTTTGTCCCAGATTCACAAATGTATATATTACCATCACATTTGGATTATTAAAAAACATTGAACTTTGGATATGTGATGTATTAAAGAGAACCATTTGCTCCACCATCTTATCTAAAATGTGATAACTGAATATAAAGTAAATCAGAACGATTCTTTGCTAATTCGATTGTAGGGGAAATAAGGAAATCGTGACTTTAATACAAAGGAAATAAGGAAGTGACTAGGGAATTTCAAAATAAGCGGGTAGCAAGCCGTGAATCTTGCTAGATTAAATAGACCAATCTATTATTAAAATTAAATTTTAGCAATTATATTCGGTTATCTATAATCTATAATCTATAATCTATAATCTATAATACATTATAAGCAACTTAATTTTCATTTCCGTACAACTTAAGAAGCAACAAGTACAACATATTTAAGCATGAAATTTAAGGGTATTATGGGAATGTTAGTGACAATTAAGACACTTAGAAGGGTATAATTGTAATTTTATCATGGTTTTATAGTTAAAACTAAAAACTTCTTCCATACCTACCCTTGTGTCCCCAAGGCATCCTTCTTCTAACTCTCACACTACTCCATGTCGTCTGAAACCCCCTCATTAAATTCGATTGATTGAATGCAATTGAATGTTTTTTAATACGTCGTTTCCAAAACCCTCTGTTAAGAACTCGGCAACGGAAATAAGGACCACACACATGGCTGCTTTTCTTGTTCTCCATAAAAAAAAAAAAATGCATTTCCTATTTTCCATGTGTGTTCTTGAAAATCAGGTTTATTATCTATTATTATTTTTTATTTAATTTGTGAATTCTATTTATTTAGCTTAAATTTGTGAACTAAAATGCTTTTTATATGTTCTTATTTTAGCACAATAAAAGCTATGATGACTGAATTATGTGTTGTTTTTTTATTTAGGGAACCACCCATCCCACCCATTACCATGTTCTTCTTGATCATATTGGTTTCTCTACAGATCAGTTGCAGGAACTTGTGCATTCGCTATGCTATGTGTAAGTTGTTCAACTATAGTTTTAACTAATACAAATAATCTTTTAATACACGTTTTTTTCTCGACTGATCGTGTTGTGCATGTATCAAAGGAGCACAACTGCCATATCTATAGGTAAATAGGCTAAACTTTTTGCATAACTTCATTAACTTCCATATTTGTGGGTTCCTTATATAACAAGGCTTAATTTTTAATATAAAAGCATCACACAGGTTAAACCTTGATAAAAATTACTTAAACTTTTAGTAAATATATACTACCGCTCTGTTGTGCAGTTGCTCCGATTTGCTATGCTCACTTGGCGGCCGAACAGATGGCGCAGTTTTTCAAGTTTGATAATATGTCCGACAGTGCTTCTAGCCATAATTATATTAATTAACTATAACAATGTTTAATTTTGTGTCATGTTTTGGTAATGTGTTTTTGTCGTGACAAGAATTACCACACTTAATACCAGTATAAACATGGATTAAAGTTGCATCTAGATTACTCGCACATGCCAAGAAATCGAAAAGGCTCGTAACATGGCAGAGGAGGCAACATGCCAGAAGTGGTGGTGGTTCAGAGCATGTTCATGTGGACGCATGGCAACTGCATCGAGTTCGGTTGCATCTGGAGCTGCATTAGTGACTGGTTTAGGTGTATTACTTGCCTTCTTAAGAAGAGCTGACAATTCATACCAATTCTTTACCTTAAAGGGTGATACATGTTATAACGAACATTTAAGCTAAAAACTCAAAATACAAAGTTGAGATTATTTGTTACGTTTAGATTTATGAACATTGCAAATTTTAGCCGCCGCAAGCATCACGCGGGTTCTCTACCAATCTCCTATACGTGAATTGATCTATTAGTTGTATTAGCAAATTGTTTTTAAATTAAATTACGTAAAACCCGTTGCGCGACATGGCAAAAAATAATACAGGTACCCGCGGCAACGCGCGGGCATTCACACTAGTACATTATAAAGGAGGAGTGATGTACAACATAGTAATTTTGTACATCATCCAACCATTATAGCAACATGTACAAGTAAATTAAGCTTATATCACAAGGGTATAATTGGAACTTTGTGGAACATTAAGACACTTGCAAGGATACCAATGTAATTTTACTATGGCATTTTAGTTAAAACTAGAAATTGTTTCCCATCCTACCCCTCTTCTTGCTTTTGCTAAGACAATATGAAGAGTTGTAATTGAAGCAATTGAATGAAGAAATCATTCATAATTGAACCTGATGATTAAATAGCAATTGAATGTCTATTCACTGGTTGTCTATCCAGCTACTCCCCTCTTCAAAACCCCCCCACTGCCTCTCATTCTCACCACTACGGTTCATGTAATCATATCTTTTGAAAAGGAAATTGTTATTTTAAAAACGAAATTCATCATGAAATTGACTGTAAGGAATACTTTTATCTACACTGGTATCATTATCTTTAGTTTGCATTTCCAATAAAGGCCTTTTGTTGGCCTTTTTAAGTGCTCATTTTCGATGACAACCAGTTACGAACTGATCATCTTTGATAAGTTTGGTCATCAATGATAAGTTGTAGGCTTGAAGCAGGAGAAAACGGAGACGTCGAATAATCAAAGCATCTTTACACCTTCATCCAAATTGAAGACCCCTTAAACAACATACACAAAAAAGGCAAGTCAAATTGGTTTTTTTTTTAATTTTCATAGCTGATGTTCATCTTTGTTTTAATCTTATTTGGGGGAATGAGTTTTAACATGTTTATCATATCATATCAGAACATGTGATAAATATGTGTATCAAAATGAGTTTAACATGTGTATCATTGTTGTTTGATCTGGACACGGATATAACTGAGAACGCGTTACTGTAGGTGGGGGTCATTCTGGAGACAAGTATAATTGAGAATGGGTTACTTTGGTTGGATAAAATACAAATCAAATTTGATAACGGGTCAAATGGGAAATCACTTAAAATCGAGACCTGGTCACATGGGTAATTATTTAAACTTGAAAGGGGTTAGGAAGGGTCAATCCTAATGAGTTAAAAAAGTAAAATTAAATTGAAACAAGTTGGAAAGGAAGAAAATGGGGAAGAGCAGGTGATACCAACCGTGTAACAATATGTTGTTTGCAGCTTTTATAATTTTATTATTCTTGCAATTTTCGGCGGTGGAAGTTGTGATGTAGCCTGTTTGACCCAACCCGTTCTAACCCGAGCCATTCTGAACCGAACTCATTCTGACCCGCGGCCATCATGATCCGTACCCATCCTGACCCGGATTAATATTAACCAATTTTTGAAGCGTCCCATTCTGACTCGACCCCGTTCTGACCCGTATACGTTTTGACCCATTACCCAAACCGAGTCAACCACCGGTTTTGCCAAGTATACTTATTGGTTTTGATTCATTTTAGTAGGCACTAGATAGTACAGTAGTTTTCTTTTAGATCATTGTATGTTCTGTTTTATTTTTATTTTCTCATTTTCATTGTCCTTTTGTTATGTATTAACTGTCTCTTAGTTTCCAGTTTGTGGATGTAACAATATTGTATGGAACTAATGAACTATTTTAATGCACAATTTAATGAATTATTTGTGGATTGAGGACAAATAAACATAACAATATTTACTCAAAAACTCATAAAAAGCTACAAACCACTCACACTGGTTCATAGATCCTACTTTAAATAAACTTTCCATTTGAGTGTGGAACTGTGGATCTTTCATTTGGAAAATATCAATTACATATACGCTCTAACTAAGCAAAAAGTATATTATGCTTCCGTACAAGACAAATATGCAAAAGCAACAATTGGTGCAATATATATTGCTACTGATTTTTGAGTTGATTAGGAGTAAGAAATGCTACTGTGTGGTTGAGATTAAGGCAACATTTGGTGGGGTGCCTAATGCCAACATGGTTCATGCTTGCACTATAAATAATTAAATATGATGCTATATTTTTTGATGTTACTATTAAGAATTAAATATAATATTGCTCTACTTATTTATTGTCTTTTGAGGTGTAATCTAAAATTCATATCATGGATTAAGCATTTTGGTTTTGGATTATGTTGGATAGCCATATAGCCTTGCAGGCAATTATGGTTTTGGTTTGAGTTTATATGTTTTAAAAGAATGGTGAGATTTCATAAAGATGGGTTTGGAATACATGTCCCTTGATTAGGCGGACCGTTTCTTGGTTTTTGCGCACAATCTTTCAGTCTTTTATTTTAGTATGGTAGATAAAATACCAGGTATGACACGATCCAAAGTTGTGGACACCCCTCCTTCCCTTAACAAAGTAAAGCAAACTCTAAATTCGTCGACCACCACATTATCGTTGCTATCATGGTGATAAAGGCGTGAACAGATACAATCTTTGCTGGACCCGTTTGTTTATCCATTGAACTGAATAGGTAAGATTTCTATCAATTCATTGTTTGCTTCTTATATCCTTAAAATATATCGTCTTTTTAAGTTGACGTTTTTATCGTTGTATCTTTCAGGCGCGACAATATATGTTTCTTCTGCTTTCAAGATTCATATTTGTTATAATCTTGGTACTGTAAAACTACTAGAAAGTATCCCTTTTTGCTTCTTCGGCATGCATCAAAACGTATCTGTTGTGGCTTGTTGCAGCCGAAAAGTTTGAAAGCTTCTTTCAGAAATTTCCGGAATTTTCAAATGCTTTCATGGTAAGGGGTCCTGCAGATATATTTGTTATCGAACCAACTGATCAGGTGAGAGCTCACCTTCTTTCTGTCTTTTGTATTATTTTATCATCCAACCTATAACATGGAAAAAATTTACATGTTTTCTGTAATGTTTTTTTATTGGACAACTTCAAAAGCTAAAAGTGGAACCTGTGCTTTTATATTATCTATCTCGCATCAAAGTTCTACAGGGTATGACTTATAATTTCTGGTGATTAACTGAAAGCTTTGTTGATGGCTTCACATTAATATCATCCAACCAAAGATTTGAATTTAGCTACTTCAGTATGTAGTATGTCACTGTAAATTGTAAATTTTTGATTCCGCTGCAACGTATGGGCTTCGATTACAGTATCCCGCTCGCATAAAAGAATTTTGTACCAAATACACACGTAGGGGCTAACGGGATTCTCCCGCTACAACGCGCGGGCATTCCCACTAGTTTCAATTAAATATGTGGATCATTAGTCATGGATCACGCTACATTTTTTAAATTCTAACAACTATATTTTGTTATTTCAAGAGTGAACTTAAGTTTTCATCAACATTTTCAGAACCTGACTAAGCGCACAGGATTCTTTGCTAATTCGATTTACTTTATATTCAGTTATTTCAAAGTTATCGTTTTGATCGGAAATTGATGTAGTTTAAAAGCCCTATGATTTCGTTTCATGTCATGTCTTAGAGGGTGTTTGGGATTGCGTTTTGAATGTGATTTTTAGATTATTGCGTTTTGAAAACGCAGATAATCAGTTTTTAGTGTTTGGGAATGTGTTTTGAAAACGCAGATAATCAGTATTTTAGGCTACCAAAACGCAATAATCTATAAGCAGCTCCGCCCCTGCTTTTCCAAAACGCATAATCTGTTTTGAATAATCAATCCCAAACACCCCCTTAGTTTCGTCGTTTTATTTGGAGTATTGTCTTAGGAAAACTGTATGATGATTTTAAGAAACTCATGCAATCAAAATTTGAGATGAGTACCATGGGAGAACTGCAGTACTTTCTAGGACTGCAGATCAAACAACAAACAAATGGAACTTTTATACATCAATCAAAATATGTTAAAGAATTATTGAACAAATTTTCTTTAAATGACTGTAAATCATGTTCCACTCCCATGACACCAATCACACAAGTTGAACCTGATGATCAAGGAAAACAGGTTGATCAAACCATGTACAGATGCATGATAGGTTCCCTTTTATACTTAACTGCTTCTAGACCAGATATTATGTTTTCAACATGTGTTTGTGCTAGATATCAATCAGCACCAAGGGAATCACACCTTATAGCAGTCAAAAGAATTTTCAGATATCTGAAAGGAACTCCAACACTGGGAATTTGGTATCCTGCTTCAAGCAATACCAAGTTATCAGCTTTTTCAGATAGTGACTATGCAGGGTGTAAGATGACAAGAAAGTCAACATCTGGTGGTTGTCAATTCCTGGGTAACTGTCTAGTGTCATGGCAATCAAAGAAGCAAACATCTGTTGCAACTTCAACTGCTGAAGCTGAATACATTGCAGCTGCAAGTTGTACATCACAGATACAATGGCTCCAATATCAACTTCTTGATTATGGAATCAAAGAGACCAAGACACCTTTGTTTGTAGACAGCAAATCTGCCATTAGCATCATTCAAAATCCGGTACATTCTCAAAAACCAAACATATTGAGATCAGGTACCATTTCATAAGAGATTGCTATGAAAAAGGCAAGATTGAGGTGAAGCATGTAGCGACAGCTAATCAAATAGCTGACATCTTCACTAAGCCCCTTGACACATCAACATTTCAGAAGTTAGTATCTATGCTTGGAATGCTAAATTTGTAAGTGTTTACTTTATTTTTTTTAACTTATATGCATATCAGTTAGAATCCAAGTTAACACTTGATTCTACCCAACTCTACATCAAACTTCTACATCAATCACTACTGTTATGCATAAAACATCAAAAAAAAATTTTCTTTTTCCATCCTTGATTCCATCCTGTTTACCTTTTTCCTTCTTTTTTTCTGGTTTTCACTTACAAAAGACAAAAGTCTGAAACAAAACTTCTGAAAAACAAAAAGAGAACTACTGATTAAACAAAAATCAGTATGAGAGGAACTACTGATGAACAAAAATCATCAGTATGGGGATAATTTTCTGAAAAAGTGTGTAACTTCTGATAAAATAACCTTCAGAAGTTATGAATAAAGTATTTATAAAAACATTTCTCATCAGCTGTTAAAACTACTGAAGAGAAAATGGGAACTACTGATGAAGTAATCCTTCATCAGCAGTTTAAGTCAAAAGGGCAAATCTGACTTTTCCCATCATCAGAGGTTTGACCCAATCAGTTTAAAACCTCTGATAAAAAGATTTTTAACCAAAGGCGGTTTTAAAACTTCTAATAAAGAAGATTCAAGCGGTTAAAACTTCTAATAAATACCTTTTCTACACACTTATCCTTTCAAACTCAAAAATATCCCTCCTTCTCTCTCAAAAACTCTCTCAATAACCTATACCTGCAAATCCACTGTTCGATCAAAAACCCAAACCACATGGCTCTAGTTCTAAAACAGGGACACAATCAAAGGGCCTTTCTTGAAAAACAAGAAGGCTGGTCCCAATACGATGAGATCATTGATCTTGTCGTCAAATCCCAATATTTTACTGCTCTCACAATAAACCCACCAATTCACACTGAAACTCTGAATGAGTTCTGGGCAAATGCTGAGACGGTTACAATGGATGATGAGGTCATTTCCCTCAACTCAAGAATAAAAGGGAAACAACTGACCATCACACCGGCCACACTGGCAACAAGACTGGGTCTGGATGATATAACTGCCCCTGACTATGTTGCTAACACTGATATTCATCTAACCATGACTGAGTGTGGTTATCAAGGTACTCTCTCCCATGCTACAATATTCAAAAAATATTTTGAACCAAAATACAAGCTTTTGTTTCATTATATTATTATGTGTTTGAGTCCAAAAACAGGGTCTTATGACCAGATGCCCTCCACTTTTCAACCAATATTTCATTCCATTGTGAATGAAACTAAATTCAGGGCATCAAAACTATTTTTCAATGAGTTGGTGTTACATCACAATAATACCAAGAAAAAGTTTTTGTTATACCCAAGGTTCATTATGCAATGCATAATAGGGGAACTGGGTAATGAGGTGCTTGTGGGAAAAATTTCAACTTTAAATCCTTTAACATCACAAGCATACTCAAGGCATAACAAACCGGCTGCCTGGCCAGAAGATGATCAGGGAGAACAACAACAAGTCCCCCTGAAGCCCACATCTTCCAAACTCACCCCACCAAAAGCCAAAAAGCCCAAGCCAACAAAAACTGCACCCCACCAACCCAAAAGAAAAGCTGTTCAGGAGGTTGAGATGCCTGAACATGCTCATGAGCATTCTGCTCTTCAAATTGATGAGACTGAAACACCCTCTCAGTCTCATCCATCTCAAACCCCACCAAGAGCACCCATAACCATTTTATTCAAAAGAAAAAGACTTAGAAAAACATATGAAACACACTCTTCTTTTGAAACTGCTGAACAACAACTTTCACCACCTAT
Organism: Ambrosia trifida; assembly: GCA_028751855.1. Taxonomy (NCBI): domain Eukaryota; kingdom Viridiplantae; phylum Streptophyta; class Magnoliopsida; order Asterales; family Asteraceae; genus Ambrosia; species Ambrosia trifida. The sequence continues at coordinate 23,677,777 of CM054131.1, forward strand.
TGCCCAAACTACTGAACCAACCCCACAAATTTCTGAACAAGAGGCAATAGAAATTGCCAAACTTCTCTCTGGGCTAAAAGAGAATGTCCCATCTGATCATGTCAGTCCCCTACAACCACAAAAAACAGGGGACATAACTACTACATCAGACATGGATGTGGACATCTCTAGCCCTATCCCAAGAGATGAGGGTGGACCAGAGTCTTTAAGCCCAATTTTAGAGACTCTTGGGGCATCTGAGGCTGCTACTACTCAGTTACCACCCAGTGGTGGATCTGAGGATAGAAGTAACATAGCTAAGACCTCAGATGTGGCAACTACTGATGAAGGCTTAATGCCTGAAGTAGGAAATCCTTAGTACCAAGAAAAAGAGGTTCATGAGAGAACTGAGTTGGGCTCAGCTCATGATTTAACTGAGACAGTCCTCATTGAGGGCAACATCAGGGATTCAGATGATTCCATTAGTTTGGATGATGTTTCACACACTCAAACTACTGAATTGACGGCACTTTCTGAATGTCCTGTTTCAGGGGTATCCAGGCTCAAGAAGCCAGTCACCTCTGCACAGGTTAAAGCCCACTCAATCCCTAAAATCCCTAGAGTGGCATCCTCTGTACAACATGAGGATCTCCCAAAAACACCCCCTTCACAACAAATGCCTACCCAATTCCCTGGGCAAACAAGCATAGACCTGAACCAGCTATGCAGCCCAGAGGGTCCCCTGTACCACATGATGAATACACTCATCAGAAATCACTTCCAAACATATACAGCTGACTTGGAGCTGTCCATCAAGAACCAATTTGGAGTGATCAAGACCAAGATGAACGATCTGTCCAACAAAATAGACTTCAACAGCAAACAGATTGCTCATCTTCAAGGACAATTCTCCCAACCCTCTGCTTCAAGGGTTAAAATTGATGAATCCAAAAAGGGGGAGAAGATCAGGGAACCTAAGGAGTCATTCCAAGCCAGGATAAGGGCAAGAGTGGCCATCCTTGAAAGAGATCAAAAAGATCAGGCAAGGAAAGAAAAATTGGCCAAACAGTTTGGTGTCTCAATAGAAGAAATTGAAGCAGCAGAGAAAGAAGATGAGACCCAAACATCTGAAGAATCCCTAAGGCACAATGAAGAAACTTCTGATGACAAAACTTCTGATGAAGAATCAGAAAGTACTGAAGACAATCCTTCAGTAGTTGACAAACCATCAGCAGTTGTCAGCACATCAGAAGTTAACACTTCCAAACCTCAAACAACTGAACCTTCCAGAACCACTGCTCCCATTCAACCAACATCTGATCCCATCAGGCCTACAACTGTTACAACAATGACTGTATTAAACCCTTCTCCTATCTCTCAATCAGCTGAACTATTAGAGAAGAGCTTAATTGCAGCCAACAAGAAGGCCAGAGAAGATCAGATCTGGAAATCTCTGGAAGAAAGGGATGATTTGGATTTAAGCCATGAAGAAAAACTTCAGGCTTATGCAGCTGAACTACAAAGGCAGGCTAGCCTTGATGAGATTGCTGAACAAGATAAAAGACAACAACTGGTGTCTTATATTACCAAGAACAGCAAGACTAAAGCCTTTACACTCAAAGGACTCTCTATGCAAGAGCTGACAAGAAGAGCACAATTGCTTGCAGACAAAGTGGCCACAAGCAAAGATGGAAAGGCCAAGAGAGCCCAGATAATAGAAGAGTTAGTAGCAGAAGGATATGGTTCAAAAGCCTCAGTATCCAGATGGAAAGAAGAAAGACTGATGGATACTTATAGAAAATATTTGGCTGCCAAGGCTGCAAATCCTGAGAAGTTTCAAACTGCTGATCCTTCAAGATCAGTAGTTAGAACTTCTGGTGTATCTAGAAGAACTGCTACTCAGAAGAAGAAGGCAGAGGACAATGTCAAAACTGACTTCAAAATGGTACTACTTGAAGGAAGTTCAATAGTCCATTCAGATTTTGACATTGAGGAGAAACCTCTGTTAACACAATTCAGGGATCCTTCCACTTTTGCTTACCAAATACAAAAGACCATCAAAGAAAAGCTGCATACCAGAGTAGTGACTGAACACCATCTCCCAACTGTTCAGATGCCTGATATGCAACAACAACAAGGAAGAGAATCCCACCTGAGGCTATCTGAAACTGAAGACATCCAGCACTCAGGACCATCAACCCAAGGGACAAGTCTGGTTCCCTATTCTTCTGACTTTAACAAGTCAAAGATCCCTATCATCAGATGGTCACTTACTGATAACAACTCAGTACTGTTGACAAGAAGAGACCTCTCAAGCAGGGCTTACAAGAAGATCAGTGATCTGAAGAAACTGTCAACACAAGACCTGCTCACAATTCAACATCTAGAACCACAGAGAGGATCTCTATCTGATGGTCAGTTAAACCAGCTCAAGAACACCATGTACAAAGAGATATGGAAGATTGTTCAAGACAGAAGAAACACAAAAGGAATTAGTAAGGTTTTGGCTTCATCAATCCAGGGGGAGATTGTTAGGACAAAGAGGATTGGTGAAACCACTTTTGTAAACCTTAGTCTAATTCACTTCTGTCATTTTGGCTAAGTATAGAAGTACTGAAGAGAAGACAAGAAACTGCTGATTAGAAGATATGAGAAGTGCTGAAGAAGCAGAAGTTCTGAAGTCCAAACCAGACAAGTTCACTTCAGAAGTACTGAAGACAAAACTACTCTTCAGTAGTTTGTCCTTCATCAGCACTTAGCATCAGATATTTCCCACCGCCTTTTGCATCAGTAGTTTATTGTTTATTATTACTTTTTAGCTGTATTTGTTTCTTTCAATGTTGCAACTTGTGCAACTTGTTTCTGTTGTTTCTGTACTTGCTTTTTAAGCAAGATACATGCATGTAAACGTCTATAAATAGGAGGCTTCAACCTTCTATTTTAGACATTGATTTTAATAGAAAAATCCTTCAAACACTCTCATTGTTCTATTCCATTTCTGTATTTATTGTGAATCTGTCTAAGTATCTAATTCTCATTTACAGCTTAGATTCATAATAAATACTTTGTCATTTATTAGTTTCAAACATCAAGGGGGAGTAATAACTCTGCCTTAGTGTAAAAAGTGTTGCTTTAACTTATAACATTCCGCTGTGCTTATAATCTGATTTACAAGGACTTGCTAAACACTTAAGTGTCAAGATAGCAAGTTCTTACTTAGCAAAAAGAGCAAACTGATCCAACAACCCCCCTTCCCACTACACCCTCTTTTTCCATAACCTCCCATAACCCCCCCCCCCCCTTCTATTTCTATTACTTTTTAATATTTTAATGCCCATAACCCCCCACCACTACACATACACTAAGGGTAATCAAATTTCATCTTTGACTTTTTATTCAAAGTTATTACTTCTGTATTAACAAATTTCAGGCTTATAATCAACATGACTGATGATACTTCATTATGTGGTATTTAGAGAATTTTTTTTTTTTTCATTTCTAGGTAGTCAAATTTTTTAAAAGTGTTTAGGATATGTGTTATGGCTTAAGGTGAGCACAAATATTATCCTATCATTTCAAACCACCTGGACGCCGACATGGCAATAAATAAAGCTTGAGTTTACTCACTTGACCCTGTTGTGTCTCAAGGTGAGCCTGCTCGCTCGCGTCTTCGTTCCCACCTGCAACTCTTCCTTTGATTTCCTCACTAGCCCACACGAGTAGGCTCACGTTTGCTCACTCGAGGGACCGTTAACGCCAGTGGCGGATCCAGAAAATTTATGTACGGGGGGCACAATTTTGTCAGGTTAAAAGAAGATGGGTCAAAACGAGTCGAGTCAAAAAGTATTAGGTAATACCAATTCATACGTACTTATCCACTTAATGATACAATAAAACTATTAATACTCAATAAAACTATTAATACTTATTTACTTGATTATAACATAAATTTGAGAACATTATCAATTGACTAAATAAGAAAAAAATTAGAATTTTATTTTAGTAAATATGTCGATACTTAAGTAAGAAAATATCAGTTGAGCTTAAATAAATAAAAATATTCTAACCATCTAATATACAGTTTAATACACTACAACAAACTCGAGCTTTAGGGGCGACGCCAGTGGCCCCTAATAATTGGTCATTAGGGGCGATTTAAGCTTTAGGGGCGACTGTCGCCCCTAAAGGTTCTGTCATATTTGTTTGGTCCCTAAAACCCGCTGTGGCCCCTAAAGGTGTCGCCCCTAATACCTTTTTTCCACGTGGCATTTCTTTTCCATTTAAATTTTTTATTTTGCCACGTGGCATGCCACGTGGCAAAATTCTGCGCAATCTGGGTTGTATCTTTAGGGGCGACGGGTCGCCCCTAAAGGTTTTTTTTTTTTTTTTTTTTTTTTTGGTCCACACATGCTCAATCAAACGAAATAATAAGAAAATAAATTAACCAAACATACCAACATTACATATATATATAAACATACCAACATTCGTCTAAACATACCAACATTCGTCTAAACATACCAACATTCGCCTAAACAAACATACACATATTTATAGTCATGTATACCAACAAAACTAAATAAACATACCAAAAACGCCTAAACGTCTTCGTCTTCGCCTTCGCCTTCGCTTTCGCCTTCGCCTTCGCCTTCGCCTTCGTCTTCATCGGTGTGATCGCCACTATTACTGCATCCGCCTTGATTTCCAAACTTTTGAGATTGGAATTGGGATTGGTAATATTGATTAAAAAATTGGACCATTTGTTGTTGTAAATCAGGAAGCGTCATCATTGTATTAAATTGCTCCTACAAATATATTAAAAAATTGAACATTCTCGAGTTGTGGTGGTCGATCCCAAATTCGCCGGTGATTAACATTTTCGACGACCCACCTATGTTTATTATTTTGGTTTCCTCGAGATGGTTCTTGGATGTAGAACACTTGTTTGGCTTGTCGGGCAAATATGAGCTGATCTTCTTTGTCCCATTCGTGTTCTGTGCTGATACTGGTGATATTGTTTTCATGTGTAACACCCACTCGAGTATCGTACCACTTGCACCGAAATAGGACAGTTGTATACCCATGAGGATAACCGATCTCAATAATCTCTTCTAATACGCCATAATATTTCTCACCGTCCTCTCCCTCCACCATAACCCCTGAGTTTTGCGTCGCACGTTTTGTATCACGGGAAGCCACCATAAACCTAACACCGTTGACTATGCAACCGGTGTAAGTCTGGGCCATTAATTGTGCACCCAATGAAAGAGCATATAACTCTGGGTGGAATTCTGAAGAACTTTCTTTCTTCATCTTATAGACCTAACAAATTTAAAATAATACTGTTTGTTATATATGCATTACCTAACAAATATATAGTAACGAGTGTTATATATGTATTACCTTGTGTTGAAACCAGTCCGGAAATTTAGTTTTAGTATCATCTTGGGGATGTGTAGATTTGAATTCACTACATTGAAGAAAAAATGTATAAAAGCAAGAAAAAATAGTCTTAATTATATATTTGGGATGTTCGGTAAATATATAAAGGATAGGAGCACTTACTTCATGTAGCCCCTGACTTCTTCGCAATTATCGAGGACCAACCATTCTATCTTGAGTTTGTCCTCAACTGAAAGTAGCTTGTCATTCGTTGCACTGGTCGGGTTGCATTGGGACTCAAACACCCATAACTTTCTTTTTTCTACAACGGCGTCCTCATTTCTCTCAGGCTGATTGAACTTAGTCTTAACATTTTTCAAGTACATTGAGCAGAATGTTAGAGCTTCTTCAGTTACATAACCTTCAGCTATACAACCTTCTGGCCTTGTCGGGTTTTTAACATAGTTTTTCAGTTTTTTCATATACCGTTCAAAGGGATACATCCATCTCATATAGACTGGACCACCAAGAATCGCTTCATCGGGTAAATGCATAACTAAATGAACCATTATGTCAAAAAAGGCCGGCGGATAGATCAACTCTAACCTGCACAAGATCATAAGAATGGCATCCTTCGCTTTCTTCATATCTTCCACTACTAGTGTTCTGGAGCAGAGCTGTTTAAAGAATGCACAAAGGTCTACCATTGGTGTATAAACATCTTTGCCCAAAAATGCTCTAACCCCAATTGGTATCAATTTTTGCATGAGAATATGACAGTCATGTGATTTCAAACCAGTAATGTTAGTATTGTTATCTGTCACCCTCTTACTAATATTAGATCCGAACCCATCTGGCAGTTTAACATTTTTTATAAACTGACAGAAACTCTTTCGGTCACGCCGGGTGAATGAGTATTTTGGGTGTGGGCAGGTCCACTTAGTTCCCTTTTTTTTCAACCATTGCGTCTTTCGAATTTTCAGTTTCTCTAAGTCTTTTCGTGCATTTGAGCCGTCTTTCGTCTTTTCATTCATCAAAAGAGTACCAAGCAAGCTGTCGCACACATTTTTCTCGATATGCATAACATCTAAGTTGTGCTTCAACTGCAGAGAAGACCAATACTCTAATTCAAAAAATATGCTTCTTTTGGACCAGTTCAACTCGAATTCTTCCCGATTAGGGTTAGCACCTCCAAATTGTGGATGCTTGCCTGGTAGACGATTGAGTAGAAGAGCATGTTGAGCATCTATGTCAGCGGGACTAAACTGTCTCGGGGGGGCTCTTGTCTCGTGTGCCCCGTTAAACTCAGAACTTTTTCTCCAATGATGGTTGGCATCTAAGAACCGCCGATGGCCTACATACACGCATTTACCTATTACACGCACTGAAGGGGTGTCTTCGTTGCAAGTCGGGCATCCTTTGTATCCCTGCCCGCTCCAACCTGAAAGACTGCTACTAGCTGGAAAGTCACTTATAGTCCATAACAACGCCGCCTTCATTGTGAAGTGCGTGTTTGTCGCAGCGTCTTTAGCATGTACGCCTGTCTGCCACAAATCCTTAAGCTCATCCACCAACGGCCTAAGGAAAACGTCCATGTCCTTCCCAGGGGATTTAGCGCCAGGAATTAACAAGGTCAACATAAATGTGGACTCTTTCATGCATAGCCATGGAGGCAGATTGTATGTGGTGAGTATAACCGGCCAAGTGCTATGAGTCGAGCTTTTGATGCCGTAAGGATTAAAACCGTCAGCTGCAAGCCCTAGGCGAACATTTCGGGGTTCACTCGAGAAGTTAGGGTACCTTAGATCAAAGTCCTTCCATGAAGATCCATCAACTGGATGACGCATAATACCATCTTCTGATCGTCCGGTACTGTGCCAAATCATATCTTTTGCTGTGTGCCTTGAGCCATACAAGCGTCGTAGTCTGGGGGTCAAAGGAAAGTATCGTAACACCTTGTGAGGTACCTTCTTGCCACTTGTGTCTTTATTTACCCACCGACTCTCATTACAAACAGGACAGTTTTGCAACGACTGATGTTCTTTCCAGAAGAGAGCACAGTCCCATTGACACACGTCTATCATCTCATATCCCAAACCAGTCTTCTTTAATATCTTTTTGGCTTTGTAATGCGAAGGGGGGTCCTTGTTACCTGCTGGAAGTACAGACTTGAAAAACCCGAGAAGCTCATCAAGCGAATTATTAGTCCATTTGTGCCTTACCTTCATATTCATAAGCTTTGATATAAAGTCAAGGGAGGAATAATCAGTACACCCAGGATATATTTCTGATTCGACTTCATCTATCAGGGCTTCAAACTCATCATGAACATCACTACTCTCTGTATCCGAGCCCCCTTCGTTAAGGTCTGTATCCTCTTCCATACGCTCGGCTATAAGGTCTGCGATAACGTCATTCATATCGCTTCTTCCCCTAACCTCATCTACAACTACAGGAGACGGCGTAATTGGATTTTCACCGTGATAGATCCACAGCGTGTAATCCTCATCGAAACCATTTATACGAATATGATATGTCATTGTTTTGAAGTCTATGAAGCTAGAATTATTACACTTTCTACACGGGCATCTAATCGTTCCATATGAGTTGACCAATGGTTTGGCATACTCAATGAAATTGTCAATTCCTTTTTCGTACTCAACGTCCAAACGGTTCTTTAGTTTAATCCAGCTTTTATCGATCGACATGATGATGTGACTGAAACATAATTTGGGTTTAAGGCACGATAATTTAAATGAAACATATTATTGACACCTAAAGGGTAGGCTGCTAAACCCACTTTTTGAATACCTTATCTCATATATGAATGTGTATTACATGATTGTTTGTTTAAGAAAAATTCGGCAGCATTTCCCCTCAGCCCCCAAGTATATAATATAAATATATACCCGAGGAGCAAAGAGGAAATGCCAACCGAATCTTTCAAAAACAAACAATCATGTAGTACACATTCACATCCTAAATGAGATAAAGTATTCAAAAAGCAGTCCCAAAAACGGGGACTACCCGAAATTAATTACTAAATCAATTTCGGGCGGGTATTTCTAAGCTCACTATGTTTTAACACAATCCAATCCAAACATCAAGAAACGAATTAATGTTATATTTTAGCTGTTTTTAACAACGGAAAGAAAAAAGAATAACAACGTCTAATATAAAAGTTTTCATTTAGATTTTGGATGTGGTTCGATCTTGACGATCTTTATACGTACGTGTGAATATTATTTTTGATACTCAATGCTACGTATCTTAATTAATAATAGTTAATTAACTTTTATTACAACGGTTTTAATATATAGTTAATTATCTCTCTTCTAAATAAGAACAATAATTAATGATCTAGCATTAATGTAAAAGATAGTTTCTTCCACGTTAAAAACAGCTAAAATATAAGATTATTAATACCATATTTGTATGCTCTTTGGTGGGATTCCTGTCTAAGCTCACTATGTTTTAACACAATCCAGTCCCTAACTTAATTTCCAAACTGTATTGAATATGGTATGGAAGCACTCATACATACATATAGTCATACATAAATACATATATAAAAAAACAGAAAATATAAAAAAAACAGGAAAAAATAAAAAAACTGAAAGAAAATAAAAAAAAACAGAAAAAACGAAATAAATTAAAAAAAAACAGAAAAAAATATAAAAACAGAAAAAAAAATATAAAAACAGAAAAAAATTAAAAAAAAAACAGAAAAAACGAAAAAAAACAAAAAAATTAACACACATACAAACCTATATATAATTTAAGGCATAAATAATAAAAAATAATAATTAGGGGCGACTACTAACCGGTATTAGGGGCGAATCTTCAACGGGTTTGGTAGATCGGAGCTTCCTACAACTTTTATTATTATTATTAAAAAAAATTAAACATATATACTTTAATAAAAAAAACAAAAAAACGAAAAAAAAAAAAAAAGAAAAGAAAACTTACAGTGTGAGAGAAGAGGAGAGGGAGAGGAGCTAGGGCAGAGGAGGGGGTTCTTATGGTGGTGGGGGTGGTGCGGTGGTGGGGGGTGGTTCGGCGGTGGTGGGTTCTTCCGGTGGTGGGTTCTTCCGAGTGGTGTGGTCCGAGTGGTGTGGTGAAGTGGAAGAAGAAAAGGAAAATGTAATGAGAGATGAGAGGAGAGTGATGAGAAGAGAGGAGAGTAGAGATTGAGAGAAAGAAATGTGTGTTGTTGTTGTTGATCTGCTACTTAGGAGAGAGAGGGCAGAATTGTGAATTGTTTTGAGAGTAGGAAAAAGGAAGAGGGAAAAGAGATTTAGGCGGGTTTTTGTTTTTTTTTTGACTTTTAGGGGCGACCGTCGCCTCTAAAGGTGTCGCCCCTAAATCCTATTGGTACAATAAAATGTGAACCGTTGATCTGCTCGTTAATCCAACGGCTGGGGGTTGGATTAACCTTTAGGGGTGACCAAAAAGCGGGTCGCCCCTAAAGATAGAATTTCTTGTAGTGATAGTTCTATAAACCTATGTAATTACGTAACAAATAATATTGGAAGAGTTTAAATTAATAATACATGTGATTTAATGTCTTAAGATATTAGCATGTAGCTCTTTTCATTTGGTAAGAACATACACATCCATAAAAATAATATTATTATTCCTTAGAACTAAAAGTTAGTATGCTAATTAAAGGGTGAAATTGCAAGATTCCATAGCTTTTCCTACCCCTTTCTTAGCTATTTGGTTGGACATAGGGTGGGCACCTGCCCACCATGGTTTAAAGGTATCTCCGCCAATGGTTAACGCGTGAGGGTCGTGGTGTTCGCGAGCCACGTGGCTCGTTGGCTCGCTCACAGACCACAACACACAGTCTTATAGGTGGTTTTTTCTAGATAATCCGCTACTTTAATAAACAAGAAATCTGATCCTTTTAATAAGGGAACTCCTATTAAGATTTCTCAACTCTAAAACCTGTTAGATGCGATTCATAATCCACTTATTGAAGTAGAGGACTACCTAAAAACCAAAATAATCCCAAGAACCACCTACAAAACTTTTCAAATTTCTAAACCACCTAGATATTAAAACAATTCATAGTATAATTGTGTAGCTGCTAGTTACATTTCAATCAATATTTTAGGTACTAGTATGGTATCGATGTTCTCCAATGTGACTACTTGTACGCTTATCACGTTTGTAGGAATCTAGTTATCCATAGATGAAAAAATCCCTTCTACAAATTAAAAAAAAAATCATATTCCATAAGGGATAAAATGCCAAATTGTTTGCGTACAAGCTGCAACTTTTATATGAGATCAAGAAAACCATCGTAACATAGTGCAATCATGAAACATATAATATACATGTGAAGTAATAACTGGATATCATATACAAAAGGGTACTTAATAACATGATAAAGTACAAAGACTGTTCTTGCCACAAATATTTGCACATATTAAGCTGTTGGATATGAGGCCATCATAGCAATGCCACAAAGTCCATTTTCATTGGCAACATCTCTTTGCATTCGAATATAACCTTCCTCACCCCAAATTGTACCCCACGAATTCTTCACAAGCCAATATTTGGTTCCATCATCAGTCGTCCCATATCCAACTGCTGTAACACCATGGTCTAGTTGGGTTCCACATTGTCCCGTGAAAACACCGCTTTTGTAAGATTGGAAATCTTGTCCGCTAGCATCAATGGCTACAGAAACTGGTTGCATAGCCACAGCCTTCAGCAATGCTGATTCGCTGTTTGCAGGCACATCTTCGTATCCAGTGATCGTGGCAGCATGTGACGATTCTTTTGTTGTGCTACAAGTCCCATCAATTCCTTCATATGGGTAGTTAGTCTCAGTGGTTAGGCCCTTGTTTTGGATGATGAATTTGAATGCTTCATCCATAAGACCACCGTTGCAACCTTGATCTTCACCACTTGTGTCACAATCAACTAGTTCTTGCTCAGATAAGGATATTAATTTGCCTGTAGATAACTGGTTTATTCCTTCGGTGGCTGCTACCGCTGAAAACGCCCAGCAGCATCCTATACGATGTAGTGAAAGTTAGAATCGAAATTAAAAGAGCATTCATGTACATGTTGAGAAAATAACAATTTAGTTGGTTACCGCATTGTCCTTGATCCTTCACGGGTGTCACAGCCCCTTTCTGCCTCCAGTCCATTGAAGTTGGAACCGCAGTCAAATTTTCATACCTAAAACCTGTAGTTCTAGAATGAGATGAAACCTTGAAGCCGTTGCGAGAGGCCCGAAATTCCTCATTTGTTAGATCAGTAAATGCATTGACGCCAAGCTTGTAAGACTTGCCCCCTCCATTATTGAATGCCTCTATGTACTCAACGTTAGCCTTGAATATATTGAACCGCATTTCTTTTTCCGCTGCATCTTTGTAAACGCGTCCATAGACCGCCATCCACTGCTCATGTTTCTCCACCATGGACGCTTCATGTAGCGATCGCGACATCACTTCCATACTTAACATTCCCAGAAGAAGAAGCATATTGGAAAATGCCAAACTCCTATTGACTTTAAGAGCCATGTTGGATTGCAGATCAGAGAATGTGGTGATCCTGAACAACTCAAATAGATTAATAAACTGTTAGATGCTTATAGAGTTTCAGAGAAAGCCATTTATAGAACCGAATATGGTTACTTTACTAGTCAGAACAAATGATCTGACTCATGAAATTGCATTCCAAGTGTATCCTATTAGAATATTAATTGCATTTTCTTGAATGCTAGCAAGCTATTTGTGATATGGACAACAAAACTAGGCTGTCCGTGGAAGATGATTAATTCTACGTAATTATAAAATCAGTTTTAAATATAGATGCATGCATGATTGTCTCTAATTATTTCGTATGTTCACGTTGAAAACAATTTTATACATACATGTCTGCCTTGTCTATTCTATATTTAAAATATTCAAATATGAAACAATCGATCTCGTGATCTCGTCACTAAACAAACTTTGAAGTATGAATTAAACATTTACGGACATAAAGTCCTAATTAATCTGAGAATTTTTTGATGAAATAGTAGATTTTTTAGGAAAATTTATGTTTGTAGTGGGTGTCAGAAACAAATTTAGGAAAATGGTACTTCCGCAATCTTAGATTGCGGAAGTCGCTGAGTTGGCCGATGACTAGGACAAGGTGGACGACATGGATGGCTGGAACAAGGTGGATTTTTTTCTCTTTGATGACATGGCACTTCCGCAATCTAAGATTGCGGAAGTCAAATATTTTTTTTTTGAGTTACAATTGAGTTTATATTAATTATATATAGGTTATATTATTTTTCGTTTAGAACGTCCGAATCAATAGAACGTCTGAATCAATCGAACGATGTTTTGGCTGCAGCCATAGAAGCTCGTTGTTTCTTGGACCCGGGTGTAAATGTGCCATAGTATTTTTTTTTTAAATTTTTTTTTTTTTGGTGAGACGATGATACAAAACTATTGTTTCTACTTTGTGAGTTGAGAAATATTAAGTTGTGTACGATTTTTACTTTACCGTTCATTTGTTCATTTATAATACAAATGCATGTTCTTTCATTGATTTGATTTGATGGTTATGCAATGTTACTATTGAATTCAGATATAAGTGTGAAAAAACTTTGTATAATGTGTTGCATGGAAATGGAAAAAAAACATGTTGGTCGAATGTTTTTATGTTCGATTGATTCGGACGTTCTAAACGAAAAATAATATAAACAATATATAATTAATACAAACTCAATTGTAACTCAAAAAAAAATTGACTTCCGCAATCTTAGATTGCAGAAGTGCCATGTCATTATCCATGTCACCACTTCCGCAATCTAAGATTGCGAATGGAGGTAAAATGGGAGGTAACATTGTTCACGGTATTATTATGATCACTTGTTGGGTATATCAATATGGAAAGGCGAGAAACGACAGGATTTTCAAGGGCATAAAGAGGCGCAAGAGATAGTGGCAAACGTCATGTCTTTGGCTTTTTTATGGTTAAAGAGTTGTTCTAAATATATGGATATTGTGTGGATGGATTGGTGTCGTTAACCAATAACCACTGTATAAGTTGTAATTGTTGTTTTGCGGTCTTCTCTTTGAAGACGCGTGTTTTCGGTGTTTAATGAACGTCAAAGTTCAAAAAAAAAGTTATTTGGGTTATATGTACGGTAATGCAATAATATGAGTAATTTGGGGAAATTTTTGACTGTGTGTTGTTAGACGTGAGCGAGCAGGCGCGAGCGGCCACCTGATCCATGCGGCTTGTGAACACCACAACATACACACGCGAATGTGGCCGTTACAATTGAAACCACTAATTGTATACCTAAGGTAGTTTGTATAATTAATAGTTATTTTAGTAACTATAAATAAGTGAAATAATTGGTGTGATACAAGTAATTGGTTATATGTGGTTTTGACGGGCATAGGCATCCTCGAGGATTTACGTGTGCCATATTCAAGCCATTAAAAATATGCCCCATAATCTTTAATAAATTAAATAATTTAACTAAATGTTACGTGAATCAATAGTATAACAATAACCATAACAACTGCAAAATAATAGTATTAGAATGAGTGAAATTACATAATGTAATAGACTACTATCTAATCGACGATTCGTTAAGCTCTCCTAGTACTCTTGCTAGCGAATTTGTGGAGCAACTGTTCCCACTTTATACAATTAATGATTTAGTTCTTGATAACTATCATCGCTAACCCGCTAAGTCTTTCTTGAGACATTGTGGATTGTAAGTATGATTTCAACAACTTTAATTTTGAAAAGCTACTTTATTTGGATGCCATTGTGACTGGAATGGTCAATAATATTCTATATGCAATGCATGCATTTAGGAAATAACATTCTTGTTTCATATGCTCCAAAACATCTATAGGGTCGCTAAATTTTTTGAAGCGTCAAATAAGTTCAACTTTGAATAGAAAAAGGCGTTTTTTTTTATTTTTTTTATTTAGTAGGTTAAATAGTTATTGGGCTTATAAATGTAATGGGTATTGAGTTAATAATATTTAAGTTATAAATTGATTGTTATTAGGCCCAACGTTTAAGTGTTCAATGGGTTTTCTATTCTAAAAATACACACACATATATATAGGAATTTTATAAAAGAAAAAATGCCCCCGATAAAAATGGGCCCAAGCCGGATGGCGTCGCCGGCTTGGGCCAAAGTCGCCCATGTTGACAGGCACACAATCATTTGAACAAAAATCATAAAAGGCATCGCTTTTGCGGAGTAAAAGAATAAATATTAAATTTAACCCATAGAGTGCTTATATACATCAAACAAAAAACATGCATAAAAATAAAACAAAATTACATAGATTGTCCTTTACTTATTACTCAAATTGCACCTTCGGTCCATTTTCTTTCATTTGCACTCATTATGTCATTTATTTTCTCAGTTTGCTACACCCTCTATCCTTTAGCCTAACTAAGTTAAAAAAGTTGGTTAACTTTATTTTCTAACTTTACACTTTTAGCACATGTAGTTTTTATAACTCAAAAAATAAAAAAAATTAAAATCTAGAAAATTCAAATTCATCCGAATTACGTAAAAAAAATTAAAAAAAAATTCATCCATTTCTTTCGCTTCTCAGACCTTCCAAAAATCCAATAAGAAAAGTGATCGAGGGTGATGGCTAGGATTCACGACTGAATACTACTACGACATGAGATAAGGGTTTGTTAAACTCACTAACTTAGAAGTCCAAAAGCTGATGGTTAAAATGCATGATGCTTTAGGTGATGTTGCCATGGTTGTTGCTTTTTTCCGTCAATTTCGTCATATGCCGCAATGTTTGGTCTAGATTAACCATGTTCAGGTGCAGTCATTGGCAGCTGCAGAATTTGAATGTGTGTTGTGCTCAATGATCACTTCTGAACAACTTGTTTTCACAAATGTAGCATCAAAAAGGATAACTATTGCACTAGTTGTGTTATTGATGACCTTTCCAATGATGCATTACCTATGATGTTAATTAGAGATTATAAAGTTCTTTTATTGAACCTTCAAACAACAAATCTTAACATCTTAATTTTCATCGTGGAATTTAACCAAAAGCGTAGTGGGCTCAAACCTAATACCTTCACCAAATTGAAACCCAATGATTTGTTTAAAGAACCTCGTAAACATATAAAAAAAAAACTTATATTTAAAGCTTCTAGATTTTCCAAGTCAACTAATATCTTAGATACAATAAAGATAAATATTACATACCGGAAGCCTATTCCGATCAATATTCAAAGAAGGATTACAAAGTTTTTCGTATCAAATCTCCCAAACCAATGTAGTGGGAGTGATTTTGTGGGGTTTGTTCGTATCCATGCAGAGATCTATGATCTCTACATTGCTAGAAAGAAGGACAAGATGGGAAATCGTTTTGGCTTTGTTTCACTGCTGGATGTAAAGAATACTGGAGACATGGAGAAGACACTCTCAGGGATTCGTATGGGTAACTTTAAACTGAGTTTCAATGTGGCTAGGTACTCATTAGAAGACGGGGAGGTTGATAGCAGGAAAAAGGAGGAAACACAGACGAAAAAGACTCATGGGACATCCCACAAAGAGACGGTTGGCAAGGAGGCAGACTACAAGGAAGGACCGACTCATATTTATAATGGGTCTACGTCTTTCAGAGATGCTTTCCTGGATAAAACTGGTGAAGAGAAGGTGGTAACGATACAAGAAGATCAGGAGGGGCATGCT
Source organism: Ambrosia trifida (assembly GCA_028751855.1). Taxonomy (NCBI): domain Eukaryota; kingdom Viridiplantae; phylum Streptophyta; class Magnoliopsida; order Asterales; family Asteraceae; genus Ambrosia; species Ambrosia trifida. The sequence continues at coordinate 23,693,855 of CM054131.1, forward strand.
CAGGCCATTAGAAAGGCTGTGATCGTTAGAATTGCTGATTTCCAGAAGTTGAAGGGTTTTGCACGGGTAGTAAAGGAGTTGTCAGGAGATAGGGGTTTCTTGCAGTATGTTGGAGGTCTATTCTGCCTCATCTCCTTCCAGGATTCCAAGGAGGCTGAGGTTTTCCTTCATCGTATTAAGAGTAAAAGGGATATTTGTTCTATGGCCGACATTTGGACTGGACAAACATTACCTTTTGAAAGGCTTGCATGGCTTCGTATTCAAGGGGTACCTATTCATATTTTGAACAATGAAGTTTTGAATAGGATTGGTGAAAGGTTTGGGAAGGTTGTGCATGAAGCCCAACATGATCAATGGAACACTGATTTGTCTTTTGATTATGTTGGGGTCTTACTTACGGAAGGTAAACGAGTACAAGAAGAGGTAATCGTCGAGTGGAAAGGTCGGAAGTACCGGGTTTGGGTGGCAGAAGAAGCAGGGGACTGGCTGCCGGATTTTTCGGTGAATTCCAATGAAGAAGATCGTCTGACGCCGGAAGATTCTATGCCGGAGATGGCGGAGTCACCGGAGAAAACGGATGGTAGGGATGATTTGGAAAGTGCGGATTTAGCGGAGGTAATAAAGGAAGGTATGAATAATATGGTAAATGAGGGAAAGGCAGTTATGGAAGGTGGGGAGAATTCAAATATGGAAGCGAGTAATTTGGATGCTAGGAATCCGGAGGAAGTCAATCAATCTGGAGGTAAATCTTCTGGAAACAAAAGGTTTTATTTCAACTTATTAAACAAGAATAAAAGAAAAAAAAGGTAAGAAAAGCCTAAAAGATGGGATGGGCCTAGACAAGTCGGGTAGTAGTTTGGAGAGGCCCAAAGGTAAAAAACAAAGAGAAAATCGGATGATATATTTGGGCTTAACAAGCTGATTGGGATTGAGTCTTCCTATACTATTGCTGGGGATTCGGCATGCTGCTCTCTTGGACCAGTAGTAAATGGGCCTCAAGAGGACAGTGGGCTTGGGGTTGGGGAAGAAACTCGCAATGAAGGTGTAGGTGAACTGGGCCGAAATGTGGTAGAAGAATTAGAAGATACGATTAACACCTCTAGTTCAGGGGTGAACATGCGAGTTGAAGAGGTGGCAAAAACCATTAATTTGGGCCGTAAGTTGGGTGTGGAACTTCATGATTTCCAGGATTTATTAAATGAAACCATTAATGTTGAAGGAGTACAAGACGGTTTACGATGAATTGTCTCAGCCTTAACGTTAGAGGTATGGGGGTTGTGGGAAAAGATGAATGGGTTAGAGAGTTGAAGAAGTCGAATGATATTATGTTTGTGGCGTTGCAGGAAACTAAGACTCAAGGTTTGTCTAGGGATATTTTGGGCCGATTTTGGGGTCCTGGTAACTTTGATTTTGAGTTTGTTGATCCTACGAGTGTTTCGGGAGGCTTAGTTAGTATGTGGAACCCAAGTCTCTTTGAAAAAGAAGGGGTGTCAAAAGATAGAAACTTTCTAGTGGTTTCGGGTTGGCTTAAGGATTTCCAAGTTCAAATAAATGTAGTGAATGTTTATGGCCCGCAAAATGACGTTAATAAAAGAGCTCTTTGGCAACAGTTGCTCAGTTTAATGAGTACTCAAGACGGTATGTGGATTCTTATCGGTGACTTTAACACGGTTAGAAGTGAGGATGAAAGGAAAAATACAAGGTTTAACGCGACGAGTGCAAAGGATTTCAATCACTTTATAGAGGAAGCGGGTTTGTGTGAATATGCTATGAAGGGTAGGAAATTTACGTTTCTTTCCGGGAAAGGTGGTGGGAATAAGCAAAGTAAAATCGATCGGGTGTTGGTGACTTCTAACGTTTTTTGTAAATGGCCGGAAGCTAGTCTTAAAGCTCTTGCGAAAGGTCTCTTGGATCATAGTCCTTTGATTCTTTCGATGACGGATAAAAACTTTGGTCCGAAACCTTTTCGTTGGTTCAACTCTTGGGGCTATAATGAAGATTGTACTGTGGTGGTTCGGGAAGTGTTGTCCATGAACTGTGACTTTAACAAGGCTGATAAGCGACTTTGGTTTAAGCTGAAAACTCTTCGTGGGAGGCTTCGGACCTGGAGGGACGAGTATCGCAGGAAACAAAATGAGGTGTTGGATTTATGTAGAAGAGAATTAAATGACCTGGAAGTTATTTTGGAACAAAGGGAGATCACAGAAGAAGAATCATGGGTTATGGAAGAGTGTAAAGTCAAGGTTGAGGAAGTGATGGAAGCTAGACAGCGGGACCTGAGACAGAGAGCTCGGGTTAATTGGGCAGCGGAGGGAGATGATAACTCGGGGTATTTTCATAGAGTTATCAACGGTAGGCGGTCTTCCAATTCTATTCCAGGTATCGATGTGCATGGGGTCTGGAAAACAGATCCTCCGGTGGTCAAACGGGAAGTGTTAAAGTTTTTTCGGGATCACTTTAAAGAGAGGGTTAGTGTTCGGCCTGCTCTAGTATGTGACGGTTTGAAGAAGGTTCCGATGGAAAAACAAGAAGCATTGACTCGGAGATCCTCTAAGGAAGAAGTTAAGTGCGCGGTATTCGAGTGTGGCAAAGACAAGGCACCGGGCCCGGATGGTTTTAATTTTAATTTTGTACAAACTTTCTGGGAAGACCTTGAAGGGGATTTTTATAGTATTATGGACGAGTTCTATGATTCAGGTGTCATTAGCCCGGAGTGTAGTTCTTCGTTTATTACTCTAGTTCCGAAATGCAAATATCCGATTACTATGAAAGATTATAGACCTATCAACCTCATAGGTATGATTAGCAAGGTGATATCGAAGATTTTGGCTAATAGAATCAAGGAAGTTATGGGGGATGTGATTTCGGAATCGCAGTCGGCTTTCTTAAAAGGTAGATATATCTTGGATGGCCCCCTAGTGCTGAATGAGGTGATAGAATGGATGAAGCGAAGGAAAAGGAAGGCGTTTATTTTGAAGATTGACTTCGAGAAGGCGTATGATAACGTAGACTGGAGTTTCTTGTTATCAGTCTTAGATCAAATGCATTTTCCGGGGAGATGGTGCACGTGGGTGTTGGGTATTTTGAAGTCAGCTAGATCGGCGGTGTTAGTCAACGGATCCCCTACGTTTGAGTTCACGTGTCACAAAGGACTTAGACAAGGAGATCCGTTGTCTCCTTTTCTTTTCTTGGTGGTTATGGAGGCGCTTTCTTGTGTCATTGACAAGGCTATCCGGATTGGTGAATTCAAAGGGATTCGTCTCGACAAAGAAGAGGTAACTTTATCACACCTTTTGTATGCCGATGACGCTCTCATTATTGGGGAGTGGGAGTAGCTTAACGTGCTTAACATGGCTCGTATTTTGAGGTGTTTTTATGTAGTCTCGGGATTGAAGATTAATATCAATAAATCTAATCTTATGGGGGTTGGGATTATGCAAGAGGAGTTAGATGAGATGGCCATGTTCTTAGGATGTAGTCGGTATTAGAGTCGGTGCAAATATGAACAAAGTTAGTAATTGGAAGAAGATAGTGGAGGTGTTTGAAGCTAGGCTTGCGATGTGGAAAGCTAAATTATTGTCGATTGGGGGTAGAGTAACTCTCATTAATTCGGTTCTTGGGAGTCTACCAATATATTACTTTCCTTTGTACAAAGTGCCCGGTAAGATTATAGATAACCTTGAGAGAATTATGAAGAGGTTTTTGTGGTCGGGTTCTAGTTACTTTAACAAAATCCATTGGGTAAGTTGGGAAAAAGTTACAACTCCAAAAAAACAAGGTGGTTTGGGGGTTAAAAGGTTGAAAGATGTTAATGAGGCTCTTTTGTTCAAATGGGCTTGGAGGTACCGCTTGAATACGCTTTCTCTATGGAGGAAAATCATTGATGGGTGTCATAAGAATAAGAAGGAATGGGATGTTTTACCGGTAAATAGATATGCGGCTGGGAATTGGAAGAGTATTGTTAAAACGGTAGGAGCTATCAAAACTAGAGACACTTTCATTCACTCTCTTATTCGGCCGAAGGTGGGGAATGGGAAAACGATCAGATTTTGGTTAGATTTTTGGCTTGATGGTATGGCTCTAAAGCAGCGATGGCCGATTTTATATAGCTTAGAGCAAGATAAAAACTGCTTGATTTCTGATCGAGTGAAGATGGCTGAGTCGCGGGCTATTATCTCTGCTGACTGGATTGACAAGATTCAAACGGTTGAAGCCTTTCAGCAGTGGCTGCAACTCTTGTCTTGTTTGGATCGGTTGGCAATCACAGAGGCAAATGACAAGTGGACTTGGGAAGGAAGTAAAGATGGGACCTTTTCGGTGAAATCGGTGAGAGATATAGTTCAAAAGGGGACCATGGGGGAGGTGAATTTTGTTTTAAAGTGGTGCTCGTGGGTTCCGATAAAGTGTAACATTATGGTTTGGAGGGCGGAATTGAATAGACTACCAACGAAGATGGAGTTGCTTAAGAGGAGTGTGTCTGTACCGGATGCTCTATGCGTATGGTGCTATATGGAAAACGAGTCAGCGTTTCATGTTTTGTTTGGATGCTGTGTAGCGACTTTAGTTTGGGACACGATTGGTAGGTGGTTTGGTTTTGCTCCTATCTTTGCTTTCGAGATCAAGGACCTCTTGGAATTTTACAAGATGATTCAAGGTAACAAGGTGAAAAAGAGAGTTGTTCACGACATTATCATGGTCACGTTATGGTCCCTTTGGAACGCTAGGAATGATTTATTATTCAATGGGAAGAGAGCCACGGCGCCGGATATCATCGCTAATGTTAAGTCTAGGTCCTTCCTTTGGTTTAAGAGTCGAAACAAATGTATTAAAGTGGCTTGGAAAGAGTGGAGTAGGTGTCCATTGTATATGTTGTAATGTGGTTTTGTGCGGCCGGCCCTTGATTTGAGGTCAATGTTTGCTTTGTGCTAATGAAAGTTTAGTTTCAAAAAAAAAAATAAATAAATAAATAAACATTCTCTTAACTAAAAGTCTAAACAGACACATTTACGTGGCAATCTCAATCTATCTATGTGGTTTTTGCTTCAACACAATTATTTCCGTTTACAATATGATTTGAGATAAAATCATAACACACCAAACAGAGCTAGACTGGCCGATCTGGTTGCTAAGGCGACCTTTTGCAGATTAGTTTTGGTCACATCTCACTTTGTTCTTGTTTTGTCCCAGATTCACAAATGTATATATTACCATCACATTTGGATTATTAAAAAACATTGAACTTTGGATATGTGATGTATTAAAGAGAACCATTTGCTCCACCATCTTATCTAAAATGTGATAACTGAATATAAAGTAAATCAGAACGATTCTTTGCTAATTCGATTGTAGGGGAAATAAGGAAATCGTGACTTTAATACAAAGGAAATAAGGAAGTGACTAGGGAATTTCAAAATAAGCGGGTAGCAAGCCGTGAATCTTGCTAGATTAAATAGACCAATCTATTATTAAAACTAGTGAGAAGGCCCGTGCGTTGCAGCGGGTATTTATGCTTTTTTTCCCGCACGTTGCGCGACGGGTTTCACATTTTGCAGCACTTTGTTTGTTTTTCAACGTTTCGTTTTATGTTTGATTATGTGCCTTGTGTGGAATAACTATTTAATGAATTTCCGTGAGTAAGGAATGAAAAGAAGTAACGTTTCCAAGGGAAGGGAGATTGTCGATGTACTACCATTGAGTGGTATCACTCAAATTTTGGCTGGTGCTTAGCAGCTTTGGTTGAAGCATAGTATCACTTGTTACATTTATTTCATATTGTAAGTGAGGCAGTTGGATTGGGTCGACCTCTTTTTTACCCATTAGACATTCTGGGTAGATGGTTACGTTGTAACACGGAGAAAATATGTCATACCTAATCAATGTGTTTTACATTCTGGGTATAGTGTAAATATATCGTTTTAAACACTTGATACAAGTGCATTGTTAATCAATACAAATTAACAAGTATGAACTTCAATCCATTACAACGGGTGTTGCATAACATTACACATAAAGTCAAAATTTGGAGAAGATGAACATTTTAGGATTTCTCCTTTAATCCACTACAACTTATGGATGTTGTCCATAGGACACAAGGAGATTTGATTTATAAATATTAAAAATTTTGATTTATATTTTCAATCAAGCAACTTCTTACCTACAAAAAATTTCAATGATTGGGATCACATACATTGCCATGCCGTATAGACATGTTCTAATTTTTCATCTTTATTTTTAAAAAAGAAATGCATACAAACATATTTTTTACTATATAGGAGTTTTAACAAAAAAAGGGCAAAGCCGGTGCCCAAGCTGAGCAAGCATAGTCTTGGGTTGTCGTTCCAATATAGGCATGATATGTGTATATTAAAATTTTAGATTAACTTCCAACAACTAAACCATTGGTTTTAGTTTCTCAATGCTATCAGCGGTTGGTGATAATACAACACAATATCAAGGTACGCTATTTCCCATTTACTATACTTATGCATCCAATCTATTTGTTGGTTGTATGTTTCTTACTAATATTATTAACAAGAACTAATTTGAATTTTAATTTTTAATTAGGAAACAAAAGACTAACAAAGAGAGGAAGACAACCTTATTGATGATCAAGGAACCATTTAACTTATATGTTTTAATTGTGAATTTAGCTTTTAAAAGACCCGTTTTGGCATTACTCAGTTCTTTCTAACGTGGTCCATTTAGGCACCCACTGACAAAAAAGCTTCTAAATCTGTCATGGACATTGCTCCAAGGTTCGCCTGAATATTAACTGAGTATGCTGGTAAGAAATAAACATCACTAATATCTCATTATTGCAAGAGTAATACCAGATTAGCAGCACAACATATGGAGTCGAATGACTCAAATGAAAAGAATATTGTATAGAGTAATAGTAACACATCTTAATAACTTGCCTAACATCATTTTAAAAATTCTTTTTCACAAAGAGACATGTTGAGTGTAGTTGGAAGTGAATTAATAAGATCTTCATAAAGACCCCGTCTCTCAGTCCCAATAGCCTCGCCTAAATAAAGTAATTCCTGCACGAATTAAACAAGGGTATTTTAAATCCGTTCTTGCTGTAATTTATTAAGAAAACCTTAACATTAGCATTAACCAATGAACACTAAATAGCAAACCTCGTATGTCATATTGTTTGGATCGATATCATCCTGCCAAACAACTTGCAAAGCACACACATTAACTTTTTGTTGCAATGAGTGTATCACAGACAAAAATAATGGAAATGTGGTGGAATCAAGTATAGAAAAACTTATCTCTATAAGTTCCCAACATATGGGTCAAGTTTTTCTTCTTCTTCTTCAAGAATTCTTTTATGAATCCTCTTCTTTATTTATCTTGTATTTTTTCTAGTCTTTCAAATGAGGCACAAAGTCTTCTATGTATACAAGACCTAAGGATGAGTGAAGAGACTAACTTAATTAGAGTCATAAACTCTAATAAAGTGAAATAAAGAACTCTACTCAAGAGTCTCCTTAATAATTTCACTAAAATCAATTAAATACCATTCATCATATTATTAAATTTTTGTAATTTCCAACATCTTCTTGAATGAAACATTCATTAGTAACATTGATGATGAAGAAGGAAAACCATAAGGCAAATGATGTTTGTGAGGTTGGGATGGAAGAAGGAGGGTAGTATTGTAAAAGTGTTTTGATATTGTAAAGCATGAGGTGGGTAAAATGTCTACATTGCCCCTTTAAGTGTCTTAATTGTCACAACTATCCCCATAATACCCTTGAATTTCATGCTTTAATATGTTGTGCATGTTGCATCTTAAGTTGTACGGAAATGCAAATTACTAAATGGTACATCACTCCTCCTTTATAAAGTAGTATAGATTAAATTTTAGCAATTATATTCGGTTATTTCAATTAAATATGTGGATCATTAGTCATGGATCACGCTACATTTTTTAAATTCTAACAACTATATTTTGTTATTTCAAGAGTGAACTAATTAAGTTTTCATCAACATTTTCAGAACCTGACTAAGCTCACAGGATTCTTTGCTAATTCGATTTACTTTATATTCAGTTATTTCAAAGTTATCGTTTTGATCAGAAATTGATGTAGTTTAAAAGCCCTATGATTTCGTTTCATGTCGTGTCTTAGTTTCGTCGTTTTATTTGGAGTATTGTCTTAGGAAAACTACAGGGGCTAAAAGTGTAATGTTAGAAAATAAAGTTAACCAACTTTTTTAACTTAGTTAGGCTAAAGGATAGAAGGTGTAGCAAATGAGTGCAAATGAAAGACAAGGGACAGAAAGTGCAATTTAAGTAATAAATAAAAGACAATCTGTGTAATTTTGTCTAAAAATAAAAGAGGGCATACGTGAATTTGGTGGGCCTAATGGTTTAGAAGGAGTTTGGTGAATGCGCCAGGCGTGTAACTGCAACTCGTTGATAAGTTTGGCATGAAGTAACTGTTGATACAATCATTGCTTCCGAAAACCATGAGTCATTACTACGATGGAGTTGAGTGAGGTTTGGGGGCCTCATCATGGTTCGTAATCGGGCTAAAGTATTCTCAAAATTCACAACTTGTTGGTTAAAGTTGTATCGATCTCCCTGAAATCAAAACAATTACTAAAAGTATAAGGGCATGTGTAGTGGTAAGGTTATGGGGCGTTTTATACCCTATAGCGTCGGGGAACACCGCCCCCACGGGTGCTATAGGGCGTTTTGGTCGAAGAGCGCCATTGTTATAACGGGCGTTTTGTTTTTGTTGAATGTGTATATGACTGTTGAACGGTCATTTGCTTTATTAAAAAAAATCAATCTATATATATATATATATATATATATATCATACCTCCTTTCACACATTGGAGAAGAGAAGAGGAGTTTGAATGACTGGAATTTGTGTTGCTCGAAGCCAGCTCCAGAAACTACAGGTGGAGCGGCAGCTAATAACAATAGGAAGAAGAAGACAAGACATGGAATACCTAGAGGCCCAATTAATGCCTGAAAGTCTTAAACTAATATGTTATGTAATGGAGTGGGCTTTTCTACACTTTAATAGCCCAATGACACTATATAATAAACCTTTTTATCCTATATATTTTGAGTTTTTCTTGTGAAGTAAAAAATGAAAAGTCAACGGACAAAATAAGAAGCGTAGCATTTTTTTTATTTTTATTATTATTTTTTCTTTTATCAATATTATTATTTAAATAAGAAAATAAATAATTAACCAATGATTACCCAATCATTTATAACCCCCCATAACCCCCCTTCCCACTACACCCTCTTTTTCCATAACCCCCCCCCCCCTTCTATTACTTTTTAATATTTTAATGCCCATAACCTCCATAACCCCCACCACTACACATACACTAAGGTGCTGTTTGTTTTTTCTGCAGGAAAAGGTCTGCAGTCTGCGGACCACATCTGCAGACATCTGCAGGAGAAGAGGTGGACCAAAGGTCTGCAGTCTGCAAGAAGAAGACTGTTTGTTTGTTAACGTCTGCAGACTGCTGAAATAAACTTAAATTTAAATAAACTGAGTTTTTACAGCAGTCTGGTGGTAGACGGTGGTGGTGGTGGTGGACCGTGGTGGTGGTTGGTGGTGGTGGACGGTGGTGGTGGGTGGACGGTGGTGGTGGTGGACCGTGGTGGGTGGTGGTGGTAGTGGTGGTGGACCGTGGTGGGTGGTGGTGGTGGGTGGTGGTGGTAGTGGTGGTGGACGGTGGTGGGTGGTGGTGGACCGTGGTGGTGGTGAACGGTGGTGGTGGGTGACGGTGGTGGACGGTGGTGGTGGTGGTGGTAGTGGGTGGTTGGTGGTGGTGGATGGTGGTGGGTGGTGGTGGGTGGACGGTGGTGGTGGTGAACGGTGGTGGGTGGTGGTGGTGGACCGTGGTGGGTGGTGGTGGTGGACGGTGGTGGTGGTGAACGGTGGTGGTGGACGATGCTAGGTGGTGGTGGTGGGTGGGTGACGGTGGTGGACGGTGGTGGTGGTGGTGGTGGTGGTGGTAGTGGTGGTGGTAGTGGTGGTGGTGGTGGGTGAGGAGAAGAGAAGATGAGAAGACCTTTGAAGACCTTAGAAGACTTTGGTCCAAGTCTGCACCAAGAAGAGGTCAGGAAGAGCTTTTGGAGTGAAATGTCTTCCGAAAAACAAACAGTCTGCCCGCCCCAAACGTCTGCCCGCGTCTGCGCGGCGCAGACAAAAGAGGTTAGAAGTGCTTCTGGAAGAAAAACAAACACCACCTAAAGGTAATCAAATTTCATCTTTGACTTTTTATTCAAAGTTATTACTTCTGTATTAACAAATTTCAGGCTTATAATCAACATGACTGATGATATTTCATTATGTGGTATTTAGAGAATTCTTTTTTTTTTTTTTTTTCATTTCTAGGTAGTCAAATTTTTTAGAAGTGTTTAGGATATGTGTTATGGCTTAAGGTGAGCACAAATATTATCCTATCAATTCAAACCACCTGGACGCCGACATGGCAATAAATAAAGCTTGAGTTTACTCACTTGACCCTGTTGTGTCTCAAGGTGAGCCTGCTCGCTCGCGTCTTCGTTCCCACCTGCAACTCTTCCTTTTATTTCCTCACTAGCCCACGCGAGTAGGTGTTGAAAATATACTTGTGATATAATTCAATTACGTCTGATTATATTATTTGGGCTCATGTTGTGTTTAATAATTGATTGGGCTGATATGAGTCTTATTGGGCTTCGATATAGTCCATTTGGTATAGCCCATTCGTTGTTTCCAGGGGTTCTTAATGTTGGACTGGTTATTGGACCGGGTCACACAAAGTTGTGTTAGTTGGTGTGTTTTCTCACACGGATTGCTGACTTGGCTTGCTCATGTTCGTTGGATTAAATCATCTATGGCCGTTGGATCATTCTTGAGCTGCCTATTTAAACGTGAAGCTGGTACGAGTTATCATTTTAGCTCTTCATTTGTTTTTCTTATTTTCTCTCTGAGTCTTCTCTGTAAAATTAGGGTTTCTATTCTTTGTAAGTTTGTTAGTCTATTCTTGTATTGTATTTCGTCTTTATGATCTGCTGATCTTTGTAATCAGCAGATCTGGTTGTATTGTACTTCATATTATTTGATCTCAGTGATTACTGAGATCTATTGGGTATTTGGGGGGTACTTTTCAGGTTTGGGTTAATAAGAGTTTTGTCACCGTTTTGTCGCCTACATCCTTGTGTTGATATTGTTTATGAATTCATGTTGGCTCGTGTGTTGTCTTTCTGTGTATGAAACCCTAAAATTCTACATGGTATCAGAGCCTTAGGCTCTCGATCTTGGTCTTTTCAGTGTCTTCCTGATGTGTTGCAAAACACATCTAATTTCCTATGTATTTTGTATATTATTTGGTCAAGTTTGTATTCGTTTCGTGTCAGTTTTATTATTTATTTATTAATTTTATTATTTTATAGGTGTTCGTTAAAAATGAGCTCAAAACAAATTATTTCTAATCGGGACACGAACACTTGAGAGTAGGTGGTCATGGACGTTGAAGCATAAATGAGAAACTTTGGTCAAGCCAAGAACACCCGAGAGCGAGCTCCCAAACCAAATACAAATAATATAATAATAATAATATGATAAAAAAAATAAAAAAAAAAATAATGAAAAGACTTGGGCTCGTGGCCCAAGTCAAGAAGGAGGTTACAATTGTGGCACAATATTATTACAAATAGCGGCACATATTTTTGGTGTGGAGGATTTTATCAAGAATATTATTTCGAAGAAGACATATCAACACAACAGCGGCCGAAGAGGAGGATCTCGAAAGCAGCACTCCTAATATTTTTTTAGAGGTTGATTGAAGGCCATGAAGGCACGAGTTCAAGACTAGAGCTATGGGTTCGACTATAATAAATTTTAGTTTTCATATTTATTTACTTTGTGTTCATGAATATTAAGACCATGATTAATTTTTATTTTGAACCTATGTTTTTATCGCTTTCCATGACTATGAGTAGCTAAATCTTGAACCACTACCTAGGTTGTAGGATGAATACATGTTAATTTTATAGTTCTCGGTTTATGGATTACTTTGAATGGTTAATGTTTTGGTAAAAGTTTGGTTGGTGTTTATTATGATGTGTGTGCGTACTTAAGTCTAATTTATTATTTTTGAGAGTTCCATAAACGTCTTAGTGAATGTCTTTCATGTTTGGATGTTTATTAGGGTTACCTGCTAGGTGCTTGTAGCTTATTTTATGGTTTTGTGCACGAAAGCCATAGGAACTTGATAAGAGAATTTAGAAAACTTAAGTATTCTTCCATTCTTGAGACCGGGAGGTGATGGAATGTTGGGTTGTCTAGAGCTTTAGGTGTTAGGTTTGGGTGAGACCGGGAGGTGATCCTATCCTAGTTGTCTTTAGTTTCTTGCAATTCCAAGTCATAGTTAACCAAATTAGATTACTCCTTTACATCTTAGGGTGTATTGTGATTAGAGAGACCGGGAGGTGATCGAGTCATTAGAGTACCTTTACATTCTTAGTGAGGTGAGACCGGGAGGTGATCCGAGCTAGATAGCCAGTGTTTTATTCTTTAAGATTCTTTGGGGTGTGTTGGTGAGACCGGGAGGAGATCTAGCACGTCTTAAGGTTTCTTAAGTTATCTTTAGAATCTGGTATCCATTCAGTTTTCCATTACCGAGAGTTGTGAGTTTGCATGTAGGATTCTTGACCTAGGCTCAGCCACCACCACCTAGACGTACTGTCCACCAGATGGCCTGTGAGGGAGCCACGGGAGTGAGAACTCCCATTACTCGGACTGCCATGCCCAATAACCACACTTGGCAGATCCCCTCACACGTTATCAACACCATCGCCCATACCGCCCAGTTCAATGGCCTGGATGATGAGGATGCTCCAGGCCATCTGTCCCGTTTTGTGCGCATTTGTGACACCTTTGGTCTGACAGGTGTCACCCCAGACACGATCTATCTTAGAGTTTTTCCATTTTCTCTGTCTGGGCGTGCTGCCACTTGGTTAGATACTCTTCCCCAGGATTCCATCACTACCTGGGAAGACTTGAAAACCAAGTTTCTGAAAAAATATTATCCTCCTTCTAAGGCCGCTCGCATTAGGGACCAGATCCACTCGTTCCGAATGGATCCAGACGAGCCATACCACTTGGCCTGGGAGTAGAGATGTACAAACCGGTTCTTGGTGTTGAAGGTGAAACCGGTTTTTTTTCTAAAACCGGTCCGGTTTTAGAACCGGTTTTCAGGACCCAAAACCCCCGTTTTCCAAACCGATTAGGACCGGTTCCAAAACCGGTTTTTTTTTTTTGCCAAACCGGTCATCCAAAATCCAAATACATTGCCTAAATCGGTTTTTTCCTCAAAAACCGGTTTTTTTCCCAAACCGGTTTGTTCCTAAAACCGGTTTTCAACCCGGTCTGATCTCCAAAACCTATAACCTATACAGAACCGGTGACTCGGTTCGGTTTGGGACCGGTTTGAACAAAAACCGGTTTTTGTCTAACCGGTTTTCCGGTTTTTTTTTCCGGTTCGGTTTTCAAAACCGGTTTTTTTGTACACGTCTACCTGGGAGAGGTTCAACACTTTGTTGAACAAGTGTCCCCAGCATGGACTTTCTGATTGGGCCCTTGTAGAGAAATTCTACAATGGCCTTATTTATGCTACGCGGCAGATGTTTAACACTGCTGCTGGGGGACACATTATGGATAAAAAAGACCCCGATGAGTGTAAGGACATGTTTGAGAGTTTTGCCCTAGCTGAACAGCAGACCCCAGCCCACGGGGATTCCATCCCAGTTACTAGGACTACATCCTCCACTACTAGAGGTGTTCATCAGGTCACTCCTGAGACTAGTATGGCTGCTGCTATAGAGGCTTTAGCAAGAGAGGTTAAAGAGCTTAAAATGAGTGCACGTAAGTGTGAGATTTGTAGGGGTGGACACGACACCATAGACTGCCCAGTAGGAAACCGTGAGCATGTAGATTATTTGGGTAGTTCTAACTGGGGAAATGGTAATAATTATAACTCGGGGTAGAGGAACCAATCTAATTCTGGGTGGAGGTCTGATAGAGGAGACATAGGTGATAGTTCAGGTTCTAGTTTGAAGAGGATAGAGGAGATGATAGCTAGTCAGAGTCAGATGCTCACTCAGCTGGTTGCAAAAGACCAGCAAACCACTCAGAAACTTGAGGAGCATGACCTAATGCTTAGGAACCAGCAGAATACTTTGTTAGACCTAGAGAGAAAAGTAGGAGATATTTCACAGAAACTCTCTGTTATGTCACCTGGTACTTTCCTTGGTACCACTGAGGAGAACCCTAAGGGTACAGCGATGGCTGTGAGCACTCGTAGTGGTAGGGGTGCGACTGAGAGAGTAGAGATACCGGTTAAGGATGAGGAGGAACCGGTAGATGAGGAGATAGAGTTAGAGACACCTGCTAGGACACCTTTTAGAGTAGCTACACCCAGTCCTATGTCTAGCAGTGAGGGTCCTTCTAAGAGAGTGGTAGTGGATAGAGAGAGTGAGAGGCAGGTAGAGCCCACTAGAGTGTATAAGCCCACTGCTCCTTATCCAGGTAGGTTGTTGCAGAATAAGATAGATCACCAATATGATAAATTTATTGAACTTATTAAGCAACTTAAGGTGAACCTACCCTTCATAGAAATCCTCCAGAGCATGCCTAAATATGTTAAGTTCCTCAAGAACATCATGGCTAATAAGAAAAAGCTTGAGGAACTTTCACAGGTTAGTTTGAGTGAGGAGTGTTCTGCAGTCTTGCAGAATAAGCTGCCAGTTAAGATGGATGATCCTGGTAGTTTTATCATTCCATGTTCCATAGGTGACCTGTCCATTAAGAATGCTCTTGCTGACCTAGGTGCTAGTGTTAATTTAATGCCATACTCCATTTTTAAGCAACTAGACCTAGGAGAACTTAAGCCCACCCGCATGTACATCCAGCTGGCGGACAAGTCCACCAAAATCCCTCGTGGTATTATTGAGAATCTTTTAGTTAAGGTGGACAAGTTCGTGTTTCCTGTGGATTTCGTAGTGTTAGATATGCCTGAGGATGATGCTGTGCCATTGATTTTAGGTCGTCCTTTCTTGGCTACTTCTAGAGCTGTAGTAGACATGGGAGAGGGTAAGTTGAGCATAAGTGTGGGGGAAGAGCAGGTTGAGTTTGGGATTAAGCCTAGGATGAGAGGAGATTTGTTAGATGAGTTACATGCTATAGATGATCATCTGGATCATGAGTTGGAGAAATTAATCCCTAAAGAGATTGAGAGTAGGAGAAGAAAAGGGAAGGAGAAAGAGACGGTAAGTGCTGTGAATTGGTGGATGAATTTACCAGGTAGGTATAGGAATAGGAAAGAACCCGAGAGAAAGGAAGAAGTGTTGAAGGTGTATGATTTCTGGGGTGGCTCGTATTGCAAGGAGAAGCCACCCGATGCTAGAGTGATTGATGCATAGGCACACTTATGCGTCCAAGTTGTAGACTTTGCAGAGTTCTAGGATTAGATGTTTTTCTTTGTGTTCGGTTTGTGTTTGTTTTGTTTTGCAGGTTTATGTGTTTGTTTGGCAAGGACAACTCACATCATGAGCGAATCCCGGATGTTTATTTATATATTTATATGATTGGGATTTTTTTTGTGGAGGTTTGGGTAATAAAAGATTTTTTTTTCTAAACATTAAATTTGATTAACTTTCTGTGAAAAAAGGTTCTTCGTGTAATGCGAAGAGCTTGGGCTGACCTGTTCGTCTTATGCGAACAGTAATTACCCCGGAAAGTTATACTTTATTCACTCGCGATGCGCGTTGAGATCACCAGTGTCCTTCACGTTGCGCGAGTTGATTAGAAAAAAAATATATTTTCCACCCTGTTTTCTTCTACCACCATTCACCGCCATTTCACCACATATTTTACCAACACCCACCACATTCCACCATCTTGCCTTTCAAGTACGTTTCCTGCATTTTTGTATATTGAGTCGGTTGAGTCTGTATTTTTTTAAAGTCTTTTATTTTTATTTTGAGTCAGTTTTCTCTTAACTCACTTTGGGGGTATCTTCCCTTCAAGTGTGGGGATGATGGAGAGGGTCAGTTTTGAGTCATTGGTTTGTCTAATATATTTTATTGCAGGTTTGGATTTGGCCACCCGTACTCAATCTCCATTCGGGTAGGGACGACTCAACAATCATTTAGGACAACCATTTGTTTTTATCTTTTCTTTTTAGTTTTTATTTGTCAGGTTTGAGTCAGAGGTCGCGAATGAAATGCTATACGGACTGGTTTAGAAGGACAGCTTCAGATCACTTGCAGTTACACTGCCTATATCCAGGGGAGTCTGTTCCTTTTTGTTGTATTTTTTTTTCTACTTTATTTTATTCCCCTCTCACATTGAGGACAATGTGTCGTTCAAGTGTGGGAATGGAAACTTCGTTTTATATTTAGGTAGTTTGAGTCATAAATTATAAAAATAAAAAAAATCATTAAAAATAAAAAAAATTGAAAAAATTGAAAAATGTCCCTGATCTTTTGTGCAATTTATATGGAAAATGATAGTAAAATTGGGATTTTTGGTTTTCAAAATATTATATGTATGAGAATATAAATAGATTGAAAGCGTGTTTACTTAAGATGTGTCGGTAGGCCCAGCTAGCTTTGAAAGGTTTCCAGGATTGTTCTTAATATACACCTTAATAATCATGATATCTTGTGGGTTCTCATCTTAGGAGAAACGGTAGAACTGAAACCGCTGATAGTAATTAGAGGTACCACTGTAGGTTGAAAGCCCATATGTATTATTAATTAAATGGCACACTTGATCCTTTTTATGAGAATAAATCCGGTGAAAAGTGGCGCCCAAAAAAAAAAAACCACATGTCCATCAATTGAGCTAGACCAAAAAAAAAAAACTGAAGCCTCTGATCGAAACTTCCTCGAGGTCAAGTTGAAAAAACAAATACCGAAGCTCATGCTGTCGCTCTTGGGGATGGTGACTCTGATTGAGACAACCTCTGGGTTAGGTAAGAAAAAAAAACAAATGTGCCTAAGCTCATAAACTTCATCCATCATCAATCATAAATTTAATTTCTAATACATTAGGGAGTTTAGTTTGCAGTGGTTGGTAAATCTATATGGTTTAACCTTTGCTTCGAAAGCTTGAGGTGGGATTAGGTGAAGCTGTATATCTTGAGTGTGAGACCCATAGATTGATTGTAATAATATGAACTTAATTGCTTTACATGATTGGGGCTTGATTAGCTGGTGGTTGGGTTTAGGTGGACAACAATACCGATAGTTTTGGTTAATGCGTGATTAGATCTTAATTAATGAACTTAAAATTTTTTGAAACCGAGAGTCCTGATTATGATTCCATTGCAGTCTTTTTCGGGCACGAAAAATGTTTAAGTGTGGGGATGTTTGATGTGTTGCAAAACACATCTCTTCTGCTGTTGTCTTGGTGACTTGTTCGACGGTCTGATCTGTATTGTAGATCTAGTCCTTGGTTGGTCTGATATAGTAGATCTGGTCTATTATTGGTATATACTTGCTATTATTTGACAGGTTGTGGTGGTCAACGATTGTTGGCTAAGGATTTGCTGGGAATCTTTGGATTGGAGTTATTGCTACAATTGCTCCCATAACTCAACACCCTAAGTGAAGGTGTTGGTTGTGGGATAGGCGAATCCCTAACTTGGGTTCCCCTCACTGTGAGATCGTTCCTTTTCATTGCATTTTTATTTGTGAGTCTAGGCGTCTTGGCCGGGTTAGGGTGGACCGGCACTGTTGTCTTGTGTATTTGGTTTGTCTTGTCTTGTCTTGTCTGTCTAGTATTATAGTGTTAGTGGCTCCTGTGTTAAGAACTGCATGGGCACCTATGAGTGATGAACCCATGATCTGTATCACTGACACAGCTTCGCCTTATTAGGGTTTGGTTGACTACTGTTTGTTGTCTGGTCTGTCTGTTATCTTCTTGGTTGTTGTTATTGCTTGTCTATTCTTTGATTGTTTGATTGTGATAGTATGGGTGATGTTGTTAATCCAGGAGGAGGTGGGGTTGCTAACCCTGGTGGTAGTGGCCCCAACTCTGGTCCTGGTGAAGGAACACTTGTAAGTAAACTGGATATTAGTGATCCTTTATATCTTCACCCTAGTGACACATCTAGTCTGTCTATTATTAGTATAAAACTAAAAGGATCTGAGAATTATTCTGTATGGTCTAAGTCTATGAAACTTGCTTTACAAGGTAAAAATAAGCTAGGATTCATTGATGGTACTTGTATTAAATCTGCTGATAATGAAGTATTAGCTAGTCAATGGGATAGATGCAATTCTGTGGTTCTTTCTTGGTTGATTAATTCTGTTTGTGATGAATTGTATCTAGGACAATTCTTTTCTGAAAATGCTAGAGATGTTTGGCTTGATCTTAGGGAAACATATGATAGAATTGATGGATGTGTTATGTTTAATCTACATCAAAAGATAAATGGTATTACACAAAGTGGTAGTTCTGTTTCTGAGTACTATAATAAACTTAACACTATGTGGAAACAATTTGATTCTATTGTGCAATTACCTGTGTGTACATGCCATGCTGCTAAGGAGTTTAATGATTTCAATATTTTGATCAAACTAATGCAGTTTCTAATGGGTTTGGATGATATGTATCAACCTGTTAGAACTACATTATTGACCAGTGATCCATTACCCTCAGTCAAAGCTGCCTTTGCTGTGATCTCTAGAGAGGAGTCTCATAGGGGTGTTGGTAATGGGTCAAAGGGATCAACTGTGTCTTTTGCTACTAGAGCAAATTCTGTTGTTGATAATAGGAAGAGGTTCAATAATAATAACAACAGAGGACCTAATCCTAACTTGAAGTGCACACATTGCAACATGATTGGACACACCATTGATAGGTGTTATGAAATTGTTGGGTATCCCCCTGGTTTTAAAAAGAGACCTTCTGGTCAGTTTTCTAAACCTAATAATAATAACACTAATAATAATCCTAGAACTGGAGTGTCCAATAACAATGTGTGTGCAAATGTTGCATCTAGTTCTGGTTCACCTTTTACTCCTGAGCAGATTTCCAAGTTGATGAATTTGCTTAGTGAGAAGTCTGGAAGTGACCCTCAGTCTTCTAATTCTGGAGGTGAGTTAGTTATCATAAATGGTTTCTCTAGCTTGTTTGTTTTGTCTAAGTTGTCTAATGTGTTTAGAAACTTTGCTATTTGTTCTACTCTGCTTAAGTATGCTTTATTTCTTGGGTGGATTATGGATTCTGGTGCCAATCAGCATATGGTTGGCAATGATAAACACATGATTAATTGTGTAGATGTATCTAAGTATAACATGGAAGTTAAGCATCCAAATGGTACTAATGCAAAAGTTGCTAAAATAGGTGATATTAAACTTGCTGAAGGTGTTATATTGACTGATGTGTTTTACATTCCTGATTATTGTGTGAATTTGATTTCTGTGCATAAGTTGTCTAAGGATAACAAACTTGATGTTCTGTTTAATGAACATTCCTGCTCTGTCCAGGATTCCAGCACAAGGAGAGTCCTGGTGACTGGTAGACAGCAGGATGGTTTGTATTTTGTAGGAGATAATGTGAATTTTAGTAATGTTTGTTTTAGTAGTGTGTCTGAGCATAGTTTGTGGCATAGTAGACTTGGTCACCCATCCAGTCAGGTCTTAGCAGTGTTAAAAGATGAACTAAATATTGGTAATTCTGATTCTCAACCATGTGAAGTCTGTCATAAAGCTAAACAAGTTAGAGTACCTTTCCCTCTTAGTGAACACAAGTCAAAAGAAGTAGGGGATCTTGTACATCTTGATGTATGGGGTCCTTATAGAGTCACTAGCAGGGAAGGGTTCAAATATTTTTTGACCATTGTTGATGATAATTCTAGGTCTGTATGGGTCTATTTACTTAGAAACAAAGGTGAAGTGTTTGAAAATATAGAAAACTTTTATGAGTTAGTCAAAACACAATTTTCTAAGTATGTAAAGGTTTTAAGAAGTGATAATGGGAAAGAATTTGTAAATAAACAAATGTCATTGTTCTGTAATAAAAAGGGTATTCTGCATCAAACATCCTGTGCTTATACTCCACAACAAAATGGTGTTGTGGAGAGAAAGCATAGGCATTTATTAAACACTGCTAGGGCTTTACTGTTTTAAAGTAATTTACCTCTTAGGTTTTGGTCTGAGTGTGTGCTTACTGCTTCCTATCTTATAAACAGGATTCCCTCTTCTGTGTTAGCTGGTAAAAGTCCCTATGAGTTAGTCCATGGGTTCCCCCCTGTCTTGAGTCACTTAAGAAACTTTGGGTGTCTTTGTTTTGAAACAGTTTTGAATGAACCAGATAAATTGTGTAGTAGAGCTGATAAGTGTGTGTTTATTGGCTATTCTTTTGTGAAAAGGGGGTATAAGTTGTTAAGTCTAGAGTCTAAAAAGATAACTTTTTCAAGAGATGTTAAGTTTTATGAGAACGTATATCCTTTTAAAACTGAGTTTAAAGAAACTGTTTTTAAAGATCTGGATTATTCAAACTTTTTTGATACTTATGATACCAAAGTTTTTCAAAGTGATGAGAGTCAACCTAGTTCAAGACCTCCCGATGATGAAGGGGGAACAAGTTTTACTCATGATCACTCTCATGAGGAGCAGTTAGACTGCTCTCCCAGGGCTGCTAGTGAGGTAGATCATGATCATGATCAGCAACCTGGTAGTACAGTAGGTAGAGAGTCTAGCCCTTCAAGATTAGAGGGATCACATGATGAGGCACTTACTCCTGAGGGAGATAGGATGTCATCTGTTAGACAGTCTACTAGACAGTCTGTGTTACCTACGAGATTTACAGATTATGTAGTTGAAGGAAAGGTTAAATATGGAGTTGAAAAGGTTGTCAACTACTCTAACCTATCTTTTGAAAGTAAATGTTTTATATCTAATATAGATAAATCTATAGAGCCTGCATCTTACTATCATGCTTCTCAAGACCCAAAATGGGTAGAAGCTATGAACAGTGAAATGGAGGCCCTATATAGGAATAATACCTGGGTTGTCACAGATCTACCACCTGGTAGAAAGGCAATAGGGTGTAAATGGGTGTATAAAATTAAGTATAAAGCTAATGGTCAAGTTGATAGGTATAAGGCAAGATTAGTTGCCAAAGGTTATAATCAAAGAGAGGGGTTAGACTTTGGTGAAACCTTCTCTCCAGTGGTTAAGATGGTCACAGTTAGGTGTGTCATTAGTATGGCTGTCCAAAATGGTTGGACTTTATTTCAACTTGATATAAATAATGCTTTTCTGTATGGTTCTATCTCTGAGGATGTCTATATGCAATTACCTGAAGAATACTCTTCAGGAAATGAATCTAAAGTGTGTAAATTAATCAAGTCTTTGTATGGGCTGAAACAGGCCCCTAGGAAGTGGAATGAAAAGTTAGTAGCTGTTTTAAAAAACATAGGTTTCATTCAAAGTGTATGTGATTACTCAATGTTTGTTAAATCTGAGAATGATGTCTTTATTGTCTTACTTGTGTATGTGGATGACATAGTCATCACTGGAAATGATAATACTGAGATTGATAAAGTTAAACAGTTATTAAAAGAGAGTTTCCAAATTAAAGATCTTGGACAATTGAAATATTTTCTTGGTATAGAGGTTGTATATTCAGGAACTGATATATGCCTTAACCAAAGAAAATATTGCCTAGATCTACTTAGTGATTTTGGATACTTAGGTTGTAAACCTGTTTGTGTACCTATTGAGCGGAACTATGCTCTAAGTGTCAAAAATAATAAAAATGATAAACCTTTAGAGGACATTATTGGGTTTCAAAGACTTATAGGGAAACTTATCTATTTCTCTTTGACCCGTCCTGACATAAGTTATGCTGTACAGTTCTTGAGTCAGTTTATGCATAAACCCACTCAGTCTATACTGCATATTGCTTTGAGATTGCTGAGATACCTCAAGCATTCTCTTGGCAAAGGTATTACTTTTAAGAAGAGTGATAGTTTATCCTTGTCTGCATTCTCTGATGCAGACTGGGCCAAGTGTTTAGTTACAAGGAAGTCCGTTACTGGGTTCTGTGTCTTTATGGGTAATAATCTTGTATCTTGGAAGAGTAAAAAGCAGAACACGGTTGCTCGGTCGTCAGCAGAAGCTGAATACCGAGCTATGTGCTCTATTGTATGTGAACTTATTTGGATACATAATTTGTTAAATGAATTGGGTATTCAAAGTAGTTTACCTGTGAGTCTTTTTTGTGATAGTAAGTCTGCTATATCTATAGCAGAAAATCCAGTGTTTCATGATCGAACGAAACACTTTGAACTTGATCTTCACTTCTTAAGAGAAAAAATCAGTTCAGGTTTTGTTAAAGCAATCAAGGTTAAGTCAGAACAGCAAGTTGCTGACATTTTTACGAAAGGTTTGTTTAGTACATAACATGAGTATTTGTGTTCTAAACTTGGATTGTCTAATCTTTTTGGTAATTGAATTAAGGGGGGGTGTTGAAAATATACTTGTGATATAATTCAATTACGTCTGATTATATTATTTGGGCTCATGTTGTGTTTAATAATTGATTGGGCTGATATGAGTCTTATTGGGCTTCGATATAGTCCATTTGGTATAGCCCATTCGTTGTTTCCAGGGGTTCTTAATGTTGGACTGGTTATTGGACCGGGTCACACAAAGTTGTGTTAGTTGGTGTGTTTTCTCACACGGATTGCTGACTTGGCTTGCTCATGTTCGTTGGATTAAATCATCTATGGCCGTTGGATCATTCTTGAGCTGCCTATTTAAACGTGTAGCTGGTACGAGTTATTAGTTTAGCTCTTCATTTGTTTTTCTTATTTTCTCTCTGAGTCTTCTCTGTAAAATTAGGATTTCTATTCTTTGTAAGTCTGTTAGTCTATTCTTGTATTGTATTTCGTCTTTATGATCTGCTGATCTTTGTAATCAGCAGATCTGGTTGTATTGTACTTCATATTATTTGATCTCAGTGATTACTGAGATCTATTGGGTATTTGGGGGGTACTTTTCAGGTTTGGGTTAATAAGAGTTTTGTCACCGTTTTGTCGCCTACATCCTTGTGTTGATATTGTTTATGAGTTCATGTTGGCTCGTGTGTTGTCTTTCTGTGTATGAAACCCTAAAATTCTACAGTAGGCTCACGTTTGCTCACTCGAAGGACCGTTAACGCGTGAGGGTCGTGGTGTTCGCGAGCCACGTGGCTCGTTGGCTCGCTTACAGACCACAACACACAGTCTTATAGGTGGTTTTTTCTAGATAATCCGCTACTTTAATAAACAAGAAATCTGATCCTTTTAATAAGGGAACTCCTATTAAGATTTCTCAACTCTAAAACCTGTTAGATGCGATTCATAATCCACTTATTGAAGTAGAGGACCATCTAAAAACCAAAATAATCCCAAGAACCACCTACAAAACTTTTCAAATTTCTAAACCACCTAGATATTAAAACAATCCATAGTATAATTGTGTAGCTGCTAGTTACATTTCAATCAATATTAAAGGTACTAGTATGGTATCGATGTTCTCCAATGTGACTACTTGTACGCTATCACGTTTGTAGGAATCTAGTTATCCATAGATGAAAAAATCCCTTCTACAAATTAAAAAAAAAAATCATATTCCATAAGGGATAAAATGCCAAATTGTTTGCGTACAAGCTGCAACTTTTATATGAGATCAAGAAAACCATCGTAACATAGTGCAATCATGAAACATATAATATACATGTGAAGTAATAACTGGATATCATATACAAAAGGATACTTAATAACATGATAAAGTACAAAGACTGTTCTTGCAACTAATATTTGCACATATTAAGCAGTTGGATATGAGGCCATCATAGCAATGCCACAAAGTCCATTTTCATTGGCAACATCTCTTTGCATTCGAATATAACCTTCCTCTCCCCAAGTTGTACCCCATGAATTCTTCACAAGCCAATATTCGGTTCCATCATCAGTCGTCCCATATCCAACTGCTGTAACACCATGGTCTAGTTGGGTTCCACATTGTCCCGTGAAAACACCGCTTTTGTACGATTGGAAATCTTGTCCACTAGCATCAATGGCTACAGAAACTGGTTGCATAGCCACAGCCTTCAGCAATGCTGATTCACTGTTGGCAGGGTTAGGCCCTTTTGTTGTGATGATTGGAAATCTTGTCCATGATCGTGGCAGTATGTGATGATTCTTTTGTTGTGCTACAAGTCCCATCAATTCCTTCATATGGGTAGTTAGTCTCAGTGGTTAGGCCCTTGTTTTGGATGATGAATTTGAATGCTTCATCCATAAGACCACCGTTGCAACCTTGATCTTCACCACTTGTGTCACAATCAACTAGTTCTTGCTCAGATAAGGATATTAATTTGCCTGTAGATAACTGGTTTATTCCTTCGGTGGCTGCTACCGCTGAAAACGCCCAGCAGCATCCTATACGATGTAGTGAAAGTTAGAATCGAAATTAAAAGAGCATTCATGTACATGTTGAGAAAATAACAATTTAGTTGGTTACCGCATTGTCCTTGATCCTTCACGGGTGTCACAGCCCCTTTCTGCCTCCAGTCCATTGAAGTTGGAACCGCAGTCAAATTTTCATACCTAAAACCTGTAGTTCTAGAATGAGATGAAACCTTGAAGCCGTTGCGAGAGGCCCGAAATTCCTCATTTGTTAGATCAGTAAATGCATTGACGCCAAGCTTGTAAGACTTGCCCCCTTCACTATTGAATGTCTCTATGTACTCAACGTTAGCCTTGAATATATTGAACCGCATTTCTTTTTCCGCTGCATCTTTGTAAACACGTCCATAGACCGCCATCCACTGCTCATGTTTCTCCACCATGGAAGCTTCATGTAGCGATCGCGACATCACTTCCATACTTAACATTCCCAGAAGAAGAAGAAGCATATTGGAAAATGCCAAACTCCTATTGACTTTAAGAGCCATGTTGGATTGCAGATCAGAGAATGTGGTGATCCTGAACAACTCAAATAGATTAATAAACTGTTAGATGCTTATAGAGTTTCAGAGAAAGCCATTTATAGAACGTACCGAATATGGTTACTTTACTAGTCAGAACAAATGATCTGACTCATGAAATTGCATTCCAAGTGTATCCTATTAGATTATTAATTGCATTTCTTGAATGCTAGCAAGCTATTTGTGATATGGACAACAAAACTAGGCTCTCCGTGGAAGATGATTAATTCTACGTAATTATAAAATCAGTTTTAAATATAGATGCATGCATGATTGTCTCTAATTATTTCGTGTGTTCACGTTGAAAACAATTTTATACATACATGTCTGCCTTGTCTATTCTATATTTAAAATATTCAAATATGAAACAATCGATCTCGTGATCTCGTCACTAAACAAACTTTGAAGTATGAATTAAACATTTACGGACATAAAGTCCTAATTAATCTGAGAATTTTTTGATGAAATAGTAGATTTTTTAGGAAAATTTATGTTTGTAGTGGGTGTCAGAAACAAATTTAGGAAAATGGTACTTCCGCAATCTTAGATTGCGGAATTCGCTGAGTTGGCCGATGACTAGGACAAGGTGGACGACATGGATGGCTGGAACAAGGTGGATTTTTTTCTCTTTGATGACATGGCACTTCCGCAATCTAAGATTGCGGAAGTCAAATATTTTTTTTTTTTGAGTTACAATTGAGTTTATATTAATTATATATAGGTTATATTATTTTTCGTTTAGAACGTCCGAATCAATAGAACGTCTGAATCAATCGAACGATGTTTTGGCTGCAGCCATAGAAGCTCGTTGTTTCTTGGACCCGGGTGTAAATGTGCCATAGTATTTTTTTAAAAAAAATTTTTTTGGTGAGACGATGATACAAAACTAGTTTCTACTTTGTGAGTTGAGAAATATTAAGTTGTGTACGATTTTTACTTTACCGTTCATTTGTTCATTTATAATACAAATGCATGTTCTTTCATTGATTTGATTTGATGGTTATGCAATGTTACTATTGAATTCAGATATAAGTGTGAAAAAACTTTGTATAATGTGTTGCATGGAAATGGAAAAAAAACATGTTGGTCGAATGTTTTTATGTTCGATTGATTCGGACGTTCTAAACGAAAAATAATATAACCAATATATAATTAATAC
Organism: Ambrosia trifida; assembly: GCA_028751855.1. Classification (NCBI taxonomy): domain Eukaryota; kingdom Viridiplantae; phylum Streptophyta; class Magnoliopsida; order Asterales; family Asteraceae; genus Ambrosia; species Ambrosia trifida. The sequence goes on from CM054131.1 coordinate 23,720,039, forward strand.
AAACTCAATTGTAACTCAAAAAAAAAAATTGACTTCCGCAATCTTAGATTGCGGAAGTGCCATGTCATTATCCATGTCACCACTTCCGCAATCTAAGATTGCGGAAGTCCCATTTTCACAATTACTTTTCTGACATACTCCAAAGTCACAAAAAGTTTTTAAAAAAACTCTATTTTATCAAAAAACTCTTAATCTGATTGGATAAATTTTTCGTGTTACGTTATAATAATATCATCGTATTTTACTAGGTGTAAACGAATTTCAATTAAGTGAGGTTTGCTGGCCTTTCTTTTTTTTTTTTCCTTTCGTTCCATACTCAAGTGAGGTTTGCTGGCCTCTTCTTGGCCCATGCCATAAAGTCTAGCTAGTAAAACAAGTCTTTAGGTATGCGGGTTGTTACTCCTTGCTTGTTATTTCTTCTTCTTCTTCTTCTTTTCCTGTTTAGTCCGAGTCCATGTACTATTGCATGCATAAGTCATATTTACGTATTGGATAGTAAAGAGGGGTAAACGAATTTGAATTAAGAGCAGGTGCTATAAGAAAAATTCAAACTTCAAAGTCTAGCTAGTAAAACGAGTCTTTAGGTATGCGGGTTGTTACTCCTTGCGTGTTATTTCTTCTTCTTCTTCTTCTTCTTCTTTTTTTTACTGTTTAGTCCGAGTCCATGTACTATTGTATGCATAAGTCATATTTACGTATTGGATAGTAGATATAACATTCAACAAGCAAAATCCCAGGGGTGTTCAACGAATCGAATAACGAATTTTCGAATTATTCGAATCGAATTATTCGAATTTTTAATATTTTTACCTGAATTCGTATTCGATTCGTATTCGTTTAAAATTCAATTTATTCGATTCGTATTCGATTCGAATAAGAAACTCGAATTCGAATCGAATTCGAATAAATTCGATTTAGTTCAAATTCACCTTAAATAACAAATTGTTTTACTTTTAGTTTTAAAACTAATACAAACTCATTATTTTTAACATATAAAATACAAATCTACAAAATTGATAAACAACAATATGTCAAATATGAGAATAGTAAAAATAGTAGAGAGTATAGTTTTATAGAGTTTTGTGATATATAAGGTAAATATATAAAATATGGTTATGCTAAAAGTTATACACTATGGGTTCTTAGAGTTTGACCAAAATTTAGAAGTTTTTTTTTCCAATGTGTATACTTGTGTATATAATAATGTGTATATGTGTATATATATTTAAAAAAATATACATGTACAATTTTTTATTCGAATTTCGAATCGAATCGAATTTAAAATCATAAATTCGTATTCGATTCGTATTCGATTTACTGGACTCGAATTCGAATCGAATCGAATTCGAATTCTTAATAATCGAATCGAATTCTTGGTAATTGAATCGAACTAAATCGAATTTCGAATTTTTCGAATTCGAATCGAATTCTGAACACCCCTAAGTCTGTGATTATTGTTAGAAGATTATAATCAAGAAATGAAAGTCCAACGAAAAAGTCAACTGCACAAAGGAAAAGACGCCAAAACACAGCAGTTATGTCGGTTCAATTTTAGGACATGTCGGTTATTGTAGTAGTTAAATAACCGTCAATATGTTATGTATAAATACCCCTCCTATGTATCAGTTTATTGTGTGTGGAAATACTATTTTTGTGTGTGATTCACAAAGTTCCCCCACCGTCTGTTCTTATTGTTGAGTCCCTGCATATTTCTGTTGTGCATACTCAATGTTCATCCTATATAACCAAGTCGTATAAACGCAAACAGGGCAGAAACCGAACAAATGTTACAATTCTGATAATTCCAACACAAGCTTCAAGTTTTGCATAAGATCGAGAAAGTCACCATGATGTAGTTTAAATAAGAGACATACAATAGTTCATCAAATGCCTTGAAATCATATACATGAGAAGAATTTACTAGAGATCATATACAAAAGGAGATATAACTTCATATAATACAGAGTGCTATGATCATGACTTCATGAGTATTTGCTTATACATTAAGCAGTTGGGTATGAGGCCATCATAGCAATTCCACAAAGTCCATTTTCAGTGGCAACATCTCTTTGCATTCGAATATAACCTTCTTCTCCCCAAGTAGTACCCCATGAATTCTTCACAAGCCAATACTTCGTTTCATCATCCGCCGTCCCATATCCAACTGCTGTAACACCATGGTCTAGTTGGGTTCCACATTGTCCTGTGAAAACACCGCTTTTGTAAGATTGGAAATCTAATCCACTTGCATCAATGGCTACAGAAACTGGTTGCATAGCCACAGCCTTCAATAATGTCGCTTCGCTGTTGGCAGGAACATCTTCATATCCAGTTATTGTGGCAGCATGGGAAGATTCTTTTGTTGTGCTACAAGTCCCATCAATTCCTTCAAACGGGTAGTTAGACTCAGTGGTTAGGCCCTTGTTTTAGATGATGAATTTGAATACAGCCTTGATCTTCACCACTTGTGTCACAATCAACTAGTCCTTGTTCAGAGATAACGATATCAACTTTCCTGTAGACAACTGATTGATTCCTTCGGTGGCTGCTACTGCTGAAAAATCCCAGCAACATCCTATACAACACAGTATAATTCAAAAGAAGTTCGTTTTCTCTGCTCTTCAAAAAAACACAAATATTGCTTTAATTCATCATTGGACTGGTTTTCAGTTCAAGAGTTCCCCTATTGTGTATTTGGATATCCTATCTTCAAAGGCAGAAGAAAAACATTATATTTGAATGATTTAATATGTGGAGTGTGGTAGACGTGTGAAGAAACGGTAATAACTTTCAAATTTATTACAAAGTTTTCAAGATTATTCATTTAATAAGAAAATCCTAAGCTTTTGCCGATTAACTCATGCAGTGTGTTAATTGTCTCATTGATTTCTTAATTTTAGAATTTAATTTCTTAGTTGTCAATTTGATGATAAATGTTATTTTTCACAATAAAAGAAAGTTTGCATGACATGGTTTAAAATATTTTTTTAACGACCAACAAAAGCTCGATCATCCGGGTAAACCCAATGGCAAAAGGCTAACCACGCCCGCAAACACAGACGACACTGGTGACCTGGCGCGCCACCATTCTGAAGGAAACCCACCAACCATAGGTCATTGTGCTAAAATCCCTGGCTCAGCCTAAAAATGTTTTGCTCTATGTGAGACTCTTAAGGGTTACCACTACACCCTTGCAATTCTGTCACATGTCAAAATTAAAAGATCATGCATGTGTTAAGAACATAACATTATGATCACTTACCGCACTGGCCTTGATCCTTTACGGGTGTGACAGCCCCTTTTTGACTCCAGTCCATTGAAGTTGGAACCACGGTCAAATTTTCATACCTAAAATTAGTAGTTCTAGATTGAGATGAAACCTTGAAGCCGTTGCGAGAGGCCCGGAATTCCTCATTAGTCAGGTCAGTAAATGCATTAACACCAAGCTTGTAAGCAATGTTTTCAGAACCGGACCGGACATCGAACCGGCCTGCTTAGCGGTTCACTGGTCGGACCGGTTGGACCGGTCAGACCGGATTTACGAACCGGACAATGTTATGAATATTATAAATATATACATAATTCATAAAAAAGCATAAAAGTTTAGAAATTTAATAAAAACTCAAAAAGAAACCATAAAGTCAACACTTTACCAAACCCTTCATCATATTTTGCAGTACACACAACCCTCAAAAGTTTACAGCCCCATCATTTATCTTCTTCATCTTCATTAATCATCATCACTAATCTGCATCTTCATTAATCATCATTCATCGTTGTTCATCACCGTTCATCATCGTTATTTGCCATCTTCATCTTCATCAATTATCATCGTTCATCGTCATCTTCACCTACCTACCTACCTCCCCTTCATTATTTTCATTTTCTTGTCTATAAATCGAGGTGATGTTCCTCTGTATGTTATTCACATTTTAATCTTATGTTGTTTGATTAAGGCTGGAGATGAGTTCTTGAACACTATTGTCCATTTCATTGTCGTTTCATCTCAGATCTAGCAATCTTGCAGATCCCTTTCACCTTCTTCATCTTACATCCTTAAAAGTTAAACCGCCGGTCCGATCCCCTTTTTCACCGGTTTTCCGGTCCGACAGGCGGGTCGCCGGTTCAACCACCGGTTCACTGTATTGGCGGTCCAAACTATGAACCCGGACCGGCCAGGGGTCCGTTTTCCGGTCCGACCGGTCGGACCGGCCGGTCCGGTCCGGGTTTAAAAACATTGCTTGTAAGACTTGCCTACCTCACTATTGAATGCCTCTATGTGCTCAACATTAGCCTTGAATATATTAAAGCGCATTTCCTTTTCCGCTACATCTTTGTAAACGCGCCCGTAGACAGCCATCCAGTGCTCATGTTTCTCCACCATGGACGCTTCATGTAGCGACCGCGACATGACTTTCATACTTAAAACTCCTACAAGTATAAGCATTACAAATGCCAAACTTCTATACCCTTTAAATGCCATGTTTGTTTTGCAAAGAGAGTGATTAAGCTGAGCAACTCCTATAGATTAATAAAATGTTAGATGAGAATCATTTGCATTAGTAGGTTACTTATTTTTTTGAAGAGCACAATTAGAGGGTGTACTACAAAAAAAACAAATCTGGTGAAGCCACTTATTGAATCAGCAGCTTCTACCAAAATTCTTACCAACCTGCCAAAAGCCACTGACATCACAAACACATATTCAACATTCATGTTCACTCACTGACATAGCCATTGACTTAACAATTTTCCTTTTCTTTTTCTTTTTCTTTTATATTTGTTTACACAATTCTTCTTTTATATTCATATTTTATATTCATATTTTATATTGCTCATCAGTCATCACCCTCGAGAATATAGAGAGAGAATATATATATATAGAGAGAGAGAGAGGGGAGTCACCTCTCCGGACACTCCAACTACTCCGACAACCCCCCACAAACCTCTTATCCTACAAAGACCTTAAGAAACGCTTGAAGCTCATCAACCCACGTCACAAATCCGATGATGAAACTGACCCACCGGCCAAAAGATGCACTTTTCCGACCATGACTTGTCCAAGGAAGAGATTGATTTCGTGCAGTTGCTTGAACAGGAAGTTGAGAAAGAAGAAGAGTACTTCATCAAATTAAAGGTATGATGATGCCGGTAACACCAACCCACAACCAACAACCTTCCTTGGCCGTGACTTGTAACATACAGCAACGTCGGCCAAAAAAACAAGGATCCAATTTGCACCGATTGGATGCCGCTGATCGGTTCAGCGGCTTCTTGTGAAATCATCGTCTCAAACAACGGCTTCTGGTGAAATCGCCATCTCAGTTAGCGGCTTCAGTGAAGTCGCCATCTCAATCAGCGGTTTCCAAAACAGTATTTGCAGGTGTGTAAGACTTGGCAGGTTGTGTAAGAAGATTATGGATGAAGCCGCTAATTCAATCAGTGGCTTCACCAGATTTGCTTTTTTTTAAAGAACACCCCCTAATTGCGCTCACCAAAAAAAAAGTCACCTACTAATGCTAATGATTCGTTAGATGATTGTTGAGCAATTTATTGCATGTGAGTTTTAAACAAAGACATTTAAACTGCCCGGAGTGGGGGCGGGAATGGGGCGGGAAGGGGGGGGACACCGCCGCCACCATGGCGTGGAAGGGGCGGGAAGGGGGAGGGCGGGGGCAGATTGCTTGGCGTAGGGGGCTTGGGTGGCACGTGGAGAGTTTTGGTTGGCTGGAAATTTTTTTTTTTTAACTTTACACACACAATAATAATAATAATAATAATATTCCTTCCCCCCCCCCCCCCCCCCCCTTCCACTCCCCACAATTTTCATCCCCTCCACGTGGGACCCAAAAGTGCCACATGGCGCTTCATCCCCCTTTTTCCCGCCTCACCACTCCGAGTAGTCTTATAGATGATTCATTTTGTACTGAAGTTGCATTTTCAAGAATGGTATGCAAGTTATTTGTGATATGGACGACAAAACCGAGTTCTCTGTGGAAGGTTATTCATTCTACTTAATTGAAATTTTTTTCTGAAAGGCCAACAAATTTTATTTCATAAAACCTGACTAGCAAAACATTAATCAGGGTGAAGCTTATAGACCACCAAGATTACAATCAAACCCCCAAACATGCAAGGTTAAAACTACATCAATCCGCCCATGATAGACCGACCACATTCGCCCGGCTCTTTAGCCATATGAAGCCATAGCTCTTTATGTCCTCCTGCAATCTAGAAACATTAAGCTGTTTTCCATTGAATACAAGTTCATTTCGCCACTTCCATAACACCCAACATGTCGTTTGTATGTTTAACCACAACGCCTTCCTCCATCTCTTCGAGCCGCTAAATCTCTTGTGGATAACCGATAAATCTTTAAGCTCCAAAACATAAAAAGGGTCCAGCCTACACCATTGCGAGATAAAGTCCCAAAGATGAGTCGCCACCCGACAAGAAACAAATAAATGCATAGCCGATTCCTCGTCATCACCACAGATCCTACATCGTGTACTAGGAAGAATTACACACCTTCTAGCTAGTGCTACAGTAGTTGGGAGTTTGTCTTGAATAAGCCTCCACATCATGAAGTTAACTTTAATGGGTGCCCAAGTGTTCCATACATAATCCAAGCCTAGATTAGTGAACAAATGTCTTTGGGCCAGATCTCTAATACTCCGGACTGAGAATGTACCAGAACCGTTAGCTTCCTAGCCCCACCTATCCGCGCCCTCCCCAAAATCATGCCTCATTATCTTCTCCGTGAGCGTCTGAAGCTCAGATTGCTCATTAGGTCGTGCAGGTGGTCTTACCCAAGCAAATTGCAGCACCCTTGACCCATCCCCCACTAAAACCCGATCCGAGATGGTGGCCATTTTTTCCTTCTCCAAACCATACAGATTTGGAAATTTAACCTGCAACGGGACATCAAATAACCACCTATCCTTCCAGAAGTACATATGACTATTTCGACCCGGATAGCCCCGAAATAACGACTCTAAATCAATTCCCACCGTCTCAAAGTCTATCGCAACGCTACATATATGTTTCCATGGGCCAGTAATAGTTAGTCTTGTTGGAATAAAACTCCACGATCTTGAACTACTATGAATATTCCATACCACATTCCTCCATAGGCTGCCACTTTCGCACTTAAAACGCCACCACCATTTGGCTAACATGGCCAAATTAGCCATCCGTAGTGAGCCGAAACCCAAACCCCCGTAATCTTTTGGCGTCATGACATTTTTCCAGGAAACCCAATTCATTTTGTCCTTTTCTGAAGTAGAGCCCCATAAGAAGTCCATGCGTAATTTTTCAAGCTTTTGTATCACCCCAAGTGGTGCTTTATATAGGGAAAAATAGTACGTCGGAAGCGCGGTAAGCACGGACCGAACTAGAGTTATCCGCGCACCGAAAGAGAGTGTATTTGCTCGCCAACTAGATAGCCTCTTTCTGAAAATATCCACAATCGGTTCCCAATTTTTTATCAAATTCATATTTGCCCCCACTTGTAGGCCTAGATATTTAAAAGGAAAGGATCCTCTGGAACACCCTAACACATCCGCCATGATCTGAACCAGAAAGTCATCCAAACCAATCCCAAAAAGAGAACTTTTCTGGAGATTCACCCGTAGACCCGAGACAAGGTAGAAACACCTTAGTAACCTTTTTAAGTTAATGACATTCTCAAAAGACCATTCTCCCACAAAGACTACATCATCGGCGTAAATGAAATGTGACAAATACGGCCCACTAGGAGATAAGGATAAGCCCTTAAAGACACCTATCGTGCATGCCTTCTTCATCACACATGTCAAGGCTTCCATAGCAAGTACAAAAATAAACGGGGATAGGGGGTCGCCTTGCCTCAACCCGCGAAAACAAGGGAACTCTTGTGTCGGAGAGCCATTTACGAGCACCGAGGCACGAGCCGAAGAAATAATAGACATCACCCAATTACGCCACTTAATCGGGAAATTCATTTGGGATAAAACTGAATCAATGAAGTTCCAGCTTAGCGTGTCATACGCTTTTTCAATATCCACCTTAAATACCAAGCCCTCCTTTTTATGTCGTTTTAGCCACGGAATAATTTCATTGAGAATTATTGCGCCATCTAATATACTCCTGTTCGCAATAAATGCCGTTTGTTCCACCGACACCAACTTATGAACAACCGATTTAAGCCTATTGACCAAAACTTTCGACACAATTTTATTAATACACCCGATCAAGCTAATTGGTCTATAGTCGTTTAATTGAAATTAGCTTTAGCTTGCGTGTTTCTCTTATTTTGTACGTTCATGTTGAGCTACTAGACAAAAAGACAGACATACTTCCTTTTCTTTTTTTCCTTTTTTTTGTCATAATTACGAATATCATTCCATAATAAAAACACAAATTTGCATCACGATGAGATGACACACAAAGGGTCGGGTCGGTTTGACTGTACGGATCGGGTAAGGTTCATCACACTATAAAAATACGTACACAATAATAAAAAAGCGTCGTCATTAGAAATTCAAACACACAAAATACAAATACGATGGTCTTTACGAGCAATAAACCGTATCCGTTCAATCCCTATAATGAGGAAAATTAGTTTGTTCAAGCGAATACTTTTAAATTAAGCTCTTGCATAGGTATGTTTTTTCTTTTCTTTTGGGACAAAATATGGAGAACATGTTTTGCAATGAAGTAAAATGTAACAATAGAGCTTGAATGCTAACTTGGGTGAAAGCAGCCATTCATGAGTAGTATTGAAAGTTTAATAGTGGAGGTCAATTGTATCAACATTAAAAAAAGAGGAAACATAAAAAACTAACTTCAACAAGTATTGAACCCGTGACTTATCGTTTAGTAGTAGGGGCATAAACCATTGAGTCATCAGAAGTTAACCGAATGGGTTCGTGTGAACCCACTCATCCCCATGTAAATCCGCCCTTGCACACAAACGAGCAACAAAAGTGCACCAGCTGCGCCACAACCCCATTTTAAATAGCAAACCCTATCTGCTGATAACATTTTTGTTTTGTTTTGTATTTATGGTTCATCAGATTTTTTTATCTAATCTATCATTTTCTATTTTCTATTTTATGTTTTTGTAATTTGTGTTGTAGTTTCGGTACAATTTGTATTACTTGTGTTATAAATATTTTCATAATACAAATTATCATGTATTTTGGGTTGAGTCTTACCCAAAACAGAAAAAAAAAATTCTGGTTAAATCTTTATAATAATGGTTTATCTTTCTAATATTTAATTGCCTTGATCATCTTTTTTGCTTCGAGGGTTCATTCGTCATTCCATATTTCTTTATCTTTCATAAGCCTTTCTTTAATATATGTCCAAGAAGTTAGGAGTCAAGTGTCATTTAGATTGTTACCTTCTACTGTTCAGCATATGAGCCATTTTTTTCCTAGCAAAACAAGATAATTATCATAGAAAGATAGTCATCACGACAAAGAAACAATAACATAACCAAATATTACCAAGGTAGCACAACCCAACATGTGGAGTGTCGGATCTAGAAGAAAAGTTGAAGGGTAGCACAGGCTTAAAAAAATTGTTTCGGGGTAGCTGATACATAAAACGAAGAAGAAAAAAAAGTCCAAAAGATGTTAGCTAAGCTACTTATATGCTTTGATTTGATTCAAAAGAATTTCACTTTGGATTGACCGAATAGTGAGTTGATTAATGTCACGAAAAATGGCAGCTCATTTAGTATCTTGAAAAAGTCAAACCGGAATAGATGACCACACCATCATTCCGAAGAGAGCTTAGGAAATTTTTAATTGAAAAATATATATATATAGTTTCTTACGTATAAAATTTTTAATTAAAAAATATAAGATATAATTATATGTAAATAAATGATAAATAAGCCAAGCTCGAGCGAACTCAAGCTTATAAATACTTCATAAGCTAAACTCAAAATTAAAAATTAGGAATTTAAACTAGCCGAGACGTAAGGTAAGGTTTGAAATGAGGCATTCTTGAACCTAGCATGCCTATGGCTCGATTAGTTTACACTACTAATATCGTTACCAACCCATTCCGGTTATCGAACCGTCTCCCCCTTTCTGGATTCTAGAAACACGGGAAACAGGTTTCAACTTTAAACGCTGATTTGGCACATGAAATTTTTGCCGAAAACTCCGCCGATAATCCGTAGGTCCTGCCCCTCTTTTGACCAATGAAACCTCTTATTCTTCTATTTATACTTCTTTATCGCATCCTTTATGTATTTTTGCATCTTAGGTCATTTACTTTATTTTTTTTCCCATAACAATATCCTAAACAAAAGCTTACTAATATAACTAGAGAATTAAACCGCGTTATATTTCATGGTGTACGATAGAAAAGGTAATAAATTTATAGATATAGAACTGGGTCCTTTTTTTAACTGCAAGGAACGGTGTGCAACCACCGTGACACCGGGCACAGTGACCAAGGTCACTACTTGACCGCCGCCAGCCCCTTGGCTCTTCCAGATGCGCAAAAACTGAGTCCTTAACTAAGTATAATCTTTTATATATATATATATAGAATATACTAGTGGTGAACCCGCGCGTTGCGGCGGTTGCGACAATTTACAGTGTTGTACTTGTTTACCATTTGATTATTCATTGTTTAGGTTTTTGTGTTTGTTAACTAATGATGTCACATCTCTAGTTATATGGAATTGATTTGTGCGTTCGGCCGTCTTCAAATAGTTCTCTTTATTGTGATTAATCTTTCAAGAGTCTTTCAAATAAAAGGAGTCGAATTAAGTTGTGTTTTATATCAAAGGGGTCAACTTAGACAAATTAGCTAAAACTCTTCAATTTGCTAAAACGTGTTAAATCAAACAATTTAGCTAAAAGTGGTCGAGAAAACAAGAGGTAACATTTTCCTTATGTTTACACGACTTGTATAAGGTAAGATTTTCCTTGTGTTAGAGCATTCACATCCCGTCCCCCACCATATAAATTAAGAAAAAATCATAGTTTTCTAAATTTGCCTCACTTTTTCAAATTCTCTCACATCCCATTCTCCATTCATATCCCCTATAGGTTTTTTTTTTATTATTATTTTATTTCTTTACATCCAACATCAATCCACTCCACCTTCTATTTGTATTATTTTATTATTATTAAATGATATGGGGGAAGGATGGAAGACCCCATATATGGGGGCTCAACATAGGAGTTTTGTAAATTTTAGAAATGGGGTATGGGGAAAGGGGTTGGGATGGAGTGAGTTTTTGTGGGATTTTCTTAAATTTTAAGAATGGGGGAGGGAATGGGGGATGGGTTGTGAATGCTCTTAATATCAAATATGAATACATCCGTATTTTTCCAAATATGTTATTAAATAAAGTGTGATAAAATGGAGTAGGTACAACACTAAAGAAAAATTAAAAGATTAACAATATTTTTCCATTTGAGATTTTCTAGTGTTTCTTAGCTTGACCTGTTTGATGTATAAATCATAACAATTATGGTTAGTTTGTTTATGAACGAACATTAATAGTATTATGATAAGAGGTAGTAAAGGGACACTTTAAAAATTAAAATTCACTTGGAACAGTACTTGCTCTATAGTCTACATTGCAATATAGCTATTAGTTCCATGCTTTTTTTTTTTTTTTTTATCGGCGAACAACTGTGTGACTTTAGTTCCATGCTTTTAATCTTGTTTTCTTCAGTATACCTTGAAGGAATAAATATGGTGATTTGGCCACTAATGCTGTATATAAATTACAATCATAATTCCTTTTATGTCGAAACCAAACTTCTATTGCAACTGAAACAAGGTTGATGTCATCAACAGTGGCGAAGGATTATGGGGTCAGGGGGTGCCCCGACGCCCGCTGTTTTTTTGGCTCGGTGGTGATAGTTTGTGATTTTTATAGGTAATTTTAATACGAATTGAGTCCGACACCCACCTATCTGATCTTTCGGCCCCCGCCGATAAGAAAAAAAATCAAGTCTCGTGATTTCCGGCCCACACCACTATTTTTTTCAAGCTTTGTCACTGGTCTCAAATTTTAGTGTGTCAAACGGATATGTTGGATCATCGGTCATTACTGCTGTTGGTGTGTATTAATGGGGTTTGGTATATACTCTACTAACTATATTTCTTATCAAAATCAAAAGCATTTCACATGTACCAACAGTTTGATTGAATTGCATAACCACATGACACATGCTCTTTTGTATACTTTTTTATAGGCATGGTCATAAAAAGCACATGTCGCCTACACACCGAAAGCTGACGCGTAGTGCTTAGATCCCCATGAGGCCTTGCCTCAGGTGGCTCATGTAATGGCGATGCTCGATCCAGCGAGAGGCGTCGGGGCCCTTACCTTACGCTATGGGCATTTTAAAAACCAAGTTTTCATGTCAACTTATGCTAAACGAAAGTTTAAACTAATGTTTACTTTCATAACCAGTTTTCTACTCTAAATGTTCTGCATCTGTTTGTGTTTTTTTTTTAAATCTATTAAGTGTAATTTTTTCACAAATACGTAAGCAAGTAAACATCATTAACTAACAAACTTAATGATCATCAATTTGCTGCAAAAATTCACATACACTGATTAAACATCATATTTTAAACAGGTTATTCGGTTTACTTGAAATCTGAAAAACCACAAACCTTGATTACCAAATCATTTAACATAGTCACGTAAGGGTTTAGCATTATTCGACGGAGTTACTTGGGTTTAATCTCTCGAGTTTGGGTGATTTGGAGAATCAGATAAAGGCGTGTATTTTGGGCCCAGTTTGTTACAAATAGGGGTGTTCAACGAATCGAATAACGAATTTTCAAATTATTCGAATCGAATTATTCGAATTTTTAATATTTTTACCTGAATTCGTATTCGATTCGTATTCGTTTAAAATTCAATTTATTCGATTCGTATTCGATTCGAATAAGAAACTCGAATTCGAATCGAATTCGAATAAATTCGATTTAGTTCAAATTCACCTTAAATAACAAATTGTTTTACTTTTAGTTTTAAAACTAATACAAACTCATTATTTTTAACATATAAAATACAAATCTACAAATTGATAAACAACAATATGTCAAATACGAGAATAGTAAAAATAGTAGAGAGTATAGTTTTATAGAGTTTTGTGATATATAAGGTAAATATATAAAACATGGTTATGCTAAAAGTTATAGACACTATGGGTTCTTAGAGTTTGACCAAAATTTAGAAGTTTTTTTTTTCAATGTGTATACCTGTGTATATAATAATTAATGTGTATATGTGTGTATATATTTAAAAAAATATACATGTACAATTTTTATTCGAATTTCGAATCGAATCGAATTTAAAATCATAAATTCGTATTCGATTCGTATTCGATTTACTGGACTCGAATTCGAATCGAATCGAATTCGAATTCTTAATAATCGAATCGAATTCTTGGTAATCGAATCGAACTAAATCGAATTTCGAATTTTTCGAATTCGAATCGAATTCTGAACACCCCTAGTTACAAACATTGTCACGATGAACATCTATAAAAGTTTAGTTAACAATAGTTGCAAACTGATATATAGGTTGAACTTCGAATGTAAAAATAAAAGCAAAAGATCAACCGAACCAATTTAACCTGTTAACTCTTACATGTTTTTTTTTTAATCCCACTTAGGCATGTTTGGATGTGTTTTTTAAGCCCTAACAGTAAACAAATACGCCCAAAGTATTCCAAATAGTTCCATTTGGGCCACAACCATCCGTTCTAATTGTTTACTACTCAACTTACCAAGCTCAAGATCCTCCTTGCTCATATCTACAAATTTTCTTCTCTTTAAACGTTTGAAAGTTCTGAAACGTCACCTAATCAATAGGCTCAACTATATATAACACATCCATACTAAATGCCCCATAACCTTTTACATTCATTTTGGGTTCATGATAAACCAAATCCCAAAAAGCGCTTAGAGTAAGGTTATAGAATAATGAATGGAAAAAGTCTTTGTTCATAAAAAAGAAAGGGTAAACTTTTTGTAGAAGCAATGATAGTCAGCTAACTAATAATTCCAAAAAAATATTATGTCAGACCGAATGCTTTTGAATCAATAACTACACCAAAGTTGGATTAAATAAGGTCTGTATCAATGTTGGAGCTCATCTAAGCAACAATACATGCCTGCCCAATGTCAAATAATTCATGTTTGCCAATTTATACAAAAATACATGATTTTATTATTGAAGTTTAAACACCAGCTAATCACCAAAACAAATAATGTGTGCTATTCAATTAGTATGTGACATACGCCTAGATCAAAATAAAAAGAAAAACAGAAAAATCTTAACAACGATTAGCTACAAGTACACCGATCTATTGACAATCGATATATTACTATTCTTAACAGCTGTATTTCGGGCTAAAAGGTCCAAGCCATTACCGAGCTAAAAAGTAAGCTGAAAATCCAACCCAAACCAATGTTGAGTGCCGCGGACCTGCATGATGCTATGCATCGCATTATGCAAATTGAACGCATCAAACCCGCATCAAGTAACAGCTGCACATGGATACACCTGATGCGCATTCAAGAACCTGTTATTTACATATATAAATATATTTTACCACAGTTCTAAATGAGCATAAAAAACTTACATGTCCTCCAATCCTTTAGACAACTTCTCGAGTTCTTCTCCTTGAGTAAAAATCAACTTGTAAACCAACACAAAATCAAAACATGAAAACCTATAAACCAACTCAAAATCAAAACCTAAAAACACAAAATCAAGCTTTGGTTTTTACAAACATATAACTTTACAATGTCATAACATGTTTGTATGAACTTAAAATCAACCTGTAAATAAACCAACTTAAAATCAAAACCTAAAACCCCTGAAACCAACTCAATCAACAATTATCAAACAACTCAAAATAGAGCTTTAAAAATCAAGTAGATAATAACAAATTGTTATCAGGAACAAACATAAAAAAATTAACAAATTGACTTACAGTTGCATTGAATTAATTACTGAACTCCTTGTCTCCTCCCTTCATCAGTTTAACTGAAACAAACAAAAAAATCAAACAAAATAACAAATTATGAATTTAGTTAGAACTTTAATTGCGTAACAACATAGGAGTCAAACTCAGACAGACTTACCAAGCATCCATAGGTTTGCAACAATGGAGATGGTGGTGAATTGCCTTCCGAACCCAATTTACTTTGTAGGAGAGAGATAGGAGATTTGAAATTTGAAATTTGGATTTTGAAATCGGAGCCTTTTCTACTTCTTTCATGTATGCCTGCTTCAGAATTGAAGAAGCGAAGTACCGAACCACTTCCTCTTTTGACAATTGAATCAGAAGAACCCATGTTGTTCAGATTGCAACCAAAAATCGATAAGGGGTTATTCATAATGTTGGATGTATCATCAGCTAAAGAACCATTTATGGTAACATCTTCTGAGTTGAATTGAATCTTATCTTTAACCGGTTGACGTTATCACATTTAGGGAAGGATTTGACTTCTAGCTTTCAGAAAGAACTTATGCAGTTTACCAAGAGAGTTCTGAATCATTGTTAGTTGAGTCAGGAGTGGGTAATGACATGCTGAATTATAAATTTTCTAAGGAGATCTAATAGGTTGTGCATTAGAATGTTGTACTATACGCTTCTAAGCATGTAAAACTCTTAAGTTTTAAGGAGTTAGTGAAATTACAAAATTACCCATCCAATATGCATATTAAAGGAGTATAGATAGCATATCACCTTTGTATTTATACGAAACAAAAAAAAAAAAACCATTAATACGAAACCTGGTGCTATAACCGTAAAAAAAAATAGAAATAGAAAAAAATTAATTGTCGTGAAAGTAACCAAAAAACTAAAAAAGATAAGGGGTTGTTTGGTATCCTCTTAATAACCATTCAAAGGCTACCTTTTAATGGTCCATAACTTCTAAATAGTTAAGAGGTAACCTTAAGTCTGAATGGTTAAGAGACAACCATTAAGATGTTAACTATTAACCATTCATACTTAATATTACATCTTAACCATTAAGAAACTGTGAACCATTCAGATGTATCATCTTAATAACTATTCAGAGGCTACCAACCAACCTCTTACTTACATGTCACAAAATGGATTTACTCCCCCATCATAGGAGATCGATTGGGCTAAACCTAATAGGTTAATCATTAATAGTCTTGGTCTAAATCAATTATAGGCCCAATATAGGTAGCCATGATTTAATAACATTTGAGATTTCGGGTTCACACCCAATTACACATACGCATCACGGCATCCCCAAGGACATATAGTTTGACAACTCTGGTAGATAACGTCATACTATCCGACCCAAACTATAG
Source organism: Ambrosia trifida (assembly GCA_028751855.1). NCBI lineage: Eukaryota > Viridiplantae > Streptophyta > Magnoliopsida > Asterales > Asteraceae > Ambrosia > Ambrosia trifida. The sequence goes on from CM054131.1 coordinate 23,736,375, forward strand.
TTTTGTGGTTTAGAAGTAGATCCCCAAAGACACATAGTTTTGTGGCTTAAAAGTAGATCGGATTTCAATTGTATTTTATGGTTAGATTGGTGTAAATTTTCATTATACATGTTGTAATCAGTTTTCAACAGTTCCTTATTTTTAAGGTGCCCGCTTGGTTTGGTGGTTTACGAAAGTTAAAAAATAAATAAATAAATAAATAAATAAATAATAAAAAATAAAAGATAGCGTATCAGAGCACTCACATCCCATTTACCAAATGTATGTGAGTGTGTCCACCAAATTATATGGGGTGAGTGTAAGTGGTTGTGAGTGGAGGAGAGAAAAAATATTTGGTGGAAGCACTGTTCCACCCTAAATATGAAAAACTACTGTTCACCCCTATATATATTTTAATATTTTTGTAAGTAGTTGTGAGTGAGAAGAGAGAAAATGTAATGATAAAAGTATGATTATTTTAATTAGGAGAGAGAAGATTTAGAGATGAAGTAGTGATTTTTAGTGTAATTTAATGGAGGAGATTTGATGAATGGGTTGTGAATGCTCTCACTAGTTGTACTTGGTTCCATTTAAGATCCATGATTATCACAATGATATTTTTTTGTGTGATTAGTTACGTTTGGATTGAGGGTGATATATATCAACCATGACAAGAATTCAATTGACAGCAGGAAAGATGAGAGGTGTTCTTTGGGGTTTTTCCTCAGTTTTTTGGATCGGGTTGTTTGGGGTTTTTTTTTTTTTTTTTTTTTTTAAAAGTGACCCAATAACTGAACCAATTAAAGTTTGGGTTACTTCGGGTCAAGTTGTTTGGTTTTCAAGTTTAGATGTAACATTAAAAATGTTTTTTCTTTTCACAAAATTTATCATACTACTTAATACTAATATCATCAAAATTCAAGCATTAATTGACAATATTTTATGATAATGTTCAAAAGTCTTAGAAGCTTTAGATGCCAAAAAACTCAAACCAAAACGCAATAATATATATATATATATATATATATATATATATAGGTAGAGGATCCGGTAGGAAAATTGTTTTGTGTAGAAAGTGTAAGAAGTATTTTCAACCATTAGATCAAATCTGATTAAATCTTTAGATGAATGGTATTATAGACTTTTTGTCCATTTTTTATTTATTATAAACCTACTAAATTAGCAACTAACATATAGATATTTATGAAGATTAATCATCCTAAATTAACTAATTATTCATTATTTTTCATAAGAATCATAAGATATTCATATCAAATAAGTTGATCAATACCCACAAACTTGTTCGATTCTTCAAACATATAACTCATCTCTATCACTTGTTCGATTATTCAAGTCATGGATAAAAGTTAACATCAGGAGTGTTTTATAATGCATTAATAAGGAGTGTTTTGTAATATCATCGGGAGTGTTTTATAATAACATCAAGAGTGTTTTAAATTGAAACTAAACACAGTAGAAGTGTTTTAAAACTGATATGAGAGAGAAACTAGTGTGCATTAATTAAGGAATTATGTGAACGGTTTCAAAACTAATAGGAGAGAGAAATTGGTTTTCTCTAAATAAAGTGCATGGTTACTTTTGTTTTGTGAAGATAAATGTTTGACTTTGAATGATATTATTGAAAACAATAATTAGGAGAGAGAGAGGTATCATAAATGTAGGAAGCATTTAAATAGTTTCTAAAAAACTTGATACATAATGACATTGATACCCTCATTTAAAACACATATTAACAATCCTACCTTAATTTCTTTAATATATTAATTAGATTTTAAACACCATCCTATCTTTTAATCTCCATCGTCCATCTTTAAATTTAATGGTTCAAAACACTTCATACACTTCCTACACAAAACCATTTTCCTACAGGAACACTACCCTATATCTATACTATATTATAATGCATGAGGGGGGGAGGGGGTAGTTTAAGATACCCAAAAGTTAAGAACTTATTTTTCATTAATAACCCTGAAATGAGGGTAAAATAGTCATTCATGTATTATTTACATTTTAATACTCTATTTTAGTTACACTTTAATCTTTTAAACTTTACTTAACTTTTGCTTATTTAAATTATAGTTAAACTTCTTTTACTTATTTTAAGCAAACCATCACCCATATTTTTTAAATAATCATATTTTTTGCATACGTTTATACTTTTATAAAAAAAATTACATCATAATAATGAGCATTTTATTATCTTTAATTTGAGTATAGTATTGCTATTTTTTTTATTTTAAAAATCTTTATGTGCTACGTGATTAACGATATCTAGGAGTGAGCAATAACTGAATCGTTCACCAAAGCCAAACAAAAAAATAGACAAAACTGAACCAAAAACTATTAAAAACTAAAAACATCCGATTTAACTTAAAATTGGTTATCGTTTTCTTTATATACCCTTAGTTAAACGAAATTTGTTAAACTGAAACAGACTCATTCATATATTTATAACAGTGTGCCCGCACGATGTGGTAGGGAACACGGACACTTCTAATGGTTCATGGTTGGGTTAGGTTCAGTTTGGTTATAAGCCTCAACCGAAACACAATCGACATTTATCGGTTTATCGATCTTGTTAACCAACCAGTTAATTGGTTATGTCCATTTGGTTAGATTGTCGTTTTTTAGTTCGGTTTAGTTAATTTTGGTTAATAACCAAAACCAAACATTGGTTAAAATTTTGCTTAGAAACATATGAAATGAAGATATAAATACATGTAATGGATCTATAAAAGATATAAATGTATGAATGGTTCAGTTTCGGTTTGTTAATTTTGGTTAACTTAGCGTACAAAAAAACCGATATTAGGTTAACTCGGTTATGATTAATTTTTAGTTCGGTTTTCTATGTTTTTGTTCGATCTCGGTTGAGGGTTCAATTATTGTCCACCCCTAGATATTGTTAATCACGTAAAAAATTAAATTTTTAATTAAAATATATAGCAAATTATATACTCTAATATGGTTTGAAACTGAATACATAGGTTTTTGAATTGTAGTGGCGGTATAAATAGAAGAGGTTTTGAATTGTTTTAGCTTTTATACCTAGGCTTGTAAATTAACCGAACGAACATAAACGGGCGTTCATGAATATAATAAATGTGAACGAATTTGTATTACTGAAAAAACCCAATTAATAATTGGTTATATATTCATACAAGTAGCTAAAGCTCAATTTATGTTTATATTTATGTAAAGATAACTACGTATATAGTTAATAAACTTAAACGGACATAAAGGTGGTTATTGAATGCTTGCAAAGCCCCCATGCCCAAAATTTCCTGAATGTTATACCGATCGAAGGTTTGGGCCAAACCATGTCTATGGTTGAATATAGGGCAATTCTCAAATATCGTTTGGTGATCCCCATGTACCATGAAGATGAAGTCTGTCCGATTTGCCGTAAGGCATGCTTGGACAAATACGAGGAACACGCGGTTCACTGTAAGGAGTTGCCTGGTTTCAAATATAGGCATGACTAGGTCCGGGACGTCCTTTGGGAAATTTTAAGAAAGGCTGGGATCTCAGCCAAAAAGGAGGCTCCTGTGAATTTCCTCTCAGACCCCGCAGAAGGGAGATCCACCCTACGTCCAGCAGACCTGCTTGTCTTTGGGTGGGCCAGGGGAAACATGCTTGTGTCGACCTAACAGGTGTATCTCCCCTGGTTGGTTTGAGGGATAGTGGTTTTGTAGTATAGGGCAAGCGGTGCGGAAAGCAGAGGAGAAGAAAGTTGAGAAACATGCTAAAGCTTGTGAGGAGAACCAACACGTTTTCATACCCCTGGCATTTGATACCTTTGGCTCCTTGGCACCGGAAGCCATCCGTTTCCTGACCAGAGTCCAACGGGTTATTCATAGCAGTGTCTCGGCGCCGCGAGGGCATGGATTCGTTTTTAGTAGGTTAGGGTTTGCTATTTAGAAAGAGGTGGCGGCGCAGCTTGTTGCCCGCCTGCCCGCTATCTTGATGTAATTTTTCACGCTTATGTGTTAATAAAAAATTGGGTTACGATAAAAAAATAAATAAATAAAAGAATATAAACGGACGTTCATAAACATAAATGAACAAACACAACTTTTGTTCATGTTCGTTCATTTAACTAAATAAACATTTTTTTTGTTCGTTTATTAAATAAATGACATAAATGAACTTCCTATCGAACAAGTTCACGAACAATTCATGAACATTCGGTTCGTTTACAGGCCCATTTTTACCTTTATTTCATGTATTTATACCTCCACTTCATGTACTTCTAGGTAAAAAAATTTAGCCAAAGCTTGTTTTTGTTATTCACCAAAATTAACTAAACCGGAATAAAAACCGATAATCTAACAATACTAACCGAACCAAGGAACCAATTGTATAGTAAGATTGATTAGTTGATGACTTTTGATTTTAGTTTCGATTAAGGCTAATAATTGAACACAATCAAACCATACACACCCTTAGAAGTGTTTGTGTTCCCCGCTGCATCGCGCAGGCACTCTACTAGTATATATATATATATATATATATATATATATATATATTTTATTTGTTCGGCTTTTGTTTTGGGTTTCAGATTTCAAGTCTATCGGGTTGAGTTGTTCAAGTATTTGGATGGGAAAAGTAACCCGATAACCAAACCATTTAAGGTTCGGGTTATTCGGTTTTGGGTTTTTCAGGTGTCCTCTAATTCGGCTTCGAGTGGCTTCAAATTTAGATCAGATTTTGACTTTTGAATAAAAATAAACAACCCTAATTGTGGGTACCAGGCTTGGAGATGTTGATTTCAATCCAAATGGATGGAAAGAGTTTTAAGTAACTATTTTTATGTAAAGTTAAAAGACCTAAACGTACATGTGTCACTTTTTTGTATACATTTAACTCAATGCTTTCTTCTCATTCAATCTTATATTACATATGCTTGCTTTTATACCTTAGGCAAATGCCATAACGTTCTGTTCTGTTATGTCAAAAGAAAAGTTACTTGCCCATAAGGAATCCCCCCCCCCCCCCTTCAAATATCAGTATATCATCAACGCGTTTTGTTTGCATTGGTTGTGGAGAAGACGATAACTTCACGGTTAGATGTGCTAAAGTATGAGTAATACCGGGATGGCTGACTTCCTATGAAGTCTCCACTCAAGCAACTAAAAACAAATTTATGAGCTCCTAGTTGGTAAAATGGACAATATCAATGATACAATAGGCTTGATGTTATACATGGTTATACCATAAAAAACATAACATGCATGCTTCCTCATTTTGTATGGAAAAAAAATACTATATCAAGGTCCTTGTATTGTTTAAGGGGTTGTTTGGTAAGCCTTTTAATGAGGCTCTGAACCATTTAGCGCTGAATAATTCAGCATTCAGGGCGTTTTTTTCAGCTTTCTGAATTGAATGGTTAAGGCTGAACTATTAACATTTGGAATGTTGCTGAACCATTAAGCACTGAACTAGGATAAATCTTAATGAGGCTTTCCTACCAATGTGGGACAAAAAAAACTAACCATTAAGAGGTCTAACTTAAGATTCAGCACTTAACCATTCAGACCTCTTAACCATTCAGACATCTTAACCATTTAACACTTAATCAACCAAATAGCCCCAAAATTACACTTGTGAAAATGAACGATAAACATTGATATCCAGCACAATTATATATATCTAATAAAACAACGACACTTCTACAGTGTCGTTTTTTTAATAATCAGCCAACAAAAGTTGACCAAACAACCAAGCTTTGACCAAACAGCCCAAATGAAAGATACTGGTGGGCTTTTATTCCTTTAATAATTGTAAGGCCACAAGTGGGCCTGCCTTTGCAAAATGTGGCCCAGGTGAACAAATAATTGGATGTCATTTTTGGAATAATTTGGGCTCCGTATCAAGTCAACAATAGGCAACCCAACTGTTGTAATGTTAAGGTTGGTCTGCAAGGTAATGGGCAACGAGCTATTTTTTTACGCCCACGCGAAAATAACAATCACTTAATGTTATCTTTAATATCCACCAAAACTTCAACGCAACAGGAGCTACCGCAGTGAAGCGCGATCTTTACCGTGTACCAAACCCTCAACACAACAGGAGTTCCCGCAGCAAAGCGCGGGTAACTAAAACACTAGTTATTATCTATGTGAAAGCATATTTTCAACCGCTTTTGTTTTTTTCAAAATATAAAATAATTCATATAAGGGAGACGGGGCGTTACCTGAATTGTTCACGGGCACCCATTATCAGCACGTTAACACTGCCGCCACCCATGCTGGTAGTGGTCCCGTGAACTGTTTTACTACTTGTATCTACCGTGCTGGTAACCGATTTGTATTTTATTTTTTACTTTTATAAATACTAATTTATTTGTTTTAACCGTTTCTTTTTAGTGTTGTTTTCATATTTTTACCGTTTGTTTTTTAATTTTTATTTAATTATTTTGTTTGTTTTAAAATCAAATTAAATAAAAAACATAAATAAGAACATTTCATTCAAACATAATAATATTAAACATAAAAAAATACAATAAAACAAAGAAAAAAAAACTTAAGGTTGACGCAACAATTGTCATGCCTCGACATGGTCGAAATTGTTGCCGTATCGAGCCTTATACTCATAGTGAGTGAAGTCGATAGCCAACTCGTGATCGAGGTCCGAATCGTCCCTCATCGTTTGCTCGTATAGGGAGGTATACCTCTCACACTTGATATTGAGATCTGCCCACTTGAACTAGATGTCTCGGAGGGTCTTGTTGTTGGTGCCAACATGTTGGTTGAAGTTGCTAAACACGCAGGCCCAAAACCCCTCCGGGGGGTAAGTCGACCCTTCGTCCTCGGGAGTTGTTGAATCTCCGGGTCGTTTGTGGCGTCCTTGTGGCACATCACTAGTGCCATATCTTCTTCTTCGGTCCACGGATTCATCTTGGTGGGTGGGTGGATATTTTTTTTTACCGTTTGTTTGTGTGGCTTTTAACCCCACGGTTTCTTTTATTATATACACAAATTTTGAACGGTAAGAAGTGGTAAAATTAAAGGTCTGACAGTTTAGGTGATAACAATTAAATTCATTCGACGGTTTCCAATAATTAAATATTAATTTTGTTGACCATTTGATGGAACGGTTGTAATAGTATGAATTAAATTTTAAAAAACCGGTTTAAAAGTTTAAAATCGTGTGAAAATTAAAAAACAAAAAAAGTATGGGTTGTAAATGAAATTAAATAAAAGAATCAGTGGAATGTTGTCTCCAAAAAAGTGTTTTAATGAAGTAAATCAGTAAAGTGATGTGACAAAACAAAATTGGTTAAATTAGTGAAAGAAAAAAAATCAACTATACACACACCCCTTAACCTTTAACTAAAAGAACAATTCACGTCAACGTTAATTTTGAACGTCTTGAACATCACTTCATCAAATCATTTGAAGGTAAAGGATCATCATTTTCGTATATTTACTGTGTACAAGTTTATTTGTTTACTTATTTATTTATTTTTATTTTTTAAACTGACTTCATAAAAAAACCGCCAAATTAAAGACGACATATCTCCAAGAAGGAAATAGGAACGCCAATACAACCAAAGCACTTTACATTACATCAAATTTACACCACCCATTCCATTCTATCGGATACTATCTCAACCACTCCCATTCGCTTTGTAGAAAACACCAAATCGTTCATTGCTTTCCGTAACTGCCAACACGTAAGAAAACCAATACCATATAGGATTTTTCTCTTCAATGCTTGTGAAACTCCAAAACATCTTTAACCGAAAACAAATAAGGAAACGGGATACCGCACCACGTGGAAATACCTTGCCAAACACCATTCGAGAACGCACAAGCTGAGAAGATATGATATGGTGATTCTTCATACTCTCCACAAAGTGCGCACAAAACATCTCCCACCTCAATTGCCTGCTGCGAAGCGCCAACTTAGTCGGAAGCCGGTCCAAAACCGCCCTCAACACAAAAATATTACACTTATTTGGTAACCATTTACACCATTTAAAAATCGCAGTATTGTTAGAAGGATCACCACTTTTCAACCATTTTTAACCAACGAAACTAAGAAATTATGATTAGACCCATCATTCTGTTTCCAACCAACCTCCTTATTCGATAATGTTGTGGCCGAAACCAATCTTTGGCATTCTACATGTTCTCATTTCAGCTCCTTCGTATATGTGTACTTGTTCCAAGACCAAAGCATAGCGTCCTCATTATCATCGACCCCAATACAACCAGCTACTTGACACCATTTATTATTCAAGCCGAAAAAGTGAAGGGAAAAGATCCTAAAGAGGGATCCGAGCCACCCCCAAGGATCAATCCAGAAACGGATTTGCTTACCATTACCCACTGATCCCCTAATCATGTTATTATAACTCACCTCTTCAACTTTTATTCTATGCCCTGCGGCTACCAATCTACTCCACGTACTCGGAATACGTTTATTACACGGAACCGAATCCCACCTCCGTTTAGAACCGTGAATCGCATCAATCACCATTCTCCATAGAGCATTTTCTTTACTACGGTACCGCCACATCCATTTCAATACAAGAGCATTATTATATAACTCTAGCTTACCGAGGCCCGATCCACCTTCACGTTTTGAATAAGTAACTTTATCCCAAGCGATCCAATGAACTTTGTTGACATTCGTACCAGTGCCCCATAAAAACTTCTTTTTCATCGACTCTAGTTTCTTAATTACACCAATCGACGCTTTATAAAGAGAAAAATAATAAATAGGAATGCTTTCAAGAAACGACTTTATCAATGTAACCCAACCTCAATATACAAAGTATCAGCTCTCCACTTTGAAAGATGCTTTTGAAAAACCTTCTCTACCGTCTCCCAATTGCCAACCCGCCCTATTCATATTTGCTCCCACCCTAATACCCAAATAAATAAGTGGGGCTTCACCCGAACAACATCCCAACCCTTCTGCTTTTAACTTTACGTCACAATTACTCTTACCAATACCATGGAGACTACAAACTTTGTACCAGAATAGGAACATAACCTCTGCAAGGTTGTTGGCAACATGTGAGTTGCTATTAAAAATGAAGAATGTGAGCAGACCAGTAGTCAAGAGTTCAGATAGGGTCCCAACTGTCAATCTACGCATAACCAACCACACAACTGTATTTTGGATTTAGTGTTTGTTTGTTCATATGTTCCCATTTTAGTCGTTGAGAGCATTCACAACCCATCCCCCATCCCCAACCATATAATTTAAGGAAAAATCATAGTTTTCTAAATTTGTCACTCACTTTTGCAAAATCTCTCACATCCCATTCCCCATTCATATCCCCTATAAGCTTTTTTTTTATTATTTTATTTCTTTACAACCAACATTAATTCACTCCACCTTTCATTTGTATTATTTTATTATTATTAAATGATATGGGGGAAGGATGGAAGACCCCATATATGGGGGCTCAACATAGGTTTTTTGTAAATTTTAGAAATGGGGTATGGGGAAAGGGGTTGGGATGGAGTGAGTTTTTGTAGGATTTTCTTAAATTTTAAGAATGGGGGAAGGAATGGGGGATGGGTTGTGAATGCTCTGAGGGTAGCTACCTACCCTATTAGACTATGAGGAGTGGGGCTTAGACTATAAGGAGTGGGGGGGCGGGAAAGAGGGGGATGAAGCGCCATGTGGCACTTGTGGGACCCTTGTGGGGGGGAAAATAATTGTGGGGAGTGGAAGGGGGGGAAGAGGGGGGGGAAGGAAATAATATTATATTGTGTTAAAGTTAAAAAAAAATAAAAAAAAAAACCTGACCAATCTGCTGCTGCCACGTGTCCCCACCCCAAGCCCCACGCCGGTGGAATCCCTCACGCCAAAGGGGCAACGCCAAGGGTGGCGGCGGTGTTCCCGCCCCTTGAAAGCCCCACGCCAAGGCTTTCCCGTCCCCACTCCTCTCAGTCTTAGAAAGGGGCCTGAGTTGCGATATGGCACATGTGGGTTCCACTTTTCAAGCCCTCAAAATAGTGAGGAGTGAAAGGGCTTAAAAAGAGGGTTTGGGTTTTAAATATTTAAAGGTTATTTATTTTAAAATAAATAAATAAATACATAAACCAATCGCTGTTGCTGACAACCTCACGCATCCACCCGCCCCACACCCTTGAAGATCTCCCCGCTACAAGGGTCATGCCAGTTTTCAAGCCCTATGGGGGGTGGTGTTTAGGGCTTGAAGAGGTGTTTCATGCCAATTTTTTCACCCCACTCTCCACACTCTTAAAAGTAAGAAAACATTTCCAGAAAAAAATAAGCAATCATTACAGTTTATTTTTACCCTGTTAACCCAAGAATATATATTTAGATATATAAGTTATCCATTTAAGTAGGGATGTAAGTGACACGTAGTGGCTCGGGATCGGCTCGGTAAAAAGCTCGAACGAGCCGAGCCTTAACGAGCCCGAGCCCGAGCCCGAGCCTGAAATATGGCTCGTTTAGTTATCGAGCCCGAGCTCGAGCCCTAGATACAAAGCTCGATTGGGCTCGCGAGCCTAATCGAGCCTTAACGAGCTAGAGCCCGAACCCGAGCCCGAGCCTAAGTTACAGCCGAGCCTAAGTTATAGCCTTAACGATTGGGCTCGCGAGCCTAAGTTATAGCCGAGCTTTTGCGAGCTCGAGCCGAGCTTTTGAGCTCGTTTGAGATTCTCAAATCACCTCGAGCCGAGCCGAGCTCGAGCTTTGGATTTTGCTAGCGAGCCGAGCTCGAGCTCAAGATTGTAGGCTCAAACCGAGCCGAGCTCGAGCTCGAGCTTCACAAAACCTTAACGAGCCCGAGCCGAGCCCAGTCAGGCTCGGGCTCGGCTCGGCTCGTTTACACCCCTACATTTAAGACAAATATAATGTATACCATAACATATTCAAATGATCAAAAGTTGATAGTTGTCGATGTGTGCATTTCTTAATATTGAAGTGGTGCTATAGTGGCTAACTACTCATTGACTAATTGAATAAAAACATGATTGCATTAGAAAGATAGTGGAAACTTCAGAGAGCAGCAATGGAATACAGAAATGCATGGTCCACTATTTATTAATTTTTTTTTTTCTGATAACGAAACATGTAATTAACAATTTAAAGATAAGAGGAATCTCCAACCAACATTTCCTATTGTTCCTTCAAATATAATGCAAATTATTCATTTATAGCCCTACCATTATTTTTTTTAACTATATTCATAATAAATTCGTTATAATAATAATTATGAAACGATATATGTGACCAGTTTCAACCGTATACTAATCATATGGTTGAATAAAATGGTTCGTAATAATGGAATACATGTTTGATTGGTCAAGTGGAAATGTGTAATGCATTTGAGAACCACATACAGGCAAAAGATACGAATAAAATGGCTGTAACCAACATATCTTTTGTTACCAACAATAGTAAAACCCACGATCCATAAAGCAACTAATTTTGAAAATAATAATAATAATAATAATAATAATAATAATAATAATAATAATAATAATAATAATAATAATAATATTGTTGTTGTTGTTGCTGCTGCTTTTTTTATACTTTTATTGTTATAACCGGATCTTTGAAAATTATCTAATCGGTATTGAGGATATTTATAATAGAATATGCAATTATGGAATGATTGAAATGTATTTCTGTATAGCAATTATTGTAATTTATCATCTCCGAATATTGGAGATTGCATTGTAACTATATATACCTTATTATTGTGAATAGAAAGATCATCCTTGATAATTATCTTACATGGTATCAACCCTAATACGATCCTCTTTATCGCCGGCCGCCTCCTCTTTTCTTCCTACCGCCTCTTCTATTTCACCATCCCTTTTCTTATCCTCTTTAATGACCGACCAAAAACTTCATCCCGCTGTTACCGTATCCAATATTAAAGCCTTTGTCCCCATCACCCTGGATAATGAAGCTTCGGACTATAACACATGGTCCGAATTGTTTCACATCCACTGCACAGCCTATCTTGTAGCCGACCATCTCCTACCCAGACAACCACCACCTGCCGCTGCTACCTCCTCTGACAAACCTGCCACACCCGCCGCCCCCTCGGCCGACTCTTGGGAGAGGATAGATGTCATCGTTCTTTAGTGGCTCTATGGTACCATCTCTAAAGATCTCCTTAAAACTGTTATCAAGAACCGAACCACTGCTTATGACGCCTGGAAGGCTATTGAAGCCTTGTTCCAGGATAACAAAGTCACTCGTGCTTTATACCTGAAACAAAAGTTTGCCAACACTCGCTTGGAAAACTTCTCCTCTATGGCGGCCTATTGTCAAGAATTGAAAGTTCTTTCTGACCAACTGAGCAATGTTGATGCTCCTGTCGATGAACAGGATCTGGTTCTACAAACCATTGCCGGTCTAACTAAACAATATGAAACTGTCGGCACCATCCTCCAAAATACCAAACCCCTAACTTCCTTCTTTGAGGTCCGTTCACAACTTTGCATGAACAAGACCACCAAAGCAAACGAAGCCCTGCACTCCTCTTCCCAAGCCTCCACCGCCCTACACGTCCAAAGCCGCACCACTACCACACCATCCCACGCACCTTCTAACAACCTATCAGCCCCCACCCCTCCTCGTGACTCAAGCCGAGGCCGTGGTCGGTCATCCTCCACTCAACTCAATCGCTTAAACACTTACTCCCCTCAACCGGCCCACCCTTAGATCGTCTTTCCAAAAAATTGGACCAACAACCAATGGGCCAATCTCCTAAACCAAGCCCAAAACTTCAACACCACCACCTAGCCATCCTTCGGAGAAAACCCAACAACCCCACCATGCCCCTAATCTTATTAAAAACCTCATTTCAGTCTGTCACTTCACGATGGACAACTTGTTATCAATTGAATTTGACCCTTTTGGTTTTCTTGTGAAGGATCTCAAGACCAAGGCTCCTATCCTACGATGCAATAGCTCGAGCGACCTCTACCCCCTTACTAAGAACTTTATCAAGTCACCTACCACTCCAACTGCCCTCACTGCTGTCACCCAAGATCGTTGGCATCAACGTATTGGGCACCCGGGATCCAATCTATTGCAATCGTTAAAGTCTTGTTCCTTTATTAATTTTAGTAAACCAAATAATACGTTTTGCCAGTCATGTGTGTTCGGCAAAAGCGTCAAACTTCCTTTTTATGATTCTATCAATAAAACTCATTTACCATTTGACATAATTCATAGTGATTTGTGTACCTCACCAGTTTTAAGATGTGGAGGTCATCGTTATTATATTCTATTTTTAGATGATTACACTGATTTTCTTTGGACATATCGTCTCACCAATAAATCACAAGTTTACACCATATTCACCCAATTCAATAACCTGATTAACACCCAATTTGAACATAAAATAAAACAATTTCAATGTGACAACGACACCGAATACACCAACAACAATTTTAAACAATTTTGCAACCTAAATGGAATTCAATTTCGTTTTTCATGCCCCCACACCTCGTCCCAAAATGGCAAAGCAGAACGCAAAATTCGAACTATTAATAATATGATTCGTACTCTGCTTCCCCAAGCCTCCCTTCCCCCAAACCTATGGCACCATGCCCTTGAAACCGCCACCTACTTACTCAACATCCAACCCAATAAATCTCACAAATCCCTTTCACCCACCACACTATTATATAACGTCCTCCTAAGTTATACACACCTTCGTGTATTTGGATGTTTATGTTACCCCATTCTCCCCTCCAACACCTCTCACAAATTAACAAACCGTTCAAAACTGTGTGTTTTCCTTGGATACCCGTCAAACCACCGTGGTTATAAATGTTTTGACATCAACTCTAATCAAACATTTATCTCCCGACACGTTCAATTCGAGGAATCCATATTCCCGTACTCCATTCAACAATCGCAGACCCCTACCACCTACAACTTCCTATCTCAAAATCTATCTCCCCTATTTTGGCCATACCTCGAACACCCCTCCGCTACTTCTACCTCACCCGAGCCTCCCCACTTCTTGCCAGCCCACAGCCCCGGCCCAACCAACTCCCCACCTGGCCCATCTGCCCCACCGAGCCCACCTCAACAACCCACCACATCACACCTACACAGCCCAACTACTCCTCCCGGCCCATCCCAACACTCGGCCGCCACCTCTCAGCCCGTTAACCAGCCCACTACCACAAACTCGGGTACCATACCCACTACCACGGCCCAACCCGTCCCATTAAACCATCCCCTACCACCGGTTCCCACTACCACCACCCGTACCATGCGCACTCATGCCATGGACGACATTACCAAACCAAAACAACACTTCAACCTAAACACCAACCACATCATCCCCATCCCCAAAATCCCACAGGTTGCTCTGTCCATACCTGAATGGCATAATACCATGACCAATGAATTTAGTGCATTAATTAAAAATGAGACCTGGGAACCGATACCTCGTCGCCCCAATATGCATATAATTCGGTGCATGTGGTTATTTAAACACAAATTCCGTTCAGATGGCTCTCTTGAATGATACAAGGCCAGGTTGGTTTGTGATGGTCGTAGCCAACAGGTAGGCGTTGATTGTGGTGAAACATTTAGTCCAGTAGTTAAACCAACTACTATTCGGACTGTTCTTACTTTGGCTCTTTCTCAGTCATGGCCAATTCACCAATTGGATGTAACAAATGCTTTCCTTCATAGGCACTTACAGGAAACCGTATTTATGCATCAACCAATGGGGTTTCGTCATCGTGACTACCCTGACCATGTATGTTGTCTCAAGAAGTCCCTCTATGGACTCAAATAGGCACCACGAGCGTGGTACCAAAGGTTCACTGACTTTGTTGTTCAATAAGGTTTTTATCCGTGCATGTCAGATAACTCTCTATTTATCTATCATCATGGTCCACATATTGCCTATCTACTTCTTTATGTTGATGATATTATTCTCACCAACTTTTCAGGTGAATTCACCATGAAAGATCTAGGTGCTCTGACATATTTTCTTGGTATTTCGGTAAGACGAACCGGGGACAGCTTATTCTTATCTCAACAGGCTTATGCAAAGGACATAATTCATCGTGCGGGCATGGATGCTTGCAAACCTGTTGCGACCCCAGTAGACACACAGGCAAAATTGGGAATTTCTTCGGGTCTTATGTTTGATAACCCATCTACTTTCAGAAGTCTTGCAGGTGCCCTTCAATATCTCACATTCACTCGTCCTGACATCACCTATGCAGTTCTACATGTATGCATGCATATGCACTCCCCCTCTCTAGCTCATTGGAATGCTCTCAAACGCATCCTCAGATACCTACAAGGGATTGTCGACTTCGGTCTTCATCTCCATGCATCTGCCTCTATGTCCATTCGCGCCTACACTGACGCGGATTGGGCTGGATGCCCAGACACCAGACAATCTACATCCGGTTATTGTGTCTATTTGGGAGATAACTTGGTTTCCTATTCGTTAAAACGTCAATCGACCATCTTCCGTTCTAGCGCGGAAGCCAAATATAGAGGTGTCGCCAATGTCGTCGCGGAATGTTGGCTCAGAAACTTACTTCTTGAACTTCGGTGACCTCTATCTAAGGCCTCTTTAGTTTACCGTGACAACATAAGTGCCATCTATCTGTCCGGCAACCCAGTTCAGCACCAACGTACTAAGCACATTGAGCTCGATATCCACTTTATTCGGGACCATGTCCAAAAAGGCCTTGTTCGCATATTACATGTCCCGTCCAGATTTCAGATTGCTGACATTTTCACCAAGGGGTTGCCGTGGGTCCTGTAACATGACAAAATTTTCCCCAAATTCTAATACGTATGTTATATTTTTTTTATTTATTTCATAATGTGCCTAAGTCTTTATTACACTACCACACAACTTATATACATACATATATATATATATATATATATATAATCTATGTTACCTTATTAAGGGGGAGACATGTCTAGAAAAGTAATTTCCTCCCCCTTTTAAGATGGCATATGAAAAGGCATAAGCATAATCTCTATATTTTACCCAAATTCTTCCTATTATGCCCCTCCATACAATATTTTATACCCATGGTACATGTGTCTAATACATGATTAATATCTTCTCTACAATGTAACCCCCATTAAAAGCAACGTATAATTGCAAACTGTACAAGTCCCCATGCTTTTCATTGATATAGTAAGATTAGGTCTTGCAAAACTTCACACACAACACACACCATGCTCATCTCTCTTCCAAGATCAACTCGGACTCATGGTCTGATGATGAGTTGAAAACCGCCATTAAGAAAGTTTCTCTCCTCGAAA
The DNA here is from genome assembly GCA_028751855.1 of Ambrosia trifida. NCBI lineage: Eukaryota > Viridiplantae > Streptophyta > Magnoliopsida > Asterales > Asteraceae > Ambrosia > Ambrosia trifida. The sequence continues at coordinate 23,752,653 of CM054131.1, forward strand.
TTGAAACCAAAGGGAAGTACTTGTTTCTCATAATCGTTGTTTTTTGTTGTTACTTGTTTCTCATAATCGTTGTTTTTTGTTTATGAATTTGTGACAGAATGATCGTTGATTATCATTCGTGTAGACGATTCTTTCATCAAATCAATTTTCCAGGTAACAATTCAAATTGATTGTATAATTGTTTTTGATTATATGATTGATTTCATTAGAGGTGATTCATAGGTGTTATATGTTATTTTTATAGAGCTTTTTATCTTGGTATGGTTGTTATTTGTTTCAGTTAAAGATTTTTTTTTTTTTTGTCCTGTGTACGGAATGTTTCAGAGGTACCAACTTGTTCATAGTATCTATGTTTATTGTTTATTTGCTTTCTATAAGTTATCAAATGCAATGAAATTTTGGTTCTCTGTCTTCTGTAACGATCGTCTCTCTATCTGGAATTTAGGGTTTTCGCATACATAGGGATTTTCGGTTACGTGGACTGTACAGACCCAAAACAACGGTAGTGATGGAATTCCAGCACTGTTATATTTGTTATTGCAGCAATGAACATCCGATTCGGAAACAAACTCCAAGAGCTACACCAACCGATTGAATGTATGTTTCTAATTGCAATTGCTCAGTAATTGATTGTGTTTCCCTCTTTTAATTTTTATTTTTCTGTCAGTTTTCTATGGAATTTTCTATCGGGGATTTGAAAATTTTTAATTGATTCTATTCCGTGCATTTGAGGGTTGGAGAATCAGTGTCCTGATGTCTGTTGAGTCATCTGGTTATGCTTCTTGTTGCATCTTTAACATGTTTTAATTCAGCGTATAAGCATGTTTGGTGTAAAAAAACTATACAATTTTTCATACTTTTATTTTTTATTGTTGCTCTTATTCCTGGTGAATTTGATTCCACTCATCATTTGGTTTATATAAAGAAATAGTGGAGACAAATTTTGATAAAAATGAGTCTCTGATACTTAATTTATGAAGTTTTGATTACTTGGAAATATTTGTATGCTACCGCCAATCTTGATCAGTATTTTGATAACATTTGACCCATTTTCATCATATCACTCATTTTCAGAATGGCGGCTCCTACGCTTGATTAGAAGATCATCAAGAAGTGTGTAAAGAAGTTCACGAGGCTTCAAAGTGATTGGAAACTATGCGTCACTATGTGACCTCTTGAATCATTAAACCACATACCTCATAATATTAGTGCAAATATAGTTTACTTAATCGCCCTTTGGTGCTATTAGTTTCTTTCTTTTTATTTATTTTCAGCAGTTATCATAAAAAGAAAAGAATTGCGAAGGCGATATCTAAGGTAGCATAGTACCAAAAGCTTCTTGCTACACGATTGATCGAACAAAGAGGAAGTCATAGTGAGAGGGGTAGGGGTTAATTGGAAAATTAACTGTTGCTATCTTATCCTACACAAAAGAAAAGCTTATATTCAAACTTTTCCCAGCATCTTATAATGTGAATACATTGGTCAAACATTATTAGTTTCCCAGTAGCAGATTGAAGCAAACATGTGAGGTTTCCCTATTGTCATTGTTTATAACTTTTGACTCAGTTTTCAATCTTTTCCCCTGACAATATCCAAAAGAAAAAGAAACTTTCAATTTTATTAATTTTCTTTTGGGCATTGATTTAGATTTTCACTAAGTTTGTGAGATAACTCTAAAAATAAATTATATATAGTGTTGTTATCTTACTGGGCTGTAGTCAATTAGGACCACACCTGGGGAGTTGCGTGGAATCTATAGGTTGCTATCCCATGTAATGTATTCCATATTTCCATTTTTTGTGAGTGTCAGTTACAAGTCTCTATAGTGGTAAGCAATTGCAATTTTTGAAATGTGTGTAAATTACTAACAATGGTATATATTTCATAGGATAACACAATCCTGAAAATGTGACTTTTTTTTGTAGGTGTTTGATAAAAAAAATCGGATGCTTGATATCGGATCCGAACCAGAAGTCCATTTCATTATAACAAAACAAGTTCATGTACAATACCAATTTTCATTTCCAAACATAATGCCCGCAGCAACGCGCGGGCACACCCACTAGTAATAATAATAATACTAATAATAATAATAATAATAAGAAGAATAATAAATAATAATACCAATAAATACTAACAATAATATGGATTAATAAAACTATGTAGTTGTAAACCCAACACCTTTGTAAACAACCCATGTTCGGCCATCACCACTAACCCAACCCAACATCAGGCCCAAACCCATGATGCATGTGATCCGGCCCACCTCTGTTATAATAAAAAGAAAAAAAGGGGGTGCTCCAGCCGGGTATCGAACCCGTGCAGCGAGCCAGCCCACGCACAACACACACATCAAACCACTAGGCCACAGCTTATTATTGTTATAATCCTAACTCTAATTATATATAAACGCACCCAACATCTAACCACCCTCTTCTTTCCCTTCCTGTTCGACGAGCAGCAGCATGGACCAACATGTTTCCTTCTTTTTACCAACTAATTTACTTAAATTAGGGATAATTAAACAAATTGATTGCTGTTGACTGGTTTGCCTTATTATTTCGCGTCCATTACACACGTCAATCAACAATTATTACGTCCAATTTGTAGCCAAATCACGATATTTTATTCGTTTAAGTCAAACTTACCAATTCAAGCATCCAAGCTTCAACACTATAAATTGGACATTCCTATACGATCACAACTCGCTAATCTATCTTTCTAAACCTCTAATTTCTCACAAAAATCCTCTGTTCTTGAGGATTCTGTTCGAGTTGACTTCAACGGTTGACTGTTTATTCTTAATCAATTCAGCATTGTAAGTTTAATTTCTGTTATGGGATTTATTAATCGGCATAAACACAACGTTTACCCTATGGTTAATTAGATTAATGTTGTGTGAATCACGTAATTTCAAAAGCTAGGGCTTGTACATACAAATTGGGGAAGAACACTGATTTCTTATACATTTTATATTTTAAACAAACTGAAAACAAACACAACCACTGGTCTAGACCAAGTGGTTGTGTCTGGTGTTCTTGGACCAACCCACACGGGTTCAAACCTTGGCACCAACATCTTTTTCCTTTCATTTTTTTGTTTTGCTTACAAACTTTAAATATAATTATTTATATTTTATAAATTCATTTTAAAATACTAAAACACTTTTAAAATTTCTACAAAAATTATTTTGTATTAATCTGATGAAAAAGTTTAACTTAAAATTTTTAGTTTTCAAAAATTTATTTATTTAATATATATAATAATTAAATCAAGTTTATTCTATTATATTTATAAAATTCTATTAAAATATCAAAACAATCTTATAAATTTCCACAAAAATTATTCTTAATTTTTATAACATTAAGCTTTTCTGAAATAATTTTTATTTCAGAAAAATCATTTATTTAATATTTTTAATCAATTTTTGTTAGTTTTAATCATAATTAAATCATAATAAATCCAATTTTTAATATTTTTGCACCAAAATTTTATATAAATTATTTCTATTTATTTGGAATAGAAATATAATTTTTAACCTAATAATTTTTTTAATTTTAGTATTTTTAAATATTAAAGTTAAATTTTGGCAATTTGTAATAAATAGATTTAATATTCTATTTTTAAGAAAATAATTTTGTAAAAATTATTTTTATACTTTAAACTCATTATTGTGACCATCTTAAATTCAAATTTTATAAAAAGACTTTTGTTTATTTATTTATTAAATTTCTCTTATTATTCAAACATTTTATTAAACAACCGAGCGTTTATCCCCAATTCGAAGCCTAGAGTATAATTGTAGACTAGATAGACTTAGACATATTTATTACCTTGATTATAGGGTAATACTTGGCATTGTTTGGGCAACACAATATTCAATTTTTCACGAGACATAACATTTTGCTAAGGTGAGTTTACATAGCCCCTTTTTTCTATTTTATATTTTTGGGGTAAAACATGTTTAAGCATTTTATACACTATCATTTACTCATTCTTACATTGTTGAAACTTGTGATTCAATTACACTATCATTTACTCATTCTATCATTTGACTGTAACAAAAAGACACAGTACAATCATTAACATTGATCAAGCCGCCTGTTTAGATTATAGCGCTATAGGTCTGACAAACCCATCCCCCCGCATAAATTCAGGGATGATCGATAACAGTAACAACATTAGACTAACTTGCGAGTTAGGCCTCAGTCGACACAAGGTTTGGTTGTACAAAGACGCATTGTTACATGTCGGAATCATACTCTATCATCATACAACTGTGATTGTTGTACAAGCTATTGTTATCAATTATATTCAAAAACCTATGTATTCTCACCAACTTTTGTTGACCCAAAAATATATTTTCAACTTAACATGTTTCAGGTTCTACTTGCTTGAAGAATTGAGTTGTTGCTTGAAGATATGCACATAGTAATATTCATTTTGATGTATAAAATTTTGTAGAACAATTGTATGTAATTTATTTAAATCAATTAATGAAATTTATTATTTACCATGAGCTACTGAACAATCATCAATACGTGACATCCCGATGTTTCCGCCATCGGTTGGGGTGTTACAGGTCCTCTTTGATGATTTTCGTTCCACTCTAAGCATCCGGTCTCCTCCCGCTTCAACTGTGGGGGTGTAATAGACTACGCAATTATGGAATAATTGGAATGTATTTTTGTATAGCAGTTATTGTAATTTATCATCTCCAAATATAGAAGATTGCATTGTAATATATACACCTTATTAAAGATCATCGTTGATAATTATTTTACAATTTACATGATATTACTTGCGATGTAAGGTAACATTTGCGTAAGGTTAAATTTGGGCGTATATAGAGTGATGAAGAGCACATGACCCACATTCCTATAGGACTTCAAGTTTTGTTCGTTGGCAATAATTTCTAATCTTATTAATTAAAGAAAAACTGAATCATGGAAAATTGAAATCGCATAAATGTATTGGTTTACTAACGATTTGGTGTTGTAAAACTGAACCATCAGCAATGGCGAACCTTGAAAAAATTGTGGTGGGTCGAAAATCACAATACCTAAATTTTTTTCTATTGGTGGAGGCCGGAAGATCAAATTGGTGGGGGCCAGACTCAATCATATAAAAATTACCTACAAAAATTGCAAACTTCCGCCACTAAGCCAAAAAACCGGGGGCGGGCCACCCCCTGACCCTCATGATCCGTTGCCACTGCCCATCAGTCATGAAAAATTTAGCGGTGATTACCGACGAAACGATTACACACATCAAATTTTAAAAAATGTGTCGGAGAGGTACAATCCCTATAATGATAGACTATCTCATTATATCGGTGATTACTAATGAAACAATGACGTATTATCTCATTATATCATTAATGCATTACATACAAGTATTTTATGTGGTTCTCATAGTTTTTAATATAAAATTGGTATCGAAAGAAACGCCCCGCTAATTTGTTTGATTGATACATTTTGGTTATGTTAAGTTTAGAACTTAGGGAAAGTAAAAGCAAGGGCGAAGCTTATTGGTGGTCGGGGGTGCCTCAGCCACCACCGGTTTGTAAAAAATGGGTCTCGTGAATTTTGACCCCATCATCTAAAAGTTCAAGTTCCGCCACTTAGTATAAGTACTAATCTAAAACTTGAGGGTTAAAAATTAAAATAATAAACGTTGACGGGGTGTGTGTGGAATTACCATTAACACTTCTCTTTAAGATAGAGATAAGGGATAATTACACGTTTTGTCCTCTATGTTTACCTAAAATTGCATTGTGTATTCTTTATCTTTAGAAAATACATCATGTGTCCTTTATTTGAAACTTTTGCACACCACAAATCTTTTACCCTAACCTCATCCAATATTTTGGATATCTTCTCTAACCCCATCTAATATTTTGATTATCTTTAATTAAAAGTTATTCATTTAACGGTTCTAATAATTATTTAAAATACATTTACAACTCCAAAAATTCTATAAATTTTACATAAGCTTATTTATATCTCAAATTCATTACTTGTATTTTTACATTTGGAAATTATGTATTTAAATATATTTAATATATTTTCTTTTTTAATTCATTATAAATCCAATTTGAGTGATATAAAAGCCCAAAATTTTTATAAATTTTTTCAATCATATTTAGACCCTGTAAAAATTATTATTTCAGAAAATAATGTATTTTAATAATTTTGAGCATTTTAAACCAAGTTATTAATTCTTAAGGAAAATAAATCTGTTTTATATTAAATGAAAACCAAAAATACTACACAAAATTATTGTCTGACTTTATATATCATTATATGGGTAAATGGTAATAATTTTGATTTAATTAGTAAAAAATATATAAATTATATTTTTATAATTTGTATACTAATTAAATCAAAATTTTATCGTTTACCCATATACTAATGTATAAAGTTGGAAAATAATTAAAGTATTTTATGATTTTATTTAATATAAAGCAGATTTATTTTCCTTAATAATGATTAAATTTATTTAAGATGCTTAAAATATTAAAATATAGTATTTTCTGAATTAATAATTTTTACAGGGGCTAAATATGATAGAAAAAAATTTATAAAAATTTTAGGCTTTTGAATCACTCAAATCAAATTTATCATGATTTAATTTTGAATAATATATATATATATTAATTATATTTAAAAACATATTTTCCAAAAGTAAAAATTCAAATAATGAAATTTGGGTTGTAATAAGCTTCTGTAAAATTTATTGAATTTTTGTAGTTGTAAATGTATTTTAAATAATTATTAGAACCATTAAATGAATAATATATAATTAAAGATAACCAAGATGTTGGATGTGGTTAGAGAAGATAACCAAGATATTGGATGGAGTTTAGTATAAATGACTTGTGATGTGCAAAAGTTTTAAATAAAGGACACAAGGTGTAATTTTAAATATAAAAGACACACGAAACAATTTGAGGTAAACATAAAATTTGATGATAGTGTTAGGCTGGACGGAGTGGGGGGGGGGGGGGGGGGTTAAGGAACACGTTGTCCTGTCCGAGTTTTTTTTCCCCAAAAACAGGGGATGTCCCACTGGTTTTTGGGATATATTGTGTATTCTTTTGTGTATTGTGTGTGTTGGAGGGGGGTTGAAGAAGAATTTTTTTTAATTAAAACTTTTCAAACGCATAAAAATTTTATAAATTTCCTTTTGGTAAGTAATTTTTTTTGTAATTATTTATTTAGATTATTGTTCTATTGTAGTTATCTACTTTTTTTAGAAAAATTATAATTAAAATATTTGAATATATAAATTGTTTTAAAGTTTAGGTTAAATTATAAAAGTTTTGTTTTAAGATAATCTGAGATAATATCGTGCAATTTGAGGGAAAAAAAAAAAAAAAACCTAGTTGTAAAACTTACGTTACGCTAATGTGTCACACGAAGAAAACATGAAGCACTATAAGTCTATAACGACTCACTCCTCCGTTACTTGCATGTATGCCAAGACTTCTTCCCTCGTCATGTCTCGTGATATCATGTCAATAAATCTTGTGAAATGAAATCTCAAGATGCGGGCCCGATAATTTTAATAAGACATGCCTAAAAATTTAAATCCATTAACATAAAAAACTCAATTAATCAAACACAGTATTTTTTGGATTTACGAAACAGGAAAATGGTCACGTGAATCTTTCAACGTACAATGTTCGACAGAAATAAAGCCACCCGTGACATTAAACTCTCCAAATTTTAATTGCCAACTTGAGTTATTTACTATTTTGTTGAACAAGAGGAGTTTAGTATAAGACTATCCGTTGTGGGCCACATCAACGCCTACGTGGCACTGGTTAGCGGCCGGTAATTGCTCGCGTGAGAGTGTTATGGGTAAGGGTTAGCGGGTTTTTTTTACCAAATATATTTAATTATTTACCACATTTTTTTTAAAAAAACATTAAACTGAAATAAAATAAAATAAAAATTACACTAAAATAAAAACACAAACATTACACTAAAAAAAAAAGAAAATTACACTAGAATAAAAAAAATTACATTTAGTAGGCCGTTCAAAAAAAAAAAAATTGCCGTTCAAAAAAAAAGAGGAGTTTAGTATAAGACTATCTGTTGTGGGCCACGTCAACACCTACGTGGCACTGGTTAGCGGCCGGTGATTGCTCGCGTGAGAGTGTTATGGGTAAGGGTTAGCGGGTTTCTTTTACCAAATATATTTAATTATTTACCACATTTTTTTTTAAAAAACATTAAACTAAAATAAAATAAAATAAAAATTACACTAAAATAAAAACACAAACATTACACTAAAAAAAAGAAAATTACACTAGAATAAAAAAAATTACACTAGACAAAAAAAAAATTACACTAGACAAACCACATGATCATAAAAAAAACCTAGCCACGTAGGTGATTTCCCGAACGCAACATTTGCCATGCCGAAACGTGGTTAAACGGGTAGCCAACCTTGCGACGGTACTCCACGTGGGTAAACGCGAGAAGCACGTCTTCTTTCTCTCCCGGGAGATCTCTCCTCACCTTCCTGTACGCGAGTTCGAAGTTTTTACACTTCGATTTTAAGTCCCCGAATTTATGGGAGATGGAGTCGTTGGTACGGTTTGTACCCCCCACAAGGAGACCAAACTCGTGTAGCACCCGGTGCCACTGCTGGCCGCGTGAGTTCGGCGTACCACCGACGGTTGCACCACCTTCACCGTGCACCTGTTGATAGGCGAGCACGAGTGCTAGTTCTTCTTCTTCTTCGGTCCAAGGAGCCATGGTTGAAGGTTGAAGGTTGTGAGGTTTTATTTGAAAGTTTGTTGAAGAAGAAGAAGTTGAGGGTTAAATAAATAGCAGAGGTGTGTGAAAAAATTTAATAAAAGTAATTAAATTTTGAATTTAATACGTTTGGTCAGCCGCTAACGGACGCGAGCTGGCTCACGTCTAATCGCTCGCGTTAGTCATCGGGTCAGTCTGTTGTCGCTAGCGGAGCCCACGTGGATAAAGCTGTGGCTCGCGGCAGGCTGCTTGCGGGCCACAACGGTCAGTCTAAGAGTGTGAATGCGGTTTGGTTTGGTTTTTATCATTAACCGTAACAATAACCATTATTTTGGTTATGGGATTTCCTTAACCATAAGCATAACCAAACTTCGGTTATGGTTAATCGGTTATGAATCTGGTTATTGTTATTTCGGTTATTAACCGAAACCTTCAACTAAAACTAACTTTATGCTAAAGTTCAAAAATTAAAATCTCGTGGGTCTACAAAATAAAAATAAAAAACGGAACCTACGATGTTGGACTTTGATTGGGCTTTTTTTTATAAGATAACAAAGATTACATTTTTTTTTGTTATACTACCAATAAGGGTCCTTGTTAATAAGATATTTCTTGATAATAAAAAAACTTACTTAAGTCTAAGTTTAATTATTTATTAAAATAATGGTCATCTATTTCAAGATCATTTTGTTACTGCATACTTTTATCTTAATGGAAAATATCTACATGGTTGTGCGAAACATAAACCTATTACATAGACTTAACATTAGATGCTTAATTCGGTTTCGGTTATATCGGTTAACCAAAGCTTCATAACCATAACCATGACCACTCGGTCGGTCAAAGAAATTTTGATAACCATAACCATATGTGGGTTATCGGTTAAAACTGGTTCGGTTATGTTGGTTATGGTTTGATTATCGGTTATGGTGGTTAATTTTCTTACCCCTAGTTTAGTAGTTATAATATAACTAGAATTTGACCCCTGCACGTTGCGGCGAGGCATGTTGCAAAAAGTTTGTGGTGCTAGAGATACGATAACACAAATGATATACAACGAAATACATTTATCAAACAACCATTGTCAAAGTAAGGCTCTACCACGTTGCGTGATGGGGCGTAAAGCCGTGCCAAGTAGCACTAATATCACACCACAACCAACGACCACCAAAACCAGAAAAGCTCGTAAAAAAACAATCAAAACCAAAAAATAAAACCGAATGAAAGAGAAGTAGATGTGAAAACGTTAAACCACACATGAAACGTACAACGTAAAAAACATTAACTTAGTCGATCTAGGACCCGTGGGTTGCGACGATGTCGTTAAACGGGAAAAATAATTGCAAAAACATTAAATCACATACGCACATTACGGCATGTTAGCTTGCAAAATTTATTTCATAATGTAAAATAGAAAATTTGTAAAAGTTTAAAAGTATAATCACCAAATTTGAAAGTTAAAAAATGATGGTATCAAATTCTAAAATATGGAAAAGTACAAGGTTTCAAAATATAAAAGATTAAAAGATAAAAGAAAAAAAAAACAAATTGACATTGTATGAATTATGTTTACACCGGTATTGTTGGAAGACATCAAATTCCAATATGGCTACACCGGTATTGTTGGAAGACATCAAATTCGAATTTTATTGGTGGATGATTACACGGGGCAAACTTGCAGGGCTGGAAAAAGACGCTTGGTGGGACTTTTCCTTGTTCGATAATGGCTAAACAGGGATCGGATGGGCCTGGAATCGGCTGGATATGTTTGTGATTAATGTATACAGTTTTGTTTTTTCTATTGTAGTGTCTAAATTCAGGTGTTTTTGTTCTTTTGGGTTGGCCCAGGTAGCTACTCGCTTAATATGCCTGGGTGAATCTGGTTTGTATTCTGTTTGGTGGAATAAAAGTCCTGTTTGAATGTTCAAAAAAAAAAAAAAAAAAAAAAAAAAAAAAAAAAAAACATAGTGAGACTTATGATAAAAACCGACCATAGTGTATTTCTGTCATGAGACATACTCTAAACCTGAGCCGAACACAAGTGTACCATGAGAATTTATTTTAATTATTATATTTTCAAAATTTAAGGCTATTTTAAAGCTCCGAAAAATCTGGATATATTTACCATTATTTTTCTAGTGGACGGTTATTCTACAAAGTAAAAGAAACGTGCGAAGGATGCGAAGGAATTTTGTACATGATAATTACGTAATGATAATTATGTAGTGTGTTTGTATGTTCATGAAGGCATTACATAATAATCATTACGTAATTATCATGTACAAAGTAATCTTTCGCATCCTTCGCACGTTTGTATTACTTTGTATTTGATCCTGCCCCTATTTTTCTATATAAAATGAAAACACCAATAGATTACCGCAGTCCGCTGGAAGAATGATTCGTCAATAAAACCATATCGATAAACATTTGTTGCTAAGCTATCGAAAAACCATCAGTAATTATCACATCGATAATCTGTTGGAAATTAAATTGCCCAAGCCTTGGTCGTGACGGATTTGTCCATCGCCAGAAACTAATTCGTTTTGTAGTATTTATGTAGTGTTTTTTAAAAACAAATAATTTTTTCTTATTCTTAATTGAAAAGACAAGCGTTAAAGATGCTTCACAAATTAAAATGCATGCATACTTTTATCATTTATGATAAAGACACAAGTTTTAACCACTTTTGTTGACTTGGATATGATGTTTTATCCAACATATTGCTTTTCTCTAAGCTATTTCTTTATCGATTCTTCGTAGGGATGGCAAAAAAACCCGAGCTTGTCTGAAATCTGAAGCATTTGAGACGGGTATACCTGATACCTGAGGGGTATGGGACGGATTTGATATTGAAAAAAAAAATATTTCGCGGGTATGGAACGGGTATGGTATTAGGTGATATCCGACCCGATTACCCGAAACTAAATACCGTCTACCCAAAATATATACCCGAAGACTTTTAAGTTTTATATATATTGATGCGTTTTGTTTTAGTATTAAAAGAGTGTCATTTTCCCCGGTGCCAAAAACTTTGATTTTACAATCCCAAAACAGTGGTTTTGGGGAAAAGACTGTTTTTTACTAAACCAGTTTTAACAAAGTTTTAAATTTATAAAGTAAACAATTTTTACTTCGGAAACTAAAACCAACACATAGGCAGAGAACCTGACGTGCATAGTATAGTTTCGGTGGTAAGTATTGAGTATCGTATTCCAAGGTTCACACTTTCCCCTACTCAACAGTTCGTCAATTGACCGATCGGGTTTTAAAAAGGAAAATAAAACGGAGGGGTTATTTAAAAAGGTTTGGTTTTATAAAAGCTAAGGTAGGATAAAATAGTAGATAGATATGCACATCTCGGGACTCTTCGCCTAATTAGTTAAGTTTACTATTATAATTAATAATTTAATATAGTTAGTTGTGTGGAAGACGAGAGTGATCTTGAAGTGCCGACTCCTTTATAGAGAAGCGAATGCGACTACTAAGTAGAATGCTAAATCTCTCCAACGTGCGTCCACCTGGGGTACTTCGCCAGGGCCTCACGTATAGCGGGCTCCTCGAACCGCGGTCAAGTCTTCGGGTCTTCTAAATTATCATCTTCTTAAATTGGAGGCTTCACTCCGGCTAGGGACATCGTACACCTCACCTTAGTTCTCGCGTTCCGTACCGAAGAGTCTCTTTATCCTGACAACCACGTATCCCCATTGGTTAATGGTCAAAGCCGAAAGATCTCTCTTACGGTTGTCCCAGTAAGGCGGTCTCTCCATTGGTTAATGGCGTTGTACTAATGAGAACTAGATTAAAAACCTTTATTTTATTTATCTTAGTGACACTTTACAGGCCTGATAAAGTTGGTGAATGATGACTTAATTACCCAACCCATAACCTCCCAAGGTGGATGAGGTCCTTGACAAAGGCGACACATAGTCCTAAAGGCGTATGATACAAAAGATCACTCGTGCGCCCGTAGGGAAACCATCCTTTGCCAAGAAGATCACCCAATCATCTGGTATGAACCAGAAATGTGCACTCAGATCTGGTCCACTTCAGAAGCCATTGCTTAGAACCCGGTTTGGATATCAGAAGCCCGAAGGATCTGTTTCACTACTGGTTTCCTCGCCTTGGATCCAGCTCAGGACTACTAGAAGTTGATTATACCATTGATTAATTAAGTTAAAGTTGTTATTAAGTTATTCATCATTCAAACCTGTCACCAAGATAAACAAATAAAGATTAGAAGAAGATAACACAACAAATAACTAAAAATAAACTACTATTAATAATAATAAAGTCTACGAATCGAAACGGGTTCGCAAATACAAGAAAGATACAACCATAGAATGATCCACACAAGGATCATGGATGCTCATAGACACGCTCTCCATCTCCAAGTGATATGTAGTCTCTCATGATCCTCACGACCCTCGATGTTTTATTGCATAACTACTCTACGATCCTCTTCTTGGCCAAGCTAATCAAGGTAGGTCGGAGCCTAACCATTGAGGGATGTTAGGAGGACCAGAAGGCCTCCCAAGGGACCCCAAGATCTCTGGAAGAAGCTTGGTAGTCAGCCCAAGAGAACACAAGAAGGGATGAACAAATGGTGGGGGCTGACTTGCTATTTATAGACCTCCAGGGGCTGCACGGCCGTGCCAACTATGCTGAATCTTAATGAGGCTCTCCTACCAATGTGGGACAATAATACTAACCATTAAGAGGTCCAACTTAATGATTCAGCGCTTAACCATTCAGACCTCTTAACCATTCAGACCTCTTAATGATTTAGCACTTAATCAACCAAACAGCCCCTACATTTTTTTTTTGCCATAAACACAAATAAAACTTCGTTTTTTTGTATTAATATTCAATTTTTTTTTTTAAAAACCCTAAAAGTTATTAAAAGTTAAATTTTATGTAATTTATACGATTTTAAAAAGTGCGCGGAAAACCGATTAAGAACCGAAATCGAAACAAACTGAAACTGAAACCGAACCGAAACCGGTCTTACGAATCGACAAAACCGGTCCAAAACCGAACCGGTTTGGAACCGAAACCGGTTCGGCAAAAAAAACCGATTTGCTCACCTCTACATGGAAATGCTTAAAGGGGCATGTTCTCAAACCACTACTCGAGCCAGGGCCAAAACCTCCATGTTTAACATTCTGATCCCTTTTATTAGGAGCCATATGCACGCAAACACCAAACCCAAAACAACAGGCAAGAAAAATAAGAAACCCCTACTTGAGACGAGCTGGGCGAAAATAACGCGGGCCTAAACCACACCCCCCGCAAGAACAAAGGAGTTTGGAGGAGAGTAACCAAAAATTTCTCACCTCCTACCCGTCAACCGCAGATGCCTTTTTTACGTCATCAGGCCACGTCTGACGGTGCGGACAAAGAGGCGTACGGGAGGGAAGCTTATTATTATTATTATTATTATTATTATTATTATTATTATTATTATTATTATTATTATTATTATTATTATTATTATTATTATTACTACTACTATTACGACTAAAGGTTATTATTATTTTTATTTTTATTATTATTATTATTATTTAATGATAAAGTTGAGTAAATAGAAAATTTAGAGGGAATATAAAGGTAAACCCACACAACACAACAATACAGAACTTGAGTAAATAGGAAAACCCACATAACAATATTTGGTTTGAATGAAAAAACAGGGGTTCGAATGAAGTAGACAAGGGGTCGAATGAAATCGATTGGAAAAGGTAGAATGGATACAAGGGGTCGAATGAAGAAGCAGTGGGCCGAATGGAGGAGACAAGTCAAACGCAGAAGACGGTCAAATGGAGACACACGAGGTCGAATGGTTTTTTTGAACGGCTAATTTCTCTCCCGTTAAATACACTATTTTTTTTGTTTTTGTTTTTTTTACCTCTTATGATGCTTGAAATCCCAACCTTTCCTTTAAAAGAAATAAACACATAAACACATTAACTTTATATTGGTGTATCGTTTATTGAAGCTAACTCTCACATTAGTAACCGTTGAAATAAGCTTTTCGGCAATGCAGTTTGTGAAGAACGATTTACATAATAGGATTGGGGATGAAAATTTAAACAATAGTCGTATTGCTTTTATTGAAAATTGCTTGTTTAGAAAGGTAGAGATAAAAGACGTTATAGATAGATTTCAAAAAACAAAGACCTAAAGAAAAAAATTTTGATTTAGAATTTTATTAATATGCATATATGTAATAACCTTTAAAGACCCGACATGACTCGGACCACCTAATAGATAAATTACCTATATAAAGTATATGATTTTGCACCCCATTAAAAATTTTTCGGATCTACCACTGCAAACAATGTGATTGTTAATCTATGTCTTATGCATGAACAATGAAAATCAACATGACATACATAGGAGTTGGACATGATTGTTAATATGGATAATATAATTACTTAACGACCATCTATAATCATCTTTTAAATCCTTTTTAGAACCTATCCTCATAACCGATATGTTGCTCTAGTGAACTTCAAGTAAACACTAATCCAATGAGCTTGATCAAGGAAAGCCCCAATTCCGCGACGAGTCTAACGATCTTTCTGTCATCTCAGGTTATTGAACTGGAACCGATAATTTAAAAATCCTTACCAAAACATGGTAATTCACTCTTATTATTCACTGTCGTATTTTCATGGTTAGATTGATGTAAAAAAGCTTTTATTCTTCTCACGAAAACAAGAATATCGAATGCAATAATTTCAATGGGTTAATCATGTTGTTTGACAAAGATTTTTAAAGTAACGTGAAGAAGCGATTGTGCATTATCATATTTAAAAGAACAAGCAACTTGTGGGTAAATACAATAATATTTACACAATAATGAAAAAAGATTAATTATTTCTTGCTGTATTTAAGCAATGAGTAGGTAAAAAGTTGATATGGCTTTTGTTTAATATCAACTTTTAGGACCAGATAAAAGTAAAGTGACCGAAACCAAACATTTTTCCTAACGTTATAAATAATTTTTAATTAGTTTTTTTTTTCCACTACAATAATCCCATTCGTTACACACACTTAATATAGACCGTTACAATCCCCCAACTTACACACGATGCATATACCTTTCATTATTGATAACAAGAAAAAAAAACATTTCCTTTTCTTTAGTAAGTGTTAGGGGCTCTTTAGCAATTTCTGAATTGGTTGGTAAGTATTGAACCAGTAATAAGTCTGAATCATTAAGTGTTAAACTAGTAAGAGGTCTGAACTATTCAGACTTAGTATAATGCTTATTCATTCAGAGACAAATATCTGACCGATTAAAATATCTGCTCACGAAACAAACAGTCTGAATAAACTATGTCTGACCGATTCAGACATCTGTCTCATTAAGAGCTGAAACAAACAACCCATTAATCAACTTAAAGCTAAGTCTATAACAAGACAACTAATGCACAATAACATTTATCTAATAATAGTGGGTTTACCCGCACGTTGCAGCGAGATCCACAAATGAGTTGCAATACAACATTATGATACTTAGGTTTTTTTGTCGCAAGTTACGCAAAAAGAATAGAAATGTGCACACTATGTTTTAACAAATATTCGTAGAATGAAAATAAAAGAAATGTGCACCGCCACTTACAACTGATTGCAGTTCACCACAAAAACCATTTACTCATTATTGAACAAATCTTAATAAACCAAAGGTATGTTACTATAACAGACCAATATGAACATAAACATAAACATCACTCTTGTGTAAGTTGTCCGGTCATTGCATATCTATATAACCGTGCCATTGAAGACACCTTGCTAAATGATAAAGTTCATTTACATGACAAAAACATGTAGTAATAATATGATATTTTATAAACTATCATATGAAGGTCATTGTCCATTTAAAAATTAAAAGTTGTGATTTATAAGTTTGTAATAAACTTGCCCAACTTGACCTAGCAGCTAAACAATTGCCCAATGTAGCCAATGAGTCGAACCATCCCGTCCACTTTGCCGCTGAGTAGACGCATAAATTACTATATTTCATTGCCATTATATGAAATTTGTTCAAATATATTGCTATCCCGTGTGTTTATATAGTTTGGGTGAGTTCCATTTTTATATAAAAGTTAATTATCTTCTAGGGGCATTTAGAGAAAAAAAGTGATAAAATTTAGAAAATTATAAAGAAACCCTTGGTATGTCATTTTAACTTTGGACAATTTGGATATATTTGTTTATGCCTCCTCCTTTATAATATAGATAATATATTGAAAAATCCAACCATTAAATAGGATTTAAATTTAATTAGTAATAGTCAAAGTGTTGAATAATAAATTTTAACGTCTATCATTAAGACCTTAGAATAATATAACCCACATACAATTAGTTAGGGTAGTATAATATATATCACATGCAATAAGTTATGCTATAAAATATTATCGTTCATTTCAAAACTAACAAATTAGATTCCTAGTGCACATAAACATCATGTACATTTTAAAATAAATGCTGGAACTATAGTGAAAGAACGAAGTCCATCATCGCTCACTATACTTATGATTAATTAGTCGTTGATCTATTGTTATCCTTAAGATTAATTAAATAATTATTCTATCCTTGGGTACTTGTATGTAACTAGTGGCATTATCCGCCGCGTTGCGGCAGTAATTTAGTCGATGAATTAAAATTTGTTAAGGAGACATTGATCGATGTCGTTGGGTCAATCAAAAATAATGAAAATAAGTAGTAAAGTGGAAGTGA
Source organism: Ambrosia trifida (assembly GCA_028751855.1). Taxonomy (NCBI): domain Eukaryota; kingdom Viridiplantae; phylum Streptophyta; class Magnoliopsida; order Asterales; family Asteraceae; genus Ambrosia; species Ambrosia trifida. Next base: position 23,770,169 of record CM054131.1, read on the forward strand.
GTCGTCTCCACAGGGAATTGGTGAAAAGAGTAGTTTTGTAAATTTTACTATTAAACTAAGACCTAATTACTTTGCTTTTGCTTTGAATTAAGAAAACAGATTTGAAAAGTTGTAAATAATAATAATAAAGAAGTAACCCCCTCCGAGTTTCCGGTTCAATGATTCACCCAAACCTGGTTAAATGATAGGATACCACATAGACATGGCTTTGTTAAACGGTTTTAAATCAAGTGATAACCGAACACAAGTTTTTAATAATAACCTGTACAATTCAATTACCAACCCACATGTATCAATTACCCTCCCAATAATCAAACTGCTCACGATGCAAGAAAACCGAATGCGAATGATTAAAAGATAAGTAATTGAAACACACATAAATTGTTTAAATGATTAAAACCACAAATATTCTTCAAGTGAATGAAAAACAATCCAAGAACCAAATCAAACAAGTTTAAAGGTTTCACAAACGAACCGTGCACCCGGAGGTGGTTACATAAAGAAACTAGCCGCTCATCATGATTAAGTATGCTTCCATGGATGATTTTGATGATTGATGCATGAAAAGAATGATTAAAATGTGTTTTGGAATGATAAAATTCGTCCTAGAATGGTCCAAGACGGCTAGGGTTGAAGTCCTTTTCGTTTGTGGAGTAAAGAACCCTTAAATATGGCCAAAATCCGAAATTTCGCGTTTGCGCCCCTGGTGAAGTAGGTTGCGCCTTTAGGGCGCAGATCAGCCAGAATTTGCCTGTCAGCGCAAGGTTGCGCCCTGCTGAGGTAGGTTGCGCCCCTATCTGCTAGTAGGTTGCGCCCCTGTGTAAAAATTGTCCATTCTTCATGTTTTCATCCCCGGTGCTCTCGGGTGACTTCCAATCCTTCTTAACTTGTCCCGAAACCCTCGAATATGCTCCGCTTAATGCTTTTCACCACCGTGCACCTGCAAATCACAAACATTCTCAAAGTAACTATATTCCATGCAATAAATCACATAAAAACACATAATTAAATACATCTTAACATGGTAAAACACCCTCTCATCACATCCCCACACTTACCTTTGATTGTCCCCAATCAAACCATCACAAAACACTACTCGCTTTGCTAACAAGCTGCTTCCAATTCCTTTACCGTTACTAATCTTCAAGGCCCCGAATCATACCCATCCCATAGACTTACACAATCGAGATTGACAGACTGACAAGCAAGTGTTGCACATTTTAAAATCAAGACTTGCCTAACTAAGCCTAACATGCTTATCATCATACACATATACTACACACCCCTCACAGTGGTCGCTCCTCTCGGTTTATATCTGGACTAGCTTGTAATGTGCTAGTAAAAGTCGCTCAAAAAGCAAGAATGTAACCCTGTTATCATAGGTTTGTATGACAATCACACAAAAGTTGTAAACTATGCACACATCGAAAGCTCTTACGGGTTTTGGGCTTAGGGTAAAGGTAGGAATGATTTGGCTAAACAATTGGTTTAAACGCAAAGGTTTCAACACGCTTTAATGACTATCCTTATTCACAAAAACCCACTAAACAAACGACTTTGGGCATATTTGACCCATAACACATACTTCTATTTTCTCTTTTTTCTTTCTTTTCTTTTTTCATATATATATTTTTTTCTTTTTTTTTCTTTTTTTTTTTCGACTTAACATAACTCAATCACTTGAACAAAACACAAACACAAACACAATGGATGCCATCAATTTATTACACAAAGGTAAACGGGTCAATTTGGGTAATATTATAGGTTTAATCAAATGAAAGGGTATAGGCTCAACATGGGCTACTAAGGGTAATTTTTGGATAAACGGGTCAACAAAACACAAATAAATGGTTGCAAACACAACAAAGGGATTCCTAATTTGCCTTTCTCATCTATGTGCATGTTTTGCCTACAACTTTAGCATGTATCAAATCACACAAATTCTGCAACAAGGAAACATTTGGCCTACTCTCAACAAATGAAAATATATATCAATATCTATCAATCTAGTAGGCTCAAATTCTCACAAAGTAGGGATATAGGGTGCCGACATGTAGCATATGCAATTCCTAAAAGCATGTTACCCCTAGTTAGGCATCTCTTTTCAGTTTCCATAAAAACGCTTGTCAGAAAAACTCTCATGAAACTTAAAGGGATGACCATGATCAAGGGTCTCATTTTTCATACTCGGCAAGGGACTCATTAGCAACTGAAAACGCGGCTTTTGTGCCTGATCAAGTGAAAAAGGTGACATCTTGCGAGAAAAAAAATTCCATTCATATTTTTCTTTCAAATTTTGAAAATTTCTCAATTTTTCTCACAGTTATGTAAGTGTTCCCCCGACTATCCTAGGGTCACCCATCATCCCCACACTTGGGATACATTGTCCCCAATGTATGGTTTTCAGTCCTTCACTACTCAACATGTTCAACCTCCATCACTACCTACCAGAGCTGACTAGCACCCCAAAGTAACAAAACAAACCATTCCATTCACGAACAGATTTTTCACACCACCAACTTTCATAAACAAGCAACAACAAAAGAAAAGGAAGGAGCACATGGACCTGATTCACTCCCCCATCAAATGCGCATCGACTCTGATGTGTATCGGATTGAATACTCAGAACCTATCATGTCCGCACAACTTCCCCACATTTGGTTGCTGCAATAGGCTATGAAACAACGAAAACATACAAAACAAATAAAAGAAAATAAAACAAAACACGTACCTCGGGCTGCCTCCCGAGAGCGCTAAGTTTATGAGTCTTCAGCCGGACTTCATACTTTCTATATCTCTCATGGTGGTCTTAGTGAACATTTACCCACCGAGTTTCCAATGTATGCTCGGTAGTTCACATGTCGAGACTTCAAATTCTTTCTTAGCATAGACACGTTTTTAGGATCACTAAAGTGCCCCTTCACAATAATTTGACCAAGGTCTTCCCAACTCACCTTCCTCTTCTTTCCAATCAAACCACCATCCCTAACTTTTTTGGTATTTATAATAAATATAAGAGGGTGGTTAGAATATGCAAGAGTTACCTGGTTCACTGGTTCTTTAGGAGGTGTATTTGCACATTTTCCAATCTTTAATGGTATGTCTACAAGTGGTTGTACACAAGATGTCATATACTTTTTTAGGTTTGTAACTTCCTCTTGTATGGCTTCTTCTATCACAACCGCGGGAATTTGAGTTATGTCTTTAACATGATTTAAACAACCAGCTTCATGCTTTGCAAGTTCCATTCCCACTTCTTTTACACCATCATCCTCAGGCACAACCTTGTCCTCATGTGGCTTTTCAACGACTGAAGGAATTGGCATGGTACTGATTTCCATGACCTCTTCTTCAACTTCTTGGTTAGGAAAATCCATAATCTCATCTACCACCTCATCATTAACCACACCCGGTTCTACTGTAAAATCTTCAGGAATAGGAGGATTTTGTGTGGTCTTGTTTCTCATAGCCTTTAAATATGCGATTTCCTCTGCTAATTGGTTAACTTGCTTTACCAATTCCATATGCATATTGTCCTGGATCTCGTAATCCTTCCGTATTTCCTGCATGAACTCCATAAGTGTATCTTTAAATGAAGCAACCGAGTCAACCAATTCTCCCACATGCTTTCCTTGATCTTGCCAATTTTCCTCATAATCAAAACGTGGACCTTGTTGATAACCTTGATTATGCATTTCTCTTTGATAATTTCTTCGGTTCCCCTGCTGACGGTTCTGATATTGTAGCTTCCTTTGATTGAATGAACGCCTTTGATACACATCATTTGGCTGATAATAGCCGTAGGAGTTCGCTGAATGTGGCTGAGGATGTGAAGATGATAGGGGTGAGCCTCCATGATTTTTGAAACCGAATATGATTCGATCTTGTTGTTCCTTATACGCTTCAATCTTCCTACGGGCCACTGGACAATCGTGAAACACATGATACGGGCTCCCGCAACAATCACATGGGTCATCTTCTACCCAGCTAATCATAGTGTCTTTGCATGTCACTGTGCCTGCACAAACTAACACACCAAGTGTAATACTGAACAAAAATAAAAAGAAATTAAATCAACTAACTAAACTAGAAAAATATATATATATTTTTTTTTGGTTTTAGGATCTTTATAAATAAACAATAAAAACTAAAAACTACACTAAGCGCACCTATTCCCCGGCAACGGCGCCATTTTGATCGATGTCGTTGTGTCAATCAAAAATAATGAAAATAAGTAGTAAAGTGGAAGAGAGTCGTCTCCACAGGTAATTGGTGGAAAGAGTAGTTTTGTAAATTTTACTATTAAACTAAGACCTAATTACTTTGCTTTTGCTTTGAATTAAGAAAACGGATTTGAAAAGTTGTAAATAATAATAATAAAGAAGTAACCCCCTCCGAGTTTCCGGTTCAATGATTCACCCAAACCTGGTTAAATGATAGGATACCACATAGACATGGCTTTGTTAAACGGTTTTAAATCAAGTGATAACCGAACACAAGTTTTTAATAATAACCTGTACAATTCAATTACCAACCCACATGTATCAATTACCCTCCCAATAATCAAACTGCTCACGATGCAAGAAAACCGAATGCGAATGATTAAAAGATAAGTAATTGAAACACACATAAATTGTTTAAATGATTAAAACCACAAATATTCTTCAAGTGAATGAAAAACAATCCAAGAACCAAATCAAACAAGTTTAAAGGTTTCACAAACGAACCGTGCACCCGGAGGTGGTTACATAAAGAAACTAGCCGCTCATCATGATTAAGTATGCTTCCATGGATGATTTTGATGATTGATGCATGAAAAGAATGATTAAAATGTGTTTTGGAATGATAAAATTCGTCCTAGAATGGTCCAAGACGGCTAGGGTTGAAGTCCTTTTCGTTTGTGGAGTAAAGAACCCTTAAATATGGCCAAAATCCAAAATTTCGCGTCCATAATCAGATAGGGGCGCAAGCTTGCGCCCCTGGTGAAGTAGGTTGCGCCCTAAAGGGCGCAGATCAGCCAGAATTTGCCTGTCAGCGCAAGGTTGCGCCCTGCTGAGGTAGGTTGCGCCCCTATCTGCTAGTAGGTTGCGCCCCTGTGTAAAAATTGTCCATTCTTCATGTTTTCATCCCCGGTGCTCTCGGGTGACTTCCAATCCTTCTTAACTTGTCCCGAAACCCTCGAATATGCTCCGCTTAATGCTTTTCACCACCGTGCACCTGCAAATCACAAACATTCTCAAAGTAACTATATTCCATGCAATAAATCACATAAAAACACATAATTAAATACATCTTAACATGGTAAAACACCCTCTCATCGAGACATGGCATCTTAACCGGATAAAGCACACTATATTAAATACGACATTACATAAGATAAGTTATTAAGGTTGATAAGAGTATAGCACACCACATAAAGACTGTTGCGCGCCTTGTGATTTGGTTGCACCTGAAATTCAAAGGTTAACAAATAATAATAATGAATGGTTTTCAATTGGGCGAGTCGTATCCGCTACAACTACAACGACACTATAGCTACCACCGCTTAAAAAAGGTTGACCAACAAACCTTCTAATGTTGGCTCCATTCAATGCATCCATAAACCAACTATATGTGTGGTTAGTATTTTGCAGTGCAATCTGGATAATGAATTGATGTCTATTATAGTAAAGAATAGATCAAAAGCAATAACCAGACACAATTGTGATCCACTGGATGTTGCGCCTGTAATTCTCTTTAAACCGCTAACAACCGAACTGATTGTGCCTAAGGACCGCCTCTATAACATCCAGGTTGACTTACACAGCCCAATTTTATCCTAAACCATTCAACACACATAGTAATCAACATTAATGTTGGGATGTAGAAAAAGCTGTTGGATCAGTATTGCTCTTTGTGTGAACTTGCTAGTGAACACTTAAGTGTTTAGCAAGTTCTTAATCAGTAATAGCACAGCAGAATGATATGAGTTTAAAGCTACACTTATCAACAGGAGTTATTACTCCCCCTGGACGTTTGATAAAACTAAAGACAAGTATTTAATGAGAATCTAAGCATTGAATGAGAATGAACACTTAATTAGATTCTCTGTAAATGAAATGGAAATAACAATGATAAGCTTTGAAGGATTTCTGTATTAAAAATCAATGTCTAAAACAGAGGGATGAACCCATCTATTTATAGACTTTACAAATACATGAACCTTGCCAAAAAGCAAGTTCAGAAACAAGTTGTGTAACATCACACAAATTTTCTTTATATATATATATATATATATATATATATATATATATATATATATATATATAGAACTCCCTCGTTTATTCATCTGATTCATGTTTACAGTATCTTTACCATCCATTTTGTTAATTTTTTTGTTTAAATAATGACGTATAATCAATATTAAATTGGATTGTATTAAATTCTGATTTAAAAACGTTAAAAAAAATGTTTGCCTGTGCCAGGATTCGAACCCGAGTCCCTGGCGGGCTAAACCTTAACCACACCACACAAACCACTACACCATTTGGTCTTTTTTGATGTTAATTAAAACCAATTAAACTTAAACCCTTTGAAGGTCCCTTAGTCAAACCTGAAAAGTCAAACGTAGTCTCCTAGTCAAGTCAAGTCAAGTCAAAGTGTTAGTAAATATGGTCTCCTAGTCAAGTCAAAGTGTTAGTAAATTTGGTCTTCTAGTCAAGTCAAAGTTGTTCCTAAATTCTAGCCTAGTCAAAGTAGTCCCTAATTACAACTCCAAATTTTACACTATAAATACACTAGCCTACCATTCAACTCTTTACACCATTCAAAAAAAAAAAACATTATTATCCCATCTCCCATATACTAAAGTTTTCATCCGTCATTATCTCCTCTAGCTAGTTTCGAGTTTTCCAAGGCATTATTACTAAGTGTTTGCACGCTCAATAAAACGCACGAACTCATTATGCACCTAAGGTGAGTTTACATAGCCCCTTTTTCTGTTTTACATTTTGGGGTGAAACATGTTTAAACATTTTATATACTATCATTTACTCATTCTTACATTGTTGAAACTTGTGTTTCAATTACACTATCATTTACTCATTCTATCATTTGACTGTAACAAAAAGACACAGTACAATCATTAACATTGATCAAGCCGCCTGTTTAGATTATAGCGCTATAGGTCTGACAAACCCATCCCCCCCGCATAAATTCAGGGATGATCGATAACAGTTACACTTTTACTAACTTGCGAGTTAGGTCTCAGTCGACACAAGGTTTGATTGTACAAAAGACGCATTGTTACATGTCGGACTCATATTCTATCATTACTCATTATTATACTTCAACTGTGATTGCTATACAACATATTGTTTTCAACTATATGCAAAACCTATGTATTCTCACCAACTATTTATAGTTGACCCCCCCCCCCTATCTTTTCAACTTAACATGTTTCAGGTTTATTTGCTATTGGAAGTTGCACAAGTCTTGGAACACATAGGAGCTTTGGACCTAGTTTATATTAATCAACTTTTGTAATCTTTACTTGTAAGATGAATCGTAAATTGATTAATATTATTAAATTTTCATTTAGTACCATGAGCTATTGAACAATCATTCATACGTGACACCTCGATGTTTCGCCATCGGTTGGGGTGTTACAAGTTGCAACAAGTAGCAATCTTGGAACTTGTACAAAAAGTTAAAGTAATACTAAACTAATAAACTACTGAAACATAAGACGGTGGAAAAGATTCTTGAACAAGTGCTAATGAATGACAAACTACTGATGAGTAGTTTGTCTTTAGTAGTTCTTCAGAAAACTGTCTGGTTTGGACTTCAGAACTTCTGATGTATTTCTTCTTCAGTACTTGTAGAATCCTTCTTCAGCTATTTAGTCTTCTTTCTTCAGTAGTTCTATACTTAGAATTCTTTGACAGAAGTGAATTAGACTTAGGTTTGCAAAAGTGGTTTCACCAATCCTTTTTGTCCTAACAATCCCCCCTGGATTGATGAAGCCAAAACCTTTCTAATTCCTTATTGTTTTCTTCTGTCATTCACAATCTTCCATATTCCTTTGAAAATGGAATTCTTCAACTTGTTCAGCTGTTCATCAGTGAGAGATCCTTTTTGTGGTTCTAGATGCTGGATTGTAAGCAGGTCTTGAGTTGATAGCTTCTTCACATCATTCATCGACTTATAGGCTCTGCTTGTTTGGTCTCTTCTTGTCACTTGTACTGAGTTGTTATCAGTAAAGGACCATCTGATGATAGGTACTTTAGACTTGTCAAAGTCTAAAGTATAGGGAACCATGCTGGTACCCTGGGATGCTCCTGAGTGTTGGATGTCTTCGACTTCAGTGACTCTCAGGTGGGATTCTCTTCCTTGTTCTTGTTGCATCACATTAGGTAGTTGAAAGGTTGGCAAGTGATGCTCAGTAACTACCTTAGTGTGCAGTTTGTCTTTAATGGTCTTTTGAATTTGATAGGCAAATGTGGAAGGATCCCTGAATTGGGTTAGCAGAGGTTTCTCTTCAATGTCGAAATCAGAATGGTCTACTGTACTTCCTTCTAGTAGTACCATCCTGAAATCAGTCTTCACATTCTCCTCTGTCTTTTTCTTTGTAGCAGGTTTTCTTGAAACACCAGAAGTTCTAACTACTGAAGTTGACACTTCAGCAGTTTCAAACTTCTCTGGATTTGCAGCCCTTGCAGCCTTGTATTTTCTATAAGTGTCCACCATTCTTTCTTCTTTCCATTTGGACACAGAGGCTTTTGAACCATAACTATTTGCTACTAACTCTTCAATCATCTGGGCTCTCTTGGCTTTTGCATCTTTACTTGTTGCAAGTTTGTCTGCAATAAGTTGAGCTCTTCTTGTTAGCTCTTCCATGGAGAGTCCCTTTAATGTATGGGCTTTGGTCTTGCTGTTCTTGGTAATGTAAGACATCAGTTGTTGTCTTTTGTCTTCCTCAGCAATTCTTTCTAGGTTAGCCTGCCTTTGAAGTTCAGCTTCATAAACCTGTAACTTTTCATTGAGGCTTAAGTCATCCCTTGTTTCCAGAGCATTCCAGATCTCATCTTTCTTAGCCTTTCTTTCAGTTGCAATTAAACTCTTCTCAAGTAATTCTTTGGACATTGATAGAGGAGAAGGGTTCAGCACAGTCATTGTTGTAGTTGTAGTAGGCTTTGGAATAGGAGTTGGTTGAGTAGGTTCAGTTGATCTGGAAGGCTGTTCAGTAGTTTCAGTGTTGGAAGTGTTGACTTCTGATGGGTTGACAACTACTGAAGGTTTGTCAACTACTGAAGGATTGTCTTCAGTATTTTCTGAGTCTTCATCAGAACTTTCACCATCAGAAGTTTCTTCATTGTGGCCTTGGGATTCATCAGGTTTTTCAGCATCTTCTATTTCTTGAATAGAGACACCCAATTGTTGGGCCAGTTTTTCTTTTCTGGCTTGGTCTCTCTGATCTCTTTCTTGGATAGCCACTCTTGCCTTTTTCCTGGCTTCAAGTGACTCCCTATGTTCCTTAGTTGTCTCCCCCTTTTTGGATTCATCAAGCTTTTTATTTGAGGGTTCAGAGAAATGACTTCTAAGAGTAGCAATCTGTTTGGAGTTGAAGTCAATCTTGTTGGACAGATCGTTCATCTTAGTCTGTATCACTCCAAATTGGTTTTTGATGGATAGCTCCAAGTCCGCTGTGTAGGTTTGGAAGTGATTTTTGATGAGGGTGTTCATCATGTGATATAAGGGACCATCTGGGCTGCATAGCTGGTTCATGTCTATGCTGGATGGCCCAGTGAATTGGGTAGGCATTTGTAGTGAGGGGTGTGTTTTTGGTTGATCTTATTGTTGTACAGAAGATGCCACTTTAGGGGAATCAGGGATTAAGTGGACTTTAACCTGATCTGGTGTGACTAGCTTCTTGAGCATAGATACACCAGGTGCAGGACCTTCACTTGTAGCCGTCAATTCAGTAGTTTTGGGTTGTGAAACATCATCCAAGTTAATGGAATCATCTGTATCCCTGATTACATCCTCAATGAGGACTGTATCAGTTACATCATGAGCTGAGCCCAACTCAGTTGTCTCATGTACCTCTTTTTCTTGGTTTAGAGGATTTCCTACCTCAGGCATTAAGCCTTCATCAGTAGTTGCCACAGTTGAGGTCTTAGCTATGTTGCTTCTTTCCTCAGATCCACCACTGGGTGGTAAATGAGTAGTAGCAGCCTCAAAAGTACCAAGAGTTTCTAAGTTTGGGCTTAGAGACCCTGGTTCATCCTCATCTCTTTGGTTAGGGCTTTGAGTGTCCACATCCATGTCAAGTTCTGAGGCTATGTCCCCTGTTTGATGTGGTTGTTGGGGACTAACATGTTCAGATGAGACTCTCTCTTTTAGCCCAGAGAGAAGTTTGGCTATTTCTATATCAGGTTCAGAAATTTGGGGTGCTGGTTCAGTAGTTTGGTCAATGGGTTCAGCAGTTTCAAAAGAGGAGTCAATAGGAATAGTTTTCTTTAGTCTTTTTCTTTTGAACAGTATGGTGATTGGTGCTCTTGGTGGGGTTTGAGATAGATGAGACTGAGAGGATGTTTCAGTCACAACTTTATCAAGTGCAGATTGCACATTAGTCAGTTTAGGCATCTCAACCTCCTGAACTGCTTTTCTTTTTGGGTTGGTGGGTTTTTGTTTTTGTTGCTTGGGTTTCTTGGCCTTTGGGGGTGTAGGTTTGGAAGATGAGGGTTCCATGGGGACTGTTTCTGGTTCCCCTTGGTCATCTTCTGGCCAGGCAGCCGGTTTGTTGTGCCTTGAGTATGCTTGTGAGGATAAAGGGTTTAAAATTGTTGTTTTACCCACAAGCACCTCTTCTCCAAGTTCTTTTATTATGCAATGCATAATAAATTTTGGATACAACAAAAACATCTTTTTAGTATTGAGGTGATGTAACACCAACTCATTAAAGAAAAGTGCTGATGCCCTGAATTTTGTTTCATTCACTATGGAATGAAAAATTGGTTGAAAAGTTGAGGGCATCTGATCATAAGATCCAGTTTTTGGACTCAAACACATAATAATATAATGAAAAAGCAGTTAATACTTTGGTTCAAAATATTTCTTAAAGATTGTAGCATGTGAGAGAGTACCTTGGTAACCACATTCTGTCATGGTTAAATGAATTTGAGAGTTTGGAAATTGGTCTGGGGCATTTACATCATCCAAACCCAGCCTAATTGACAAAATAGCCGGTTTGATTGCCATTCTTCTCCCTTTGATGGTTGAATTGAGGGAGATCACTTTGTTGTTCACTGTCACCGTCTCTGCGTTTGCCCAAAACTCATTTAGAGTTTCAGTATGGATTGGAGGGTCGATGGTGAGGGCGGTGAAATATTGGGATTTAACGACTAAATCAATGATTTCGTCGTATTGGGACCAGGCTTCATGTTTTTCGAAGTAGCCTCTTTGATTGTGTCCCTGTTTCAGAGTTAGAGCCATGTGATTTGTGTGTGTGTGGATCGAACAGTGTTTTTGCAGGTTCAGGGTTTGAGAGCTTTTTGTGAGAGAGAATGAGGGAATTTTTGCTTTTTGAAAGGATAAGTGTTGGAAAAGGTATTTATCAGAAGTTTGTAACCGCCCTAGGTCAAACTTCTGAAGTGGGAAATGTCGGATTTATCCTTTTTGACCAAACTGCTGATGAAGACAAATATGATCAGTAGTTCCCACTTTCTCTTCAGTAGTTTTGAACAACTGATGAGAATGCTTTATAAATACTTTATTCATAACTTCTGAAGGTTGTTTTATCAGAAGTTACTCATTTTCAGAAAATATTCCCATACTGATGTTTTGTTCATCAGTAGTTTCTCTCTTGTTTGTTTTTCAGAAGTTTTCAAACTTGAAAACAGATGTAAGTGAAAAATGAAAAATATGTGTAGAAAAGTAAAGAGAAACACTTAGAAATTTAGCTTCCCAAGCATGGATACTAACTTCTGAAATGTTGATGTGTCAAGGGGTTTAGTGAATATGTCAGCTATTTGATTAGCTGTAGCTACATGTTTCACTTCAATCTTGCCTTTTTCATAGCAATCTCTTATGAAATGATACCTGATTTCAATATGTTTGGTTTTTGAAAACTAAACAGGATTTTGAATGATGCTAATGGCAGATTTGCTGTCTACAAGCAATGGTGTCTTGGTTTCTTTGATTCCATAATCAAGAAGTTGATACTGGAGCCATTGTATCTGTGATGTACAACTTGCAGCTGCAATGTATTCAGCTTCAGCAGTTGAAGTTGCAACAGATGTTTGTTTCTTTGATTGCCAAGACACTAGACAGTTTCCCAAGAATTGACAACCACCAGATGTTGATTTTCTTGACATTTTACACCATGCATAGTCACTATCTGAAAAAGCTGATAACTTGGTATTGCTTAAAGCAGGATACCAAATTCCAAGTGTTGGAGTTCATTTCAGATATCTGAAGATTCTTTTGACTGCAATGAGGTGTGATTCCCTAGGAGCTGATTGATATCTAGCACAGACACATGTTGAAAACATAATATCTGGTCTAGAAGCAGTTAGATATTAAAGGGAATCTATCATACATCTATACATGGTTTGATCAACCTGTTTTCCTTGATCATCTGGTTCAACTTGTGTGGTTGGTGTCATGGGAGTGGAACATGATTTACAGTCTTGTAAAGAAAATTTGTTTAATAATTCTTTAACATATTTTGATTGATGTATAAAAGTTCCATTTGTTTGTTGTTTAATCTGCAGTCCCAGAAAGTACTGCAGTTCTCCCATTGTAATCATCTCAAATTTTGATTACATGAGTTTCTTAAATTCATCACACAGTTTTGTGTTTGTTGAACCAAATATGATATCATCAACATATATTTGAACAAGTAAGATATGATTTCCAACATGTTTTATGAAAAGATTTTTATCAATGGAGCCTCTTGTGAAGTTATTTTTGAGTAGAAAGTTAGAAAGTGTTTCATACCAGGCTCTTGGAGCCTGTTTGAGCCCATAAAGAGCTTTGTCTAATTTGTACACCCACTCAGGATGAGAAGGATCCTCAAACCCAGGTGGCTGACAGACATACACTTCTTCTTTTATTTTCCCATACAAAAATGCACTTTTAACATCCATTTGAAAAACTTTGATTTTGTTGGAAATGGCATAGGCCAGAAATAACCTGATGGCTTCAAGCCTGCAACTGGAGCAAAGGTTTCATCATAATCAATTCCTTCTTCTTGAGAGTAACCTTGTACTACCAGTCTTGCCTTGTTCTTTATAATCATACAACCTCATCTTGTTTGTTCCTAAAAACCCATCTTGTGCCAATTGGTTGCTTGTTTGGTGGTAAGGGACAGATTTCCCAAACCTGTTGTTTTTTGAATTGAAGCAACTCATCTTGCATGGCTTGTACCCAGTTGTTGTCTTTGAGGGCTTCTTGGTACTTTTTAGGTTCCAACTGAGAAATAAATGCTGAGAAGAAGCAAAAGTTGGAAAGCTGGTTTCTGGTAAGAACACCTGATGCAATATCACCCATGATTTTTTCAAGTGGATGATCTTTGTGTTCAATCAGTTGTTGTAAACCACTGACAGGTGTAGGTGGCTCTTGTACTTCATCAAACAAACCACTGAGGTTTATAATGTCTGGTTCAGCAGTTTCAGTATCTTCAGTAGTTTTAGGTGCTGAAGCAGATGTTTGAGTTTGTACATCAGCAGTTGTTGAATCAGAAGTTTGTGAAACTTCTGATGGTTTGGAAGTTGACTTAATGACTGTTTGAGGAGTCCATGGTGCTGGATCCTTATCATCAAACCTTTGATCACCATAATAAGTAGGTTTAGATGAAGTAACAGTCTTTTCAGGTCCAAAATGGAAGCTGTCAAGGACAAAAAGTTCAGCAGGATGTGTTGGAATAAGAGTGTGTTTTGACTCATTGAACTTGACATTCAGTGTTTCTTCTACTATCCTGGTTCTTGAGTTAAAAACCTTGTAGGCTTTTCTAGTGGAAGAATAACCAAGAAAGTAACCTGAATAAACTTTGACAGCAAACTTTGAAATAGAGTCTTTGATGTTTAGAATGAAACATTGACATCCAAAAGCCCTGAAAAAGGAGATAAGGGGCTTTATGCCATGAAGAACTTCATAGGCAGTCTTCGAGTGTCTCTTGTTGACAAGGACTCTATTTTGAACATAGCATGCAGTGTTAAATGCTTCAGCCCAGAAATACAATGGTAGGCCTGAATCAGCTAACATTGTTCTTTCTCCTTCAATTAAGGTTCCGTTCTTCCTTTCTACTACACCATTTTGTTCAGGAGTTCTGGGAACACTGTATTGTCTAATAATCCCTTTAGACAAGCAGAATTCATCCAGAGTTTTGTTCCTGAACTATGTCCCATTGTCACTTCTAATGGTTTTGACAGATAGAGAATATTGTTTCTCTATTTGTAGAATGAAGAACTTGATGATTTCAGCAGCCTCATCCTTGGAAAATAAGAAGAATACCCATGTAAATCTTGAATAGTCATCAATGATGACTAAGAAGTACTTCTTCTTACCAAGGATCATGATTTTTACAGGCCCAAATAAGTCCATATGGAGTAGTTGAAGACATGCAGTTGTTTTTGATTCTTCAATAGACTTATAGGAGGACTTATGCTGTTTTCCCTTTAAACAGGATACACAGTGTTCTTGACACTGGTATACCTTTAAAGGTAGACCTCTGACCAAGCCCATTTTAGTGACTTTATTTATGGTTTTAAAGTTCACATGGCCAAGTCTCATGTGCCAGAGATCAGTCTCTGAAGTTGATGCCTTTGAGAAGAAACAGGCAGTGTTGTTCAGTACTTTGTCCTTTTCAATGTCCACTGCATAGACATTGCCACATCTTTTGGCTATCAACAAAGTGTGATCTTCAATGATCTTCTCAATCAACTTCTGGCCTTCTAGTGATATGATCTTGCATGCTGTCTTTGTGAAAAAGGAAGAATATCCTTTATCACACATTTGTGACACACTCAGCAAGTTGTACTCAAGGTTTTCAACCAGATTGACCTTGTCAAACTGTATTTTTCCAGAGGAGACATTTCCATGTCCTAGCACATATCCCTTAGCATTGTTCCCAAAGGATACAGATCCTTCTCTTTGACTGATAAAATTGTTTATCAGGTATCTGCATCCTGTCATGTGCATTGAGCCTCCACTGTCTACATACCAAATGCTATTTAAGCCTCTGGAAACTCTCTGCACAAGATAGCAAATTAGTTAGATTTGGGAACCCAAGCCAGTTTGGCTTTGGGTTTGCTCTTGAGAACATTTACAGTTTGTTCTTGACCAAGTTGAGGAATCCATGTCTTTTTGGCAATGGATTTTTCATTAAGAGCAATGGTGGTATTCTTTTGAGGACCACCATCAACTTTGGTCATCAGTTGTTGTACCATGTTCATGAGATCTTTAATCTCAGCAGTTTGTGAAACTGCTGATGATTTAGGTCTAACTACTGAAAGAGAATTTTGAGAAAAAGATTTTTGTTGAGATTTTGTCTTTTTCTGAGAAAAGGTTTTTACTGGTTGTTGTTTCCTGGGAGAAAAAGTTTCTATAAAATCATTTCTGATTTGTTTTCCCTCAACCAGTTGTTTAATTTTCTTGTTGAACTGAATACCTTTTCTGTATCTGCAAAATTCTGTCTTGTGGTTGAACAGACCACAGATTTCACATTCTTTTGTCTTTTCTTTCGAAGACAAGTTTCTGACTGTATTGATTGGTTTTAGGTCATCAGTAGTTTTCAGGTTCTCAACTCCTGATGTAGTTGAAACTACTGATGGCTTAATGTCAGAATTAATCAGTACTTCTGAAGAACTTTCTTTGTGATTTTTTAGAAAGTTTTCATGGAAAGATGTGCATTCTTTCTCTTCAGAAGTTTCACCTGAAACAATTTTTCTCCCATCTTCAGTTGTTTTGGGGGAAAAATCTGTTGGTGTTTCAGTGTGATTGTACCCTATGCCAAACCTAACATTTGAAGCACTTTGTTTGTTTAGCAATAGTTGGTACCCCTTACAAGATTCAACCCATTTTTCACAAGTGACCTTGGTGTCAGCAAGCTCTTGTCTGACATTTCCTAGGTTATTTATCATGATTTTAATTTGTGCTTGGGTTTCAATAGCAGTGTTAGTTAATTTAGAAACTTCTTTTGTTTTTGCAGAAAGTTTTCTTTCTAAATCACATTTCATCTGAGTGAATTTTCTCTCAGAGTCGTTTGCTTTACCTTGTAAATGCACATTAGTCTCTCTTATGAGAGCAAAAGATTCTTTGCAAGAATTTGAACAAAGTTTTGTCAAAGATTCTTTAGATACCTGTGACAAGGCAGATTTTGAGGTGCATCCCTCAAATGCCATTAAGGCAAAGTTCTTTCTGCCATTGTCAGGCTCTCCCCAGTTGATGTCAAACATCTTGTTGTCTGCATCAGGATTACACTCAGTAGTGTCATAAGGAAGACTGCTCCAGTCAACATACCCTGAAGTAAATAAACTTTCTTGTGAGGGTTGCTGAGTCTGTGGAGGTGGTTGAGCAGCTGGAAAGGGAGGGATTGATTGTTGGCTCTGCATCTGTTGAGCAGGCATCTGTACATATTGTACTTGTGGCACATATTGGTGTTGTGGAGCTTGTGCCTGTACAAAATGTGCACTCCCTTGTGTTCCATTATTCCTGTTATAACTGGGGGTTAAAATTATTTCCAGACTGAGATTGGTTAAAGCTAGAGCTTCTACACTCTCTAGCAAAGTGTCCCAACTTTTGACACTTGTGACATCTAAGTTTAGATTTGTCAAAACCAATTTTTGTTGAGCTGTTGAGTCCTGGAAACTTCCTTCCTGACCTTTTGTAAAATTTATTTGTTTTTAAACTTAACATGGCCAGTTGGTGTAGAATATCCATTTCTTCCAAGTCATCACTGCTGAAATTTTTTAAATCATCCATGATAAAACACATGTTATCAGCAGTTTGACTAAAATCATTATTGTCATAACCTGGGAATGATCTTTCAGATGAGATCCCAGCAGTTATGTCAATATGGTCAAAAGATCCAAAACTATTTGAACAAGTTGGTGAGTCTTGTCCCAATAGTGTTGTACTACCTGGTAGATAGTCATCAGCAGTTTTGCCAGAACTTTGTAACTTTTTCTTTTGATCAATTTCTCTTTCAAAAGTAAGTAATCTCCCATGAAGTTTTGTAAGAGTGAGGGAGCTAAAGTCTGGTGAAGATCTTAAGACTATAGAGTATGTTTCCCATTTTTCAGGTAAAGACCTTAAAAATCTATGAAGCATAGATACAGTTGTGTAGGTCTGACCATTTAATTTTAGATCAGATATTAATGACGAGAATCTTTCAAATTGTTGAGTTAAAGTTTCCCCATTAATGTGAGCAAAAGTTTCATATTGTTGAGCCAGGATTTCTCTGGTGTTGGCAATCACCTCTTCAGTTCCTCCACACTGTTCTTTGAGGCAGTCCCAAAGCTCTTTGGCACTATCACAATGTAATAGGCCAGAGTAGATTTCATTTGGGAGTGCCATTGCCAACATAGAGAAAGCTTTAGCATCAAGCTCAAGTTTTAGGAAATCATCATATGTATAGTCTTTTGGGTCTATTGGAATTTCTTCTTTAGTTTCAAGATTGATATTTACTGTTTATGAGGACCATATATCACAGATTTCCAGCAACCTGTGTTGGTCTGTGATAAGGTATGTGCCATTCTCCTTTGCCAGATATTATATTCATTTCTTACTAGCATAGCAGGTTTATTGGCAGAACCAGTATTATGAGGATCCATTTTAAAGAGTATTGATTTGTCAAATATCTCTTAAAGTGATGGATGTTGATAAAAGTGCACTCTTAATCCTTTATTGAATATCAATAAGAGCCTGTGTCTGATTCTCAATGTGTTAGATTGATATGTGATCAGATAAACCAATGCTCTGATACCAATTGTTGGATCAGTATTGCTCTTTGTGTGAACTTGCTAGTGAACACTTAAGTGTTTAGCAAGTTCTTAATCTGTAATAGCACAGCGGAATGATATGAGTTTAAAGCTACACTTATCAACAGGAGTTATTACTCCCCCTGGACGTTTGATAAAACTAAAGACAAGTATTTAATGAGAATCTAAGCATTGAATGAGAATGAACACTTAAACAGATTCTCAGTAAATGAAATGGAAATAACAATGATAAGCTTTGAAGGATTTCTGTATTAAAAATCAATGTATAAAACAGAGGGATGAACCCATCTATTTATAGACTTTACAAATACATGAACCTTGCCAAAAAGCAAGTTCAGAGACAAGTTGCAACAAGTTGCAATCTTGGAACTTGTACAAAAAGTTAAAGTAATACTAAACTAATAAACTACTGAAACATAAGGCGGTGGAAAAGATTCTTGAACAAGTGATGATGAATGACAAACTACTGATGAGTAGTTTGTCTTCAGTAGTTCTTCAGAGAACTGTCTGGTTTGGACTTCAGAACTTCTGATGTATTTCTTCTTCAGTACTTGTAGAATCCTTCTTCAGCTGTTTAGTCTTCTTTCTTCAGTAGTTCTATACTTAGAATTCTTTGACAGAAGTGAATTAGACTTAGGTTTGCAAAAGTGGTTTCACCAATCCTTTTTGTCCTAACAAAAGCGCAAATACCTAACTCGTTATAGTGTCCATTTGGTCTCATAAAATATTAACTATTGATATATTCATAAAATAACCTATAAAAAAGTGGTCAAGGCCCAAACCTGTAAGTTGTTTGCTCTTCTTTTTGGCTGTCAAAAACTCCATGAGGAGTGCCTTGCTAGCCTGCACTCCAATATGAATATATTTGCTATTAATGCTTGAAGCTAACGGTAAATTAACATAATACAATTATTCTAACTTTATATCACCTAGTGCGTACTTGTGTTAGAACGTTGTTGGAACCTTCAAAAGTTAACTGCACATCATTAGTTAAAGACTCTCAACTTTACAAGTACGCGATTCGGAATCGGTATAAGAAGGAATAGTTCTCTTGCCTTGATCATTAGCAATGATCTCGAGTTGATCATGTTGCGACACACAAGCGCACAAGTAGGTGGTTCCCAGATCATTTCGGATCGGTGGTCCCCCAGCTTTTCGCTTTCACCTTGAAACCTTGCCGTTACACACTACATAAGAATACAACATGTTTTAATTAAAGGTAAAAAGTTTAAAGCATGTCAAAAGATGGTCATCAAAATGCCAAAAAAAATGACAATTAATTTTCAATGCATACTAATACAACCTACTCGATCGTTTTATTCAAAGACTTAAATTATTGTAGTATTTCTAAACTGTAATTATAATTAGTGCATTTAGTTTTTATATAGATTTTTAGAATTTGTGGTACCTCAAACAAATAGCAGAAATAGTATCTAGATATAAAGTAGGCAGAAAGTCATACTCGGCCTTCAGAATTCCTTTTCATTCTTTCAAGTACCCTCTCAAAAGCAGGTTTCCCAGTTGTTTCTACCAAAGCCGGTATCAAATTAGCTCTTCTTGGATCCACTAACGCACCAACTGCAGATCCGAGAGCAACTGCAGCCTGCTGCCAACCCCTAAGTCGGACTCGGGCACCTTCTACCATGGGAAGTAATCTAAAAATTCAAATTTGATCGCTTTAAAAAACATAATATCGCTAAAGCTTATAAAATTATTCACCGTCTTAAAGTCACGTTAAGTGTATGTTTAGGCCAATTTTGTGAACCACTAACATGAAGTCAAAGATAACAGTCAGCCAATTCTCTCAGTCTTAAACATCATTAGTTAAAGACTCTCAACTTTACAAGTACGCGATTCGGAATTGGTATAAGAAGGAATAGTTCTCTTGCCTTGATCATTAGCAATGATCTATAGTTGATCATGTTGCGACACACAAGTGCACGAGTAGGTGGTTCCCAGATCATTTCGGATCGGTGGTCCTCTAGATTTTGGCCTTCACCTTGAAACCTTGCAGTTACACACTACATAAGAATACAACATGTTTTAGTTGAAGGTAAATAGTTTAAAGCATGTCAAAAGATGGCCATCAAAATGCAAAAAAAAATGACAATTAAAAAAGTAGTAGACAATTTTTGTGGGTCGTTTCCTCATGGGCCAATCAATCTTGACTCACCAAAAGATAGATGTTTCACCCGTTATCTGACCTTTTCATTACACTTTTTAGTTGATCTCTTCTCAGCTGCCTACTTGCTTTCGTCAAGTAGAGATTAGCCCTTTTGACAACCATACCAGGTGCTGAAATGTGTCGTTGTGGTCGCTACCAACACCTACAACAACACAAACAGTTGAGAAAGAGGCAACATGTTATAGAAATAGAGCGAACATGCAATCGCTTACCTAGTCACCAACCGTCACACAATCATTTCTTCGATGGCAACGCAATTGTCTCTAGTCATCACACGCTCTCAACCGCTCCAACGTAATCTCCACTGCATTTCCGCCGGCTCCGCTTACCGTGGACACTCCTGTTGGAGCTCTTCGTTGCAAACAAAATTAATTAATTCTTGTTACAGAAAATTGAGAATCTTAAATCTGTAGACCTACCTAAAAATATGTACAACCTAACATTTTATAAGAGAGAAATACCGCGGCACAGATCGAGTTTGGGTTTTGAGTACCAATTAGCGAATCGATTGCAGTAGCTGATACTTGTCTCCCCCTGCAGTGGCAGCCGGGTTATAATCGGACAACAAATCATCGTCATCATCTTCACTATCATTGCTCAGCGTATTCGACATCATCCGAGCCAGCTTCTGTGCGGCCTTTTTCGTGTTCTGTGACCTCGATCCAGAGCGCGAATGACGCCTCTCTATTGTGATCCGCTGCAACAATTGGCCGTCGCTTTTCTCTCTTACGTGAACAGGCTTCATTCCACGATCCATACACCTGCATGATCCAACGCCCTAATTAATTAATTGCTATTATTATTCTTATTATCACATATTTATAAAGTGATCATGTGTGTTTTAATTTGAATTAACGAAACATATGATTGATTATAGTGTTAGTATATTTGGTTGATGTTGATATGAGATTATAGTGTTAGTGTTAGTATATTTGGTGGTCTGCAATCAAGAAACCCCCCAAATTACAAACAAAATGAAGACCTAAACCAAACACCAACATTACAAAACCAAACCTTTCTTAAAAATCTTGAACCATATAATAAACCTAAAACACACAAACCCTTATATCCAACATCAAAACCAGCTTAACCCAACTTAGGAAAATCGAAACTTTTAAACCCCTTTTATCCATACCTTACAATCCATCATCTGTTTGAATCTCATAAGCATCTGGAAGGATGAGCTGGTTGAAAACAGCGGCGGCGATGACGAAGGGTTGATGTGGAACGTGTTAGACCCATAAAGAACAAACAGAAGCCACTAATCCCTTCTCCTTCATATTCCGCACTCTCTCTCCTCTGCTTTCTTTCTCTAGCTTTCTCTCTCTAAATCTGATAAGGTGAGTGTAAGGGAGTTGTAATCGGCCTCAGGCAAGCATCATCGGCCGAGAGTAGGTTTGTGATGGTGGAGGTTTGTCGTGGCTCCTGCATAGGCGGTGATAACTTTCCTACTTCTTATGTTCTCTTTCTTAAATGTTGATGATAAGGATGATGATAGATCTTTATAAAGGGACAGAAATAATAGAAGAATTACAAGTATGCCATAAAACACTGTTCAATAAGTTTGTACATTTATATAGTGTAATGAATAAGACCCTATGAGTGTAACCTTTATTAAGAGGGTGTTTGGGATTGAGTTTGAAAACAACTTATTGGCTTATTGGCTTCTTAAAAAAGCCAATAAATCAATAAGTCATTTGGAAAATCATCAAATCATCAAAAAGCCAATAAATCAATAAGTCATTTGGAAAATCATCAAATCATCAAAAAGCCAATAAGTTAATAAGTTGTTTTCAAACTTAATCCCAAACACCCTCTAAAAGGAGTAAGAAACTTACTACTTACTCAGTGTTGAAAGGTTGCATGTAGCTTAATGGTACACAACACGAAAACACAAAGCAAAGCAAGCCTAAAATGAAATTCGTAAGTTATGATTTAGTTTAGATGAGCTTAGGTTACTTCTGGATAAATATAACCCACGAACTCTTTAGCTAAACAAGTCGGGTTTGTGTCAACCCGACGTAATGACACATTAACAAATAATATTTTATTTTTACCATTATATGTTTTGGGTCATATGTTTAGTTGGTTTAGAATTTTTTTTTTCCAGAATTATTACTTAAAAGGGAAATTGATATATAAAATGTAATGTTTTATATACACTTGTATTTTTTTTTTGTCTTTTTTTAGTATTAGTAGGCGAAAAAATAAAAGATAAAAAAAATGGGTTAATTTTTTTTTTTCAACAATCGAACGCAATTTCATTTCACCGAGAAATTCACCTCGAATCGCCCCGGCACAACTAGCCAGAAGCTACCCGGGCCGACATTTTACACCTACGAATCCACATGGTTACAAATAAAGCATAACCTAACATGACACACCCTATGAATTAAATCATTAAACATATACGACCTCAACCATTATCAAAAATTGTGAAGTCCCACCATTTCGACTTGTCCGCAACTAAGATCATACCCCTTTGGACCATCCACCAAAAGGATTCTACCTTGACATCATGTAGCATCATTGGTGTAGCAATATTAACATTCCTAAACATCAACTCATTGCGCCCTAACCACAGTTTCCACATGCCTAGTAGAACAATCGCATGAATTACTTTTGCTTCAGCCTTAGGTCTGTTGATTTTCCAGCTTTCATCCATCAATTGCATAACCGAATTCACATTGGAGAGGGACGGTGCTTTTATCCATTCACTAACATTCCACCACAAAGCTCTAGCCCAAACACAATTGACTAAAATGTGATGCGTTGTCTCCGCCTCTAATCCGCATCTCTTGCATAAACCATCCCCCACCCCAATGCCTCTAAATGCCAAGATTTCCGCAGTCGGGATCTTGTTTTCCATTGCTCGCCATCTGAAGTAGTTAACCTTTGGAATAGCGATCTTGTTCCAAAAAAAACTGATATGCTTGGACCGATCCGGTTGTTAACCTCTGAACATCCTCTCTAACCGTCTTCACTGAGAAATCTTGATCCTTGTTTTGAGACCTCCACTTCCAAACATCTAAACTAGCCCCAATTCCTTGCGCCTCTATCAGTGCCCACAGCCGCTGTAACGCTGCAGTTTCATCAACCGTATTCGGCATACGACTCCACGGAATGTCCCACACCACAGAATTGTTATTATTATGACTATTATTATTCGAACTATTATTATTATTATTATTATTATTATTATTATTATTATTATTATTATTATTATTAATCGAGCGATAGATATTGTAGACAGAAGGAATATTATTATCATTATGAATGAGATTGATACTATTAATACTATAATTATTATTATCATTATTATTATTATTATTATTATTATTATTATTATTATTACTAAGATTGTTATTATTATTATTATGGCTATTATCATTAACTAAAGGTTTGTAACAATCAAACACCTTAATGCCTTTGGACTTGCAGATCCGGTAGAGTTCAGGAAACAACTCCTTCAGCTTCCCCCTGGACACCATGCTTCTTCCCAGAATCTTATCGATGCCTCATTGCCCACTTTACAAAAAATGGGTTAAATGGTCGTAATGAAACTAGGAGTCTAATGGGTGGTGATTTTTCTAGTTCATTTAAGGATCTTAACTTCATGATCGTTGGCCACAAACTTGCAAGAGTCAACTATTTGTTAACATTCAAGCATTCGTTCTGTTCGGGTTTATATGTCTAAAACGATTTTCAGGTAGGTCGTGTTTAGGTTCGTGTAAAATGTTCGGGTTTGGGTTGTAATAGTGCCTCTCCCAAGTAGTGAGGGTTCAAGTCCTATTGGGCCAAAATGCCGGTATGTACCTGTTGTGGGTGAAAATCCTCAAGATGATTTTACCTCACATCCCTAACGTACCTTCCCCAGGATGCTGAAGGGCTCAACTGACTTCAGGATATAACTATATTTCAGCATGTGCACATCCTGAAGATATATTGATGAACTAACTTGTTGTTATATGAATGCAGGATGATTTTACCTCACACTCTCTGAGTAACATCCTCAGAATGGTAAAGGACTAAGCAGGGTTCAGGATGTAACAATGTTCTGACATCTGTGCATCATGAGGATGGACTAACGAATTATCTTATTATGATGTTATTGCAGGTACACTTAATCAATATTAAGGCTTGTAACTCCTCCCTAACGGCTATATTGACTCATTTAAGTCAGAGGAGCTGATCATTGAAGAGCTATGCGTGTGGAACAAGTCCAAACTCAAAGGAGAAGTCAAACTTGTAACCGACAAGCATTAAATATAGGAGAAAACAACCATATAATCACTATATTCAGTTGAAACAGCCATACAACGGTCATATTCAGTTGAAACAGCTACAACGGTCACCTGAAGCCATTGAAGGACTTAACTAACTAGCGGATTATGTGGGATCTTCTATTTACTTTTCGTGTAAACTATAAATAGGGAATGATCGACGAGTATAGGACACATCACATTCACCTGAATACCACTTGATACTCTGATACTTACATACACACAGCTTACACTATAGCTACACAGATACAGTTAGCTGATCACAAACACTCACACAATCATTGTAATCATAGTACACTCGTCCATATACTCATCCAAAGTTGTATCTTTTTACTATTTTAATATTAACAAACAAGGCAGGGGCCTAGACTCCTCCCGAGGTTTTATGCCGGCGATCCACAATTGATCAAGGGTTTTCCTCGTAGATCGTGTGTTTTTCTTTTTGTTATTTGCTTTATTTGTCTATTTCTAACAGTTCCATCCTAATTAAATAACTGTCCATCCTGAGGATATAACTGTTCATCCCGAAACTAACCTAAGCCATCCCGATCATAGTTGTCATATTTTTACTTATTAAACATCCTGATACACCATATCAAGAATATTATTGATTGACAAACATATTTCTACACATTTAGCACTCTACCTCACATAAACTAATTTGGAATACAAAGTTATTTTTATTGGATAATTTTTGACCAAAACAGTACCGTTCGGTAATATCGATATAACTGGCTATCACATATTGTCCCCGTACGGTTAAGCCCGATATAAATGGTTTTCGATAAAGCCTATGAACCGCCGGTATATCCTATAACACCGGCCTACCAGTTTAATCCAATGTAATTAACATTTTGAGTTTAAATTATCAGCCCATCAAAATTACCTTGAAAGTTTGTAACCTATCGCACTAGAGGACTTAATGCACTCAACACTCCAATCACATAAACCTATTGTAGACTTTTATATTAAAAGAACTTTGTTGCAAAATTGATTTTTTTTATTATAGAATCATGTAGTTTGTATTATTCTTTGAGTTGAAGTTGTATTTTTATAAAATTATTGGGTTAATTAATTAGTCAACTCGCCAGTAAAATCTAGTACAAATGATTGAACTACTTCTTAGCCTAACACGATATGATTTTGAAAACTGATTTTTAAAACATTGCTACTGGACAACTATTGTAAATTTAGAAGTAGGTTTAGGGTGTAAAAAATCACTGTTGGGTAAAAACATAGTTTGAACCATAGTTATCAAAGGCGCTAGACGCACTCAAGGCGCATAGGCCTTGTAACATCCGGCCCCTCTCACCACCAATATTGTCCGCTTTGCCCCGATGGGTATCCAGAGCTCACGGATTTGTTTTTGGTCGCCCCGGTGAGGAATTCCCAGGAGGTCACCCATCCTGATACTACTCCCACTTGAGCACGCTTAACTGTGGAGTTCTCCTCTCATCCACTAGCATTAAGCCCAAAACGCATTGGTGATTTAAGAGGCTTTGGATTACTTATGAACCAAGGATCTCTCCTGGCCACGACCGATGTGGGATTTGCCTAGGGTGTCATACAAAGGTCCATGTTAATCTTCTCAGAAATCAGTACTGTTATAATCACCCCCCCCCCTTAGGGACTCATCGTCCTCGATGAGGTTTGCCCCACCATCCCGAACGGCACAGAAGTGGCTCTGATACCATTTGTAACATCTGGCCCCTCTCACCACCAATATTGTCCGCTTTGCCCCGATGGGTTGCTCATCCAGAGCTCACAGATTTTTTTTTGGTTGCCCCGGTGGAGACTTCCCAGGAGGTCACCCATCCTGATACTACTCCCACCTGAGCACGCTTAACTGTGGAGTTCTCCTCTCATCCACTAGCATTAAGCCCAAAACGCGTTGGTGATTTAAAAGGGTTTGGATTACTTATGAACCAATGATCTCTCCTGGCCACGGCTGATGTGGGATTTGCCTAGGTTGTCATACAAAGGTCCATGTTAATCTTCTCAGAAATCAGTACTGTTACAGGCCTCGCCTGGGGACTAGGCGCGAGGCGCACAAAAAAAAAGCAAAAAAAAAAAAAAAAGCAAGGGCCTTAAATAAAAAAGGTGAACAAAGAAAATAAAGTAAAATATAATAACATAATAGTATTTTTATCTAGTTAGTATCAAAAGTTTTAAAATATTGATGTATTAGTGTATAGAAGTAGTTTTCCTTAGATAAACGTAGAAATTTGACTGGAATCTAGCCATAGTTTAACGAATTTGGCTGGAAACTCTCCAGGGTTTGGGACTTTAGCTGAAATCAGCACCTAAACATCGCCTTGCCTAAATAATGGGCCTAGGCGCAAAAAGTGATGACTTTTAAAAACTATGGTTTGAACCATACAATGAAAGTGCAAGAAATTGGGCTTGACTAAGTGAATACATGATCACATATGATTAATAGGTTTCTAAATATCCCTATATAGTTAGTGTACACCGTGGTAGACTTAGGAAGTTTTTTTCCATGAGGGCCTAATTTTTAGGAGTCTGTTGTCTATTGCTAAATATGATAAATAAAAAATTGGTCTAATTTGGTTCGGTTCAGGACGGGTAAAACTTGTTGCCCTTAAAAGTGAACAAGTCATCTTATCAGTCTACTAGTAAGAACGGTCGAGTTAAACCATATTTAAAAACCGTATGACATTGTACAATATAAAGTTTTAACTGAAACTTCTTTAATCAAGTTATATAAACGTATTGTTTTAAGATAAATCTAATCAACTTAATATTTTCACCCGCCTACATACTTCTTTTTCTTAACTCTTGGATTTCTCTAACTACTGTATCATTTTTTCAAGACGAGTTCTATTTTTCAGTGAGAAAATTAGAACATTTTCAATAGAGGGTTCGAATTAAATTTAGTTTCTATATTCCCAAATGTATGTCGGGGTGTTTTCTTACGACTGATGTTACAATCACAAGAACAATTATCGACTTCTTTTTAACGTTACTTTTATCGGTAGTTAGAATAGTTAATTGAGTCTTACAGTACACTGTTACATCACAATAACTCACGTAACGATAATTCGAAGAATTACCAAAACAAACACAGAAGTTCTGTACCCCGAACATTGGTGATATGTCAAATAAATATATTCATATATGATTATTGATGTGAAATGTTATATTACATGACTTATTGCTTAATTGTTAATCGCTATGTGAAATCTATAAAATATACACAATACGTGACATTATATTAAATATTATGTTACACGTAGAATTCTTTTATGGCCGTTATAATCCAGTGTAAAGTAGTTAAATAAAGAAAATGTCACTTTTTTCAACAACTAAATTCTAATTTAACTGTTTATTTCAAGAACCTTTTATATTTGATTCATCCATTGTCAATTAATTTTTTTTTTTTTAAATTTGATTGAACGCTACTTATTCCACAGATGCGTTAATTTCGATGGTGTTATTGAAGAAACAATAAGTATTTCGGGGATTCTCACTAATTACCGAGGGGTTTCACTTATGTTACTATACGTACGTTTCTTTACCCAAACCTTTAAATCAACCCGAAAGTGTAGTGTGAGTGAGTGTGTGGTGAGTAAGTAAAGCAAGAACACACAGATGTAAGTGGTTCGGTCAAGAAACAATGGACAGAGGCTTGCTGAAAAAGAGGCGGCCATGAAGTCTCGAATTGAGGAGTAACGTCGCCGGGCTCATCGTGCGGAGGATCAGGCGAAAAACTCTAGTCTGAGTCGGCGACGGACAAGAAACAATGGACAGAGGCTTGCAACCGCAGTAACGAGGAGAAGCGGCTGCTGAAGGAGCGGATCCAGCAACTGAAGGATACGAACAAGGCGGATCTTGCAGAGCTCGAGAAAAAGTGCAAGTCCCTTGCCGAGCGTACTGTCAAGTTCGTTGACATGCGCAAGCAGTTGGAATCCGCGACCGCGGATCTTGATAAGGCCAACTCTCGCCTC
Organism: Ambrosia trifida; assembly: GCA_028751855.1. Lineage (NCBI taxonomy): Eukaryota > Viridiplantae > Streptophyta > Magnoliopsida > Asterales > Asteraceae > Ambrosia > Ambrosia trifida. The sequence goes on from CM054131.1 coordinate 23,798,589, forward strand.
ACCGCTCTTGAGGAAGAGCGGTTTACCATGTTGGAGGCGAAGGAGACTCTCCAACTGGAGAAGGATGCGGCTTTGAAGGACCGCGAAGCTGCTGTTTTAGAGACCGATGCGGCCAAGTCTCTGTTGGACGCTTCAGTGGTGGAGCAGGAGAAAATGCATGAATCCCTTCGCTGGTTGATGACCAGCGGCATTGACGGGGTAAGTTCTCCTATCCGCTGTCCTAACCCTCATTTTGGTTGTGTATTGCTACCAATGTCTTTGCTGTTGCAGATTTTCAAGCGCTTTTGGTAGGAGCCAAAACTTGGTGACCAAGTCGCCAGCATAGCCGCCGCCCATGCTTATGGGTACAGCGAGGGGTTCGAAGATGGCTTTCTTCATGCGCAGAACAACGGGCGCATCATTGACGCGAAACATTACGGGAAGCCTCTGAAGGACGAGTACTTGGCGGAACTCGCCAAGTTTGACAAACTCGAGTTCACCGTCCTTCAGGTTGTGGCGGATTGTAATCGCCACGTTGACCCCGCCGCTTCCCTTCGCTACTTTATCGAAAAATCCGATGAGCTGGGCGAGAAGGCCAAAGAACGGGCCTCGGAGGCCGAGAGACTACGCTTGGAGGAGGAGAGACGGAAAGCCTCGGGTGAAGGGTTCTCCGGGGCGCGGGCAGATGATGAGGAGGCGCCGGAGACCGATGAGCAGCTAGTAAATTTTAGCGGCTCTAATAGTTAGGTTGTTTTTTGTTTCCCTGTAAATGTTTGTTGGGTTTTTAATTCCCAAAGTTAATGAAAGATTTCTGTCTGTTATGTCTTGTGTTGTCTCGCGTTAACTCCTGTCATACTTATTTAACCAAGTCGTCACCTAGTGTGTAAGTAAGAGTTAGCGCGTGCGTTTGGTAAGTGGTCCGGCATTTAAGTACTTACTTTTGCCTTGAAGACCAATACTCAACGCAACTTGTGCCTTGAGTCCGACAAGCATACCGAATAGGCCTTGTCTTGAATACGTGTATTCGCGCCACAAGGCGTCATGCTGCTCGTAAAGTCCGACCCGCGTTAGGAGCGAGTCTAGGAGACTAAGGTTTAGCATGGCGCTTTGGCCTGAATGTTTCCGTCCGACAAGTGGGCTATGTCTTGAAGACTGCAGCGCGGGTTAGGTATTTATACATCCTAGAAGTAGCATGAAGCTGCGTTAGTCCGACATAGCTTGAAGCGTTGTTTTGAAGACCTAGGCGCGGAAAAACAAGTAGAGTAACAAGTAATAGGAGACAAACATTCTTTTATTAATGATTACTGCGGCGTGTGTAGCCGGGCGTAATAATAGGGTTACAGATAACATAAGCGCAATTGCGCTGCATTCCAAGATCGGGGGACAGGCGTGCCGTCTAGTCTTTCTAACGCGTAGGCCCCCTTGCCTAAGATTTCTTGGATTTTATACGGCCCTTCCCAACTTGGTGCCAGTTTTCCTGGTTTTTCCGCGTTTGACGCTTCGTTGTTGCGGAAAACGTAGTCACCAATCTTGAAGGCGCATCTTTTGACACGCTTGTTGTAGTACCGCTCTAGTTGGGTTTTGTACTTGGCCTCTTTGATGGCGGCTAGGTCTCGCCGTTCATCAAGTAAGTCTAGGTTTATGCGGAGTTCTTCATCGTTGTTAGTTTGGTCAGCCAGTAGGACCCTTGTGGAAGGGCAACCGATTTCGGCTGGGATCACTGCTTCGGATCCATAGGTTAGGCTGAACGGAGTTTCTCCGTTGCTTGTTTTTGTGAGGGTGCGGTAGGCCCATAGGACGTGTGGCAGTTCATCCACCCATCCTGTACGCCTGGTGCCCAGCCGCGTCTTGATTCCTTCTACTATGCTTCTGTTGGCTCTCTCCACCTGGCCATTCCCCTGCGGGTGTGCAACGGATGTGAATATTTGTTAGACGCCCATCCGCGCCAACCAGGATTGTAACATGTTGTCCACGAACTGCGTGCCATTGTCACTGACTAGTTGCATTGGTAGGCCAAATCTGCAGATTATGAACTCCCAGATGAATTTCTTTACGTGGGGTCCGTCGATTTTGGCCAAGGGCTTCGCCTCGACCCATTTAGTGAAGTAATCGATGGCCACGATGAGGAATTTAACGTTTCCCGGGGCCGCGGGAAAGGGCCCAACTAGATCAATCGCCCATATTTGAAAGGGCCATGCCGCCGTCACCGGTACTAAGTCATTCTTTGGCCGCATGGTATTTGGCGCGTGGCGTTGGCAGCTGTCGCACTTGCGTAGTTCTTTGACTGTGTCGTTGTGCATGCCCGGCCAATAGTACCCTGCATTCATGATCTTGGCGACCACCATCCGTGGCCCTGCGTGTAGTCCGCATGTGCCTTCGTGAATATCTCGTATGAGGAACAATGCGTCTGCGGAGTCTACGCAGCGGAGTAGTGGTCCTAAGTAGGATCGGCGGTATAATACGCTATCCATTAGCTGATAGTGCAAGGCCTTGTGCTGTATCTTCCGGGCCTCTGACTTATCGTCAGGCAGGGTTCCGGAGGAAAGGTAATGTGACATCCGTCACCTTCGTGCCTTGATTGGGGTCATCCAGGACGCGTTGCCTGTTTGGATGACGTTAACTTGCCTCAGCGGGACAGACGGGGTGTTGAGGACTTCAACACGGACTTCCATAGCCATGTGTTCGAAAACTGTGGAGGCCATTTTGCTCAATGCGTCTGCTGGCTTGTTTTTACTGCGCCTGATGTGTTCTACGGTGCAGGAATCGAATTTATGCATGAGTTGCTTGGCCTGTTCTAAGTATAACGCCATGGTTTCATCTTTTGTGTCGTAGACCCCGTTGATTTGCCGAGCGACAAGTAATGAGTCCACGTGTGCCTCCACGTGCCTGGCCCCATTTTTTTCGCGATGCAGAGGCCTGCCAGCAACGCTTTGTATTCCGCCTCGTTATTCATGCTTTTAAAGTCGAGGCGGATGGCGTATGTGAACTCATGTTTATCTGGGCTGATGAGGCGTAGACCCGCGCCTGAACCGTCATTGTTGGAGGCCCCATTCGTGAAGAGGGACCAGACCTGCGATGGGTTTTGGGCTGGCGCGGGGGATTGCTCTGCTTTACATTCCTCAACTTTGTCGGTTGGTATTTCCGTGGCAAAGTCAGCCAAGACTTGTCCCTTGACCGCGGGTCGGGGTTTGTAGTATATGGTGTGCTCTCCAAGCTCGATGGCCCATTTTGCTAATCGACCCGAGAGCTCTGGCTTGCGCAAGACATCACTGATCTTGTAATCTGTGAGGACGTTGATTGGGTGTCCTTGAAAGTATCTTCGCAGCCTTCGGGACGTCTGCACAAGGGCTAGCACTAGTTTTTCCATGATAGTGTACCTTGTTTCCGCGTCAAGCAAGGTGCGGCTGATGTAGTAGATCGGGGTTTGTACCCCTTTGCGGTCTACCAGAAGAACTGCGCCTACGGCCCGCTCGGTTACGGAGAGGTAGAGTGTGAGCGGTTCCTTTGGTGTTGGTGCTGTGAGGGTTGGCAGGTTCATGAGGCACTGTTTCATTGCTTGAAATGCAGCTTCCGCGTCCGTCGTCCAACGAAAGTTGCTCTTTTTTAAGCAGTTTTTTAGGGTGTCCACGAACGGGAAAGATTTTGAAGCGTAATTGGACAAGAACCTGTTGAGCGCTACTAGGCGACCCATCAACGTTTGGACTTCTTTGATTGAGGCGAGAGAGGGCATACATTCTATTGCTTGCACCTTTTCCGGGTTGGCGCGGAACCCGTCCCGAGTAACGATGACGCCCAAGAACTTGCCCTCCTCCATTCTGAAAGAACACTTGCTGGGATTTAACTTAATGCGCACTTTGCGCAGCTGGTTGAAGGCCTGTTGGATATCCCGTAGCATACCGCTTTCCTCTTTACTCTTAATGACCAGTTCATCCACATATACCTCTAGGCGCACGCCTATTTCATCAACGAAGGCTGTGTCCATGAGGCGTTGGCATGTGGCGCCAATGTTCTTTAAACCGAATGGCATTTTTGTGTAGCAGAACGTGCCCATGTCGGTACGGAAGGCGGTTTTATCCTCATCCTCCTTTGCCATCTGTATTTGGTGGTACCCCTTGTACGCGTCAAGGAAACATTTGAAGCGGTAGGGGGCCAAGGAATCCACTTTTAGGTCAATATCTGGCAGGGGATAGCAATCCTTCGGGCACGCCTTGATGAGATCCTTGTAATCAACGCACATGCGCCAGCTGCCATTAGATTTCGCGACCATGACTGGATTCGCGAGCCATGATTGATATCGGATGGGTCGTAGTATGCCCGCATTGAGCAGCTCGGTGACTTGCTCGTTCATGGCCTTTGTTTTCTCCGGCCCCATGCGTCTCTTCTTTTGAACCACTGGCTCGACTGATCGGTATACGTTGAGCTTGTGTTCGGCTATCTCCCGCGGAACGCCGACCATGTCCGCTGGTTATCATGCGAACACGTCCATGTTGAGGGTCAGTAGCTGTTTCAAGTGGTTGCGGATGGAGTCGGAGATTACATGGCCTATGACCACCATTTGCTCCGGAAATTTAGGGTTGAGAACACATTTTTCCGACTCCGTGCGGGTGTTTGTTTTGACCATTTTTGGTTGTTTAGCGGCTTCGGCTGCATGACAGTCTTTGTTGCCTCGAATGACTGCAATGCCGGTTTTGGTTGGGAATCCCACCATTGCGTGAGCTGTGGAGGCATTGGCGTTGAAGCGTGCGATGCCATCGCGACGCAACAGGATGTCGTGATTGGAGTTTGCTGGCAGAACCATGAAATCGCAAATTTCCGTGTGCTCATGAGTGCCGTCAGACATTGTTACTGGCATAGAAATCATACCACGAGGCATGATGGTTTCATGAATGAACCCCGGGATTGGTTCGTTGACCAGGACAAGCTTTGCCTTGTCCTCCTCATCCAGTTGTTGGAAGCATTGGTCATACATGATATCGGTGCTGATGCCGTCATCCATGAACATGTACCTTGTTCGATAGTGACCGAGGACGGTGATGTATTGCAAAATACATCTGTTTCCGGTCTATAGTTTATATTATTTTCGAGTCAGTTTGTGTCGTTTTTGTGGTATTTTCGTATTCTATTTAGTATTTTGTGTTGCACAGGAGTCCGGGCAAGAAAGGAAGTAAAATGGAGCTTAAACGAGAAAAAACGAGCCTCCGGACGAGTCGCGGTTGATCGGGAAGTCGAAAAAAGAAAAAAATGAAAAATTATGTCTCGTCACGCTACGTGACGGGAAAGAGCACATCTGGTCACGCGACGTGACGGATTCCCCCTGATCCTGAAGCTGGTCACGCTACGTGACGACATCACCTGAAGCCCGTCACGCTACGTGACGGGAGTAAAAACGTGAAAAAATTGGTTTTTGGCCCAATTTCGATATTAAAAACCCTAGAACGGCCATGAATGGTTTTTATCTTCACTTTTGACATATTGGAGCTGCTCTGGAGCACTAGGAGGTGAGAAAAAGGCGAAGGGTCAAGATTTTGAGCATTGGGATTGAGAGATTCGGGTTTTAATCATTCGGTTTCTTCATTCCTTTGTTCTTTTGAATTGCAAACTATGTTTCTTGAACTTAGAATTGATTTTATTCTTGTTTTGAACATGTTTCTTGGCTAGACTTTCATTACTACTTAGGTTATGATGAATACTCATGATTGAATGAACGTTTTTTATGGTTTTTTGGAACTTTGACTATGGGTTGATGATTTAGTAAAGACTTTGATTATTTTTGATCTGGTGTAGATGCGTACTTAGTTTTGTTCAATTGATAATTATTTACTCCACATGCGTTTTTGTGAATGTCTTTCATGTATGAATGCGTGTTAGGTTGTGGACTTTGTGTTAACAACTAGTTTATGGTAAATTGCTAGTGTTTTCCATAGGAGTGATTTTTGTTGATTGGGTAGTTCTAAGTATTCTTCCAATTCCAATAGCTGTAAGGTGCGGGATTGTCGATATGTCTAGGGTGTTAAATTGCTAGATTTAGGTGCTTTGTAAGAAGATCTTCCTAGTTTCCTTACCACTACTTGCGTATCGAGTCAGGTCAGGTTTTCTATAGTTACCCCTTGCACTTTTAGTGTAGTGAGGCTTTCGCGCTGTAAGGTAGACTGTCTAGCGGGTACTTTATCATCAGAGTAGGTAAGCCTGTAAGGGTAACCTCTCAATCGGTAGTTTAACGGCTTATAGGTAACCTTAGGTTTCTCCTTGAGAAGGGTCGAGGGTCCTCTAGTTTATCCTGTAAGTTTAGTATTTGAAGATCCCGGTTCCATAGCTAGTTCCATAACCATATAAGTTCGTCAGTCATGAGTAGGATTCTAACCTAGGTAGTATTCTCACCATCATTTGAATTTGGTTCAGCTCTGTTTACGTCTTAATTTCAGTTTAGTTTATTTAGTTAATCTTTATTTTTCTTGAATTTAGTTTTTAGTAAAACCCCCCTCTAAAATAATAAATAGTTTTATTTCAGTTTTAGATAAGTTTTCGAGTCTAGTTACCGTTTTCCATTAGAGTCCTGTGGGTTCGATATCCGGACTTACTTTAGCTTTACTAGAGTCGATAGGTTCACTTGCCTGTCAGTAGTTTAGTTTTAGAGAGTCTAGAGTATTACTAGGTGTCTAGTTTTAGGTTTAATTTAGTTATATTTATTAAACTACTTTTAGCACATCAAGTTTTTGGCGCCGTTGCCGGGGACTATTGGCGATTGCGTTAATTAGCTTTGATTGAACTTATCTGAAATATCTGTGCTATTTGTTATTTTTATTTTCAGTAAATTTTTAATTTTTATTTTTATTTCGAGTCTTTTATATTTTTTCTTAGTTTCTTCTATCTGTTATTCCCTTACCTCTTTTACTGTCTACTCTGCAGTTTTATGCCAGTTACTCGTTCGCGGAGCAAGTCAGCTGCTGAAGTTAAGCTTGAAGAGGTAAGTTCTTCTAGCTCTTGTTCTTCTAGGTCATCCTCCCCACCACCCAGTCCACCACCAAACCTTTTCCAAATGGCTGAGCGTCGCACTGTCCACCAACAATCCACCCAGGGTTTTACGGGAGTTAACTCCCCTATTACCATTCCAGCCATCAACAATGATGGGTCCTGGCAGATACCCTCCTACATCATGACGGCCATTAATAACACATGTCAATTCCACGACCGCGATGATGAGGATGCCCCGGCCCACATAGCCCGTCTGACTCGCATCCTAGCTACCTTTAAGCTACAGGGTGCCAATGATGATGCTAAATTCCTCCACCTTTTCCCCTTTTCCCTTGCTGGTCGAGCCGCCACTTGGCTCGACTCTCACCCTACCGACACTTTTACCACATGGGATGTCCTTAAAGAAGCTTTTCTGAATAAGTACTTTCCACCTAGCAAGGCATCCCGCCTTCGCGATCAGATCCATTCGTTCCGGATGGAACCTGATGAGCCTTATTATCTTGCATGGGAGCGTTTTCAAAACCTGCTTAGCAAGTGCTCCCAGCATGGTCTGACTGATTGGGCCCTTGTAGAGAAATTCTACAATGGCTTAACTTATGAGGCAAAATACCGTTTTGATACTTCTGCAGGCGGCCATCTGATGAGTAAGAAAACTACGGCCGAATGCAATGACCTATTTGAAAGTTTTGCCCAGACAGACCATGAGCAGCGAGTCTTACTTAGGAATTCTACTCCTGCACCTAGTACTACCTCACCCGCACAAGGTGGTCACCAAGTTACATTGGATGCTAGTGTGGCCGCTGCTTTAGACGCACTGACTAGGGAAGTGAAAGAGTTGAAACTGAAATCTGAAAAGTGTGAGATGTGCAGGGGTGGTCATGTTACTTCTGAATGCCCCTTGATTCACCAGGAGGAACAGGCGGATTTTGTAGGAGGTCAGTATCGGGGGGAGAATAACTCTTATAGAAATTCAGGTGGGGATAGCGGGAATGGTTTGGGTAAAATAGAAGAGCTTTTAACCCAGCTGGTGGCTAAAGATGCAAACACACAGAAAACTCTAGCAGAACATGACATGTTGTTGAAAAATCACCACTCTGCATTCTTAGATCTTCAGCGTACCGTTGGTGATATTGTTAAGCAGTTGGATGCTATGGCTCTAGGCCAGTTTTCAGGTAGTGCTCAGGCAAACCCGAATGCCCACGTTAAGGCAATCACCACGCGTAGTGGTAGGACGTTAGAGAGTCCTAGAGCACCGGTTGAGGAGGAGGAAGAACCGGTGATTAGAGAGATAGAGCTAGAGGCTCCTAGTAGGGTGCAATCTAGACAAGGCCCAGTAAGTACAGCACCAAACAGTGAGTCTCGGGTTGAGAAGCCAGTAGTTAGGCCACGAAATGTTAGGCCGAGTCCTGAGATTGATCCTGCCCATGTTCCTTACCCTGCCCGCATTAGGAATCAAAAGTACTGTAAGGAATATGGCCACTTCCTAGACATGTTTAAGCAACTTAAGATCAATCTCCCACTCATCGAGGCTCTCCAGCATATGCCTAAATATGCAAAGTTCCTAAAAGACCTTCTGACACGGAAGGATAAATTGGGAGAGCTGTCGACTGTTCCGCTTACTGCTGATTGTTCTGCGGTGGTTCTGAATAAGCTACCGGAGAAATTGACGGACCCGGGCATTTTCACAATCCCGTGTTTGTTTGGTAGCGATGTTCAGCACCACGCGTTGGCTGACCTAGGCGCTAGCATCAATTTGATGCCTTATTCTTTGTATGCGAAGCTAGGCTTGGGTAAACTTACCCCAACGCGCATGACACTGACGTTAGCAGATAAGTCTGTTAAATATCCACGGGGCATCATAGAGAACTTGCTTGTTAAGGTAGATAAATTTGTGTTCCCTGTGGATTTTGTGGTTCTCGACATGGAAGCTGACGATAGGGTTCCACTTATTTTGGGACGCCCTTTTTTATGCACCGCGAAGGCATTGATTGATGTCTTTGATGGTAAGATCACACTTCGGGCGGGGGATGAAACCGTCGTCTTTGATGTCTCAAAGTCTAGACCTAAGCTGAGTGAGAGGTGTGAGAATGTCTTCTGTGTTGATGATTCCTTAGGAGTACCGCCATTAGAGAAGCAGGAGGAAGATAGATCTAGGTCTGAAGATGTGGTAAAACCTAAGTGTGGGGATAGTTCATTGATATGTAAGTTTCACTACAAATCCCAAATGCATCAGGGTTTTAAGGCGAGTAAGAAGAGGTTTGATAAGCTAGAGAGGCCGAGAGGTTGCAGGATGAGCTTGTACGTGAGAGCCCGGTTTGTTAGTTTCGGGGGTGATGTGGATCTTAAGGATCCCCCGTAGGTTTTGAGGAGTGTTGAGGATAGTTCTTGGGTAGAATCCCAAGTGTAGAGTTTGTAAATTTATTTTTATATTTATTTATTATTATTATTATCTTTTCATTTTTTTTTAATTTGTGGTTCTGTATTATGCTCGGGTTTTGTTTGTTTTGTTTTGCGCAGGTTTGGATTGCACCACTCGTAATCAATCTCCATTCGGGTGATTCCGAAGCTGTTATCATTTATCAATGCAAACCCGAGAGTTTATCATTGTGTCAGAGCCGATCGCGAATGAAATGCTATACGATCGAGCTGGATTGGACTAGAGTTTTTGGAGCTTACGCATTAATAAACCAGCTAAGTTCTTTCCAATTTGCCCTTTTTTCTTTTTATTTTTGTATTCGGAATTTATTTTTTTTTTGTTTTGAGTCGTTTTCTATTCCTACATTGAGGGCAATGTAGAGTTTAAGTGTGGGGATGGAAACTGTCGTCTAGTCTGTATATAGGGTCGTTTTGAGTCCAAAAAAAAAAAAAAAAAAAAAAAAGTCCCTGATTTTGAAGTTTGCATTATACAAAATATGGAAAATGATAGGTAAAGTTAGGTGTCCGGTTTTCAAATAGTATGTATAGTAAGAGATTAAAACTGATTGAAAACGTGTCTGATTTGGGATATGTGGGTAGGCTCGACCGGTAGAAAGGTTTCCTTTGAAAAGTAATAAATTAATTATGTTAGGCTATCTTGTGGGTTCTCATCTAGGAGAAACGGGGAGACCGAAACCGCCAAAAATAGTATAAGAAGCACCGTTATAAGTAGAAAACCGTTAGAATTTCTAATCACTTAAAAAAAATTAGAAATCAAAGCAAAAATACTGAAGCTTAAGGTGCCTGGCCACTGGGATAGCGACTTGGATTGGTCACACCCTCTGAGTTAAGTATGCTGAGATTGAAAAAAAAAATGCTGAAGCTTAAGGTGCCTGGCCACTGGGATAGCGACTTGGATTGGTCACACCCTCTGAGTTAAGTATGATGAAAAAAAAAGTGATTTTAAATTCTCTTGGTTTTCTACATAAGACGGTTGGGAAATGGTCAATTGGTCGTTCCCTTAGCTTCATAAGCTTGAGGCGGGATTAGGAGGAACTGTGGCTTCCTTTGAGTGAGACCCTAGATAGACTAATCAACATGAACTTAACATAAATAAAAAGGGGGCTTGGAAACCGGTTTGGGTTTAAGAGGATCAATATATCTGCAATCGCAATCAACACGTTAGTAGATTATTAATTAAGTAACCTATGTTTTGAAACTGGATGTAAACCTAACTGTGATTCCATAGCATAATTCTTTTTCAGAGACGAAAAAAACATAAGTGTGGGGATATTTGATGTATTGCAAAATACATCTGTTTCCGGTCTATAGTTTATATTATTTTCGAGTCAGTTTGAGTCATTTTTGTGGTATTTTCGTATTCTATTTAGTATTTTGTGTTGCACAGGAGTCCGGGCAAGAAAGGAAGTAAAATGGAGCTTAAACGAGAAAAAACGAGCCTCCGGACGAGTCGCGGTTGATCGGGAAGTCGAAAAAAGAAAAAAATGAAAAATTATGTCTCGTCACGCTACGTGACGGGAAAGAGCACATCTGGTCACGCGACGTGACGGATTCCCCCTGATCCTGAAGCTGGTCACGCTACGTGACGACATCACCTGAAGCCCGTCACGCTACGTGACGGGAGTAAAAACGTGAAAAAATTGGTTTTTGGCCCAATTTCGATATTAAAAACCCTAGAACGGCCATGAATGGTTTTTATCTTCACTTTTGACATATTGGAGCTGCTCTGGAGCACTAGGAGGTGAGAAAAAGGCGAAGGGTCAAGATTTTGAGCATTGGGATTGAGAGATTCGGGTTTTAATCATTCGGTTTCTTCATTCCTTTGTTCTTTTGAATTGCAAACTATGTTTCTTGAACTTAGAATTGATTTTATTCTTGTTTTGAACATGTTTCTTGGCTAGACTTTCATTACTACTTAGGTTATGATGAATACTCATGATTGAATGAACGTTTTTTATGGTTTTTTGGAACTTTGACTATGGGTTGATGATTTAGTAAAGACTTTGATTATTTTTGATCTGGTGTAGATGCGTACTTAGTTTTGTTCAATTGATAATTATTTACTCCACATGCGTTTTTGTGAATGTCTTTCATGTATGAATGCGTGTTAGGTTGTGGACTTTGTGTTAACAACTAGTTTATGGTAAATTGCTAGTGTTTTCCATAGGAGTGATTTTTGTTGATTGGGTAGTTCTAAGTATTCTTCCAATTCCAATAGCTGTAAGGTGCGGGATTGTCGATATGTCTAGGGTGTTAAATTGCTAGATTTAGGTGCTTTGTAAGAAGATCTTCCTAGTTTCCTTACCACTACTTGCGTATCGAGTCAGGTCAGGTTTTCTATAGTTACCCCTTGCACTTTTAGTGTAGTGAGGCTTTCGCGCTGTAAGGTAGACTGTCTAGCGGGTACTTTATCATCAGAGTAGGTAAGCCTGTAAGGGTAACCTCTCAATCGGTAGTTTAACGGCTTATAGGTAACCTTAGGTTTCTCCTTGAGAAGGGTCGAGGGTCCTCTAGTTTATCCTGTAAGTTTAGTATTTGAAGATCCCGGTTCCATAGCTAGTTCCATAACCATATAAGTTCGTCAGTCATGAGTAGGATTCTAACCTAGGTAGTATTCTCACCATCATTTGAATTTGGTTCAGCTCTGTTTACGTCTTAAGTTCAGTTTAGTTTATTTAGTTAATCTTTATTTTTCTTGAATTTAGTTTTTAGTAAAACCCCCCTCTAAAATAATAAATAGTTTTATTTCAGTTTTAGATAAGTTTTCGAGTCTAGTTACCGTTTTCCATTAGAGTCCTGTGGGTTCGATATCCGGACTTACTTTAGCTTTACTAGAGTCGATAGGTTCACTTGCCTGTCAGTAGTTTAGTTTTAGAGAGTCTAGAGTATTACTAGGTGTCTAGTTTTAGGTTTAATTTAGTTATATTTATTAAACTACTTTTAGCACATCAGACGGCAGTGATGACTAGAGGGGCGGTGCATGATGCCCCGCCTCGGACTTTAGGGAGGATGACTTCCGCTTCCTTCCAGGAGTCGTTACTTATTGTTACCCGGGCTCTTTTCCCTTGCTGGCTCTTTTTTCCCGGCCTTATCATATTGCATTGATGGCGCTGCATGATGGTGGCAGTGTGCGTGTTTAAGTCACGGATTTTTTTCCGCGACCCTTCCGCTTGCGTATCGTCGCCAGCTTGGCCTTTAGCCGCGCGGTGGACATTTTTAACCAGATGACCCAGTTGCCCAGACTTCAGGGCAGTTTCAATTTCCATCTTTAGGCTGTAACAATTGTCTGTGAGGTGGCCAAAATCGTTATGGTACTCGCAGAACTTGGATGTGTCTACGTTGCGTCTCCTCCCAAGGGGTTTGGGCTCCTTGAGGGTGACTTGTTCCGTCTTTAGGACTTGAGACGGACTCTTGACCAGCGGGGTCCAGTCGTGGTTTTTCTTGGAATGACCACGCTGATCCCTTGATTGTTTGCCGCTAATGATGTGGCGAGCATCATTTGCGGGAAAGTACTTCCCCTCGTCTGTTGAGCCGGAGATGCGGTTCCAAACGGACTTCCCATTGTTCTTATTATTGTTATTATGGTGATGCTATTGGAAACCATGCATTTGATTGAATGACTTTTCCGATGAGGCGTATATCTTGGCGGAGTGAATGACTTCGTCCCAGGACTCTGGGATGCCATCCTTGCCTGTAAGGCACTTCATGAGTTCCGGGCTGCGCACGTTGTGGATGAACGCAGCGCGGGTTAATTCTTCACCGCAGCCTATCTGTAAGGCCTCCTTGTTGAAGCGGACAATGAAATCTTTGATGGACTCGTGGTCGTATCGGCGGCACAAAAGAATGTGTGCCTTGTCTCTCTTGTGCTTTCGAAGATGTGAGAAATGATTACCAAACTTGTCGGTGAGATCGTCGAAGTCGGCGATGCTCCCCGCCGGGAGGTTGTCGAACCAAACCCTAGCTGTGCCGGTCAGTGTTTGGGCAAAGAGGTGGCACCAAACTTGGACCGGCCAATTAACCGAACTCCCGGCACACTCAAAGTCGTGAATGTGGTCGTCTAGGTCACGCAGGCCATCGTACTTGCCGATGCTGCTGGGAAGTTTAGCTGTTCTGGGGATCGCTGCCGTCGCTATACGGGCGACAAATTTTGATTTTTCCGCAAAAGATTTTGGACGGAAGGTTTTAACCAAGTCGTCGTCCACATCTTTGCGATGTGAGCGACGGGTGTGGTCCTTTCCTCTGCTGTCAGAGTCCGTGCTTGACGACTCGTACCCATCTGACTCGTCGTGTATGCTGGTGCGGCCCCGAGCTCTAGCTTTTCTGCCGAGCTCCCCGCCGTGACCACTACAACGACCGGGGGTTTCTTTGTTCTTGTAGCTCTTTTTTGGTGAAGAGTCATAGGTGAGGGTTTTGCTCTTCTTCCTCGCTTGTCTCATGAGCATCCGCTGGTAGATAGCAGCGTTTTTGGTACTTTGGCGGAGAAGCCACTGGTCTGGGTCTTCCTCTGAGTCGTCTCCATTGCTTTCGTCTGTTACCTCATCACGCACCTCGTGAACAGGTTTCTGGATGCGTGAGGTGGACTGTTTCATGACTGTGGCTGGGGTGCCGTCGTTTCCAGTGAGCTGAATGTCGACGTCCTCAGCCTGGTTGATGATAGTTGTGTTGGGGTTGGGTTCAGCCATGGGTGGGTTAAAAGAAGAAAATTTTGTAACCGAACGGATGACGCCAATGAAGAAACAATAAGTATCTCGGGGATTATCACTAATCACCGAGGGGTTTCACTTATGTTACTATACGTACGTTCCTTTACCCAAACCTTTAAATCAACCCGAAAGTGTAGTGTGAGTGAGTGTGTGGTGAGTAAGTAAAGCAAGAACACACAGATGTAAGTGGTTCGGTTAAGTTTGACCTACGTCCACTGTAAGGAGCCAAGGATATTATTGCTTGGTAGAATACAAAGTGTATGAGTAATCCTACCTCTAAGTTACAAGTGATTGATTTTCGATCCCTTTGGAGGGAGTTGACATCGTCTATTTATAATGGAGGTCGTGGGCTTGAGAAGAAGCCTACAACGAGTCTTGTGATCTTTGGGCTTCGGCCCGGCCCAACTCTGCTCAGCCTCTGAGAAAGGCGGGAAAAGGACATCCACTTTAGATGACGTCAGCGGCGAGCTTACTGGTGGACACGTGGCGGCATGTGAATGGTCCTTGGCGGTATGTTGTTATGTAGCAGCATGGTTGACTTACCTGCTGGCGTTTGATGTGGCCTCTGACAGAAGGTGAGCATGCCTGGCCAGAACAGTAGTGGCAGCATGGTGGAAGCATGGAACCAGTCACGTCACTGTTGAACCTTAGTGGTTGTTGGGCAGCTATAGGCACGTGTCCTTATCCAATTGATGGTGTCAGTGATCCATGCAGGTAGATTACTGACTCTTGATCTTCCGTTCATCGTACTTGGGAATGTCTGTGGTATGAAGCAGCGCGCGCGTGCTTGGCACAGATGTGTGGTGTTGCTACCCAAGTTCTTTCCGCCGAAACCTTGTTGTGGGTGTTTCCGCGGATCTTCTGTTAAGCGGGGATAGAGAGGCCGCGTCCGCCTGGATTATGCTCTCTATCCCTTCAGTTATGAACGCTACTTATTCCACAGATGCGTTAATTTTTTTTTTCAATTCAAATAACCTTTTATATTTGATTCATCATCCATTTGCCTTTGAGTTTCTCCTTGAATTCTTTCAGAATTTCGTAACCCGGCACTTTTCGCCACTCTAGTAGCAAACAAATTCCAATACACTTTAGAAAACCAAATATCTTATTCAAGTTTCATGTTCAATCACTAAGTGGTTGTTTATTTTTTGCTCAGAAGCACTTCTGATCTCTTTTGTCTGCGCCGTGCAGACGCGCAGGGACGTTTGGGGTGTGCAGAGGATTGTTTGTTTTTTGGAAGACCTTTCACTCAAAAAGGTCTTCTGGCCTCTTGTTGGTGTAGACTTGTTTCAAGGTCTTCTAAGGGATATGTTTGGCAAAAGTAGCTGGAGGCTGGTAGCTGAAAACTTTTTAAATATATTTTGGTGTTTGGCAGAGTAGCTGGAGCTTTTAATAAAATGTATACAATGACCAAAATTGACATAATTAAAATATTGTAAGGAAAGTTTTTATTTTGTTTTTAAAATAGAATGGGTATTTGTGTCATTTACTAATTAAAAGCTTGTAACTAGTAGAGCTTTTTCTTAAAAGCTAGTAGTAATAGCTTTTCACTATAGAATTTTTTCTCATAACCTAAAAACTTCCAGCTCTTCAACCAAACAAAGCTTTTTATTGATTAAGAGTTTTTTCTTAAAAGCTTGAAGCTTGAAGCTCCTAAAATCTCCTTGCCAAACATACCCAAGGTCTTCAAAGGTCTTCTCTTCTTCTCTTCTCCTCACCCACCCCCACCCACCACCACCGTCCACCACCACCACCACCATCACCGTCCATCACTACCACGGTCCACCACCACCGTCCACCACCACCACCACGGTGCACCACCGTCTACCACCATTCACCACCACCGTCCACCACCACCACCACGGTCCACCACCAGATTGTTATAAAAAAATCAGTTTATTTAAATTTCAGTTTATTTCAGCAGTCTGCAGACGTTAACAAACAAACAATCTTCTTCTTGCAGACTGCAGACCTTTGGTCCACCTCTTCTCCTGCAGATGTCTGCAGATGTGGTCCACAGACTGCAGACATTTTCCTGTAGAAAAAACAAACAACATCTAAATGCGTCTTAATATGTTGAAGATTAAAATCCTTATTGGTGTGTGCAATTGTGCATCAAAATCTTTCTGTAATTATACCATGATTGTGGTAACTTTGCAATGACTGAACCCACCACTAAACTTTATGCCTTGGACTTCTAAAATCAAAACAATGAATTCTTGAACTTGATCAAGGTTACATACTTGATCATTCTTAATGAATTCAAAGATATTAAAGATAGAAAAACTATTTACCCTTTTTTTTTTTGTATTGTATGTTTCCTTTTCATTTGCTTGCCTTATGAAATTGTATATCATGGGTATATTACTATAACATACTCTCATAGTTCGTATAATATTTTTTTATAAGTAGTGTTAACATTTTTAGAAAAGTATACGTGGCCGGTATCCATAATCATACTCAAGTTTATTATAACGTTGTTGTAGCAAAGCAAGACGATAATCAAATAAAATGTGTATCAATTGGTTATGTTAGATTACTCTTTTCAAGAATAATTAATCCTCACTATCCATGTTGGCTTAATGAATCGTAAAATTACATTGATTGAAGAGAAGAAACAAACATACTAATTACTAAGGTTGCAAAGTGTAAGTTGGTGAAATACTAGTAGTTGGTGTGCTGAATTATTAAGAGAGTCTGAATGATTTAACACCTTTTATTAGTTGAATGGTTAAGAGATTAATGGAACCATTCAAATATTTTTTTTAGTTAAAACACTCTTAATGTTGAATGATTAACAACTGAATGATTAAGAGGTTTATTAAGAGGCTAACAAACACCAACTGACCTGATATTATTGAATAGTTAGGTTACAATATATAGAGCGCACAAGAAACTCTAGAAACCCAACTAAGTCCCTAGGCTCATACTAACAAACTCTAATTTGGTAATGTTATCTAATACAAACGAGTTGACCTACTCGAGCTCGGCTCGGAAAAGCTCGAACCGAGCCGAGTCTAACCAAGCTCAAATCCGAGCCTAAAAACAAGCTCGTTTAGCAAACGAGCCCAAACTCGAGTCAGCTCGCGAGCCTAAACGAGCCCACTATATATATAGGGGCAGGATCAAATACAAAGTAATACAAACGTGCGAAGGATGCGAAGGATCACTTTGTACATGATAATTACGTAATGATAATTACGTAATGCCTTCATGAACATACAAAAACATTACGTAATTATCATTACGTAATTTTCATGTACAAAGTGCATGATAATTACGTAATGATAATTACGTAATGCTTTCATGAACATAAAAAACATTACGTAATTATCATGTACAAAGTTCCTTCGCATCCTTCGCACGATTCTTTTACTTTGTAGAATAACCGCCCCCTATATATATATGAATTGGTTCCATGAGAACCTTTGGCCAAATTGAGAACTGGGAGAACCATTCTAGACTACACATTTCTCTAAGGCAATTTTTTTTGCTTTAATCGCTGTTTTTTTATGGATGGATTTTTTTTCTATATACACATGTGTATAATTGCAATATACACATATCTATAATGCAATATACACATATGTATAACTGAAATATACACATATGTATAGTTGAAAATGTAATATACACATCTATATATATATATATATAATTGCAATATACACATATGTATAAATGAAAAATTTAAAAAAAAAATAAAATAAATTCTTGCATAAAAACGTGCGATTAAAGCAAAAAAAAAAATAAATAAATAAAAATTTACACAAATATTTGTTGGTTCTCTTAGGATCCATATCCTATATATATATATATATATATATATATATATATATATATATATATATATAGGTACATGTTCAGTTACAAATGTCATATTTCGTGAGAAGTGTGAGAATGATTAACAATTTACACGTAGATCTCACCCTATATATAAACAACAACAACAACATTACCCAGTGAATCCCACAATTAGCAAAGCTATGAGTAGGGTCTCTGGAGTCTGGAGGGTGAGATGTAGGTAAACCTTACCACTATCCTTGCAGATAAAGAGGCTGCTTCAAGAGAAATCCTCGGCTCGACAACACACACTCGACAAATAAACAACACTAAGAAACTAATAAAGAGCTAATGAATTTATAGAAACATTGAAAACGTCACGTAGTAAAATAAAGGTATACATGCCGTAAAAACAACATAACTCATAAACACCCAAATACAAGTCACCCTTATTGGCCTCCTACCAGTGAAAGAAACAAGTCTAAGCTCCTAAAACCACGCTACGATACAACCTAACCCTCCCTAATAATCCTTAACCTATCCTCAACCATGTCCTCCCTAATAATCCTCACTATATATAATATTATGAAAATAGCTAAATTATATATAAAATAATATTTATAATAAAATAATAAACCAGCTGAGCTCAAGTTTGAAAAACTACCTACGAGCCGAGCTCAAGCTTTCATAACCTACATGAGCAAAGTAGAGCCGGGCTCAGATTTGGCCCAACCACTTTTAGGATCTTTTAATGTCCGCAGAAGGTTAAACATCATCACCCACTGTCCACCACCACTACCACTACCACCCACCATCACTGTCCACCACCACCCACCACCCACCGTCCATCACCACCACCACCCACCGTCTACTATCCATCACCACCACCGTCCACCTCCACCACCACCCACCACCACCACCATCCGTACACCACCACCAGTTTATTTTAGCAGTCTATAGACGTTAAAAAAACAATCAGTCTTCTTCTACAGATGTCTACAGTTTTGGTCCGCACACTGCAGACATTTTACCTCTGAAAAAACAAAAAGCACTTAAGAGAGTATTAAAAGGGGACGAGGCACAACCAAGAAGGTCCACGTGTACCCCACTATCAGCACGGTAACACCGCTGTCGGTGGTACTGGTAGTAGGCCCATGACCTTCATCCGTGAGTTTGTTAACGATTTGGGTACCGTTTTTTTTTTCATTTTCATTTAATTTAGACGGTTTTCATATTTTTAACGGTTATAAACAAATATAAATATATTACTACTAACCATAAAAAATACAAAATGCTCAAACATAAAACAAACATAAATAAAATATGCTTAAACTTGACGCAACAGTTGTCATGCTTGGACATGGTAGAACATGTTGCAGTAAAGAGCCGCATAATCCACCTGCGTGAACTCGACAGCCAAGTCTGCGTCAAGCCCGAGTGCTCTCTCAAGGTGCGGTCGTAGAGGGTGCTCCACCGATCACATTTATTGTTGAGATCGGTCCATTTTAGCCGGAGGCTTTCGATGGTGTGGTCGTTTACACCAACTTGCTGGTTGAAGTCGGCCAGGATACAGTTCCAGAACCGGGTGTCCCTCCCCTCCCCCTCCTCCTGGCGGCGTTGGCGTTGTAGGGCAGGAGCGTTTTGTGCATTTTGAATGCATACCACCAAAGCGATTTCTTCTTTTTCTTCTTTGTTCCAGTGCGTCATATTTCTAGTTTGAAGGGTGTAGGTGTGGGTTTTAACCGTGGGTGTGTATGTGTGTTTTAACCACGATGGTGTGGTGGGTTTATATACAAAAAATGTTGAACAGTTTTGCATGTAAAAGTTAATTTTACTGACCGTTAGTTGGGACGGTTTAAATGCAAAATTGAATTGTTTTGACCATTTGGTGGGATAGTATGAATGTAAATTGAATTGTTTTGACCGTTTGGTGAGACGGTTTTAACCATGTGAAATTAAAAAAAAAAAGAGTTTAAATTTGTATTTAAATGAAAAATAAATAAAAGAATCAGTGAAATGTTGTCTTCAAAAAACAGTTTCAGTGAAATGAATCAGTGAAGGAATGTGGCAGTACAGGATTGATAGAAATCAGCTAAGTTAAAAAAAAATTATTGAACTACCCTCCCCTAAGAAGTGTCTTTGACATTCCGTATAAGAGCATTGTCATCATTGTCATCAGCTCCGCCAAATCCCATTTCATTAAATTACACTAAAAATCAGTATTCCACTCTAAAATTTTCTCTCTCCTTCTTAAACAAATAATACTTTTTCATACTTTCTTCTATAATTTTTCTCTTTTCTCACTTACAACTACTTATAAAAATATTAAAATATTTATAGGGGTAAACAGTGTCTCCCCAAATATAGAAGTAAACAGTGTTTTCACCAAATAATTTAAGAGACACACTCATATATATTTAGTTGACCAAACGTGAATTCTCTTGGTCTAATATTATAAATCGTGATTACATTTGCTGGCAGACATGTTCACACATACTCTAGTTTTTGGCAGGTTTAGTCTTCTGAAAAACCAGATATATTGAACCGAAAAAAGTTCTCACGGGCCAATTGTTTTCAGGCATTTTTTTATATTATGTTTTACAGAATTGAGATTTGCGAACATTGCTTTTCTTATAAAAACACTTTTCTTGTGTAACATATTTCCAGCTAAGATTCAATACTCATGTTAAAAACACAATAATTGAATCCAGCCAATGTTCAAATATTATAAATCAAATTTTTGGTTCCAGCCATGTGAAACACCGATTTGAGTATATGTATATATAGGATGCACACACATATGTATAACTATAAATAAATATATAAAATTTGGTGCTTTTAATAGAGATTCTAAAACTTCATATAACTTTTTGATATATGCTTCTCAAATCGAATTAAATAATTTAAAACTAATAAATCTTATCAAATTAAATAAATTAAAACAGATATATCTACGTTGACATTTACTCGTGTTTGGCTTGTTTATAAACCGAACCGAGCGACTCATTTACAACCGAGCCGAAAACAGAGCGAGCATTTTTCTAGCGCGAATTTTTCCGGCCGAGCGAGAACGAGTGGATAGTAATTTGGACTACAATAAAATTGAGATGTTTCCTTCAATGTTTTCGTTGCCGCATAACAACTAAGATCGAACTGCCCGATGATAACACTAAGTCATAAAGAAATTGGTTTCTGTATTAGTTAGCTAAATTCTTTTTCTCAATAACTAATCCCTAGCTAGCTAGCGTCGACAAATGAAGCAAAACACTATGGAAAACTTGAAACCTAAATACATGTAAATATGTAACTTTTTTTTTTTGAACGGCCAACGAAATTCACTAAGAACTCCATTCGGAGTCTCTACTCAGTCAAATCAGGACCCCTTTCACCCGACATAGCCAGACATGTAAGGAACCTTCTGGTTTCACCAAGTTCACCAATTCCGGTGAAAACCAGACTATCCACCCGCCCGAAAGCACGGCAATGGAATAATCGGTAAAACCCGACGCTTTCAAGAATCGAACCTATAACCTTTCAGCCATAAGTCTTCTATCATTGAGTCTCCATACCACTCCACCATAAGGTGGTTGATATGTCAATATGTAATTGATAGGAATATTATTCGGTTTTACTTATATTTTATTTTTTACTAGTAGGGTGCCTGCGAGATGCAGCGGGGAATACAGACACTTCTAATGGTGTATATGATTTGGTTCAGTTCGATTTATTTAGGTTTTTTGCACAAACTTTCACTTATTTCATTGAGATATTACACAATCGAAGAAACAAATAAAAAGTTGATTAAACGTTATAACAGAGTTTGAATCAAAAAAATCAAAAAAATAGAGGATTGTATACGTAGACGATTAAAGGGCACGATAAACATATCAATATGAATAAACGCTCGTTATATTTGTGAAATACTTTTGATTGTATTTCAAGAAGAACGATTAAACATAAAAAAAAAATAAGGTTAACATAAGTTGCAGAAGAAAAAGAAGAAGTTGAGGATAATAGAGTATGTTAAACGCACCTATATACTTTCAGACGCATGTTCTACATTTAAAATTGTTTGGATGTATACAACAAACGCACGTTTATTGTTTCAAACGCATGTTGTAAGTTTTTGGACGCACGTTGTATATTCTTTAAACGCACATTGTATATTTGGGTCTGATAAACAAACACGCGTTCATTATTATAAGCGCACGTTGTATATTTGGCCCTGACAAACAAACGCACATTTGAAAAAATTGAAATGCACCTTTGAGATGATGATGAAAAAAAAAGCCAAAGCATTTTTCCTAGTTTATATATCTGTTAGAAAAGAAACTGGCGAATGCATATTACGCGGTCTTATATATCTTGAACAAAAGCATAAGAAGCTTCTGATCTAAAATGGTGTCGTCCTGAGGCTTCATACATCTTTGTCTTTTCTTGAACGGAATTTCTTAATATGCAAATAAATGATTCCCACAAATTTCGATTCAACGAATCGCCAATTAAAACCAATCACTTTCCTTTCAATAAATTATAACTAAAACTGGTATTACCCCATGATGGTTTCACAAGATTGGGGGGAGATCTAGGGAAACAGTTATACGTAATATGTCTAATTTGCCCTTGAATTTGACTGTAATTGAGTTTAATTACGTTAACTATAGTTTGGTTAATTGACAGGTGGCAAAATATGATGGCTTCCTATACTTCTCACGTTAAGGTAGGTATGTATCGTATAGTTTCTCAACTAGTTTTATATATATATTTATAGTTATTTGGCTTTATTATGTCTTTGTTGTTTAATTTCACACGTAATTTAGAAAGCTGTTGGATTATTTATTTGGAAACTAAATTGACCTTCAACAATTAAACCGATTAAAGTAACTTCCTGTACAAAAACTAAAAACATCATTTCTTCCTAGTAAAGGTAATGGACGATATACATATTAAAAAAAAAAAAAGTAGAATCATCAAATTATTTCTCAAGGATAGGTGTACAAATGTATTTGTATACACTATAAAATTATGCATAATTTAACAAAAACTGTGAACTTCAATTAGTTAAATAAAATTACATTGATGAGTTTCAAATAAATAATATGATGTAGTCAAACGTAAGTACCATTAAAACGCATGTTTTAACTTTTTTAACATTAGTTAATAACATTTTCCTTACATAAAATAATACCAATACAGCCTTACATGTTTTTCAAAACACTACTTTTTTGTGGCAATTTTTAAAACATTATTTTCTTCATATATAAAACCAATGATGGGTTGATGGCATGAGAGACCAAAGAGCATAAAGACAGCTTTTCTTCACACAGTTCCCCTCACCAAAATCCAATAAAGATATGGGTTTTGGGTACCCAAGTAAGATCTTTCTAGTTCTTGTTCAAGTGCTTCTGTTAGTGATTGTAACTTTGGCTGAAACAGAAGTATTGTCATTATCAACATATAGCAATATTAGTAGTAGTAACTCTAGTGTAAGTAGTTCATTGAGGGGAAGAAAAGGGGTAGCAAGAGGCAGAGGGAGATCAAGAGGAAGAGGGAGAGGGTTGTTAGGGTGTGATTTGTATAAAGGAAGATGGGTTGTAGACACTTCATATCCACTTTATGTTGCTTCAAGTTGTCCATTCATTGATTCTGAGTTTGATTGTCTTAAACATGGTCGTTCTGACACTCAGTATCTTAAGTATGCTTGGAAACCTGATTCTTGTGACCTCCCAAGGTGCATTCTCTCTCTCTCTCCCTCTCTCTCTCTCTCTCTCTCTCTCTCTCTCCCCTCTCTCTCTCTCTCTCTAATCTTGTAAGGGTTTTGTCGTCCGAGGTTCGAATCTTGTTTCCACTGTTTTTTTTAGTATAACTTTTTGAAGTTTAAGCGTAAGCTGCGATTTACCTGACCAAGTTGCTTGCATAGCAGGTTCCGTAAGTGTTTAAGTTTCTATGGTTAAAAAAATGTCTTAAGCATGACCCTAACTCAAGGGTTTTGGCAATGAGCAAGAATGAGATAGTGCATAACGCAACATGTAACTTCTCAAAAAGTCAAAATAATATAATAAAATTAGAATCAAGACTTGATCATCAAACATGTTTGGTCAAGTGGTAAAAAAAAGTTTGTAACCTTCGAAATAAAACCAAACTCATGACCCCTTGGTCCTTTCTTAAATGACCAATAATATGTTCTATATTGCTTGACACGAGGTATATAAGGGCTCTAGTCTAGAGTTTGTGGTGTAAACATGAAAAAAACCAAACTCATAAGCCCTTATCCTTATTTATTGAACATTAAAAGCAAAAGAATTATAAGAAGAGACACTTTTGCAATAAATATAGTCGCCCTCTTTATGTTCACTTATTTCTAAAGACAAAATAATTGCATCCTCTAATCACATAATCGCAATAGATTTCACATCAATTTTTAAAGAATCTTACATATATTTTACTTCATATTTTCCCAACACTGTAATAGAATCTTCTTTTTGCTTTTGTCATTTATGTAATACCACCGATTCACTAAACATTTTCGAAAAATAACACGGTCTAACCAGCGCCAATGTGGTAGCGCATTTGATATAAGCATATATCTTTTAAAGGGGATGTCCAAGATTCAATCCTTAGCAATTGTGTAATTTAGAACTATTGATGTAATAGTACAGGATATGTAATTGTTAAAAAAACACTAGCTGACCAATAAATCAGTATCAAAATAACACTTTTTGATATTATTACAAATGAATGACGATGGATGAAAATGGGTGCACGCAGGTTTAATGGGCTAGATTTGTTGAACAAATGGAGAGGGAAAAAAGTTATGTTTGTGGGTGACTCACTGAGTCTGAATCAGTGGGAATCGTTGGCTTGTTTGCTTCATGCGTCGGTGCCCAATTCCAAAACCACTTTTCTGCATAGAGACATTCTTACTTCCCTCTCTTTTCAGGTTCTTTTTTTTTTATATATATTCTTTTTAGGACATTGTTATATGCTTTTTTTTTTCTACTTTTTGTCTCATGTTTTTTAATACTCTATTTACCCAACCTATCCAATTATTAATGTGATTATTGAGCAATATTTTATGATAACATGACCTGTAAAAGGTTAATAAAGTTATTAAAATGTGTAATAATGAAAAGTATTATCGAAGTATCAAACAAGTTGCATACAATCAATAAGTGAACGGACCCTACGGCTGCGGCGGGCCCAATAGCCCCACCGTCGGGTGCAAAAGGCTTGGAGTTGGAGGAGTGGTCCGTGGTGGTTCCGGTTGGTCAACTATATAGACAAATTTGAAAATGGCGTATCCTTGTTTGTTTTTGAGACATTTGACATGTCTCTTTCATATCATACTTATAAAACTTTTAACAAACTTATGTTTAAAACATAAAGTAGAAGTAATTGTTTTAAAAATAGGTCCTTTTAAGTTTTACTGACCAAGAAAATATGATTATTTAATGAATATAATTAATGTTTATTTAGAGTGTTAAAAAATAAGGTCTTTAGAATTATTCTAGACTAGTTTTTATCACGTGAGCGTCTCGGGTTGAAATATCTAATATAACATAATCAAATATATTATTATTATTATTATTATTATTACTATTATTATTATTATTATTTTAAACCAATCTCTGTCATAAGTTATCATACTCAAATTAAAAAAAAAACAAATCTCTGCGCCGGGGTATAAATCTAGTGCCATTACAAATGAATTCGGAAGTTTGTAATCGATCATTCTAAAAAGATCTAACATGAAATAAGAAAAAAAAAGTTAATTATTGAAATATCGAACGCATTAGTCTAAGGGTTATGTGATGCGTTAAAAAATTCATGGGTATATGATCGGGTATGTAGTTCGGGTATTTGGGTATGTTATTTCGGGTAATCGGGTCGGGTATCACCTAATCCCAGACCCAACCCAAACCCACAATTTTTTTTAAACTAATCCTAAACCCGACACAATACCTGTCGGGTTACAAAAAATAGTCATTTTTTTTCTCTGATTTTTATATAGCACTATGGTACTCGTTGGAAAGATAATAAAACGCCCGTTAATTTTGTGTAATTTTTTTTCTTTAAAAAATCTCGTATATAAAAGATATTAACGTGTAAAAGTTATGGGAGGAAACACGAGAGATAAAATAATAAAGGTTTAATATTTAGATTTAGTAGATTAAGTATTTAATAGATTAGGTTAAAGATTATAATAGATTAGGTTAAATCAAATTTATTTCTTTTTTTAATTGGTTTAAAGTTGCCACATTACATCGCATCTCTCAAATGAGAGATTGCATAAGAGTATGATATGATTAATCCCTTTGCAATATATATATATATATGACTTTTTTTTCTTCTTTTTACATAAACTCTTTACCTATTTATTTTCTAGTTTTTTTTTTTTTGATGTAAAACATTAATTCTAGTTATGTTAATTTTTTTTCTGATTATTATATATTTAACCTGTTTCCAGTTATCTTAAAATAACTAGTAGCTTAAAGTATAAAAGTAATTTGAAGTAATTCCTTAACAAAATATTAATTATGATACTAATTTTATAACATTTTATTTGTATAATAAGCATAGTCTCTTATTTTATAATTTAATTAACTTCATCATAAAAGAATTTTTTCAAATTCAAGTCTTAAACTAACAACGTATATTAAATGTTCTATGAGGATTACATGAAAATATGATTATTAACAAAATCATGTATATTAATCTTTTAATGTATGATTTTTTTATATTTTAATTACAGATATAATCTATTTCAATTTATTTTCAGTATTTGATTAAGTAGAACGTCAAAAGTAAAAAATTAAAATCATAATCGATCAAATTAACCTTTTTAACTGAACAGTTAGATTTACTATGTAAAAATGTGATCTATTATTACATGTTGGTAATTGGTGTAGAAAACATACAATAAAACTTACATAACCGTATATTCTTTTATTTACTAATCACCGTATTTTTATATTTTTAATGAGGCTCTGAACCATTCAGATCTTTTAACCATTCAGACCTCTTAATGATTCAGCACTTAATTAACCAAACAGCCCCATAGTGTTTTTGTCCATAATTTATATATTTTTAAAATAGTTTTTTACTGTATATAATGTATAATACCATATAAACCAACATTTAAGATTATAAATTTAAAAAAAAAATCAAGTTTGAGGTCCTGAACATGTTAGCTCAGCCCGTGAATCATTTGGTTGCTATTGGAGATCCTGAAGGTGATAGCTAGACAGATATTATCAGCTTAAAATAAAGTTTCACGAGCATATTCCCAATGTAGAAAGTGATGCGATATATTGTGACAAAAAAAATGATTCCACTCACGGGACGTGATGTGTCCAAGGGAGGTGCACTTTTGGATTTTAGTACAAGGAACATGACATGTGACCAACCTCAAAACATAGTAAAAACTTGCAAACATTAAAACAAACATTAAAACAAATCCCTTAAAATTTGGAAAATTCTTACACTTTTTTAACTTATGGTTATTTAATTATGTATATTGATAGTTTACTAATGTTTAACTAAGTTTATTAATGGGATTATACGTATAGGATTACAATGCGACGATATACTTGTACCGCACTCCATATTTGGTGGACATTGTGAAACAAAGCATAGGAAGGGTTTTGCGTTTGGATTCGATCAATGGAGGCGATACATGGAAAGATATGGATGTGCTCGTGTTCAACTCGTGGCATTGGTGGACTCACACTGGCAGTATGCAACCGTATGGTTCTTAACTCATTATTTTGATTATAAGATATATTGTATGTATAGTTCATAGTAGTCGGTTCTATGATATATTAACCATCATCATACTCAGTTAATCCCACTAATAGCAAAAGCTAAGGTAGGGTCTGATCTATGATATATTAACCAATGTATTTAAATTTTGCTAACAGATTTGATTACATCCAAGACGGGTCAACTATCTCAAAAGACATGGACCGCCTAGCGGCATACAACAAGGGTATGTCCACATGGGGAAAATGGGTCGATCTTAACGTGGACCCATCAAAGACTAAAGTATTCTTTCAAGGGATATCACCTACACATTACATGTAAGTACATCTCATATTTATGTTTACAAATGTTTAGATTATTGTGTATATGTTTATCTATCATAGAAAATACATCATTACTAACAAAAAATAAATAAATATAAAATAACTAAAAAATATTAATCGACCATGTTATGAAACAAACCAGGGGAAAGGAATGGGGATCATCATCAAGAAACTGTTATGGAGAATTACAACCAATAGAAGGATCATCATACCCAGCAGGATTACCCGAAGCTCAAATTGTTTTAAACAGAGTTTTAAGTAGCATAAAGAAACCAGTCACATTACTTGATATTACAACACTCTCTCAATTAAGGAAAGATGCACATCCATCAACTTATAGTGACACGGGTGTCGATTGTAGCCATTGGTGTGTTCCTGGGTTGCCCGATACATGGAACCAACTCATGTACGCATCGTTCCTCAACTGATAATTCAGCACATTTGCATCATAGACAATTTATTTTTATACACAATGAATACAAAATTAAATGGAGGTTTGTAAGATGGTTCATTTGTAAAGCTTATGGACAATATTTGCCATGAATGTAATAAAGCCGAAAAGAAGAGTGATATTTTAACATTTGACATTTGTAGTATTGAATATTTTGCTAGTACATTGAGGTATGTATGTGGATATAATATTATGGGTTTTAAAAGATGAGAGACCAAATAGAAATTAGAAAATTCAAATCCATTTACATGGTTCTTGGGCCGAGTTCTATGAGTCCAAGTATATGGCTTACATGTGCTATTCAAGTAGGCTCAGTACCGAGTGGACCAAAAGCCATGAATACTTAGTTTGCAAACTATGGTTAAGAGTAGAGATGCACAGAAAACCCGGTTCTGGACTCGAACTGGTATACTTAATCCGGAACCGGTTCCTACGCTACCGGTGTTGGTATAATATAAGAACACAAACAATAAAGATAACAATAATATAGCCAAATGCTTGAGCTTGTTATTATTCAATGAGAAAGTGCGGAAAACAACTAAGGGATGCAACCCTTTAAATACTAATCTGGCTAGCGTTAACAAACATAAAATGTGGAACAGAAATAACAACTCTAGTCTAATGACTTTATTCAAAAACATAACTGAAGCAACGATAAAACTGGATCAGCTCAAGACTCTTTCTCATGCGCGGCCATCTAGAAGAACTTGTGCATGTATGGCTAAAACACGTGCATGCTTTATGTTGAATCAGTCTTCAACACCCCCCCCCCCCCCCCCCCTTGATTCAACATCCACAACTCCAAGTAACTCACGAAAATACACAAACTTTTCTCTTCCCAAAGCTTTAGTTAACAAGTCTGCCAGCTGCTCATTTGTGTTACAGTACACGAGACATATTTCACCATTCATAGTCTTCTCCCTTATAAAATGGTGCTTCAACTCTATATGCTTGGACCTGCTATGCATTACAGGATTCTTGCTCAACTTGATAGTGGACTGATTATCACAAAACAATTCGGTAGCTTCCAACTGAGGTATTCTGTGACACCCGGCAATTTCTGATGAACAACGTTGTCTAGATGAAAGTCTACCTTAGCGAGTCACGCGTATATTGTACTTAACTGGGTTAGTTAAGTCGTGTTATGGTTCGGGAACTATCAGTTTAGTATAGAGGATCATCGGATGTTAGTCTAGGGGTTCATTAGATGTCAGTCCTTAACCAAGTGTACAAATGGTGACGATTCGTAGAATCGTCAGGTCATACGGAACATACAAGTCTCGAGTCCCGGGAATTGGTGAACGAGTGTGAATATGTTTGTTTGCAAGTGTTATGTGTTTACAATCATTATGTGACTTGTCGGTATGTGAAAATGTATTAACATATGTTAAAACGGGGTTTAACGCGCAAAATACAAGGAACCAGCCCCTATAGGCGATTAGGGGTGGCTAATCGCCTATAGGGAGGGCGAGTGGGCAACATTAAGGGCGATTGGGGGCTAATCGCATGCCATAAGGGGCGATTAGACCCCAAATGCATGGAGGTCATGCGATTAGCCACCCTAATCGCATGAAGCTGCTGCATAATCGCATGGGACGTGCTGGACGACTAAAAACGACTATAAATACAATGCTTAACCTCCTAAACCTCATAATATCAACCCTAGTCGTCCCATAACCCGCCCCAACACACACACAACCTCTGGAACATGATTTTTGATCAAAACACAAGGTTTCAAGCTTATTTCATCAATCTTTCCCAAATCTAAGGTGTGGTTTCCATCCATGCAATCTTTATCAACGTTTTTATTAAATCCCTAATGGTCCAGACCTATTCTAAAACAAATAAGCTTTCTGAAAATCGTTAATAAGTGTGGTTAATCGGATTCTATCTATCATACATGTGTTATGTGTGTTTATGATTAAAAGCTAGGGTTTTTATGATTCAAGATGGATGATTACATGTTATTAGGTTAATTTCAGATTAATAATGATGGCATGATGATAGGATCTGAGTAATTGTTCATTAGGGTTATAGTTATGTATGTTAATGTGATGTTTCATGCTATGTGTATTGTGTTTGGATTACATGGTTGCATGCAGGGCTGATAATATGAGTCTAAACGAAGGATTTTGGTTTAAACATGTTTGGTATAGTTGTTGGATTGATATTGGATGATTACACGCGTTCTGGATCTGATTTGGAGTGTTAAACGCGCGAAAAACCGGAACAGCTGGGTTATTGGCGATTAGCAACCCTAATCGCCTATGTTATAGGCGATTAGGAGGCCAATCGCCTATACAGAGGCCCTAATCGCCTATATACCATGCAATTGGGGGGCTAAATGCCTCTATTACATGCAATTGTGATCCTAAATGCTAGTTAAGTCCTGAAATACATGTCTTATAGCCCTAATCGCATGTAAACTCAAGATTTACATGTCTTATGACCCTAAATGCCTATATTACATGCAATTAGCCTTACTAAATGCCAGTTGACCAACCTAAATGCTAGTTGACTTTTCCTAATCGCGTGTACTGCTGCTGTAAGTGTAAATTAGCATTCCGAGACCCGATTTGACATCTAGGAACATGCTAGGAACCCCGTAACATATCTAATAACTTGGTAACATATGTTTGGATGTAATTATGTGATACGTGAACTACGTGCTATAACTTGTTGGACGTTAACGTATGTTAAGTGTGATTGCATGATTGTTTGTTTGGGAGCGTAAACATAACACGGGGAGTCTCGGGTCACCAATGGGATGTCGAGTCTTGTACATTGGGTCAGTTAAACAGTCACGGTGTTTTCAAACGAACTTGGTTATGGTCTGGACATCTAGGGACTAACTAACCTGCGGGTTATTAGTCTAAGTACTTGTAACTGTCATATGTTAGGTCGCCGCTTTACGGGACTAGCATAGCTGCTGAGTTTATTCGTGTTACGGAGTAACGCAACTTAAGGTGAGTTTACGGCCCCTCTTTTAACTGGTTTCACTTTTCGGGGGAGAAAACATGTGTTAAAACTTATGTTTGGTAACTACTGTCATACTATGGGTTTCTATGGTTTACTATACGATCTTTGGAAGTCCCGGGGGGAACCATGAATGTGCGGGTTAGCACAACGGGGAAATGTGAATAGCGCTATTGGGAGTGACCAACCCCACTCGTCGGCTTGGAGGGCCGGGCGGGTGCATATTGTCTCAAACAGGAACAACAGGTTTACTACATCGGGCACAACATCTGGTTTGCGAGTTAGTAATGGTTTTCCAATCGTGATAGTAACAAAACATGCGCCTAGCTAGCGTACTATGGTTTTCGATTTGTTATAGTATGGACAGGTTGAACTTGGTACTTGGATTACAAAACCTGTAAACTCACCAGCATTTTTGTGCTGACGTAAACTTTTACATGTTTTCTCAGGTCGCTAAGGTAGCACAATGGAACTAGGGCGCACGCGTCTGCACGGCGTCTAGTTAGGATTGCATGGTTTTCAAACGTTGAACACTTGGTTTATTTTGGATTATGTTTTGAATAAGCTTCCGCTGTAATTGGGGATTTAAACTATGTTTTCTTAAATTGCAAATGTTCATTTAGACTTGTTTATTGTGATCGTTGGTTTGGATCCTGGTTTGTCATACGCCTCGCGGTAAAACTCCGCAAGTGGATTTTGGGGGTGTGACAGATTGGTATCAGAGCCAATGGTTATAGTGAACTAGGACTGCATGTAGAGTCTAGTCTATAGCCGAGTCGCACACACTAGACGATCACATAGTGCTAAACGTTATGGTGGTTTACGTATGGTCTTGTCGGGGTGTCTCTAAATCATCTGACCTTCCTATGTTACATCATCCGTTCTACCTTATGTCGGGTTACTTGTTTTCTAGGCAGTGTGGTATATTGGGGTAAATCGTGTACTCTTGAGATTTGTCCAAGGCTCGGACATCTCCTTTCCATACTCCAATAGGAACACTTGCCATAAACTACCGTAGTATTACGGTGTATAGCTAAGAGTCTATGTTCGGTGATTTGAACTTTGAACTAGGAGAACACTTGGAGGACCATGTAGAGCGGTTTATCATTTTGGGTGCACACAAAATCATAAACCGAAATGCATGAAAGCCCTGGTGAGCTCTGGGTTTGAATGGATAGTCCTGAGTTGGATCTAGCTTTGATCTTGTAAATGCTAGTGGTTACCATTAGCTGCGAAACTAAATTTTCTCGTTCTTTCTGCCAGAATCATGTCTGGAGTACGAGGAGGACGTGGAGGTGGTCGCAATGGTGGACGTGGTGGTGGTCGCGGTGGTGCTGGTGGTCGTGGAGGTGTTAACCTATCACAGGATGATCTGAACAACTTGCTACAAGCTGCCTTCCAGTTAGGACACAATGGTGGCGGTAAGTTGATTTATCCATTTTTGCCTCATTAGTGAACCTTGTTTACATTCGTCGTGTTTTCTCACGCATTTTATTTTAGGTGGTCCTGTTAACCCACCCCCACCCATGTGTACCTATAAGATGTTTCGGGACTGTAAGCCCCAGGAATTCTCTGGCACTGAGGGTGCGGGGAGCCTACTCAGGTGGTTGGAAAAGGTGGAGTCAGTGTTTCTGATGTGTAACTGTCTCCCAGAGGATCGAGTCAAGTATGCTGCTGCGTTATTCCAGGATGTTGCTTTGACCTGGTGGAATAACATCACTCAGAACATGGGTATTGGGGAGGCTTATGCTATGCCTTGGGAGAATTTCGTGCAACTGTTGAAGCGAGAATACTGTCCAAGGGAAGAGGTGCAGAAGTTAGAGCACGAAGTGTGGAACCTCAAGATGTCTGGGTCTGAAATTGAGAAGTATACTGTAAGGCGTAATGAGTTGGTAGTGCTGTGTCCTGATCTGCATGTGCCAGAGTACAGGAGGATCGAACACTATATTTCGGGGCTAGTACCAGAGATCGCAGGGTTGGTAGCTGCGGGAAATCATCCTACATACTCGGAAGTGGTCCGATCGGCTCACAGGATGACGAACTTGAAGGTGAATGAGGGTATTTTGCCTGCTAAGGGTTCGACTGTCAAGGCCCCAGAGAACAACAAGCGCAAGTGGGATAATGAAGGGAAAGGATCTGCACCAGCACAACAGGGTAAGAGATTTGATAGCGGGGGTTCTTCTTCTACTGGTAACAAACAGGGTGGTTATGCGGGGAAACTGCCTAAATGCAACAAGTGTGGGCGTCATCATCAAGGGAACTGCGACAGTAATCGTTGCCATCGCTGCCAGCGATTTGGGCATTTTGCTAAAGATTGTCGGGCTACACTTCCATCGACCCAAGCCCCAAACAATACCCTGGCTCCTACTGCTCAAGGAACTACGGGAAGACAAGGATGTTACAACTGTGGTGAGACTGGGCATTACAAGAAGGATTGCCCGAAACTGAAGCAGGGCGGGAACAACGGTAACGGAAACAACGGGGGCGGCGACAGGAATGCACGTGCCTTCGTCATTGGAGCCGCTGAGGCTAGACAGGATCCTGACACAGTTACCGGTACGTTCCTTCTCAATAATCGCTCTGTTAGTATTTTATTTGATTCTGGTGCCGACAAGAGTTTTGTATCCATGGAAGTTAGTCGACTGCTAGATGTAGTACCCGTACCATTAGAGGCTAAGTATATTATTGAGTTGGCTGACGGTAAAAAGATTGAAGCTACTTGTATCCTTCGGGAGTGTCAACTAGAGTTGTCGGGTTTGTCTTTTCCCATCGACCTTATGCCGGTACCTTTGGGTAGTTTTGACGTTGTTGTAGGCATGGATTGGTTGTCCTTGTATCGCGCGGAGATTGTTTGTTACGACAAGATTATTCGGATTCCTCTCCCTGATGGAGAATTCCTTTCTGTGTACGGTATCAAGGGCGGTGTTCCGCTAAATATCATCTCTAGCATGAAAGCCCTTAAGTGTCTTCGAAAGGGTTATTCGGTCGTTTTGGCACTCGTATCTGTTTCCTCTAGCGATGAGAAGAAGATCGACGATATTCCTTTTGTACGCGAGTTTCCTGATGTTTTTCCCGATGATTTATCTGGTCTTCCTCCACATCGTCAAGTTGAGTTCGGCATCGATCTTGTACCAGGGGCTGCTCCTATTGCTCGGGCCCCCTACCGTCTTGCACCTCTCGAGATACAGGAATTATCTAGTCAGTTACAGGAACTCTTGGACAAGGGTTTCATCAGACCGAGTTCTTCCCCTTGGGGAGCCCCGATTCTATTCGTCAAGAAGAAGGATGGAAGTTTCCGACTGTGTGTGGATTACAGAGAATTGAACAAGGTGACCATCAAGAACCGTTATCCTCTTCCGCGTATTGATGATCTATTCGACCAACTCCAGGGTTCTAGTTACTACTCCAAGATTGATTTGAGGTCCGGTTATCACCAGTTGCGCGTAAGGGAAGCTGACGTTGCAAAGACTGCCTTTCGTACACGTTATGGCCATTTCGAATTCTTGGTCATGCCTTTCGGTCTCACGAACGCACCGGCGGTTTTCATGGATTTGATGAACCGCGTTTGCAAACCATATCTTGACAAGTTCGTCATTGTGTTTATTGATGACATTCTGATCTACTCCAAGGACAAGACTGAACACGAGGAACACCTGCGTTTGGTTTTGGAACTCTTGCGACGGGAACAACTTTACGCCAAGTTCTCAAAGTGTGACTTTTGGTTACGCGAAGTTCAGTTCCTAGGACATGTGGTTATGAACTAGGAATTCATGTCGATCCAGCTAAGATCGAAGCGATTAAGAACTGGGAAGCACCAAAGACGCCGACTTAGGTGCGGCAATTCCTAGGCCTTGCGGGCTATTATCGTCGTTTCATTCAGGGGTTCTCGAAGATCGCTCAACCCCTCACCACTCTCACGCAGAAGGATAGGAA
Source organism: Ambrosia trifida (assembly GCA_028751855.1). Classification (NCBI taxonomy): domain Eukaryota; kingdom Viridiplantae; phylum Streptophyta; class Magnoliopsida; order Asterales; family Asteraceae; genus Ambrosia; species Ambrosia trifida. The sequence goes on from CM054131.1 coordinate 23,833,907, forward strand.
ATTCACCTGGGGTGAACCACAAGAGTCAGCGTTTGAAGAACTAAAGTCTAAACTGTGTTCTGCCCCTATTTTGTCCTTACCTGAAGGCCCTGATGATTTCGTTGTTTACTGTGATGCTTCTATTCATGGTCTCGGTTGCGTGTTAATGCAACGCGAGAAAGTGATTGCGTATGCTTCTCGTCAACTCAAGGTGCACGAGAAGAACTACACCACCCATGACTTGGAGTTGGGTGCAGTGGTTTTCGAGTTGAAAATTTGGAGACATTACTTGTACGGTACCAAATGCACCATCTACACCGATCACAAGAGTCTTCAACATATTTTCGATCAACAACATTTGAACATACGACAACGTCGTTGGATTGAACTTCTGAATGACTATGATTGCACCATTAAGTACCATCCTGGCAAGGCGAATGTTGTAGCAGACACCTTGAGCAGGAAGGAATCAACTAAACCTCGTCGCATTCGGGCGTTGCAACTCACCATTCATTCATCTCTACCTGATCAACTCCGTTCTGCCCAGTTACAAGCTTTGAAGGAGGAAAACCTTAAAGCTGAAACTATGCACGGTGCCGACAAGCACTTCGAGCGAAGGCCTGATGGCCTGCACTACTTCGCAGAACGCATATGGGTTCCTTTATTCGGGGGACTTCGGGAGCTTGTCCTAGATGAGGCTCATAAGTCCCGGTATTCTATTCATCCTGGTTCGGATAAGATGTACCAAGATCTGAAAGTGCTTTACTGGTGGCCAAACATGAGGTCGGATATAGCCTCATACGTGAGCAAATGCTTGACCTGTGCTAAGGTCAAGGTGGAATACCAGAAACCGTCGGGTCTCTTGCAACAACCTGAAATTCCGGAGTGGAAATGGGAACGGATTACAATGGATTTTGTCACGCAACTGCCTAAGTCACCGAGCGGGAATGATAAGATATGGGTGATTGTTGATCGGTTGACCAAATCAGCCCATTTTCTCGCTATTAAAGAGACCGACACCATGGATCGTTTTGCTCGTCTTTATCTGAAGGAGGTTGTTTCTAAGCAAGGGGTGCCGGTTTCTATTATTTCGGATCGTGATTCCCACTTTACTTCTCACTTCTGGAAGTCTTTGCACAAGGCTTTGGGTACCCAGCTAGACATGAGTACAGCTTATCACCCACAGACTGACGGTTAGAGTGAGCGCACGATTCAAACTTTAGAAGACATGATGCGGGCATGTGTGATCAATTTTGGCAAAGGTTGGGAAGCTCATCTACCGTTAGTAGAATTCTCGTACAACAACAGTTATCACACGAGTATCAAGGCAGCTCCGTTCGAGGCACTATACGGGCGGAAATGCCGGTCTCCTCTTTGTTGGGCTGAGGTGGGTGAGAGTCAGCTCACTGGGCCTGAACTAGTGTACGAAACTTCGAAAAAGATCGTACAGATTCGTAACCGGTTGGCAGCGGCACGGGATCGGCAAAAGAGTTATGCCGATCAGCGTCGCAAACCATTGGAATTCCAAGTTGATGACAAGGTACTTCTGAAGGTTTCACCGTGGAAGGGCGTCATACGCTTTGGGAAGCGTGGCAAACTCAACCCTCGGTATGTCGGTCCATTTACGATCCTGGAACGGATTGGACCGGTGGCGTATCGTCTTGATTTACCGACGGAGCTCGGTAACGTACATAACGTCTTCCATGTGCCCAACTTAAAGAAGTGTCTGGCTGACGAGTCTCTCATCGTTCCACTGGAAGAGATCAAGGTTGATGATCGTCTTTGGATTGTGGAAGAACCTGTGGAGATTCTGGATTACAAGATTCGTAGCCTACGTCATAGCAAGATTCGCATTGTGAAGGTTCGCTGGAACTCGAACCGGGGACCAGAGTACACTTGGGAACGGGAGGATCAGATGAAGTCTAAATATCCCCATCTCTTTCCAAAGGAAGCGTTCGAATCGAGATATGTCTCCACTGCAGCTGAATGAATCTCGGGGCGAGATTCCTTTTAACGTGGGGATGATGTGACAACTCGGGTAAATCTCTCTCTTGGTTTCTATCTTTTGTCTGTTTCTTTTGTTATTCCTTTTGGGTACTGTGCAATTTTCGGGACGAAAATTCTTTTAACGTGGGGATGATGTGACACCCGGCAATTTCTGATTAACAACGTTGTCTAGATGAAAGTCTACCTTAGCGAGTCACGCGTATATTGTACTTAACTGGGTTAGTTAAGTCGTGTTATGGTTCGGGAACTATCAGTTTAGTATAGAGGATCATCGGATGTTAGTCTAGGGGTTCATTAGATGTCAGTCCTTAACCAAGTGTACAAATGGTGACGATTCGTAGAATCGTCAGGTCATACGGAACATACAAGTCTCGAGTCCCGGGAATTGGTGAACGAGTGTGAATATGTTTGTTTGCAAGTTTTATGTGTTTACAATCATTATGTGACTTGTCGGTATGTGAAAATGTGTTAACGTATGTTAAAACGGGGTTTAACGCGCAAAATACAAGGAACCAGCCCCTATAGGCGATTAGGGGTGGCTAATCGCCTATAGGGAGGGCGAGTGGGCAACATTAAGGGCGATTGGGGGCTAATCGCATGCCATAAGGGGCGATTAGACCCCAAATGCATGGAGGTCATGCGATTAGCCACCCTAATCGCATGAAGCTGCTGCATAATCGCATGGGACATGCTGGACGACTAAAAATGACTATAAATACAATGCTTAACCTCCTAAACCTCATAATATCAACCCTAGTCGTCCCATAACCCGCCCCAACACACACACAACCTCTGGAACGTGATTTTTGATCAAAACACAAGGTTTCAAGCTTATTTCATCAATCTTTCCCAAATCTAAGGTGTGGTTTCCATCCATGCAATCTTTATCAACGTTTTTATTAAATCCCTAATGGTCCAGACCTGTTCTAAAACAAATAAGCTTTCTGAAAATCGTTAATAAGTGTGGTTAATCGGATTCTATCTATCATACATGTGTTATGTGTGTTTATGATTAAAAGCTAGGGTTTTTATGATTCAAGATGGATGATTACATGTTATTAGGTTAGTTTCAGATTAATAATGATGGCATGATGATAGGATCTGAGTAATTGTTCATTAGGGTTATAGTTATGTATGTTAATGTGATGTTTCATGCTATGTGTATTGTGTTTGGATTACATGGTTGCATGCAGGGCTGATAATACGAGTCTAAACAAAGGATTTTGGTTTAAACATGTTTGGTATAGTTGTTGGATTGATATTGGATGATTACACGCGTTCTGGATCTGATTTGGAGTGTTAAACGCGCGAAAAACCGGAACAACTGGGTTATTGGCGATTAGCAACCCTAATCGCCTATGTTATAGGCGATTAGGAGGCCAATCGCCTATACAGAGGCCCTAATCGCCTATATACCATGCAATTGGGGGGGCTAAATGCCTCTATTACATGCAATTGTGATCCTAAATGCTAGTTAAGTCCTGAAATACATGTCTTATAGCCCTAATCGCATGTAAACTCAAGATTTACATGTCTTATGACCCTAAATGCCTATATTACATGCAATTAGCCTTCCTAAATGCCAGTTGACCAACCTAAATGCTAGTTGACTTTTCCTAATCGCGTGTACTGCTGCTGTAAGTGTAAATTAGCATTCCGAGACCCGATTTGACATCTAGGAACATGCTAGGAACCCCGTAACATATCTAATAACTTGGTAACATATGTTTGGATGTAATTATGTGATACGTGAACTACGTGCTATAACTTGTTGGACGTTAACGTATGTTAAGTGTTATTGCATGATTGTTTGTTTGGGAGCGTAAACATAACACGGGGAGTCTCGGGTCACCAATGGGATGTCGAGTCTTGTACATTGGGTCAGTTAAACAGTCACGGTGTTTTCAAACGAACTTGGTTATGGTCTGGACATCTAGGGACTAACTAACCTGCGGGTTATTAGTCTAAGTACTTGTAACTGTCATATGTTAGGTCGCCGCTTTACGGGACTAGCATAGCTGCTGAGTTTATTCGTGTTACGGAGTAACGCAACTTAAGGTGAGTTTACGGCCCCTCTTTTAACTGGTTTCACTTTTCGGGGGAGAAAACATGTGTTAAAACTTATGTTTGGTAACTACTGTCATACTATGGGTTTCTATGGTTTACTATACGATCTTTGGAAGTCCCGGGGGGAACCATGAATGTGCGGGTTAGCACAACGGGGAAATGTGAATAGCGCTATTGGGAGTGACCAACCCCACTCGTCGGCTTGGAGGGCCGGGCGGGTGCATATTGTCTCAAACAGGAACAACAGGTTTACTACATCGGGCACAACATCTGGTTTGCGAGTTAGTAATGGTTTTCCAATCGTGATAGTAACAAAACATGCGCCTAGCTAGCGTACTATGGTTTTCGATTTGTTATAGTATGGACAGGTTGAACTTGGTACTTGGATTACAAAACCTGTAAACTCACCAGCATTTTTGTGCTGACGTAAACTTTTACATGTTTTCTCAGGTCGCTAAGGTAGCACAATGGAACTAGGGCGCACGCGTCTGCACGGCGTCTAGTTAGGATTGCATGGTTTTCAAACGTTGAACACTTGGTTTATTTTGGATTATGTTTTGAATAAGCTTCCGCTGTAATTGGGGATTTAAACTATGTTTTCTTAAATTGCAAATGTTCATTTAGACTTGTTTATTGTGATCGTTGGTTTGGATCCTGGTTTGTCATACGCCTCGCGGTAAAACTCCGCAAGTGGATTTTGGGGGTGTGACATATTCCAAGATCAAACAAAAGCCTTCTAAGCCAAATGGCTTGACAAGCAGCAGCAGTAGAAGCTGCATACTTAGATTCAGTGCTGGACAGTGCAACTGTGTTTTGCTTCTTAGAACTCCAAGTTACTGCTGCACTTCCCACAGAAAAAGTACTAGCTGAAATGCTTCTTCTATCATCACAATAGCTGGCCCGGTCACTATCTGTGTATCTATACAGGCTAACTTCAACCCCCTTCTTGTACCACAAACCATATGATAATGTACCTGCAATATACCTCAATATTCTCTTAGTTGCTCCCCAATGCAGCTTAGAAGGTGCCTTCATAAATCTTGAAACAGGGCCAACTGAATAAGCCAAGTCAGGCCTAGTATGAGTCAAGTAGATAAGACCACCTACTAGACTTCTATACATATCTTCTACACTTAATTTTTCATTCACATTCATGGGAGTAACTTCCAAATGACACTGTTCCATACCAACTTTCTTTAAGAGGTTTGCTGCATACTTGCCTTGAGACACATAGATACCACTATTGGTCTGTTTTACTTCTAATCCCAAAAAGAACTTTAGCAACCCCAAATCAGTCATCTCAAACACACTCTTCATTCCATGCTTAAATTCATTAATCAATTTAGTAGAAGAACTAGCACAAATAATGTCATCTACATACAAACACACATAGATTATTTCTGAATCTAATGTGTGCTTGACATAGAGTGTAGGCTCATTCTCACTTCTCTTGTAACCATTATCAACAAAATACCCATCTATCTTGGCATACCATGCCCTTGGGGCCTGCTTCAATCCATATAAGGTTTTCTTCAACTTATAAACTCTCTCTTCATGACCTTTTACATGAAATCCTTCAGGCTGCTGAACATAGATTTCTTCTGTTAAATCTCCATTGAGGAAGGCAAATTTAACATCTAATTGATGAACATAAAACCCCTTCTGAGCAGCAACTGATAACACAACCCTTATTGTTTCAAATCTGGCAACAGGAGCAAATGTCTCTTGGTAATATATGCCTTGTTGTTAGGAGTATCCCTTTGCAACAAGTCTGGCCTTGTGCCTCAGTATTTCACCATTTGGACCAACCTTAGTTTTGTATAACCACTTCAAACCTACTGCATTCTTACTAGCAGGTAAAGACACAAGATCCCATGTTCCATTTTTCTTAATTGCATTTAATTCTTCAATCATGGCCTTCTGCCATTCCTTTTTGTTGAAGGCTTCATCATAACATGTTGGATTTGAAACATTCAAGGCAAATTGACAAGTAAACTCATCATAAATAGTTTCAACTTCAGGTGCAGTCTCCATGATTTCTAGAATAGATCTGACCCTGAGAGGAGGGGAAGATGAGGAAGTTATACTGCTGCTTTGCTGAACTGATTGACTGGACTGAAGTTCAGGTCCTTCATTTATATTGACTGAAGGAGGGTTAGGAGAGGTTTGGGATTGAGTTAAGGATTCAGAAGTTGATTGTATAGGTTGTGTAGTGAGATTTTCTTCAACTGGGAATGGGTCAATATAAGTGTAAGGGATTGATTGTTCTAACCAGGACCATTTATCATCTTCAAACCATTCAACATCTCTTCTTGTAATAAACTTCTTTGAGTCTGGATTATAAAGGCTGTAACCACCAAGACCTTCACTCACATAGCCAATAAAAATACATCTTCCTGATCTATCATCCAGCTTCCTTCTCCCTTGTGCAGGTGAAAGCCCATAGCCAATACAGCCAAAGACTTTAAAGTTGTGCACTGATGGCTTCCTGTTGGTCCAAGGCTGAATAGGAGTTTGATTAGGGACTGCCTTTGTACCTGCATGGTTAATCAGAAACACAGCAGTAGATATTGCCTCTGCCCAAAAGTAATTAGGTAGCTCTTTGTTTTTTTTATCATACTTCTTGCTAATCCCATGATGGTCCTGTTTTTCCTCTCCACCACTCCATTGTGTTGTGGAGTGTAAAGAACAGTTAATTCCCTAGTGATGCCATTGGTACTACAGAATTTATTAAACTCATGTGAGCAAAATTCCTCCCCTCTATCAGTTCTCAACACCTTAATGGCACATTCAGCTTGTTTTTCTACCAATGCCTTAAAATCTTTAAATCTAGAAAACACTTCTGACTTATTGGTGATAAAGTAAACCCAACACATCCTTGTGTCAATAAACAGCAAGTAATAGTTACTACCTCCCATACTTTTGACTTGCATAGGACCACATACATCAGCATGGACTAGTTCTAATTTCTTCTTAGCTCTCTAGGACTTAGAGTGAAAAGGTAGCCTAGATTGTTTGCTAATCACATACCCACTGCACTTTTCTGCAATCTTAATGTTTGGTAGCCCAATCACCATTTTCTTATTATACATGTGCTTTAAACCTTGAAAATGATAGTGTCCATATCTCATGTGCCACAATTTGGACATTTTGTCTATGTTCTCTACATCAGTGGGAGTACTAGAGGAATTAGTTAACTGTTGAGATGCATCCAACAGGAACATGTTATTGTTTGCAATCTCAACAATCAATATTATGACTCCAGTGGCTCTATTCTTAATTACACACTTACCACCATAAAAAAATAAAGAGTAACCCTTTCTCATCAACTGTCCAACACTTAAGAGATTATATTCTAACTTAGGTGCATAGTATACATCATCAAGCAACCTATAATCACCATTACTTAGAGTAATCTTAACAGTCCCTTTCCCTTCAACACAAATATCTTTCTTATCACCTAACCTTACATTGAGCTTAAAGGTTTCATCTAGATTGCTAAAGCTTTCTTTGGTACCAGTCATGTGATTAGAGCAGCCAGAATCTAAAAACCAAAGAGTGTTAGGATTACCATGATGGGCAGAATTGGCCATGAGGGCAAATGATTCTGAATGAATATGAGCCAAGAACAGATGTTGCTGCTGCTCTTCAGGTGCATCTTCATGATCTTCATTCTCAACAGCAACATTGGCTTGAGATTCATCATTGTACCAACAATCCCTTTTGACATGTCCAAACCTGTTACCACCATAACATTGAGGGCCTCTTCCTCTTTCATTACTTCTGCCTCGGCCTCTTCCTCTATAAAATCCTCTACCTCTTCCTCTAGTTGGGTTGCCATATTGTGGCCTGTTATTGTCTTGAAATACCTACAAGGCTTGTTAATCATTTCTTTCAATCTTGAGTGACCCTCTACTATTGATCCTCTCTTCCTGAGACTGTAGAGACCCCATGAGTCTAATAGGAGTAAGTGTTGTTAGGTCATAAGCTACTTCAATGGAGGGAACCACATAGTCAAACTTGGAAGTTAGACTACGCAGAATTTTCTCCACTACAGTTTGATCTGCTACAATATCACCATAAGACCTTTGCTGGCTAAAAATAGCCATAACCCTGGAGAAGTAATCACCAACAGGTTCTCCTTCTTTCATGCTTAAATTTTCAAAATCTCTACGTAGGCCTTGCAGCTTGACATTCTTCACTTGAGAGTCTCCATGGAATTCCATTCTTAGTATTTCCCATGTTTCTTTTGCAGATGATGCTGTTGATACTCTGGAAAAAAGTTGATCATGTACAGCCTGTTGTATTATGGCCATAGCATAAGCATCTTTCTTCCTTGCAGCCTTCAGTTTTGTTTGATCTGCCTCTCTCTCATCAACACCATTCTCTACAAACTCCCATAAGTCTCTTGACCTCAGAATTGTTTTCAGCCTGATGCTCCAATACTCATACCCTTCACCCTTGAAGATTGGGATCGGAGTAGGAGCCATTGAAGCAGTACAATTGCTGAGTCTGCCATTAACAGACGTTGATCTTTTCTTCACTTAGAGACTGAGCCCGTCTGGCTCTGATACCAAAACTGTTGGTATAATATAAGAACACAAACAATAAAGATAACAATAATATAGCCAAATGCTTGAGCTTGTTATTATTCAATGAGAAAGTGCAGAAAACAGCTAAGGGATGCAACCCTTTAAATACTAATCTGGCTAACGTTAACAAACATAAAACGTGGAACAGAAATAACAACTCTAGTCTAATGACTTTATTCAAAAACATAACTGAAGCAACGATAAAACTGGATCAGCTCAAGACTCTTTCTCATGCACGACCATCTAGAAGAACTTGTGCATGTGTGGCTAAAACACGTGCATGCTTTATGTTGAATCAGTCTTCAACAACCGGACCCGCGAGTAAAAACCAGTTCCAGACCCGGGGTTAGGAAAAGGAACAGAACCGGAACCAGCCCAGAAGCACCGGACCCGGTTCCCCCTCTTCTCAGTCGCAACCCAGGTAGGTACCAGGTAAAACCTGAAAAAGACCAGGCCAAGCCGGTCAAAACCCCGAACGTACCCGGAACCGGTTCCTACCCGACCCGATTATTGTATTTGTTGACCAACCAGACCTGGTTCCGGGCTAAAAAAAAAAAAAAAAAAAGCCTAGTTTGTGCATCTCCTAGTTGAGAGGTTCAAATCCATGTTGATTTATTGACTTGGAAGCTTTTTGGATCTTCATTGGGTTTGGGTTTTCGTCAAATTATTCGATTTTAATTATTTTTTTGTCAAATTGAAAACAAAACCTTTCCAAATTCAAAACGGTCAAAATCAAATTGAAAAACGAACATGAATTCTGTTGAGTGTCAAATTGAAAAGAGAAAACAACATATGTATCCAGTAAATCCCACAAATAGCAAAACTGTTATGGTTAAAATAAATCGAAAACTAATTTTTTTCTAGTGAAAGCTGAACCGAAAAGTGATATTGTAACATATATGGTTGTTTTTACACTTATTGTCCTATATTTAGGTAGTTAAAGTGGAATATATGTAGGTTTAAAGAAGATATTCAAATGATGAGCAAATCTGAATCGATTTACATGGATATTGGGCCGAACTAGATGAGCCCATTAGTTTGTTCTACAAGAATTGAAAGACATACGCTAGTAGTCTCAAAAATGAGTGGACCAAAAGCGATGAACAAAACCCAAGTATTGGGCCTGGACACTCCCAAAATTAGTTGGCAAAATATTGTTTCATTGTTTTAGTTTTGGCCTATAGAGTTTTATAGTTTTTATTTTGCTCGAAGTTTATTGTTTCTGGAAATTTTATATATACCCCAAAACTTTATGAAAACGCATTTTCTTCATCAATTTATATTTGACAAAAATCTTACGTTTTAGCTCTTATATTAACAATGTGTGCACAACTTGTCAAATGACTATTTAAAGTACCAATATACGTATGATTTTTTTTTTTTTAATGATTCGGCTAAAGAACGTGGGTGATGGTAAGTTGTACGAAATGAAAATATATGTACTCTTAGAGATCAGTCACAAAAACACTTTGAACATTACCAAAAACATTGAAACCGAAGACATGTTAAAACATGAAAACCTTAACTTTGGATTACTCCGGCCTAAGGCTAAGATTGAGGGGTATGGGCACGGCAAAGGGGATGGGTGGGTGAGGTGGAAGGCAATGCCGACGGGGAACACCGCCCCCCCCCCCCCCCCGGCCCCTCGGTGAAAACGGTAACATCCCACCGTGTCTACCGTCCTATTTCCCAATGCCCAATTTAAAATCCTACCGTTGGATTGTGACCGTTTGCCCCATTTTTTTTATATAAAAAAAAATTAACTATTTTAACTTCTATTTAAATACCATAAACCCCACATTTTACCCCACACTACCCCACACTTTTTATACACTTTCTAATCTTTTATAAAAAATTTTATATAAATCTTCATGGATCTAAGGCGTCCTTTCTTCCCTAACACACCCGGTAACCCCTCAAACCAACCCCCGTTCGGATTTCCTAACACACCCAGTACTGCCGCGTCACAACCACTATCCTTTGGCGCGTTTAACACCCCTTTGAATCCATGGCAAATGCATCAACCTCAAATGCAACAACCTCAATGGCAACCAATACCCGAAACACAAACACAACACGAGCACGATTTTGTTTCTTTGGCCTCGCACGATGATCACATACCCGAAACCCAAGTCCCCACCCAACAAAACCAACCGGCCCTAAGAAAAAAAAACTGTCAAAAAGGGGGGAAAACGGGCCCAAGATGAAGGTCCTAGTACCAAGGCCGATTCCATTCCTTGGACTCCCATTGAGTTGGAGGCGCTAGCACAAGCTTGGGTTATCGCTTCTATGGACCCAATACTAGGTAACTTTCATATTTTTTTTAAAACCTTTCGTGTGTGTGTATATATATATATATATTTTAAATTTCGGTTTTAATTTTTTTAAAAAACTAACTTTTTTTATATAATTGTAGCTACAAATCGGAAAAAATAAGGTTTTTGGAGCGAAGTTTTTAAGGAATTTTTCAAGTTATTACAACGTGAAGAATATCGTCGGGTTCACTCCGTTAGTACCAAGTGTCGGGAGTTGATGGGAAAATGTCAACTTTTTGCGGGTTTTTATCAAAGAGCTTGGAATAATCGTACGTCCGGACAAAGTGATGAGAATGTGTTGAAGGTGGCTATTGAAACATACACCGACAAGCACGGGCGTTTGGGTACATGAAACCGTATGAGATTTTGGTGAAGTGTGAAAAGTTCAAACCAATGCCTAATGAGGTGGAACAAGAGAAGAGGTCTAAAACGAGCGCATCGGGGAGTTATAGTGGTGGTGGGTCGGATGCTCGTTGTACTATCAATATAAACGACGACCCAGAGTTTGAAGACGAGGCTCCACCATGTGAGAGTGAGAGGCCGATTGGTAGGGACTGCGCCAAGAAAGCGGCGGCCTCAAAAGGCAAGGGTGTTGATACCGGCCACACATCGAGAGATAAGGCGGTGGAAAAAATTGAAGAGTTGCTAAAAAACTTTAGCGAATTTAAACAAGAGAAAACGGAGAGGTACTTGGAAAGAAAGAAGGAGATGGAAGAAGCGACGGAGAGGGATTTGGCGAGGCTAGAGATGGAAAGGAAGGAGAAAGAAGACGTCGCGGCGAGAGACTTGGCGAGGATAGAGTTGGAAAGGGAACGCCTAAAAATGGAAATGTCGAGACAGGAAACAACCGAATTCGCCTTAATGAGAGAACCTCTCGATAGCCTTGATGAAACAGAACGTGCGGTGGCGGCGAAAATAAAAGACAAAATCGCCAAAAAATGGCTTGGAGGAGCGTTTAATTGATAGTTTTTTTTTTATTTATTTCCGGTTTTTTAATGTATTTTCCTTTTTTTTTAATTTTCTATGTAATTTATTTTATGTTTAATGAAAAAAATATTCTAATGAAATCTAATTTATAAAATAAATAAAAAATGAAATTAATAAAAAAAAAGGGAAGGGGGAACCATTTCCCCTACAAGGGGGAGGGGGAAGGGGGAAATGACGTGGCGCTGATGTGGACAAGGGGAAGGAAGGGGGAAGGGTGACTACACCCCATAGCCTAAGAGTGGCAACTCTACGCTGCTCAAGAATGCAGAATCTACAAGTAATTTTAGAAGAATGCATAATCTACTGGTGAAGAAACACCAACCAAATAATACTTGACTAATGGTAATGACAGTAGTAACGTATGAATAAATACGAAGAGATGGTATTGATATATGTGAGCACAATTACAAGGATTACAAATGAGTATTACAAGGATAATATTTCGACTAATCTTTCTTAACAAAACTTAGGGTAGTGTAATGGGTGTTTTTTGCTACGTGAGAAGCCGACCCCTCTCTTCATGAAATGAAGGGGTATTTATAGTATGAATGGGTCGGTCTCATGTGTTGGTAATGATTGACAGCTCATTCGTGCGGGAAAATCCCACATCGGCCGTGGCTAGGAGAGATCCTTGGTTCATAAGTAATGTCTTGCCTCTTAAATCACCAACGCGTTTTGGGGCTTAATGTTAGTGGATGAGAGGAGAACCCCACAGTTAAGTGTGCTCAGGTGGAAGAAATTTCAGGATGGGTGACCTCCTGTGAAGTCTCCACCGGGGCAACCAAAAACAAATCCGTGAGCTCTGGATGGGCAACCCATCGTGGCAAAGCGGACAATATTGGTGATGAGAGGGGCCGGATGTTAAAGATGGTATCATAGCCACTCCTGTGTCGTTCGGGATGGTGGGTGCATACCTCATCAGGGACTATGAGACTCTAACAGGGGGTGAATGTGATACCTCAGGAAAATCTCACATCGGCCGTGGCCAGGAGAGATCATTGGTTCATAAGTAATTTCTTGCCACTTAAATCACCAACGCGTTTTGGGGCTTAATGTTACTGGATGAGAGGAGAACTCCATAGTTAAGCGTGCTCAGGTGGGAGAAATTCCAGGATGGGTGACCTCCTGGGAAGTCTCCACCGGGTCAACCAAAAACAAATCCGTGAGCTCTGGATGGTCAACCCATCGTGGCAAAGCGGACAATATTGGTGGTGAGAGGGGCCAGGTGTTATAGATATTTGACACCCCAGGAAAATCCCACATTGGTCGTGGCGAGGAGAGATCTTGGTTCATAAGTAATGTCTTGCCTCTTAAATCACCAACGCGTTTTGTGGCTTAATGTTAGTGGATGAGAGGAGAACTCCACAGTTAAGCGTGCTCAGGTGAGAGCAGTATCAGGATGGGTGACCTCCTGGGAAGTCTCCACATGGGTAACCAAAAACAAATCCGTGAGCTCTGGATGGGCAAACCATCGAGGCAAAGCGGGCAATATTGGTAGTGGCGGGGCCGGATGTTACAGATGGTATCAGAGCCACTCCTGTGCCGTTCGGGATGGTGGGTGCATACTTCATCAGGGACGATGAGACTCTAACGGGGGGTGAATGTGACACCTTAGGAAAATCCCATATCGGCTGTGGCCAGGAGAGATCTTGGTTCATAAGTAATGTCTTGCCTCTTAAATCACCAACGTGTTTTGGGGCTTAATGTTAGTGGATGAGAGGAGCACTCCACAGTTAAGCGTGTTCAGGTGGGAGTAGTATCAGGATGGGAGACCTCCTGGGAAGTCTCCACTTAGGTAACTAAAAACAAATCCGTGAGCTCTGGATGGACAAACCATCGGGGCAAAGCGGACAATATTGGTGATGAGAGAGGCCGGATGTTACAGTTGAGTTCGTTGAGGAATTATTGTTGTCCCTCTCTGATTGGCTAGTCGTGCTCCCACTCGTCCTTTCTGTCGTTGCTGATGGCAGGAGATCATGGAGCAGGGAATGAATGCTTGTGATTGGTCAGACGTCCTTCTCTTTCTCTCCATGCAACTGTCACGTACTAGGTGTCGCGCGGGCTCCACGGGAATTTCCATTGTTCTTTCAAGGTTTTCATGTGCGTAAGTCATTACGCGGGAGTGCGCACGCGCATACCTTTACATATCTCTTCAACTGGTAATTTTAGTGGCATTATTTCATTTTAGTTAATTAGGTTACTTAAAATTAATGGGAATTCGAATATGCATTGATACGAATTAGAAGGTGCCGAGTGCATTGTGATTAGAGACTATTATGACTTTTGGCACCATAGAATCTTAGGGGTCTAAGCAGGTAAAGCTCTATGCTGCATCCAAGGGGATGGCCCCTGGTGGCGGTCTCACTGCCCAATCAATGAGCGACACCTATGAAAAGTGAAAATTTGAGAACCCTTGCTAAATGCCTTTGGAAATTGCTTCTGATCTAGCTTGGTTGTTTGGTTCATGAGTAATAACTTTTTTTTAAAGGCTTAGTTCAGTGGAAATCGTTATACAACCCTAACTTAGTGGTTTCAAGTTTGAATCCCTACCTACACACCGGGGTCCTCCTTGCCTATGCTCAAACCGTCACGGAGAATTTTTTTGTGGTGTGCATTGATCGAACCTATGACCTACCCCCAGGATGGGGACCCCTAAAGGAAAACTCACACTACCTCAAACCAGCTGGGCCGGAGATCATTGGCTCATGAGTAATAACTACTAAGCATTTGTAGGAACTAGACCAATCATTAATGGAATTTGATACTTAAGATGTAACTAATTGAGCTATCGACAATAACTAACTGGTCTATAGCAACTATGATCAGAAGTCACTTGGGTGATGAGAAGTAACTAAGTTAATACTAATTGAACTCAGTCATCAACAGTAACCATGTTCATGCTTAAGGAGTTCTAGCTGAATGTAACCGACTCACAACCAACTGTTTTAACCGTCGCGTCGAATAACACATTCTTTCACAAAATGCTGTTTTGCTTCAACTAAGTTGTGATGGTTCCTAGCTACAAAATTAATGGCTTTGGTATTATCTTTGATAATAAACTTTACACACAATGAAACCTTAGTTTACTACATTATTCATTGTTCGTACCGAGAATTTCAATCTCGTCCACATAAACAAGTAAAGAAACAAACATCTCTTTAGTCATTTCTGCTTTATTCAAAACAAGTTTTATTTAAAGTGTTAGTTTTATTCAAAACAAGTGTTAGGTTTTCATTTAATTTTCTAGGTACGTGATGCAATTTCTATACGGAATTAAACCAGTTTCTTAAGAATTTAACATTAGACATCACATCCATATTAAATTGCAAGAAAAAATAAACATCTAACATCAACAAATCTAAGCACATGAGAAAAAGATTTTATGAAAAATCCAAACCATTTCTTTGAGTGTAAACTTTAGATTCAATTAGTATATATTGTATTACACCTTTCTATTCCTCTTGTTGAATTTCATTTTATTTTTTAGATTAATTTTTGACATATACCTTTTTTTTTCAATCTCATCATCATGCATATTGCATGACATTAATCCAATTATGATCTAAACGATTTTTAGCAAACAATTTCTTTTCTATGAGATAGTTGTACTTCCAGCTACGATATCATCAATATATATTTATTTTTATTTTTATTTATTTATTTATTTATTTTTTTGCAAACATAACGTATCCCTACATTCCTACTTGTCCTTCTTAGCCCACATGTATTGAACAAAATCATCTTTATTAGTAAATAGACTCTACAGTTTATGCATCACAAGATTCGGTTGTAATTTCAACATCAACTATAATTCTACTTAAGCTTCCAAGTGGTTGTAGTTTCGCCTTAAAGGCTTTATCCTCATCATTGGGTGTTGTTTTAAAAATGTGCATATTTTTCAAATTTTAGAATATTTCTAAGAAAGGTGTCATCGATTATAATGACGCTATCTATTGTGTTTAGAAACTCCAGTTTTAAATGAAAACAATTTCATAAAACTTCAACATATGTAAGAGAAGCATCAAGTTTTTTATTTTTTTTTATCAAAATCATAAGTTTTTATCATTTTTAATTAGTAGACTATTATGACTAAGTGTCCTTGTAGCATTCCACTTTAATATTATAAACTTTCCCTCAAAATACAAGTTAACAATTTAAAAACTAAATATTAGTATTTGAAAATATGCTTAGTATATGCTTGAGTTAATATATTTTAAGAACCAACAATCTTTAAGCTTATTGAGATTAAGTTTAAATCTTGAGAGTTCACTTTATTGTTTAACTTATGAAATGCATGAACATAAACATACCAGTGCAATATCACATTTTGTAAAACGTGACAATGATACTCTAGATATAGGGCAATGTGACATGCTACATAATGTCAAAAAAAAAAAAAAGGATAATGCAACTTTCAATATGACAAAGACTTCTCCACAACTAGTTGCTAGTAATCAATTTTCTAGATGATAAAAAATTATATAAAATTAATAAATATATAAAATCTAAACTTATATAGAAAAGTTGTAATTGTTACATACGAAAGGTAGAGAAAATACATTTATGTTTTACACATTATTATTGGGACCAAATTCAAAGATAGAAGTGCAATTAATATAGGACAGATGGAGCCATAAATCAACCTCAAAACCAAATTCATACAAGTCTACTCTGCATAGTGAACATGGTATGGTGGGGGCTAACAGCTAACTTACATTCGGCCCCTACAAAATCATGAGAAAGAATTGTAATTCATTTAATAAATTACAAGATAAAACGAACATGATTTACTTACAATTCAAGGTACTTTTAGCGACGGACAGATCTGTAGGTAAAAATAGAGACCTTTAATAATTTGTTGATGATGTTCGTGGGAAAACTGAACGTGGTAAAGACTTCACTGACATCTAATAGATTATCGAAAATTTTACCAATTGATCAATGAAGGTATATTAACTGGATCATCGACAAAACACGCACCTGCAGAACACCGATGAATATAATCACTTGTGAGTAACTTGTTACACACCCTGGTGAGAAATATGTAGATGATTTTTGACATATCACTAAGAGATATTTAGAAAATGTTAAAAACTATAACCTTTTGCTATTGTTATGTAAATCTCCCCTCATGATTTTCCATTGGTGATTACGAAATGATCAATGGATTTTAAAATTTTAGTTTGTTATTAGGCATTGGGAGGACTATAAGAGTTGTTTTAATATTGAAAATAGAAATTTTAGTCAACATTTTGACTAGGATGGTCAAAGGGGCCAAAACGTGAAAATTTGTAGAAATGTATAAACGAGATTATTTCACTTTATTAAGTTTATATAGTTACTTTCAAGTTAAAAACCTGATCTAATAGACCATTATTGAATTTGGCAAAAAGAACATGAAAATCGGGTCATTGCTAATCGCGGACGACGTGAAATTGAACAACCATTCTTCTACTTATGATATAGAAACTTCAAAACATGTGAACTTCAAAATGGAAATACAATATCAACGTATTAACACTAAACGAGTCCCTTCTTTACAACAAAAACGCCTGTGACCAAATGCTGAAGCTGATTTCGCTACAGATAAAGAATGTTTAGCAAGTAGAAGACCTGCACAATGACTTCTGCGGTTGTTGGTTCTCACACTGCTTATGGCACGTTGTTACTTTATCGCGCAACTCTTGGAACGCCCTCATTGTTTCAACATCAAATCCACCGGCAAACTGAGAAAAACGAAATATCAAGAACGTTGTGTCAGAGAATGTGCTATCTAAATAGGTCGTGCTTACGGGTTGGCAGGTTGAGCCCAAAATAGGGCCCAAATATACATATATGATGACACCACCCGTTTGCCCAAAAATACAAATTGGCATAAAATAATTACGATTAAACTATAAAGCATGATGGAAAAAAAATTCTACCTTTTAAATGTTGCGATAAAATACATAAGTATTCAAGTTCTCATATAAAACACATTTTAAAATTTTAAAATAAAAGAGTCAAACCACTAGGCTGACCTAACTCGGCCTGTTTAGCAAAACGTATTCACTTGTTAACCCAAGGCCCACACCCGTTTAGCTAAACCCAAATCCACGAGTTTCGTGTCATGATAGAAATTCACTATCCTATGTAAGCCTATGCAAAACAAGATAGTGTTTTTACCTGATGTACACGAAATGCAAACCGTACGCCTTGAACTATCAACTCTTCTTCTTCTGGACCGCTAACCATCTCAAGTTCTGCAGATACTCTTTTCATGTACTTCATTGCTAACTTGACCGATGCAAGCTTGATCTACAAGTACGCAAAACATTCTCATTAGTTGTCGATTTTTTTAATCGTGTTTTCTAAATTGAAAAGAAAATATGTAATGTGACACAAAAACACAAAGTACCAACATGGATGTGGGAATCAAATTTGCCAGAGCATATACAAGTGACACAATGATGGCCTAAGGCAAGGACTAATGTTATCTCATCAAACATAAAGAGTCCACACAAGGGTAGGCCCTTTTACTTGGCTAATAAACCAGAATATTGAAGTGAATGTACACAAGATCACGGAAAAGATACATGTGACAATACCCAATCTTTGTTTAGAAAAGCGCGTATCATATACGCAAGGTGTTGCACTATTAGGGATGGCAACGGGTCGGGTATGGGTCGGGTTTGGCTATTACCATACCCATACCTGGTTATAAAATCTCATACCATACCCGTCCCATTACCGTCGGGTTTTTGTCGGGTATTACCCGTCGGGTATAGAGCATACCCGCGGGTATCGGGTATACCCATTGGTATTTGCATGTGTATATATATATTTTTTTCTTTTATAGTCTTATGTTTCAAAAAATCTAGACTATATAAAATTGTAATAAGTAACATATATATTATCATCACCATAATAATATTTGAAACATTTAATATGTAAATAAATATATATTATAGTATGAATTTTGAAACTATTTATATATTTCATAGCATATAAATATAAATAACAATGCTATTAGAATATATATTTTAGACGAAAAGTTTATTTTTCAAATAATGTATCTATTAAAATGAAACATTACTAAAAAATAGTTAAGAAAAGATATATATAAAACTTAAAAGTTTTCGGGTATATATTTCGGGTAAACGGGTATTTAGTTTCGGGTAATCGGGTCGGGTATCACCTAATACCATACCCGTCCCATACCCGCGAAATATTTTTTTTCCAATACCAAACCCGTCCCATACCCGTCGGGTATCGGGTACTAAGCAGTTAATATCACCGATATATCCGCTATATCGGTCCGATATATCGGTTATCGGTCCTCAACCGATATATTGATACCGATATTTTGACCGATATTTTCTACCGATATTATCGGTGATATTGACCGATATTTGACCGATATCTTACCGATATTTGACCGATATATCACCGATATTCCCGATATCGGTATCTTTCTTATTAGTTCTTCTATTTGTCTTGCTTCTTATTGATGCTGTTAGTGTTTTAAGTCTTAATTGTTAATTGTCAGTGTTAAATATTAGTGTTTAAAGTCTTAATAAGTTCCTACTTGCTACAATTGTTATTGTTTTGCATGTTGCAAGAGGTCAATTTGTTAATTGTAGGAGATTATATTTAATTGTTAGTGTTAAACCTCTATATATATATGGATTTTGCATGATATAAAATTACCGATATCCCACCGATATCTCACCGCGAAAACCGATATATCAAATATCGGTCCTCGACCGATAACCGATATTTTCCGACATTAACTGCTTAGATCGGGTATACCCGTCCCAAATGCTTTGGGTTTCGGGTATACCCGTCGGGCTCGGGTTTTTTTGCCATCCCTATGCACTATGTACAATCAAATAAGTTTTATTTACAATCATAAGTTATGTCTCTCTTATCTTTTGATTGTTTACATATTAGTATTTCAATTTCGACCCAAAATCGCGCATCAGGCACGCCTTTTTAAACCAAGTATGATATTTCAGTATGTTTTTGGGAGAATTAGAAATAAGGGAAAATTGATTTAAATACCCTAAACTATTGCTCGTTGACCGATATCACTCCCTCTCAGTCTATCACCTTTGACTACCAATACTCCAACTTTACACTTTGTTTGTTATGTCATCCCCATTTTGGAATCAGGGGCATGTTTTGATGATGAGGAGGTGTTTGCATCTTAGTTTAGGGGTGACATAAGAGGAAAAGGGGTGCTACTAGTGTTTTAGTTTTCCTTCACTGATTTTAACCAATCCTACTCTGACACATCACTTCACTGATTTACTTCACTGATTCAATTTTTTGTAGGCAGCACTTAACTGATTTACTTCACTCGTTTTTTTTAATAAAAAATGATCGTTTGTTGTTGGGGTTGGGTTTGTGAAAAATTCATCACGGGCCTATACGGTTCAATCGTAGCCGATCTCGACCCCGAAGCTTTGCCTCGACCACTAGAACCTCTAGATTTCGAGGTTCCCCTTGCACCCCTCGAAACACTCTTTGATTTCCTTGGATCCATTTGATTTGTTTGTGTTTTAAAGTACTTTGGTTAATTTGGTTGTTTGTTTGTGTGTTTTTTATTTAAACCGTGCACAAATTTATACCAATTCAAAATTAACGGTCAAAAAAATATTACCGTTTCACATTAAATAAATTCAAACGGTCAAAAAGTAATAAAATATATTATATAAAATGACCGTTGCAATAACTATGGCTTGTTACCAGCCCGTTAGATAGAACCCGTTTTTGTTTCACGGATCCACTACCAGCACGGGTGACGGTGGTGTTACCGTGCTAGTAGTGAGGTATCCGTGCTCAATTCGGTAGGCACCCCGTCTCCCTTAATAAAACGAGCAATAGTTTGAATTATTTAAATCTAATTTTTTAAGAAATAAACGATGTGTTTTTAATTTTTTTATAAAGCATTTAACTTGGGTTTTGAAAACACTGGTTCCCTTTATCGAATCTTGAACATTTGCACCTAAAGTGGGTGGCAAAAAGTGAAGGAAATGTTTTGGAAGAAATCTAAGTGTGACATATAAAATCTTGGGGTTGATAAAAGGCAAACCCCTTTTTCCAAGAACTAAAACTCACAAACCCAGATCAATGTACAGCATTTTTTGCAAGATGTACAGTCACAAACATCTAAAAAGAAGTGTTTTTACTTTCACGTGTGAGTATGCAGGTAGGGGACCTAGTAAAGCGAGCAAGATCCTGGAAATATTTTGGCATTTTGTAACCAAATTAATGTTATACTTTTTTTATGTTTAAATGCCCTAACCCTATGGACACAAGTTACTCTCTCTTTTAAGGACCACTAAGTGACAACACCTAATGCTCTATGATTAAAATGTTTTGTAACTTAGGGGCTCCATAGCGCTATCCCTACTCCACTAAACTATCTTGATTTCCATTAATATTACATTGCCACATCGCTTAACTGATTGATCACTACATTGAAACACAAATTTAAAGGCAACAGGGCACAACATTCTAAATGGGGAGGGGTGGCATGAAACGGGTTTCACCCATCTACACCACCCTCACCCAAAGGTAAAAAAGGCGTGAGCTCCATGGGTTGGATTTCTCATGGACGTGGTGTGGCCATGTGAAAGTGAAGGTGAAGTGTTGGTTTGTTATTGGTGGCCTTTCGTTTTTTTTAACACAATTACATAATTTTAATAATCAAACGAAATGAATAGTGATCACAAAATGAATAGTAAAAGTATTAATATTGTATTTATATTATTATTTTATTTAGAACTTTATTATATTATATACTATTAATATATTATACCGATCCCGATAATACCGATACCGAACGGTACGGTATCGGTTCGGCATCGGTACGGTACTGGTATGATATCGGTATTTTACCTTAAAATACCGATACCTGATACCATACCGATCCCGTACCGATACCGATAACACCGAAACCGAAAATCCATAAATATGGGTACCGATACCGATCCCAAAACCACTCGGTTCGGTATCGGTTCGGTACGGTACGGTATCGGGATCGGGACGGGACGGGATCGCTATTCGGCCTTGTATGCTCATCCCTAATTAATATATTATATACTATTATTTTATTCAAAAACTTTTTATACCGATCCCGACAATACCGATACCGAACGATACGGCATCAGTTCGGTATCGGTACGGTACCGGTATTTTACCTTAAAATACCGATACCATACCGATCCCGTACCGATACCGATCCCAAAACCACTCGGTTCGGTATCAGTTCAGTACGGTATCGAGATCGGGACGGGACGGGACGGGTTCGGTATTCTGCCTTGTATGCTCATCCCTAATTAATATATTATATACTATTATTTTATTTAAAAACTTTATTATATTATACACTATTAATATATTATATACTTTTATTTTTTTCATATTATTTTATTAAAAAAAATTATTATATTATATACTATTAATATAAATAACATAATCTTATGTAGTTTCGTTACAAATTTCATGTGTTACCTTATGTTTAGATTTCTTTATTTTTTTTAACGTTTACAACAAAAATGGAATCTCGATTGTATAATTCATTGATTGATTAACACCTCATCTAAATCTCGATTGTAAAACGCGCAACGCGCGCGATTTTATACAACTAGTTAATAATAAATAATAATATTCCTTGCCCCTCGCTCCACCCTCACTTCCCACAATTTTCATCCTTTAAATATGGACCCCACATATATCACATAACGCTTCATGCCCCTCTTCCACGCATAGTCTAAAACAAGTTTTGGTCAAAATAACAAATAATATTAATGAGGTTTCTTATCTCTTAATTTGTGTGTATTGAATTCTCTAAACTTGTAGGGTGTAAAAGAAGTCATTAATGTAATTTTAATGACCCAAGGCATTATAGCCTAGTGGTATCTTGGTGGTGAGATAAGACTTTGGGACCATAAGGTCCTGGGTTCGAATCTCACAAAGGGGGTTTTCTCATAATTATGAGTTTCCTCCTGAATTGGTGACCTGGTGGTGGAATATGATCGCGTGGCAACACTGGTGGCACGATGATACTCCAGTGTTCCGTGAGTGATTCCAATTTGTTGGCCGTTCAAAAAAAAAAAAATGTAATTTTAATGAATTAAATACTTGTACCTTGCCTAAAATTGAAGTAGTTGTGATAAAAATAGATATTAATTAATTAATTACTTGTTACCTATTTATATTGATAAAATTAAGATATGATAAAGTTTTGTACCATACACACCCTGGACTTATTTAAAACCATCAGTCCCTACACTTATGTAAAATGCCCATGCAGTCCTACATTTATTACTACTATCATCATTTTTATAGTTATACATCTTAATGTTATTAGCTGGACTAATTTTTTTATCCATAAAAACATATAAAATAACAAATAAAAACTCGACGTAAATGGAATTTTACCCTGAACTTAGCAAATGTATCTGTCTAAACCCGCTGCGATTCAATTATTATGTTACTCTATATTTTAACCATCATTTTATTAATGTTATTAATGTGTAAATGTATATTGTTAGATTGAGCCTTTGTGAACCTGTTTTGGTCATATGATTAACTCTACTTACTAAAAAATGAAGTTCAAAAACAAGAAGAATGTACCTGAGCTACAAATCCAGTTTCTTGCATCCAATCAATCGGTATTTGAAATACTTTGTATCGCGTTGAAGCTGATTCTCTGATTCGCGATAAATTAAAAATTCCATGCTCTAATCTGATACTCACCAAACAAATCAACATAAGTGAAATGTAAAGCCAAATTAAGAAAGCATTTGTTAAAAAATATTTATGGATAATCATACTTCTCAAACAATCCTTGCATCTTCTTGAGAGCAGGAGCGCAAGGCTGGCGAGGATCATCGCGAAATGATGATGCCTCGGATTCAAGCTTCTTTAGATCACAATACCCGAATGCAGCCTCTCTTAATGCATCTGCTTTGCGTTCCGGCCAATCAAAGTGTTTAAGAACTGCCCTCTCATCAACCTGATATTATTTCAATAAAAATAGTATTTATGTGTTAATTAATTTGATATTAGTAACAAGAACTAAAGGGTTGTTCAACACAAAACCGCAATTCAAAGTAGAGAACTGAAAGAACCGTATAAACATCTTTAACTATTATTTTAACCGTAATATATTATTATAAGGCGGTTCTCTAATTGCAAAACTTTTTTTTTTCTCTACTACATTTGGACGCGGTTCTTGTTATTATGTACTTAAAATTGGTTTTGTATTGAACACGATACATGCGAATTAAGAACCGCATAACATATATAACTATTATTTTAACCGTAATATATTATTATAAGGCGGTTCTCTAATTGCAAAAGTTTCTTTTTTTTTCCCCTCTAGTACATTTGGACGCTATTCTCGTTATTATGTACTTAAAATTGATTCTGTATTGAACACGATACATGCGAATTTTATTAAAAAAATAATAATAATAAAAAAACTGTTACCAGGTATGATAGTTCATCATCTAGCCATTTCACAAAGGGCACAACATCCTGAATATCTGTAAATGATGCATTCTCAACTTCTTTGATCAAAAATCTTATAAAATCACCTTGTGTTTCCACATCTGTCTTTATCTGTAACAATTTAATTACATCAAATACAAAAATATAAAAAAAAAAACTATTTTAATTTATTATATAATTTTCTTTGTCCGATAATAAAAATTTCTTAAAGATTGAAAAAAAAAAATATATTTTTTCACATTCAGCTCGTGATATTTATGAAGAAAAAAAAAGATATTTCAACATAGCTTTCTAATTTAAACATCGGTGAGGTGGGCCAATATAGGAGCATAAATCATAAATTCTTATAGAATGTACATATTTTCCTGCATAAACTACAAGTAATTCAAAATTTTTAGAAGTTACTATTTATGTAGCAAAAAGTACAAGTAACTACTTTTAATTGACCTATAGTTATTATTTTATCTTGAATTAATTGTACATCGGTGATGAGGTTCATGATTTTGAAATGTCGAAGTTACCCTACAACATATACCAAAGTAACCACACACTTTTATTATCTAACCACTAATAGCTATCCAATTTATTATGAGTTTACTAGACACTAAGGGCAAAACAGTAATTAACCACAGTCTACTCTACAATGCCTTATTGGCTACTTACAGCGAGCAAGTGTGTTGACCGGTTCTCGATTTCTCCGATCATGTCACGTGTATTTGTGGCATTTGACGGCACATCACCGGAAGAAGCTCCGGTACCGGATTCCCGGCGAGATTCTCTCCGCATAAGAGAATGATAAAACTCCACCACCTCCGGCACTCTCCGTACCTTCTCCGACACCGCCGTTAAACGTTTCGGCGGTGGCGGAGGAGGGGGAGGAGCTGCAGCTTTTGCAGCTCTAGGCGGAGGTGGTGGAGGCAGAGGAGCTGGTTTAGTCACCAGCTGCTCCGTCAAAGCTCGCTCGGCTGAGCTGCCTAGCGAGCTGTTAGAAGACGCTGAAGATGAAGATGATATCGAAAAAGATGTTGAAGATGATGATGATGATGATGTTGATGGGCGTGGTGGTGGTTTTGGAACTCTAGGTACTCGAGAACGAGCCTCGAGTACAGATTCAGCTACCATCTCTTGTGAATCACATCTAGTTAGCCTTGGTATATTATCAATTTCTAGTAGAATTGACTCTTTAGAGTTGGATTCTGTGTAACATTTGCTTTCAACATTGTTATCATTCCTATTATTATTAACCATAACATTCATTGGTAACGTACACCCACGTTTCAAGCTCTTGATCATGTTAGACTTTGTCGAAATATCCATTAAGTGTTGAAACTGAAACCGTTGCGAAGCGGTTGCAACAGAATGTAACTCCATATCCTTAATCCTACTTTCAAACTCACGTTTCTGATCAATTAGTTTCAAATGTAACATCTCAACCTCTTGCCTTAATCTCTCATTCTCTGTCTCCAAACACTCAATCATTTTCGAAGACCGACTAATCTCCGAATCTTTTTTCAAGATCTCGTTTTCTAAAACCGGAAGTATAGAAACAGATTCTTTTAACAACTTTTGCTCCAAGAGCTCCGTACGTAAACGTGACTCACGTTCACGTAACTGCTCAACTAACTGTAACAGCTCTGCCACGTCAGGTGGCTTGGGCTGTACCTGAGCTGAAGACCTGGGGAAATATACTCCAAATGACCGTGAGAACACTGCCCCCTTTTGTGGTATTTTACCATTGCTATTTGAAACTTGTGACGAGGATGGTGTAGAAGATGATTTTACCCGCTGTTGCGGATAATGAGGATGTTGTGTTTCTTGTTTGGTATTTGTTTGTGATTTCTGTAGCCCCATTGCTGATTTTACTTTTCCGGCTACCATTGTTTATTATATGTGTGTAATGTATTGCTACAATTATCCTTTCATTTTGGTTTAGAGAGAGAAAATGAAAAGAAGAGGGTTGGTTCTCCACAAAAGTCGTTGTTAGAGTTACCTGTGAAACTGAGAGTGAGGAGAGAGAGGGAGAGGGAGACTGGTCGGAGAGAGTTGGAAGGTAGTGGAAGCAAAGAAAAATTAAAGTGAAAAGAGGACACGAAAGACGAGGAACGGTCTTCTGTGGCTTTTATTGGTTTTGAAATATTTGAGGAAAGTTTAATAATGGAATTAATTAACGAATAGGTCTTGCTACGCGCCAAGCTCATTTTCAACCTAGGCTTACAAACAACAAATTATATATTGTTTTTTTTTACTTACCCTTTCTATAGCTTTCGTATAAAATAATCACCCTTGTTGGGAAAAGTATACATGGTAACATAATCACCGATTAGGTCATGGGTATGCTCTAACATATGTGGTGTTAAAAGTGACATGATATGTTAACTTGCATCTACACCACTCCCTTTTTGTATTAAAGGGTGTTAAAGAGATTATGTGTTAACATGGTGTTAAAAGTATACATTAATTTTTTTCCTTTTATAAACCAAAAACCACTAAAAATATATGATTAAGTGAAGTTAATGAGATTAAGTCATTTCCTTAGGGTGAAGTGGAGTCAAATGTGAAAAAAATGGATGATGTGATATTTAGCGGGTGTAAGCCCCATCAAGTGGGTAGTGATTGGGCGAAAACACTATTACGAGTGGAGTAGGGTTGTCTAAAAAGTTCGAAACTCAGAACTCGTTTGTATTTAGTTTGAAAAAAGTTCGCTCAATATGCATTTGTTTGAAAGTGAGTTGATCCAGCTTGCTAGATATGGCTTGGTTTAAAACTTTGCCGAATTGGGTTGGCTCGGTTAGAAAACGAGCCTAGCTTGGATTGTAATAAGACGATCTGACTCGATTTTAATTGTGAGCGCTAGCATAGTGATTGTGTTTGAGATGATTTTACAACTAATCAAGTTGCTTTAATAAACAATAGGCGTATAGTGATAATTATCCAACTACTCAAGTTTTCAAATTTAAGAATAGTTTTGATTTCAAACATGTTAATATTTAGCAGTGCAATCAGTCTTCTATTGCATATTTTGAGTTTGATTCAGATTACGAACTTATATTGTATTTTGTTGAGATTTGAGACTTACTTGTATTTAGTTGAATTTGTTTTTAGCTTGTAATGTATTAGGTTAAACTTAATCGAATGGGTTTTTTCTTAAACAATTGAATGACATTAATTTAGATTTTTGAATTTTGAAAGTTATAGTTATTTCTTAGATTTTCTCTTTAAATTTTAGCCAAACTAAGTCGAGCTTGGTTTCAATCCGAGTTGAGCTCGAGCTTAGATTTTCAGCTCAGTTTCAAAGTAGAGAATATTATGCTCAGATTATAATCGAGTCAAGCCCGAGCTTTCCCTGGCTCGACTTGGTTTGACTTCAATCATGAATACCCTTATGTTGGAGAGCGAAGGGGGGCACTAGGGTGGTGGATGTGAGGGGAGCCGAGGGAATGGCTGCATATTTGATTTAATTTATTTCTTTTTTAAGCACAATATCAAGTGTAACTAATAAATCTTATAAATAGCAAAGTTGTTAATCAGCAGCATGAGATGTAAGAATCTTAGAGAGACCTACGACCCTAAGGAAATACATACGAGAGAAGTATGCTATATATGTATCACCCTTTAAAATTCTTTAACCTTAATCATATAGCTCCACTAACTATCAACCTGGACAATGGCTTTAGAGATGTGCAAATATTAAATAAAATATTCATATATTATATAAAATATTATTCAATCATACAAAGTCAACTCATCTTCACATTTCACCAATCTATAACACATTTTCACGGGTTTAAATGTGAACATCTCAAATGCCTACGTGATGCACGCTTTTTTCCATATAATCACAACAGGGTCTTACACTTTTATACATATAGAGTTGGTACACTCATGTTTACTATGCTAAGACTATCCCCATTAACAACCATTACAACCCAACTTTTTTATTAAAAAAATATTATCTCTTTCTTTCACTTACACAACCCAACCCTACTCATAATTTAACACCCATTCACAACCCAACCCAACCTAAAAATATTTTTTTTGAACGTACTCAGTTTTTAATAAAATTTATATCAGAATGTTCACAAAAAAAAGTTAAGAAATACAGTGTTTTTAGTTTTATTTTTTAACTTAAATATTTTAAGTTATTTACGAAAATAGGTTGGTGGGGGGTTTAATTTGATTGCAACCATGGTTGCTCCACCAACCTTGGTTGTCAAAATTAATATCTTTTTAAATTTTTTAAATGAATTTTTCTTTGTCTTCTTTTGCTTTATTGGTGAACAACCAAACTTTTGGTCACCAATGGGTATAGTCTAAGACCATGTGTAAAAGCCCTCCTTTTTTATTGTCCATGTGGCTGCTGAGTCAGCATGGAAAGAGAAACTGAAAAATGTGTAGTGGTAAGGGCTTTATTTATAAAGCCCCTGTTTCTGATTGGTTGATTTTTTTATTATTTTTTTTAATCTTTTAACTCAAAATAATTAAAATAAAAGACAAATAAATATAAAAAAATTACAAATAATATTAAAAACACACAACTAATATTAAAAAAAAAAAGGTTAATAGCCATTTTCATCCCCGAGGTTTGGGCCAGTTTGCCACTCCAGTACAAAAGTTTTTTTTTTTTTTTCAATTCCTTCCCTGAGGTTTGGATTTTTTTGCCAAATTCGTCCTTTTCACTAACTCAGTTAAAAAAGCTCGTTAAGGTCAGGGGTATTTTTGTCTTTTTACTTACAATTTAAAATTTTAATTAAAATCTTACCCCACCCCATCCCTACTGTAACAACCGGCAAAAATAAGGTAATTCCGTACAAATTAATTAATATATGATTAACGTAATTAAATGCAATTATGTGTGATTTAATTATCAAGGCCTTAGGAGATAGCAATTTCCAAATAGTGCATAGGAATGCATACGTTTAATGGTAAAGCATGATTGGATCATGTGCGAATAAGCTATCCGGTATGGATGTTGGCAATTACCCGGTAATAATTAAATAAGCGAAATGGATCCCGGACACCCAGGATATAAAATAAAGGGTATTTTCATGAAATAAAATGAGTTTTGGAACTCCAAAACCATAAATGAAAACGTCTTGTACAAATCTCCCGGTAACGAATAAAATGCGCGTACCGCACCCGATACGCGTATAACTCATAATTTCACCCGGCAAAGGCCTAAATAACCAATCAACGCTTAAATTAGACTATATTTAAGGGTTATTAAAGGTATTTTTAATGTCCGAATAACGCGTGATTAAAACCCGAAAAATACCCGAACGACACCCGAACGACGGGGGATTAAACATAACAAATATTGGGTAAATATTTGGAGTTGTGGACCCCACCAAACCCATCAAAGGGGCCGGCCTAGGTGGCCTTGTGGTGTCCATACCATGTGTTGATAATTATAAGCTAAAAACCTATAAGTAAAGCATGCTTAACATAAGACAAATGTGTAAGTAACATAAGTACAAAAGCAACACACTTTCTTGTCCCCCCTTGATCAAATTTTCGGCCTAGTGCCTTAATAATCCAAGACCAAAATCTAAACCATCATGACATTAGTGGATGCATGCCTTGTTAAGTCTTGTATATAGAGATCATGATAGCTAACAAGGATTTAACCAAGATTTGCAAGAAACCTCCTATCTATACATACATACATACGGCTTCTTCCACACACACACATATCATCTTTTCCAAAAATCTCCCAAGTACACACATAATCCTCCATAAGATCTCTTGAATCCTTGGCATCATTACATGTGATAATTATATATAAACATGTGTTAGAAGGTTGAATAACAAAGCAAAACAAATCCTCTTTCCTTCCTTCCTTTGGCCGTAGGTTTCCCCCATCCCCCATACACATTTCTTTCAAGTTTTTACATCTCCAAATTACTCAAAACAATTCATCATCCAAACCCCTATTGTGTGTTTCAAGAGCTAGGAGCTAAACCACTTGGAAGAACACACTAAACCCCTCTCAAATCCAAGGTTTTTGTCTTCCCTAGCCTTGTGCTAGTAGTAAGCTTCTTAATCTTGTTTTTGATTGTTATTATTCATGTATGTGTTCCTAGTAGCAAGTTGTACATGAAGGGTTTAAAAATGGTTTTGAACATAATCTTTAATAGGTTTTCATGTGTAAAATGGAAGATTAAAGATATGAAAATAAACCATGGATTTGTTGATGATGATGTATTAGTCTTGAAAATATATAAAGTTTACATGTAAGAATAAGTAGGATGATGTTTTGGTTAAGATTATGAAATGAACTTGAATATGATAAAAGTAACATTAAATCATCTTATTATGATCATCTAAGTTATAATATGTGGTAAAACATATTAGAAGTTCATAAATGAAGAAGATGGAAAATTTAAGTTAGCTTACTTAGATGAATGATATTTTGATAAAATGGACAAATACATAAAACACACATATAATTAGTCTTCCATATGAAATACAAGACTAACATAAGTGTTTTGATACAAAAATAACTTACCAATAAAAAGTTGAATCTTCAAAGTTTACTATTTTGAGTGAAAAATGTTAACTTTGAAAGTTAGAGTAGAAAAATGCAACTTTTGTAAGTTAAGGGACTAAAGTTGTAACTTTGAAAGTTAGAGGACTAAAATGGATATTTTAGAAACTATTAGTCCAAAAATACAAGTATGGAAAGTTTGTTGTCAAAAATGCAAGTAATAAAGTCTAAGGATGATATTTGTAAATACTAGTAAAAATACTTGGGTATTTTGTATAAAAGCGTATTTTTGAAAGTTATAAAAATATAAAGGGTTTTAACATAAGGATTTTTATAAAATAGAGATTTTATAAAAATATTAAATAAACTTGGGAAACTTATACAAAAATGAATACTTTTATATAAATGGGAATATAAAAGTGTTGGAAGCATTTTTGTAGTTAAGTTAACAAGTTGGGTTAAAAATACATAAGTATTTTAAACCATCCAAGTAACATGTGAAAATAGGAAGAAATATGGATGATATTTCTATAAAATACATGTGGGGAAAAACTTGGAAAAATTAACTAATCGAGTTAAGATATCGAACTAAAACGCGTTAACGAACCATACACGGACAAAACATGAGAAAAATGCCATTGCGGCAAGATAAGAAAAATATATATTTTAAGAAGTAAAATATATATATACATTGGGTGAAAACTAATAAACACTTTCCTAAGTGTTAAGAGAATTATTCGTGGGAGAAACACATGACATAAACAAATAAGACGTTAAACAAACGTATAAACTTAACGAGAAAATTACACATTTATATATACATGTACGCTCGTCTCGGCAAAATTCTAGTATATCTACTTAATGGGAAAGTAGATATGTGGGAAGGAAAGCCGCGACGAGAAGACAAAGATATATATATGTGTATGCCGTACCAACGAAATCCTAGTATATTTATTTGAATGGGAAAATAAATATACGGTATGGTGAGTTGAAATGGGACGTTAAGAATATACAATCGAACGACAAGATCTTAGTATATTTGTTTAAATGGGAAAACAAATGTGCGGCAAAGTGAGTCGGGTCGAGGGTTGAAATATATATTATATCGAGCGATGCGATCTTAAGTATAATTATTTGAATGGGAAAATAATTATATGTTAAGTGAAGTCGAGTCGATGATAATAAGATACAAGTTATGGAAATATTAACAAGAGTAATATATAACTTGTAACACAAAGGGTAATGTGACGCCAACAAAACCTAGGATACGCGCTTAATTAAACGGGATTTGGAACAACTTGTGGTCGGGAGTTGGGTGTACAACTTGCCAAGGCACATGCACTATAGGAATAGTGACTTATACGTCTAGGACGTTTGTAGGTGCGGGACCACCCATTTGCTATCCACCCTTTTGAGCCAGACACAGTTTCAGGTGAGTTTCACGGCCCCATTTTAAACTATTTTTACGTTTTCCGGGGGAAAGATATGTTAGGGATAATGTTTGACGGATTTAATACTTGAGGTGTGACCGCCACTCGGGGTTGAGTCCTCGCCTCTATAATCATTTGTTCAGGGAAATGAAATCGGTGGAATATTTGAATAGTACTATTGGTGCCTGACAAGGCCCACCCCTAATCGATAGCGTCGATTATGCATTAGGTTATGCCTGGGGCGCATATATTCTGAACTTAAGTCGTGGGAAACCGAGTAACGACTTGGAGCGGGGCATTTTACTTATATACGTCTTGGTTTGATTATAGTCTCAAGTAGATTTATAGGAATTTGCAACTCCTATATATTGTCATAACATGGTATTCCCAAGTATTCAAGTTTTAGAAACTGAAAACCTGTGAACTCACCAATATATTTATATTGACGAAACTTTTTAAACATATCTTTCAGGTAACTAGATGATGAAGGATCAGGCGAGCTGGGTCGGAGAATCTCCAATGCGACGTCGAACTTTTGCGGGGTTTCACTTTTATTTCCCAAGGCATTTGGGATATATATGAGAAACCTCTATGATTAATTCAAAAACAATTTACTTTTGTGTAATGTTTGAAACAGATTTGACGTCATAATAAATGACCCATTTTCTTAAATTACTTGTGTTTAGCAATAACCTTGACTTTATGCTTTTGAACCGTCGCGCCACGTGTTTCCGCCTTTGTCGTGGTGTGACAGAACGTGGTATCAGAGCCAAGGTTATAGCGAACTAGAGTATTTTCTTTAAAAACTAGACTATAACCAGGATTTGGTTCTAAAGATAAAGTTTTCAAAAGAAAAATATAGAAAGACACTAAAGTAATTTTTCAAGAAAGCATTGGGCATGAGGAGATTCCGACCAAGCCAGCCATGGGTATTGTTATGCTTTAACGTGAAAATTAGAAGTTAGGAAGGTTACTATAGAGTACGCCATAACTGTCTAATTTAAATAATTCATATATATTAGTACGGTTCTTTTGCCAGGAATGTCGAACGCAGGAAGTATCGCGCCGAGCTACGACAGTAGCTTGCAGATCATCCCAGCACCACCACCAGAGCCAGCAGAGTTGGTAGTGCTCTCCTCGGGAGATGAGGACGTAGAGATGGGCGTCGCCGCCGACGGAGCAGGCGACGATAGCTCAGATGAGTCAGACCCCAGCGAGGACCCCCACTGGGCACCGGCCGTGATTGACGCGCCACTGCCCATTGTACCGGCCGCACCTTTGGCCGTACACCCCGTTCGAGCCATCAGGGACTTCCCTGACAGCTGTGCCGGTCCTTCGCGACCAAACCCAGCCCAGTCGGATGCGGCAGAGTCTCCATTCCGCCGACAGGCTCACGCCGAGCACGAGCCGGCACCGGTACCCCACATTCACGTACCTGCAGGCATGAGACTCCTGCCTATCGCCCGTGGGAGGAACGGGTGGATATCCGACGACTCCGACGACGAGTCTGTAGGTTCGGTAGGGCACATGTTGGTGCCCGAGATTCCGGCTGATCAGGAGGAGCCAGTGGCTCCAATGCTAGAGGACGCCCCAGCCGACCCCGTAGCCCCACCAGCACCACTCGAGCCCATACCTCAGGAGGAGCCAGCCCCAGCAGCACTTGTACATGAGGGTAGTCCCGCCCGTAGCTCTGAGCTACATAGGGCAGGCATGGAGGCATTCGCCACTGCGAGCCCTCCCACACCCCCTGTAGTGGTGTCCACACCAGAGTGGGCCACTGTTTCGGAGCCGTTAGTAGCCCCTTTAGCCGAGCCTGTACCACCACCACCCACCATGACCACGACACTGCCGATACCCACCTTACCCGGCATGACACCTACACCATACCCTTTGGGTGCGGGAGATCCTTACATGAGACCTCCACTCTTTACACCCATACCACAGGGCTTTGCCCCGATGTTCTTCCACGCACCAGACCCTTTTGGCCCATTCCCGCCAGTCCGCCCTGATATACCCGGACCGTCCCACTTTCACAGGATGACACCCCCCTCTGGACCCGCCCGGACCTCAACCATCACTTTAGAGCAGGATTTTCAGACTCTAGTCAACACGGTGCAGCGCACCGTGAATCAGGTTGAGCAGCAGACGAGACTGATGTGGGCGAGGATGATTGACGCTCGTGATGCCTTAGCACATTACGCAGAGGAGCTATTGCGCATGGATGCGCAGTGCGGGATTACTGAGGATGCACACTGGGCGCATCGACAGTTTTTGTACGAGCGCATCACGGAGATCAGCATGACGATTAGCATGCATGCGCCTCAGTATCAGTTTCCTCCGCCACCGCCACAGTAGGGACTCATTGGGACATATGGAAGAGTATTTGAAGATAGCCGTAGTAGTAGTAGTAGTTGTATGATAGCACTACGTGGGTTATGACACCCACTTGTATTTTGCCTAGCCGAGCGGGTTGTGCCGGCATATAACAATATATTTCTGATGTATTTCAAATGAATGATGTAAGAGGAATAAATCCTCAATTTTGTTGTATCGAACAAATCAGTGTAATCATTATGTTGAAATTTATGAAAGACTTGTTATGGTAAAATTGTGTTATGACTTCTACAGTTATTATTATTTATTCTTGTATGATGTGTTGGTATGTTGTGTGATGGCATGGTGTTGATTATTGTGTTCATGCTTTGGTTTGTTATTTATGCTTTGTATTGTATAAATGTTTGCCAAATTAACCTTTGATAATTATTATTGAAGAGAAATGGCACCGGCCACTAGAAGCAATAGCGGAGCAGACGGACTGCCCGCAACACCCGCCGAACTCGAGACCATGATATCTGAGCGCATAGCTCGCGCCATCGCTGAACATGAAGCTGCACGCTCTGAACACTCCCATGACAGGACAGGGAGCGAGCGACGAGAGACCTCCCCCATTGGTAAGAGGTTTAAGAATAAATGAAAAAGCGATGGGAGGATATTCCACAAACTCCTATCTCATAATAACATACTACATTACTATTACAGGGACAGCCTCGGGAGAGCGCGGCTGCACTTTCAAGGCTTTCTTGGACTGCAAACCGATAAACTTCAGCGGCACTGAGGGTTCCATAGGCCTGGTCAAATGGTTTGAAAAGACTGAGGCAGTTATCCGCATCAGCGGGTGTACCCCTCGACAGTCTGTCATGTACGCCACCAACCTGTTCCTAGATCAGGCACTAACTTGGTGGAATGGCCAAGTACAGTCTCTAGGAGATGATGTTGCATACTCGCTATCATGGGCGGCACTGAAGGAACTTATGACTGCCGAATACCGCCCGGCAAGCGAAGTGCAGAAATTGGAAACCGAGTTCTGGAACCTCACCATGGTAGGAGCAGACGTCACTGGGTATACGTCTAGATTTCATGATCTCGCTCGACTGGTACCTCGTCTGGTTACACCGGAAAAGAACAAGGTGGAACGTTACTTATTCGGGTTAGCACCACAGATTCGCAGCATGGTCACCTCTTCCAAGCCCACGACCATGCGCGAGGCAATTGATCTGGCACTAAGTCTCACTGAGGATGCTATCCGCATGGGTACCCTAATCCGCCAAGTTTCAGGGTTAAAAATTTCTGAGGCAAGCAGTGTTGAGGCCAAGAATCAGGGATCAAATTCAGCTGCTGTGACTAATGATCAGGGTAACAAGCCGAGGTTTGGGAAAAGAAAGAGGGATGAAGGAAAAAGGGACCGAGCGTCGGGTAGCTCGAACAAGAAGGGAAAGGGATATGTCGCCACGGGACGTGGTAATGGTAACAAGCAGGGAAATCAGGGGAGAAACAACGGGTTAACTTGTGGGAAGTGCCACCGCACCGGGCACAAGACTGAAGAGTGCCGATCTGGAGCACCGAAAAATGGAGGGGCTAGACCCTGCTTTGCATGCGGGTCATTAGATCATTGGAAGAAAGATTGCCCCAAGGTCAACAATCAGGCCCGCGGCCGGGCATTTGTGATTGGAGCCGGTGATGCACGGCAAGACCCCAATGTGGTCACTGGTACGTTTCCTCTAAATGGTCATTATGCCTCTGTATTATTTGATACCGGTGCTGACTTTAGCTTCGTATCCATTGAGTTTAAAAGACTACTTGGTTTAAAAACTAGTAAACTAGATACACCCTACTCTATAGAACTGGCTAATGGTAAAACTATTGAAACGAGAGAGGTAGCAAAAGATTGTAAGTTAGAACTCTGTGGGCACGTGTTTGGGATTGATCTTTTGCCGGTCGTATTGGGAAGTTTTGACATCGTTGTTGGCATGGATTGGTTGTCCGCACATCACGCCATTGTGGTTTGCAACGATAAAGTTATTCAAGTTCCCCTCACAAGCGGTGAAACTCTCTCAATTCAAGGGGAAAGACACGGGACGCCACTAAGGATTATTTCGAGCATGAAGGCTCGT
This sequence comes from Ambrosia trifida, assembly GCA_028751855.1. NCBI lineage: Eukaryota > Viridiplantae > Streptophyta > Magnoliopsida > Asterales > Asteraceae > Ambrosia > Ambrosia trifida. The sequence continues at coordinate 23,870,723 of CM054131.1, forward strand.
AAGTGTCTGAGAAAAGAGCTTGTCGCATTCTTGGCACACGTAGTGGACAAGAAGGCCGACGAGCGAAAGTTGGAAGACATTCCAGTCGCCAGAGATTTTCCGGATGTATTTCCAGAAGATTTGCCGGGGTTGCCGCCACCTCGACAAGTCGAGTTCCGCATCGACCTCGTTCCCGGAGCAACTCCTGTGGCACGATCGCCATACCGCCTAGCTCCATCAGAGATGCAGGAACTGTCCAGCCAGCTACAAGAATTATTGGACAAAGGTTTTATAAGACCGAGTTTCTCACCTTGGGGAGCTCCTGTCTTATTTGTGAAGAAGAAGGATGGCACATTTCGCATGTGCATCGACTATCGAGAGCTGAACAAGCTAACCATCAAGAATCGCTATCCTCTCCCCAGGATCGACGATTTATTTGATCAGCTCCAAGGTTCCAGCTATTACTCCAAGATCGATTTGAGGTCAGGCTATCACCAGTTGCGTATACAAGAAGAAGATGTACCAAAAACGGCCTTCAGAACCCGGTATGGACACTATGAATTTTTGGTAATGCCGTTCGGCTTAACCAACGCACCAGCGGTTTTCATGGACCTAATGAACCGCGTGTGTAAGCCATACCTGGATAAATTCGTCATTGTCTTCATTGACGATATTTTGATCTATTCACGCACGAAAGAAGACCACGAGAATCACCTTCGGTTAATTCTTGAAGTATTACGCAAAGAGAAGCTCTATGCTAAATTCTCGAAATGTGACTTTTGGATTCGGGAAGTTCACTTTTTAGGCCACGTGGTAAACGAGAAGGGCATACACGTCGATCCCGCCAAGATCGAGGCAATTAAAAATTGGGAAGCCCCTCGAACCCCTACCGAAGTACGACAATTTCTAGGCCTTGCGGGTTATTACAGAAGGTTCATCGAGAACTTTTCAAAAATAGCACAAGCTTTAACCATGCTAACCCAAAAGGATAAGAAATTTGAGTGGACGGAAAAGCAAGAGGCAGCATTCCAATTGTTGAAAGATAAGTTATGTGGCGCTCCGATACTGTCACTTCCAGACGGTACGGAAGATTTTGTGGTTTACTGTGATGCCTCACATCAAGGCTTGGGTTGTGTATTGATGCAGCGAGAAAAAGTAATAGCTTATGCTTCCAGGCAACTGAAAATCCATGAGAAGAACTACACTACACACGATTTGGAATTAGGTGCAGTGGTGTTCGCTCTCAAGATATGGAGGCACTATTTGTACGGAACCAAGTGCACGATTTTCACTGATCACAAGAGTTTACAACACATCTTCGATCAGAAGGATTTGAATATGCGACAACGGCGATGGGTCGAATTATTAAACGATTACGATTGTGAGATAAAGTACCATCCCGGTAAGGCGAACGTCGTAGCTGACGCCTTGAGTCGCAAGGAACGGGTTAAACCATTGCGTGTTCGAGCTTTGGGACTGACTATCCACACGAATATGACTGAACGAATTCGTGAAGCTCAAGTGAACGCCCTCAAACCCGAGAATGTCAAAGGTGAAAGGTTACGGAAGATGGTTGATTCACTGGAACCAAAAGCGGACCAGACACTGTATTTCATGAATAGAATTTGGGTCCCAGTATATGGTGGATTGCGTGAGCTAGTATTGGCCGAAGCTCACAGCTCTAGATATTCGGTTCACCCGGGTGCAGACAAGATGTTCCACGATTTGAAGGAATTTTATTGGTGGCCGAATTTCAAAAGGGATATAGCAGCCTATGTTGCGCGATGTTTGACTTGCGCAAAGGTCAAGGCTGAGCACCAGAAACCTTCCGGTCTGCTCCAGCAACCGGAAATACCGGAATGGAAATGGGAACGAATCACCATGGACTTCATTACCAAGTTACCTAAGACGACAAGCGGCCATGACATGATCTGGGTAATCGTAGATCGATTGACGAAATCTGCACACTTCCTCCCGATTCGCGAAACGGACAGGTTGGAGAAACTGACCCGTTTGTACATTAAGGAGGTGGTATCTAAACACGGTGTACCTGTTTCTATCATCTCCGATCGGGATAGTCGTTTCACTTCCAGATTTTGGGAAAGTCTAAATGAAGCCCTCGGTACTCGCCTCGACATGAGCACCGCATATCACCCCCAAACGGATGGTCAAAGTGAACGAACCATCCAGACATTGGAAGATATGTTACGGGCATGCGCGATTGATTTCGGAGGTAATTAGGATACGCACTTGCCATTGGTAGAATTTTCTTATAACAACAGTTATCATACGAGCATTCAAGCCGCACCGTTTGAAGCTCTATATGGACGCAAGTGCCGATCGCCATTATGTTGGGCGGAAGTTGGAGAAAAACAACTCACCGGGCCCGAAATTGTTCAAGAGACCACGGATAAGGTCTTTTTGATAAAGGAACGCCTCAAAGCGGCCCGGGACCGCCAGAAAAGTTATGCTGATATGAGGCGAAAGCCTTTAGAGTTTCAAGTCGGAGATAGGGTCCTACTGAAAGTGTCACCTTGGAAAGGTGTCGCGCGCTTTGGGAAGCGCGGAAAGTTGAACCCACGATATATTGGACCGTTCGAAGTCTTGTCCAGGGTAGGTACAGTGGCATACAAGCTCAAGTTGCCTCAAGAGCTTAGTGGAATACACGACACGTTCCATGTGTCGAACTTGAAAAAGTGCCTATCCGACGAAACTCTCATTATTCCAGCTGACGAAATCCAGATTGACGACAAGTTACATTTTGTGGAAGAACCAATCGAGGTAACTGATTGGAAGGTCCAAAAACTAAGGCGCAGCAAGATCAGATTGGTCAAAGTGCGCTGGAATGCCAAGCGTGGACCGGAGTTCACGTGGGAAAGGCTGGACCGGATGAAGCAAAAATACCCCGCCCTATTCGAGAAGACACCTGTACCGGAGAACTCGAAGTGAATTCCAGGACGGAATTCTCTTAACGGGGGGAGAATGTAACAACCGGCAAAAATAAGGTAATTCCGTACAAATTAATTAATATATGATTAACGTAATTAAATGCAATTATGTGTGATTTAATTATCAAGGCCTTAGGAGATAGCAATTTCCAAATAGTGCATAGGAATGCATACGTTTAATGGTAAAGCATGATTGGATCATGTGCGAATAAGCTATCCGGTATGGATGTTGGCAATTACCCGGTAATAATTAAATAAGCGAAATGGATCCCGGACACCCAGGATATAAAATAAAGGGTATTTTCATGAAATAAAATGAGTTTTGGAACTCCAAAACCATAAATGAAAACGTCTTGTACAAATCTCCCGGTAACGAATAAAATGCGCGTACCGCACCCGATACGCGTATAACTCATAATTTCACCCGGCAAAGGCCTAAATAACCAATCAACGCTTAAATTAGACTATATTTAAGGGTTATTAAAGGTATTTTTAATGTCCGAATAACGCGTGATTAAAACCCGAAAAATACCCGAACGACACCCGAACGACGGGGGATTAAACATAACAAATATTGGGTAAATATTTGGAGTTGTGGACCCCACCAAACCCATCAAAGGGGCCGGCCTAGGTGGCCTTGTGGTGTCCATACCATGTGTTGATAATTATAAGCTAAAAACCTATAAGTAAAGCATGCTTAACATAAGACAAATGTGTAAGTAACATAAGTACAAAAGCAACACACTTTCTTGTCCCCCCTTGATCAAATTTTCGGCCTAGTGCCTTAATAATCCAAGACCAAAATCTAAACCATCATGACATTAGTGGATGCATGCCTTGTTAAGTCTTGTATATAGAGATCATGATAGCTAACAAGGATTTAACCAAGATTTGCAAGAAACCTCCTATCTATACATACATACATACGGCTTCTTCCACACACACACATATCATCTTTTCCAAAAATCTCCCAAGTACACACATAATCCTCCATAAGATCTCTTGAATCCTTGGCATCATTACATGTGATAATTATATATAAACATGTGTTAGAAGGTTGAATAACAAAGCAAAACAAATCCTCTTTCCTTCCTTCCTTTGGCCGTAGGTTTCCCCCATCCCCCATACACATTTCTTTCAAGTTTTTACATCTCCAAATTACTCAAAACAATTCATCATCCAAACCCCTATTGTGTGTTTCAAGAGCTAGGAGCTAAACCACTTGGAAGAACACACTAAACCCCTCTCAAATCCAAGGTTTTTGTCTTCCCTAGCCTTGTGCTAGTAGTAAGCTTCTTAATCTTGTTTTTGATTGTTATTATTCATGTATGTGTTCCTAGTAGCAAGTTGTACATGAAGGGTTTAAAAATGGTTTTGAACATAATCTTTAATAGGTTTTCATGTGTAAAATGGAAGATTAAAGATATGAAAATAAACCATGGATTTGTTGATGATGATGTATTAGTCTTGAAAATATATAAAGTTTACATGTAAGAATAAGTAGGATGATGTTTTGGTTAAGATTATGAAATGAACTTGAATATGATAAAAGTAACATTAAATCATCTTATTATGATCATCTAAGTTATAATATGTGGTAAAACATATTAGAAGTTCATAAATGAAGAAGATGGAAAATTTAAGTTAGCTTACTTAGATGAATGATATTTTGATAAAATGGACAAATACATAAAACACACATATAATTAGTCTTCCATATGAAATACAAGACTAACATAAGTGTTTTGATACAAAAATAACTTACCAATAAAAAGTTGAATCTTCAAAGTTTACTATTTTGAGTGAAAAATGTTAACTTTGAAAGTTAGAGTAGAAAAATGCAACTTTTGTAAGTTAAGGGACTAAAGTTGTAACTTTGAAAGTTAGAGGACTAAAATGGATATTTTAGAAACTATTAGTCCAAAAATACAAGTATGGAAAGTTTGTTGTCAAAAATGCAAGTAATAAAGTCTAAGGATGATATTTGTAAATACTAGTAAAAATACTTGGGTATTTTGTATAAAAGCGTATTTTTGAAAGTTATAAAAATATAAAGGGTTTTAACATAAGGATTTTTATAAAATAGAGATTTTATAAAAATATTAAATAAACTTGGGAAACTTATACAAAAATGAATACTTTTATATAAATGGGAATATAAAAGTGTTGGAAGCATTTTTGTAGTTAAGTTAACAAGTTGGGTTAAAAATACATAAGTATTTTAAACCATCCAAGTAACATGTGAAAATAGGAAGAAATATGGATGATATTTCTATAAAATACATGTGGGGAAAAACTTGGAAAAATTAACTAATCGAGTTAAGATATCGAACTAAAACGCGTTAACGAACCATACACGGACAAAACATGAGAAAAATGCCATTGCGGCAAGATAAGAAAAATATATATTTTAAGAAGTAAAATATATATATACATTGGGTGAAAACTAATAAACACTTTCCTAAGTGTTAAGAGAATTATTCGTGGGAGAAACACATGACATAAACAAATAAGACGTTAAACAAACGTATAAACTTAACGAGAAAATTACACATTTATATATACATGTACGCTCGTCTCGGCAAAATTCTAGTATATCTACTTAATGGGAAAGTAGATATGTGGGAAGGAAAGCCGCGACGAGAAGACAAAGATATATATATGTGTATGCCGTACCAACGAAATCCTAGTATATTTATTTGAATGGGAAAATAAATATACGGTATGGTGAGTTGAAATGGGACGTTAAGAATATACAATCGAACGACAAGATCTTAGTATATTTGTTTAAATGGGAAAACAAATGTGCGGCAAAGTGAGTCGGGTCGAGGGTTGAAATATATATTATATCGAGCGATGCGATCTTAAGTATAATTATTTGAATGGGAAAATAATTATATGTTAAGTGAAGTCGAGTCGATGATAATAAGATACAAGTTATGGAAATATTAACAAGAGTAATATATAACTTGTAACACAAAGGGTAATGTGACGCCAACAAAACCTAGGATACGCGCTTAATTAAACGGGATTTGGAACAACTTGTGGTCGGGAGTTGGGTGTACAACTTGCCAAGGCACATGCACTATAGGAATAGTGACTTATACGTCTAGGACGTTTGTAGGTGCGGGACCACCCATTTGCTATCCACCCTTTTGAGCCAGACACAGTTTCAGGTGAGTTTCACGGCCCCATTTTAAACTATTTTTACGTTTTCCGGGGGAAAGATATGTTAGGGATAATGTTTGACGGATTTAATACTTGAGGTGTGACCGCCACTCGGGGTTGAGTCCTCGCCTCTATAATCATTTGTTCAGGGAAATGAAACCGGTGGAATATTTGAATAGTACTATTGGTGCCTGACAAGGCCCACCCCTAATCGATAGCGTCGATTATGCATTAGGTTATGCCTGGGGCGCATATATTCTGAACTTAAGTCGTGGGAAACCGAGTAACGACTTGGAGCGGGGCATTTTACTTATATACGTCTTGGTTTGATTATAGTCTCAAGTAGATTTATAGGAATTTGCAACTCCTATATATTGTCATAACATGGTATTCCCAAGTATTCAAGTTTTAGAAACTGAAAACCTGTGAACTCACCAATATATTTATATTGACGAAACTTTTTAAACATATCTTTTAGGTAACTAGATGATGAAGGATCAGGCGAGCTGGGTCGGAGAATCTCCAATGCGACGTCGAACTTTTGCGGGGTTTCACTTTTATTTCCCAAGGCATTTGGGATATATATGAGAAACCTCTATGATTAATTCAAAAACAATTTACTTTTGTGTAATGTTTGAAACAGATTTGACGTCATAATAAATGACCCATTTTCTTAAATTACTTGTGTTTAGCAATAACCTTGACTTTATACTTTTGAACCGTCGCGCCACGTGTTTCCGCCTTTGTCGTGGTGTGACACCTACCCCACCCACCCCACCCCACCCCAACCTATCCCCACCCCCTATATCTATCTCTCTTTCACTCTCTCTCTTTCTCTTTCATTGTCTCTCTCTTTAGATCTCTGCAACTAACTAATAATAATAATAATAATAATAATGAAAACCATTACAACGAGATGGAGCAGAGACTTTAGAAGCAGAGAAACTGAAGGGATCAGCTAGAACCTCAACTTCATCCTTAAACCCACGAAAATCAGCTTCAAACTCATCTTTAATATCAAAGATTTCAGATCTCAGGGGTTTAGAATAACATTTGCTAGGGTTTTTAAAGAAGTGTGAAGGGTGGGTGGAGAATGGGGGCCAATCACCACCACAGTGGCAGAACACGGTGGCAACCCCACCTCTCCTAACGGCACCACTCCCAAGACAAACACAACCACACCACATCGATCTGAGATCTGGACAGAGAGAGAGAGAGAGAGAGAGAGAGAGAGAGAGAGAAGGAAACAGAGGAAGAGAGATGATTCAGACAGAGGAGAGATGATTTGACTGTGGGGGGTCTCGTAGGTGGTTTTTGCAAGTGGGTTTGATGGTGGTGATGGTGGTCCGGTGATGGTGACAGAGGGAGGAGGTTTCGTAGGTGGTTTTGCAGGTGGGTTTGATGGAGGTGGGGTTTTCGTAAGTGGTTTTTGCAGGTGGCGATGGTGGTCCGGTGATGGTGACAGGGGGAGGAGGCTCGACGGTGAAGTTGGATTTTTCCGGTGGGTTTCCGATGTCTCCGAAGGTGGTCCGATGATGGTGAAGATGAACCATTGCGTGAAGTCTTTGTTGTTATGCAGAGGATAGATATATGTAGAAGGAGAGAGAGAGAGAGAGAGAGAGAGAGAGAGAGAGAGAGAGAGAGAGAGGTGGGGTGGGTAGGGGAAGACTATGGGTTTTTTTTTTTATTAAAATAATTATAGGGTATCAAATGACAAAATTGTCCTTCATTAAAGTGGCAAAAAGACAACCATACCCCTGACCTTAACAAGATTTTTTAACTGGGTTAGTGAAAAGGACGAATTTGGCAAAAAAATCCAAACTCAGGGAAGGAATTGCAAAAAAAAAAACTTTTGTACTGAAGTGGCAAACTGGCCCAAACCTCAGGGACGAAAATGGCTATTAACTCTAAAAAAAGGTTACACACTTCCTAAATTACTTATTTAAACATTACATATTCCTAAATTACTTATTAAACACTAGATAATTCCTAAATTACTTATTTAATCCTAATTTTCTCCACTATTGAGAGTAGTTGTCCCAGTCCTCGAGTGTGTAGTACTCGGGGGGACATGGAACGTGAGCTATCCCATCCATCGGATCTCGCATCCGAGGGGAAATAGCAGTACTTACGAGGAGGGGTAGGTCGGCTCCAGAGGCGTTCCTCCTCCTCAATTTCCCTGAAGGCTTCCAAGTCCTCCTCAGTTGGGGTAGTCTCGTGGTAGGGGTGGGCGTGGGGATAGCAGCAGTCTGGTGGTGGGGGGTGGGGGTGGGGATAGCAGCAGTCTAGTAGTGGGGGTGGGGATAGCAGCAGTCCGGGGGTGGGGGCCGACAACATTAGTCGGTCCATTTCACTAACAGCCAAGACATAATCCATGGCCCAGACCATTTCCTCATCCGTGAAGTCATCATCAGCTTCAGGAGGAGGAAAGGTTGGTTGTGTAGCAGCAGCAGCAGCAGGAGGGGGATATAACCAATGTTGTGGAGGACGAGAAGGAAGAGGAGGTTGTGCAGCAGTAGGAGGAGGAGATGAGGTGAATGGTAGTCTCCGGGGGCGGCCCCGTCCTCGGACCCGGCGAGAGTACTGTCGGACATTAGACGGTCCGGCAGCTCCTGGTTGAAAACCGGCCATATTATTCATTGTTTTGAGGATAAGGAATTGGAGGTGTGACTGAAAAATCAGTTTTGGTGTTGTATTTATAGGGTTAGAAATATGACCGTTTGGGGGGAAAACGTTTGAAATTCAAAATTTGAAATTTAAACGTTTAGGGGGAAATTTTGAATTTCAAACAGTTTGGAACAGTAACCGTTTAAAATTCAAATGTTTGAATATAATTTTTTATTATTTTATTATTATTATTATTACCATTATTATGTTTATTATTATTATTATTAAAAAAAGGTTTGAATATTTGATCTTGCCACGTGGCAAGGTCTGATTGGGTGCCATGTGTATGTGTTGGGCGTTATTAACATAAAGCCCCAAACCAATTTTTACATATAGCGCCCCCCTGTAACGGTGTGGGGGGCGCTATTTTTTAAAAAATCCTACAAATGGCGCCCCACTACGCGGGTTTAAGAGATGTTGGTAATGGAATTTTCAGACGTTATAACTTTACTTTTTATTGTTCATTTATGAATAAATATGTGTAACTTTTAACCGACGTTAAAAAATCTGTTAAAATTATGTGAAATGACTAGTTTGCTATTATGCTTAAAATAAAAATAAATAAATAATTTATCCTAAGTCCTACCTTTTTAGCTTTAATTAAATGCTAGTGGGTTTACTCGCGCGTTGCCGCGGGATCTAAGTAAAACCTTACAAAAAAAATAAAGCATTGTGGGGCGAGAATTTGCAATGGCCAACCCGATCGGTTTTGACATATAGTAAAGATGGCTCATTAAACCAAGACGCAATGCATGAAAAATACTCACATCAGGTTATAGTCTTGATGGTCAGTGGAGTCGTCAACCAGCTTCTTTGTAAATAATTACAACCTAAATATTAAAACTTGACATATACAAATGTGTTGACAGATCTCAAATATAGATTTATTGATTATTATTCTATTTTCCTCATTCTTGTACAACAAATTTTATTAGTTATTCCTTTTTTTTTTCCTTTTACTTTTATACAAACAGATGATGCATTCCCTAAGCTATTACCATTAAACTTATGTCGTTTTTTTGGATTCGTAATAGATCTAAACATAAAGGTTTAGATTGGAATAAATGGTGTAAGTATCCGTTGGACTTGATGTAACTTTGGTTTTCCCCTGGGTCCTCGTTTTGAGGACGCTTGTGGTGGTTTTGGTTGAATGAAGTTTACTTTTCAAAAAAAAAAAAAAAAAAAAAAAAAACTATTACCATTAAGATGATGAAGAACAAGATAATTGAAGAATATTGAATATTGAATCAGTTACAAACTAATGATTATGACAATCAATTATCATTTTCATAACTATATAACACATAGCTCTAACTTTAAATATAATAAAGTAAAACCCCATAACTATTAAACCCTTCAAATGATAACTAATTAACACACATTTACTTCTAACATTCAATGTGAAAGAAGTTTCTAACATCAATGCCTTATATTTAAGTTCAATGTATACACAAAATATAGATATTCTCTTCTACATGTGATATCTATATGCCAATCTTTCCAGAAAACAGTTGACTATTGAAACTACATTTATAAAAGGGAAAATCGCGAAAATAGCCACTTGACCAAGTGACTTACGAGAAGCCTCATCGGAGACGCCTTAGGTGCCTCGAACTTGGTGACCCGTGGGTAACTGACAAATGCTTCAATTGCAATTGCAATTCCTTGTGCTGATTACTTTACTATATAATACATTTTCCACTTGTGATAACTCTTAGTTCTTTTTAGATGTATGTATAAAGTTCATGTGACGAAGACTTGCTCTACCAAGTTACACGAATATCTAAGTAATTGTAGCTTATGGGCTTGTTGTCTTAAAATTAAAAAAATTTTGATAGCAGCATCAGCATGAACTGTACAAGGAAAACATACCATCAAATTTAAAAAAAAACAATTTAATAAAAAGTGTCTTAACATAAATCAGTTTTGTGTAAAATTTAAGTAGTTCAAGATTACTTGGTCATACCATCTAAAAGATACTCATGAGCTAAATAACTCAATGTGCCAGAAAGCTCAATGGAGATGCAAAGCATGCCACTTACTAATCCATAAAACAACATCTGCATATACAAAAAAAAGCATGAGATATTTAAGGGGAGTCGCGCCAAATTATTTGATGTCATGTGTATCCTAATACTTGTGTTGTACTTACAGATTAACTGCATAAGGTTGGGTGTATCGAGCAGGCTGCAAATGTGAGTGCTGTTATGACGGAAATAGCTAAGGCTCAACATGCTTCTAGTTCAATGTAGTGTTAAATGGTTTTTTACACCATCTACTTTCCACTGAGTTTAGAAAAATATGGTTCAATCATAAAAGTTTTTCACATTGTTACTAAAAAAGATTAATCCAACAACCAAGCAACTACAAATTACAAAAAAAAAAAAAAAAAACTACAGCTTAAGCATGCATACGAATGAAAATTTTTAAGTGGAATGAATAAACGAAATTAGTTGCCTATTATGATTTATGAATCAAGATTGAAATTTTTATAGTTTCAACATGTAGAAACAAATACTAAAGTTAAGCAAAACTAAGTAATTGGTTAATATTATAAACTATATAAATTATAGAAACTAACCCTGTACCACATCATCATCACAGAACAATCTTATAATCAATTACAAGTAATAAACATATACATGAATAGTTTTAAAAGTATAAAAATAAAACAATATCAACACGAATTTGGAAAACGGATAGTTGATTAAAAGAAAAACTAACCTACAAGAACTTCAAAACTGGCCGTTGAATTCTATGTAGGTCATTGGGGTTTCTTTCATCATCATATAAATACCACGAATTTGGAACCGCAAGTAAACTAAAAACAAACAATACAAAGCCTAAAATAACCACAAAGCATGAAAAATTACCAATAACTTGAGAAAACAATTACCTGTAATACGACTGATTTGTTATGAGGGTAAGAAATTGGAAGGAGGATCTCTTAATACGGAGGCACACCTTCAGGAATATGATGAGTGGGTAACTGACAAATGCTTCAATTGTAATTGCAAGAACCTTTGAGTTGTCTGAGAAGTAATAAAGAAGTAAAGGAGGGAATTGAAAGAGATAGGTATGGTTAAAGGGCAATGATGGAATAACCGGCTCAATAATAACCGGCGCACGTTGTCGTTCTAACTCAATAATAACCGGCTCCAACCTGTTATATACACAACTGCAAACTTTTGACGTTGCTTAAAATAACAAAACTTTAATTATTTACTTTATATGCCCTTCAAAAAAAAAAAATTATTTACTTTATATATTTTCAACAGAGATTTTTCCTTGTATTTGAATTCAGTACCTTTGTATCACATCAAGATACGACTCTTCACGAGGATATCGATACCTGAGTTTGTCTTTCTTCCTTGACCTTTAAAAAAAAAGATCGTTGAATGGAAAGGTATAAAATTATAAAAAAAAAATCGAATATTTCATATTTAACATACTCGTATTCTTCAAGAATGTTCTTCTTTATTTTTTCATACGTCATACCGTCACATACACCAACATTTATCTCATCAAGTGCACGCCATTGTATCTATAACGTAAAGAAAGTACACAAATTTTACAAATGATAAGTGATCAAAGAAGCAATTTATGTGACATGTAAAACTAACTTTGGGAAATCCAGCAATTTGATTTGCAGTCAAAATTGTTCGTTGCAATGTGCTTGTCCAAATCTAGGTGCATAAATAAAAAAAAACAATATAAAGCATTGCAAACTTTGTGCAACAAACAAAGAAAATGCAAATAGTAAAATAAGTAATAGTTCTTACATAAGCATTTTTTTGAAGGCAAGATAGTTCATGTAGGCCTTCAATTGAATGTTATAAGAGGAGGACTTGAATTTCACAATCAATTTCATTCAATTTGATCCTTATGGTTACGGAACTTAAAGGGACAAGAGGTTAATGATCTATATTTATGAAGGAAGAAGGCAAACGATTGAAGGGTATGGATGGAAGAAAGATGGTAGTATTGTAAAAGTCTTTTGATATTGTAAAGGAGGAGGTGGATGAAATGCCTATATTACCCTCTTAAGTGTCTTAATTGTCTCAATTATGCCCATAATACCCTTAAATTTTTTGCTTAAATATGTTGTACATGTTGCTTATGAAAATGCAAATTACCTTGTTGTACATCACTCCTCCTTTATAATGTATTATAGATTACATTGTCGTGGTTTTTTTGGTCAATCCAATGTTTTAAAGGTTCATTAAGCTCAAAGTACGAAAATAAATCTTAGCCACGGCTTGGTTTGTTACATTATTAATATCAAAAAACTAAATTGATTTTTCACTTACAGAGATGAAATATCGTTACTAATAACTGAAAGCAAGATCGTAAAACCACCATAAAGTATACATAAATCACAATTATGATAAGGTTAAGCAACTACGAATAGAACCACGGCTCCTATAGTCCTATAAGTTATCAACAAAAAACGACACCTTCCACTTTTATTTTTAAATTCATTTTACTCTTGTCGTCTTTATCTTGTTCACATTTTTTTTTTTTTTTTTGCTTTTTTTTTTTTTTTACTTTGAACCTAACTTTAAACACAAACTAAAAGTTTTACAATTTCCCACTTTGGAGTTAATATATGCAAGGGTGTTAGCCCATAACACATGATCTATGACAACATATACACTCATTACACAAAACATCTAATGGAAATCACGTCCCAACGATTGAACACAAACAAATTAGCTGGGGAAAGTAGCGTATTACTAATCATCCAATCTAAAAACATATAAAACGGTATAAAAACCGGTTTGATAGTCATTTAGGGTTGCTGAACCAACCATGTAAAAAGTTTTATTTTATTTATGTGGATTTTTATATGTGCAACTTTTATGTAGTGAAGTTTTTTTACATGTTGTATGAAGGTTGTTGCAAGTCTTGATGAGAAAGGATAAGGTGGGTATATATAATGACTACATGCCAGCAAGACCTAGCTACAATATAAGGTAGACATACATAGGTGCTATCTAGACAAGTATTTATGATTGTTAAGCCAAAGGAGGAAAATGGTCCAATAAATTGTCCTAATTGCGTACTAGAGTATTTGGTGAGCATGGAATAGACAAGCGTTTTCTAGAGAGCCTATTATGATTGACAATATCATTAGAGAGGTAAAGTCGTTAAGTTTCCTTCGGATTAAACAATAGATCAAAGTCGGTGTCTCTATATTGGATCAAGTGGAAATGTTTGCCATAAAAATTTGTATGTTTGTTTTGTACCTTTATTGTGTTGCTCGTTCCCTGTTGCTGGTTGATGTACCACCATTTACACATATAAAACATGCATAATTAGTTTCATAATAGGGCAAAATTGGGCTTAAATTAATAATTAAAGCTGCTTAATCGGTAAAAACAATTAAAACTGAATATTTCTGGAGATACGAGACCCGAAGCATGTTCCAAGGATGTGTAAAGACCTCCTCGGGGCTTAAAAGGTGATAAAATTGACTCGGGGTTGACCAAACATGCCCATGCTTAGTGGTACAAGGGTCACGCGCACTAGAAGACAAAGCAGTCAACTTGGGGGACAAGAAAACATGGTTTGTCAACCTGCACGCCTGTTCCATACACAAAATACATACCAGACAGATCCTATAGCAACAGAACGTACGTGGGGAAGGTGCACGGCCATGCTTGCCCTTATCAGCCTATAAATAGCAAGCTCAACTCAATCATTTGGTGTGCCTTCTTGGGTCGACTTCCAATCTTCTTGCAGAGTTCTTGGGGTCTTGTGGGAGGTCATAGGGCCATCCTAACATCTCTCCAAGGTTGGGATCCATCCTACCTTGGTTTCTTGACCGATAATGGTACCGTAGGAGTAGTTTACATGCAATAAACATCGAGGGTCGTGAGGATCACATTTAATGCATTTGATCAAGGAAGTTGAAGGCTTGTCTATGAGTTGAAGACCTCCATGTTCTTATGTTGTTTATCTATTTATGGTTATATCCATCTAGTATTCTCCATACCTATTCAATTTGTTAGACTTTTATATTATTAGTAGTTTAATTTTAGTTATTTGGTGTGTTTATCTTCTTAACTAATTCTTGTTTGTTTATATTTTGTGTCAGGTTCCATTAGTGGTTAACTTAACAAACCTTAAAATCAATCTAAACTTAACATATAAAACAAACTATCTTAGGGTTCATACGGCTTCTGGTAGTCCCGAGCTAGATCCAAGGCAAGGAAATCGGTAATGAGATAGATCCTTCGGGTTTCTAATATCCAAACCGGGTTCTAAGCAATGGCTTCTGAAGTGGACCAGATTCGGGTGACAAGTTTCTGGTTCCATACCAGATGGGTGAGTGATTTTCTTGGCAAATGGATGATTCTCTACGGGTGCACCAGTGATCTTCAGATGCACACATTTGGATTATGTTCCACCTTTGTTAAGGATTTCATTCACAAGACTTAGGGGTTAAGAGTTGAACTTGTTAAGTCACTTAATCACTAAACCAAACTTAAATTTACCTGATCAATAAATATTTAAGTTGTCATTTTTAAAGATAAATACATTAAGGATACTTTATCCAATTTTCATTAGTATAAAGAGGTTAACTTCTTAGAGGGTCCCCCTTCACACATGATGGTGGTATGTGAGATCCTTCGGTACGGAAAGCGAGAGTTGAGAGATGTGAAAGGGATTCTCAGTCGGAATTAAGCCTCTACAATAATTTAAGAAAGTAAATAGAGAACCCACTGCTTAAACGAGTGGTTTTGCGGTGGTTTGGGAAGTGCCTAATTAACAAGCAGGACTCAAACTTTCCAATAAACAACATGACTTGTGTGCGTTAGGCTCGACGACACTTGTCAACCAGGAGAAGACCGGCCTATGGGCCAGCTGTCCGAAGACACCTTTATGGGGACTCGTACACTTCTCCTCTGCGTGACCCATAAGGTTGCCAGAACGTCAACCCTTATTTATTTCTTTTCCCATCCCCTAACTCTGAAGGGACCGTTCAAAACCTGTTCTTCTCATCAATAATTAAATCTACTACTACTTTTAATATAATTAGCATCCTTATTCGGAGGGTCCCTAAGACTTGCATGTTTTCTAAACCTACCATTTTTATCTTTTATTTTAAAACCAAAACCTTTTTCAAAAACTAATTATCTTATAGAACCCCTCCGTTTTATTTTTCTTTTTCAAAACCCGATTAATAAAAGTGATGGAATGTTGAGTAAGAGAAAGTGTGTTCTCTAGAATTTGATACTCGGCATTTACCCTAGAAACCTATACTATAGAAGTCAAGTTCTCTGCCTATGTGTTGGTTTTAGTTTCTAAGTAATTATCGTTTACTTATAAATTTAAAACTTGTTAACGGTTTAATAAAAATTCGTATTTTTCCCAAAACCAATGTTTTGAGATTGAAACACCAAAGTTTTTTATACCGGGAAAAATGATAACTTTTCTAATTACTAAAACCAGGCACATCACTAGTAGCTAGCTATCTAGTCTTGTTTTTAATAAAGTTGTCGTCAAAAAAAAGTTTTGATCGTCGAATTGTTTGGAATATTTTTTTAATGGCCTTATTATAATCCTAAAAATACATATTGAATGTTTACACACTTTTTTCAATCGCTTACCTTACAGGGGTAAGCAAAGTGCAATAATCAACCTGACCTGACAGTTACCCTGACCAATCTGAAAACCGAGAATACTTAAAATCCGTAATATAAGAACCTTATTGAGAAGTTGGGTATCGGTCTCTAATGTGATCAGGTACATCAATTTTCATTCAAACATCGAACCCGGTTATCAGAACATCAAATTCGATCCACGTTGCTTCAACTTCATTCCAGATTACGCACATTCATCTTCTAGATTAGAAGGTATGCAAAACGAACCTCTTTATTAAGCAATACTAGGCCAATTTGGTACTACTTTCATCAAATTGGGTAATGTATACGCATCTGTGACTATTGTATTTTTATACCCAATTTGGTAATGTGTCATTGATATGAACTTGCAAGTATCTCATACTTGATGGGTTTATTATGCTTCCTTGTAAGTGTTCAATCTATATGTCTGCACTCTTTGCACACGAAGTGCTCATATCACGTCTAAGTGAAATAGCAGAGAAAACTTGCTACCAAAACTTGATGTGTTTGATGTATTTCATTTCCAGAAGTAGAAAAAAAGCTTGTAACTGGTATTTCATAATTCAAACATCCAATAATTCAAAAAAAATATCAAACAAGTAAATAATCGATATCAAAATCAAAAGAGATCAATACATTTAGTTTATATATTCACTACGGAATCAAATTGAATTACTAGGTAGAGTTGGGAAATCATTTAAAGAGTTGCACTCAACATTAAAGTGCACATTAAAATCAACGTGGATAATGACACTCAATTAAAAGGGAAGTTGCTTCATCAATTCAGGGGCGTTGAACAAACAAAGGAGGCAATTGAAAGGCAGAAACCAAGGGCATGTCATGGTGTCCAGAATTAGACCATGTGTAGTGGCAGCTTAAAAGGGTGTGAAAGGGCCATTTGGCGCTCGTATTCGCGCCTGCACACCGCCCCCCTTGGCGCTAAACCAAGCCAAATGGTTTGAGCGTGAAAGATTTCACACGATGCTTTCCCCTCCTTCGTCCGGTCAGAAGCCGTCACCACCCACCCCAACGGATATATTATTTTTTTGACCGTTAATTTTGAGTTGTTGTATAAAAAAAATATTTTTTAAATCAAAATTTTACCTATTTAAACCTCACCTCAACCCATTTTTTATACGCCATCCTCCTACAATCTTATACACTGTCTCGTTTTTTTATAAACCCTCTCTTACTTTAAAAAAAAATAAAAAAAAATATCATCATGCACCCCCCCCCCCCCCCCCCGGTCTTGGTCTTCCATCTTGCCCAACCAACTCAAACGCATATCGCCCAAACCTCACCTAACCGCTACCAACCTTTAACCATCAAGATTTCGACGAGTACGATGGGGTTTTCCAACTACTTAACATGCCCCAACAATATTTTCAAGGTCCAAAGGGTTTCGCAAGCAATATGAATATTAGCCTAGGTGGTATGTCGGGTTCTCAAGAAGAACCCGACCTCGATCACGTGCCAGAGACACAACCCGAGCGCGAACCCAAGAGCTCTCAACCCAAAAAACGCTCTCATAAAAAAAGGGTGATGTGCAGCCTCGTACATGAAGGCCTTATCAAGGATGGACCAAAGACGAGGAGTACACGCTCGCACGAGCTTGGCTAGACATTTCGGAGGATCCTGATGTTGGTAAGTGTTATTTTTTATAATTCTATTTATCTTTATAAAATAAAGTATAATAATATATTTGTTCTATTATTATTTTAAAATAAAGTGTAATAATATATATGTTCTATTTATCTATATCTATACTACATTATAAAGGAGGAGGCATGGACAAATATGTCCAAATAGTCCAAAGTTAAAATGGCATACCAAAGGTTTCTTTACAATTTTCTAAATTTTACTACTTTTCTTCCCTAAATGCCTCTAGAAGATAATCAACTTTTATATGAAAATGGAAGTCACACAAACTAAATAAACACATGGGATAACAATATTTTTGAACAAATTTCATATAATGGCGATGAAAGATAATAATTTATGTTACCACAATGAATAATCTTATCTCAACTAAACTTGTATGAATTTAAAAACTTTAAAATATAATGACTGAAGTCTTCCTAGAGTTAAAGTCAAGCTAACCAGAGCACTTTTTTTTTATATCATTCAATGCAATCATTTTTGTTTTCAATTTTAATCATGATAATTACGTGAAATTAGGCTCTAGCTTTTATTAATTGATTAATTTTTAGACGTTTTATGATAGATTGATGATATGATATACGTATCGTTCATTAGGTATTGGTTAAAGGATTGCCTGTTTGTTTAGAAAATTTAAGGTTGGTGTAGTCTTTTATTGATCTGCTTTGGTAGGATAAATTCCATGTTCTCTTTCTACGAATACTTGTTAAAACATAGGGTGCACATTTCTATTCTTTTTGCGTAACTTGCGGAAAAAAAAACCTAAATATCATAATATCGTATTGCAACTCATTTGTGAATCCCGCTGTAACGCGCGGGTAAACCCACTTTTTCATAAAGTAAAGTATACTAACATATATGTTCTAACTTTTGTATCCAATTATCAAATTTCTCTTCTATTTTGGCAAAGGATTCGAGAAATATTGTTTAAGGCAATGGGTAGAGGAGAATATCAGGAAAACGACTCGATTTCAGGCAAATGGACCAATATAAACGCGAGATGCCATGCGTTTCAAGAAGTTTTCTAACGTGTGAAGGACAATTGGGTAGCGGTTGTAGCCATGCAGATATTTTGAAAAAAAAAACATTGGAAGAGTTCAACGCAACACGTGGGACATTCTCCTATGTCACAACACGCCAATGACGAAAACACGTGGCGCGACGCTCGAAAGCATATCAAAGTCAAGATTAACACAAACAATATTTAATTAGAAAAGATAATTTCATTAAGATGTCGAAGACAAGTACCCTGTCTCAAACATTACACAGAACATTAATATAAAGTTCAAATATAAGGTTTCCCATCGATATCCCAACCCACCGGTAAATATAGGTGATACCCCTGACAAAAGTCTGACATCCCATATTCCATCGTGCTAGCCACCAAATCTATTCAACACTTAATTACCTACATGTTTAAAAAGATGTCAGTACAAAAGTATTGGTGAGTTCACAGGTTTTCATTTTTGCTTACTTACTTTCTTTCTTACATAAAATCAGTGCACGTAACATAAATAAGTTATGACAATATAGGGTTCCAATCCCAAGGTCGATGGCGTTCCCATGAACCCATAACCAAAACCAGACTACTTACTTTTGCCCTGCAAGTTCTTTACATGGCAACAACACATATGTAGAATATCGTAACACCCCTTGGTCTATCCGAGTTGATGCTAATCAACCAGGGGTGGGTCCCCGTCAAGGACCGATAGTACTATCCCCATATTTTACGGCTACATCCCTTTGTATAAATGGTTACAGTGAACTGTGGAGACTGCACGTCCCATGTGACTTTATACCTTTACCCATGGACCCATCATATTACCTTTTCTTTCTCTCTTACTTACAAGTTACTGCACATTTTTAACAAACATACCTTTCCCCCATATTTAAAAATATTAAAACAGAAAAGGGGTCGTAAAACTCATCTCAGTAACAATGTGCACCCAGAAGTAGAGAATAGCTATAGTCCACAGTCAAACACCTACAAGTATTATAGTCATATAAGGCACTAGGTCCTTAGTATGTGTTTTACCGGCAAGTTGTACACCCAACTCCCAATACAATTATTTACATACAATTCCCCGTATAATTAAAACACATGTCCTAGGTCCATTGGTGATAGATTACCCCCGTTATAAGTTTCACATGACTTATATTTTAATAACCGTTCAAAATTAATTTCAATGTTAGTTAGGTTCGTCGTCGCGAACCAAGATCATTGCCTGATTTCATCACGTCATGATTTTATTATTCCATATATATTTACTAACTTGAAATAACATTATCTCTGACTCGACTCACCCTACCATGTAATTATTTTCCCATTAAATAATTATACTAGGATCTTGACGATCGAGATTTCCTTTTCAATATTCGACTCGACTCACTTTACTGTATATTTATTTTCCCATTAAATGAAAATACTATGATTTTATCGATTCAAGGTTTCATTTCACACAATTAAGTTTTCATACTTAATTTCTATTTAAGCATATAATCTTTAAAGATTATTTTACATTAATTCTCTTACGAATAATTTCCAACACTTAGGAAAGTGTTGTATGCATTTTCACCCATAATTATTCTTATATATATTTGTCCATAAATATATATTTCACATTCACATTCACCCTTAGAGTAATTACTCACATTCGACGCAATAACATATATACGTATCTTGTAGGAAGTTATACAATATATACTTATCCGTCTGATTCGCATTTTTGTCCGAACTGGTCGTAATACAATACATTCATGTCTGGTTAATCAACTTATATTCTTTCCACATCCCGAATGATATAAGTTACACATATATATTTTTGTAGGAATAATTACTTCTTGTCATAACATTATTGTTCCTACTTTCAAAATATATATTTAGTTATTTTCCTACAATTTCCAATAATATGTTTTACTTGAAATTAATCATCTTTTAATTTCTACATATTTTCTCTTGGAAACTTATAAAATTACTTTTGTATGTTCAAAACAAAGACTTGGTTATTTTTAGCATAAACTGCTCCAACAATTTATATTCTTGTAGATATAAAAATGTTTATCTTTATACATTTTTTATCAAGTCTTTAAATTATCAATTTTTGTAATAAAAACCTTAGTTTTTATTTTGCTCAACATCTTTGTTAATTTGTATATTTTTTTTTTATAAAATCCTATTTTATAAAAATAACATTTTTATACAAAAATACAATTTTTTAAGTCGTGCGATCATTTTTCATAACAAACCTTTAGAAAGTACATCTTTTCACTTTTAGCACTAAACTTTACAAAGCCATAATAAGTTCATTTAAGGATTATAATAGGTGTATTTGGTGGATTAAGTCCAAAATGTCCATATTTGGTGTTTCAAAGTTAATAACTTTGAATATGAAACTTTTATATCATGTAACATTTCATGGATCCATCATGAGATTATGTTATAGATGGTTATTTTAAGATGATCAAAACCACTTTTAAGATTATTCAAGTGTATGTGTATATTTTCTAGTAACATAAACAACTACAACATCAACCACAACCTATGGTCCTATACATAGTTTTAAACATACATTTTAGTCTTGTGAATCATGTAACATTTCATGTTTAAAGCCCATGTTACATACTATGCTTAGATCTTTATATTTGTAAGTGTATGGTTAACATTTTAACTTACAAAAACAACAACAATACCTACCGCAAACCCACGACCCATACTCATATGTTTAAACACCCATTTTAGTTTTGTAACAACATGTATATTCTTATGTTTAAAATCCATAACCCTATCCCATGTACAACTTGCTTTTAACACACGAAAACATAAACTTTCAAGATTAAAAAGACAAGATCAAGAAGTATACTACTAGCACAAGGCTAGGGAAGATAAAACTCTTGATTTGGATGGGATTTAGTGTGTTCTTCCAAAAGTTAAGCTCCTAGCTTGACAACACACTTCTTCAAGGGTTTGAATGGAGATAATTATGTGTGTTTTTTTATTGAAAAACAAGAATGGGATGGGGGTTGGGGGAGTTCGGCCATGAATGCTCTAGGAAGGGAGGAAGAGTGTTGTTTTTTGATAATGGTGCATGGTCACGAGGTTAGGAAGCTTATAAAATATCCAAAATGTACTTAAGATAAGACATGTCATAAGCATGCCTTAACATAATCATTTTGCCTAACAAAAGAAAAAAAACTAGGGTGGCTTGGAGCCACCCCTAGGGCAGGCCTATAGGGCCCTTATGGGACCCACTTCCTTGCCAAAATACCTTCTAATTATATTGGTTAGATCCTAAACGTTCGGTTAGGGTTTTCGGGATTTTAACGCGTGTTTATTATAAGTTATTTCGGACATATAATCGACTCTCAATTAACCTTAAACATTGACTAGTTTAGGCATTGGTAAGTTATTTAGGCTTTTATTGGGTGAATTTTTAAGTTACGCGCATATCGGGAGCGAAACGCGAACTTTATTCGTTACCGGGGGATTTGTATTTGGAGTTTTCATTTATGGTTTTAGAGTTCCAAAACACACAATATTTCATGAAGATGCACTTTATTTTATATCCTGGGTGTCCAGGATTGTTTTTGGTTATTTAATTGTTACCGAGTAATCATCAACGTCCGTACTGGACCGTTTTATTTGCACGCGATTGCGCCCACTTCCGATGCTCGAACGTCGATTTAAATGAGGATGTTCCCAAAGAGGAAGAGGATTTGGCTCGACCGCCCGATAGAAGAAGCACACAAAAGGGGGGAAGGACGGAGTCGTCTTCGACGGGTGGCGAATTGAAAGAAGACTTCGTAGAGATGAGTTGACGGCTTCAAGATATATGAGACCTTGGAGCTAGGAATTTGGAGATAATGCAAGAAACAGCTGCCGTCACACCCTGAAATTCCACGTGCGGGGTTTTACCGCGAGGCGCGTGACACACTAGGATCCAAGTCAACGGTCACAATAAACGACAACTATATGTAAAATACGTAAACCAAACCATTAAGTTTTTCATAACATAAAACCAGTAGCGAAAGCTTAAACATGTTTACAATCCCAAAATAAGATAAACGTAGTCTGAAATAATTATTCGAAAACATGCAACCAGAAACCCTCGACGCCATGCAAGACCCATGCGCCTAGTCCATGTGCTGCTACCTTAGCGACTGGAGAAAACATGCCAAAAATGTCAACATATAATGTTGGCGAGTTCACAGGTTTTTATAAAACGTTTCCATAAGTTTACAAAGATCAATCTCGTCAATACTATGCCATGTGTACGTTAGCTAGGCGTATGTTCTGCTACTACTACGATTGGAAAACCATTACTGAACACGAATACATGAATACTCTTGCCCGAATAATAAATATGTAAGTCGAGACAATATGCACCCGCCCGGCTCCCAGCCGTCGAGTGGGGTAGGTCACGCCCAATAGATCTATCCCCATTTCCCCCATTGTGCAACCCCGCACATTCATGGTTTTCCCTGGGACATTAACAAATCGTATAGTAACCAAAAGACGACCATAGTATGACATAACTTTTATGAATACAAATACGTAGCATGTTTCTCCCCCGAAAGTAAAACCAGTAAAAGTGGGGCTGTGAAACTCACCTCAAGTTGCATTTCTCGAAAACAATTAAACCACTGCTATGATAGTCCCTAATACCGGCGACCTATCATAATATGTATATAAGTATCCGGACTAATAACTCGTAGGTCAACTAGTCCCTGAATGTCCAAACCATAACCAAGTACGTTTGAAAACATGTTTGAGAGTTAATCTGACCACATAAGACAAGACCCGACATCCCATTGGTGACCCGCCATTCCCCATATTAGCCAAATATAAGTAACCAAGCAATCTCATGTAAACATGCACTTAATACGCATAACAGTTCACCAAGTCTAACATACAGTTCACATTCTGCATATACGAGTCCGAACACGTGTTATTAGCTTTCTAGACATGTCACGGGGTTCACAATATGTTCCTAGATGTCAAATCATGTTTTGGGGTCCCAAAATACACTTACAGCAGCAAAACACATGACTAGGCATCAAAACACATGACTACGTATCAAACTGGCAACTAGCAATGCTAGTAGCCCCCTGTAGGGGCGACTAGGACTCATCAGAGGCGACTAGCCAGCTAGTCGCCCCTACTGCATGCGACTAGCTAGGCTAGTCGCCCCCTGCAGCCGTGATGCCTCTTTTCGCGCGTTTAACCCTCCAAATCATATCCAAAACATGTAAAAACACCCAACATCAATCCATAATCATCAAGAAACCTATCCTAAACAACCCCCCCCCCCCCAATTTATCATCAGTCTAACACCCTAATTGCAAGCATTTCCCATAATGGAATAATATTATGGAAACATCACATCAATGCATGCACAACTTACCTTAAATGGAAAATAATCAGATTTCATCACATAACCACGTTGCAAATCACCATTCTACTATTACTACATCATTCTAGCATAAACCCTAACATCATACAATCATCAAATCACCCCATAACATCCTAAATCCTCCTAAAGCACTCAAACGGGTCAAAACACATATTTTTTTTTTATCAAAATACATCAAACAACCTTCAAAATCCTAGATAATGTAACACCCCAACCGATGGCGGAATCATCGAGGTGCCACGTAGTGACGATTGTTCAAAAGCTCATGGTACTAAAATGTAAATATATGATTATTGAATATTGTTTTACATCATGTGAAATTAAATACAATACAACAAAAGTAAAGATAATTGATTGATTTAATCTAAGTCCAATGTCCTATGTGAAGCGTCAAGCAACTTATCCTGAAACATGCACGGAAATAATTTGGTCAACATATGATGTTGGTGAGTACTACTTAGTTTTGTACGTATAGTATAAGTTTTGAAAAGTAGTACAATTCATGTGTCTAGCATCACCAAGGCATTATGTAAACACGCAAGTAATCAAACGAAACAAAGATCACATGTAAAGTTGTACAATGAAATTGATAATGAGCACCTCAACACGTGTGAGTCTAAAAGAGCACCATAACACAAAGTTATGTCTAAATGAGCACCGTAACATAAGTTACGTCTAAATGAGCACCATAACATAAGTTATGTCTGTATGTAAAGAGCACCATAACATAAGTTATGTCTGTATGTATGATTTTGTATGTAAGCTACGTTCATGTTCAAGCATAAGCACAAAGATAATCAAGACACGTATATGAATTGTAAATGAATAAAAATGTATGTGTAAATGAATATGAAAGCTTTGTATAGTTGTGCATGAATCACCCCAAAAATTGTAAAAGCGAAAAAGGGGATAAGTAATACTCACATTAGCAAGGTGGTAAGTCTTGTGTAACCGAATAAGTATATTCCAACGTTGCCAAGTATCACCCTATGTATAATGTAACAAATAAGTCTAAGTCTATCTAGTCTATAAGTATTTTCTAGGGCTTCGAATTGGGGATAAACGTTTATTTGATTAATAAACAAATTGTTTATTAAATATAAGAAATCTAATAAATAAATGAGTAAAAGTCTTTTTGTAAATTTTAAGTTAAAGATGGTCATAAAATAAAGTCTTTAGTATGAAAATAATTTTTATAAAATTATTTTCTTGAAAATAGAATATTTAATCTATTTATTTCAAATTGTCAAAATATGATTTTAATATCTAAAAATATTAAAATTAAAGAATTCTTATATTAAAAATTGTATTTCTGTTCTAAATGAATAGAAATAATTTATGTAAAATTTTGGTACAAAAATATTGTAAAATGAATTTATTATGAATTATTTATGATTAAAACTAACAAAAATTAATTAAAAATACAAAATGAACGGTTTTTCAGAAATAAAAATAATTTCTGAAATTTTTAAGGATATACAAGTTTAGAATAATTTTTGTGAGATTTTATAAAATCGTTTAGATATTTTTATTGAATTTTATAATTTTAAATAAATAAACTTGTAACATTTATAATATATATTAAATAAATTATTTTTGAAAAACTAAAAATTGGGTGATGAACTTTATCATCAGATTAATACAAGATAATTTTTGTAGAATTTTTAAAAATGTTTTAGTATTTTTAAATGAATTTATAAGACATAAATGATATATATATATGTAAAGTTTTGTAAGCAAAAAGAAAGAAAAGAAGCAAAGATGCTGCTGATGGGATTCGACCCTGTGGTGTCCGGCTCACAAGCACCAGACACAACCACTTGATCTAGATCAGTGGTTGTGTTTGGTTTCTGTATGTTATAATTATATACACGTTTCAGAATGATGTTCTTCCCCAATTCTAATGATTTCGAGCCCTAGATTACCAATACACCAATCCAACAAACAATAACCCGATTAATCATAGGGTTATTGTTTGTTGATGGCCGATGAACAAAACCCATCAAAGAAAAACGACTTACACTAATGAAATCGTACGTATAGCTCGGTCAAACCAAAAGTCAAACCCGTATAAGAAAGGCTTCAAATCGTGAAATGCAGAGAGTTTTAGAAATAATTGGGGAATGGTTTGTGTTAGTCGCACCTATATGTGGTTGTGTGTAGATTTAATTGTGTTAAAACGCTTTTATAGATGATTTGATGCAAGCTTGTTTGGAAAGGTTGAATGGTTGCGCAAATTAGGATAATTAGATCATAATTAACGCATTAATTAATAGTCAAAGATGCGTGACTCACGTGTGGACCTGGGCGAAAATTATAATAATCATCAGTTGTTAGTCAAGCTAGTTGAATGTTTCTTATTTTGTTTTGCCCTTCATCGCAGATAACAAGGAAGAGGAACTGGTTTGTTTTTAAAAGGTAATAAATGGTTACAGGTTCTATTATCTTACACAAGATGTTCCATGGTCTAGTGGTTGTTGGTGTGTGTGTGTGTACAGCTTCTGCCCGGGTTCGAGTCCCGGCAGAACCCCCTTTTTTTTTCTTTTTAATCAAATAAGGGAAAGAGGAGAGTTTGGGCCTGGGCCTGTGCATCTGGGCTCGAAAATCAGAAAAAGGAGATGGGTTTTGGGCTCCGAAAATAATAGGAGCAAGGTGGGTTTGGCTTGGTTTGTTTGGGGTATGTTGTTGGGCTAAAGTTTCAAGTGAGTGTGTATATAAATATACATATATTTATATATAATCTGAAATTTTATTATTATTATTAATATTTTTATTATTATTATTATTTATAAAAATAAAAAGGAAAAGTGACGGATGTCACAGATAATCATCCTAACAACTTATTCATATCAACAAAACATTAAACACACAAGAATCCCCATGTTTTAATCATCAAAAACCGTTATTTGCATGAATCCTTCACATAGAACTCATTTATCACTAAATAGATATAAACAATTTAAGTTTATCGTTTTTCTTTTCACAGTAAATTTTGATAGTTAATTTGTTATAAGTTACCATTTATATCACGGATGACAACTCGTTAGGATTGATCTGGGTATTGTTAATCCCAGTCCTATGCATAGTTGTAAAATCATAATTGGAGTATGAACGAAATGCTATGGTTTTTGTTTTTTGTTTTTTTTTTGAACGGGCTGACGGAACGGAGAACCACCTATAAGAACACCCAAACCGCGCAAGTTCAAACCCCGGCTCCAACGTTTGCAAGCCCGCGGAAAGACGCGTGGGAACGAACCCCCAACCCCCAGCGCAAGAAACCGCCACAAACCGGAGTCGAGCCTCCGCCTGTGGGGAAAACCTGCGCACCTCACCCCAGCTGGGCTGGGGGTCATCGGCGGTATGTTTAATGTATCAAAATATTTGTGGGGAACTGATCATTTATAAGGGGAGAGATAAAAAAACAAAGTTAATTTACTATAGTACCTCACATGCATTGCATGTGAGGGTGAGTTAACTAGAAAGTTGGATGAAGTTAGATTTTAGGACTTAAACCATAACAAACTTAAAACACTAGGATTCAGAATGTTAAAAATTAAAATGTTAAACTCAAATAGTTAAAATCAACAAAACACAAAGACTCAAATAGAAATTCACTCCATTATGTAAATAATAAATGCAGTAAAACAAATCTCATATCTATCACTAAAGCACAAACCACTTGCAAAACCTATTACCTTCTCAAAACCGTTGACCCAAACCCAACAAGAAATACACCATAGGTGTCTCAATTTTCTAAAACACAAGAGAAAGGGGAGAGTAGTGTCGTAAGCGTCATCGGCCTTTAACACTATAAAACAACTTGGGTATAGACTAGGGATGAGCATACAAGGCCGAATACCGATACTGTTCCGATCCCGTACCGTACCGAACCAAGGGTGTTCAGTATCGGTATCGGTACCCACATTTAGAGGTTTTCGGTTTCGGTATTATCGGTATCGGTACGGGATCGGTATGGTATCGGTATTTTAAGGTAAAATCCCGATACCATACCGGTACCGTACCGATACCGAACAGATACCGTACCGTATGTGTTCGGTATCGGTATTGGGTTTTGAGAGTTTTCGGTGTCGGTTTTTTCGGAATCAGTATCGGTTGGTACCGATACCGTCCCGAGCTCATCCCTAGTATAGACAAAAAACGAGTAAAGATTAAATACCAACAGGCTTAACCTACTAAACATGAAAAGTGAAGGGGGATTTTTTTTTTCTCATCTGCTTAAACTTGCTTTCTAGATGAATAATATAAAAAAAATTAGTGTAATTACGTAATTACTCTCCAACAGTAATTACGTAATTACTCTACACAATTTTTTTTTTTTTAGATTTCAGTACTAAAATACATGTTTAACAATATGGAAAAACAATTTAAAAAAATACCCTTCTTCACTTCTCACGTTAATGGCTATTTGTAGGATATGATTCAATTATACAAGAACCTTCCTCAAAAAATAAAATCTAAAATGAATGGCAATTATGTAATTTGCACCAGAGGCATAATCGTAATTTTCGAATGCGCTGAAGGGTAACGGTAAATGTTATATATAATAATGAGATCAAGAATAGACGTAAGTGCATATGGCAATCATCTGTATATTACGTAAACCAGAAGCGAGTTAAAATGTTACACTCATTGAGGTCAAGAGTCCGAGCCTCGTCAAAAGACGAAAACTATTATATACCATTTAAGGAGTTTTCATGGTTACAATGTTATATGAGACTACCCATTTGTGATCAATTCACAACAAATAATTTAAATTTGTCAATTAAAAAAATTAATGTGACATCTAATCAATGCTATGAATTGGTGAAAACTCAGTTATTTACTTATTATGTAAATAAACAAAATCTTCAAATCAAGTTGAGATTTATTGTTGTTTTTTCAGACAGGCCTCTTTTACACTTTCACCAGTTCGCGCATCATTTTATCAAGGGTTATTTGTTCCTCATCGAGAATGACGAATAACCCATTCAAACCCTTAGTCCGATTTTGCATACAACACAAACATATTTTATATGTGTATATGGTCTTCAATCTTCATTCAAACAAAGATATTCGGACGATGTAAATTATTTTTCAAATGTACTTTTTTTTTGAACGGCCAACAAATTGGAATCACTCACGGAACATTGGAGTATCATCGTGCCACTAATGTTGCCACGCGATCATATTCCACCACCAAGTCACAAATTTAGGAGGAAACTCATAATAATTATGAGAAAACCCCCTTTGTGAGATTCGAACCCAGGACCTTATGGTTCCTAAGTCTTATCTCACCACCAAGATGTCGCTAGGCTATAATTTGGCTCAAATGTACTAATGTTCAATTTATTTCCTTACATTTTTACGGATAAGCGAAAGTGAGTTTAAAATATAAGAGAAGACATACATACATACAGATAAGAAGAAAGGAATGTGCCATAAGCCGTATAGGAAGTGACATAATTATTAAATGTTGTTTTCATTGTGGTCCATTTTATTTTGTTTTTGTTTTTGTTTTTTGTGTTGATGGAAACAAATTGATTATTGTCTGTATTTACTAATTTGTGTTCAATTATGACATATATATGGCATCAGACTTCAGAGCTGGTGTTAAGATTCAGTTCTTAATGGGGCCTGCCAGAGTGCCAGCTATGAGAAAAAGAAAAGAGAGTTTATGGTAAAAATGGGCTAAATATTATTTACAATATATATGATCGATCTGCACAACCTAGACTATTTTTCTCAATCAACTAAATTAATTATTTAAATAAACAGCAAAACAAATACCATCCACAATGAATTAAACATGTATCTATCGGTAATTAAGTTGTTAAAAATGTAATTTTTTTTTTCATAACGGGCCATTAGTGTGTAGCATTGACTTTGAGGGACCCAAACATAGAGGTTCTAAATAGGTGGTGGACACTTCAATCCGAATTCAAACCCGAAAATTTGATAATAACTTAAACACGACACGAACCTAAAAATGATGTCATACATATAAACTCAAACACGACCCAAATATTCACAAGTTGACCTAAACACGACTTCATCCTAATTCTTTTATCAATTTTTTCTCAAATTAATATATTAAAATAAACTTTTACTAAAAAAACATAAACGTATATAAAACAATTAAATTTAAATAATAAAATCTTATATGGAACAAAATACCGAACCAAATTAATTTATGAAATAAAACATATATATATATATATATATATATATATATAGGGAAAGGGTAAAATGAGAACATGCTTTTCGTAAAATAACTAAAGAACACACTTTTCCACCACAAACATATTTTAATCCAAAAAGAATTTGTGGACCATAATTAAAGTAGAATAAAATATAAAATGAAATATTCTCTTTCCTAATAAGACAAAACAAGGTGGGCCCAGGTCTTTACACCACTGTAAACCCATCGTAATTTTTTTTTTTACGTCGAGGTTACCCGTTTTTTCACCGGTGGAAAAAAAAAATTTTAAAATTCACATTTTACGTCGGTGTTCTCGCGGTTCTTTCACGAAAAGTGTGTTTTCATTTGAACCTAATCCTATATATATATATATATATATATATATATATATATATATATAGGTCAAGTATAAAATGAAAACCCGTTTGAGTTGAGAAAACTGTTAAGTATAGATCTCATCACCGGTCAACAAAAGTCTTTTCTGAAGTCAAAGTCAACGTGGGATCAAGTTTATGCTGATAATAATATAAGGTCCAAAGTGAAGGGACTATTCTTGCCAATTCCAGACTTAGGTTGTTATGAAGTCGTTAATCAGCTAGGTCAATAAAAGGGGGCCTGATCATTCTGATTGGGCATCCATAATTCTTGTATTCTTTTTCTAATTCTTTTTCAATTTTATCTTGTAATCATTCGATTAGTCTATTATCAATAAAGACCCTATTAATCGTTGGCTATAGTTTGTGTTCTTTTGATTTCTCTGTTCGTTCTTTAACAAGTGGTATCAGAGCCTGGTTTGGCTCGATCTAGAGAAAGAAGAAGATGGTGTCGACGAAGTTTGATCTTGAGAAGTTTGATGGGAAGAATGACTTCAGTTTATGGAGAGTCAAGATGAGAGCCCTTCTTGTACATCAGGGAGTTAGTGATGCCCTGTTGGGAGAAGCTAATTTGCCTGGTACGTTAACCGATAAGGAGAAGAAGGACATCTTGGAGAAGGCCCATAGTGCTATTATATTGAGTCTTAGGGACAGAGTTCTCAGGGAGGTGTCGAAAGAAACCTCTGCAGCAGGGGTGTGGGCTAAGTTGGAATCTCTGTATATGACGAAGTCTTTGGCTAATCGTCTGTATTTGAAAAGAAGATTGTATACTTTTCATATGGGGTCTGAAAAGACTGTAGAGGATCATACTGATGAGTTTAATAAGTTGGTTCTTGATTTAGAAAATATTGAAGTTGAGATTGATGAAGAAGATCAAGCCATATTGTTCTTGACTTCTCTGCCATCAAATTATGAACACTTTGTTGATACTTTGATGTATGGCAGAGAA
Source organism: Ambrosia trifida (assembly GCA_028751855.1). NCBI lineage: Eukaryota > Viridiplantae > Streptophyta > Magnoliopsida > Asterales > Asteraceae > Ambrosia > Ambrosia trifida. Next base: position 23,902,707 of record CM054131.1, read on the forward strand.
ACATTAACAATGAATGAGGTTCTTGCAGCACTTAATTCCAAAGAATTAAAGAAAAAGTCTGATTCTAAGGAAGAAGGTGGAGAGGGCCTGTTGATAAGAGGAAGATCTGATTAGAGAAACTCCAAGTCAAGAAACAAATCAAGATCCAAGTCAAAGTTTAAACGAAGGTGTTTTGTGTGTAATTATGAGAATCATTTGAGAAGAAACTGTCCTGAGTGGAAAAAGAAGAAGGGTGATTCAGGTTCAAAGAATTACAACAACAAAAAACACAGTAATGAAGATGAATCCTCTGATGGTTATGATAGTGCTGATGTACTTATCATAACTTGTGGTGATGTGAAGAGTAAGTGGGTCATGGATTCAGGTGAATCTTTCCACATGAATCCTGTGAAAGAATATTTTAAAGATCTCAAGAAAGGAGACTTTGGTACAGTCAAGCTTGGTGATAATAGGCCCTGCAAGATTCAAGGTATAGGAACTGTCACTTTCAAGTTGAGCAATGGCACTGAAGTGGTCATTAAAGGTGTAAGGTATGTTCCTGAACTTCAAAGAAGTATATTGTCTTTGAGTACTTTTGAAAGAGAAGGCTATGTAGTTAGTTTAAAGAATGGCAAAGCCAAGATAGTTAAAGGGTCTATGGTGATGTTGACTGGTACTAGGAAGGATAATAATACCTACTTGTTAGATGGACAAGTAGATAATGGCTGTATCAATGTTGCCTCAGAAGAAGGTGATGTTGAGGCACTTTTGTGGCACAAAAGATTAGGACATATAAGCAAACAAGGACTTGCAGAGCTTAACAAGCAACGAGTTCTTGGTGATCTTAAGAGTTGTGAGATCAGTTTTTGTGAGTATTGTCTTATGGGAAAATAGAAAAGAGTTAAGTTTAGTAAAGGAAGACACTGTACTAAAGGGCCACTGGATTATGTGCACTCTGATTTGTGGGGGCCTGCTAAGACAGAAACCTTGGGTGGTGCAAGGTATTTCTTGACTATTATAGATGATTATTCCAGAAGAGTGTGGGTTTATGTTCTTAAACATAAACATGAAGCATTTGGGAAGTTTAAAGAGTGGAAGGTTTTGATAGAAATCCAGTCTAATAAGAAACTCAAGAAACTGAGGACTCAATGGATTAGAATTCTGTAACAATGAGTTTAATCAATATTGTAAGTCTTAGGGAATTGATAGACATTTGACTGTGCCTGGTAGACCACATCAAAATGGTCTAGCAGAGAGGATGAATAGAACTTTGCTAGAAAAGGTGAGATGTATGTTGTTCTCTTCTGGTTTACCAAAGAAATTTTGGGGTGAAGCTGTGTCAACTGCAGCTTATTTGGTAAACAGGTCTCCTTCTGCTGCCTTAAAGATGAAGACACCAATGGAGACGTGGACTGGTGTCAAACCAGAGTATGAAGACTTAAAGATATTTGGTTCTTTGGCTTATGCTCACATAAGCCAAGGAAAGTTAGAATCAAGAACTGAGAAGTGTGTATTTCTTGGTTATACTGCTGGTGTGAAGGGTAGTAGACTTTGGAGAATCAGTGATGGTAAAGTCATTAACAGCAGAAATGCTGAATGGAGAGAGAATGTGGTCTATAAAGATTTGTTTGACAAGAAACCAGAAGACAGTGTTAAAGGTGATGTTCAAATTGAGGTGGAGCATGATGAGTCTGTCAATGATGAAGAACAGTCAAACAATGGAGATGAAACAGGTACAAATGATAGTTATAATCTAGCAAGGGACAGGCCTAGAAGAGTAAATGTACAAAAACCAGCAAGGTTCAGAGATGATGATTTATCTGCTATAGTATTTCTAGTTGCTGAGAATGAAAGCTTGTTTGAACCATTGACTTATACTAAGGCAATGAGTTCAAATGAGAGTCATAAGTGGCAGCTAGCAATGCAAGAAGAGATGAGTTCATTAGAAAAGAATGGTACTTAGGAGTTAGTGAACAAACCTGAAGGACAGAAGTTAGTATCTTGTAAGTGGATCTTTAAGATCAAAGAAGGACTGACAAAGGAAGAAGAGCCTAGGTTTAAAGCAAGGCTTGTTGCTAAAGGGTTCACTCAAAAGGCTGGTTTGGATTATAATGAGATATTTTCACCTGTTGTGAAGCATACCTCAATAAGGGTAATTCTGTCATTAAATGCTGCTCTTGATTTGGAATTGGAGCAGTTAGATGTCAAAACTGCATTTCTTCATGGGAATTTGGAAGAAAAGATTTATATGCAGCAGCCTCTTGGATTTGAAGTTAAAGGTCAAGAGGATAAAGTTTGTTTGTTGAAAAGATCTATGTATGGACTGAAGCAATCACCAAGGCAATGGTACAAGAGGTTTGACGACTATGTGGTGCACAATGGATTCTCAAGAAGCTCTTATGATAGCTGTGTATATTTCAGAGAATATGACACAGGTAAGTTTTTTTATTTGCTACTATATGTAGATGATATGCTACTTGCTTGTGAAAGTAAATCTGAAATTCAGTCTACAAAAGATATGTTGAAGTCTGAGTTTGATATGAAAGAGCTTAGTGAAGCTAAAAAGATATTGGGAATGGAAATTGTGAGAGACAAGAATAGTAGAACTTTGAGATTGACTCAGAGTTCTTATGCTCAAAATGTGATTGATAATTATGGAATGAGTAAGGTTAAAATTATCAAAACTCCTTTGGCAGCTCATTTCAAGTTGTCAAGTCATGATTCTCCTAAGACTGATGCTGAAAAGTCTTATATGGAGAAGGTTCCCTTTGCACAGGTTGTTGGTAGTCTGATGTATATGATGGTCTGCACTAGACCTAACTTAGCCTATGCAGTCAGTCTAGTAAGTAGATATATTGCTAACCCTGGAAAGAATCATTGGAATGCTGTGAAGTGGATACTAAAATATCTGAGTGGTACTAAGCATGTTGGTCTAGTGTTTGGTAACAAGGCTGATGACAGGGGTAAAAGGGTCATTGGTTTTGTAGACTCAGATTATGCAAAAGATTTAGACAAGGGAAGTTCTATTTCTGGGTATGCATTTGTGGTTATGGGGAATTTGGTGAGTTGGAAAGCCCAGTTACAACATGTTGTGGCTTTGTCTTCTACAGAGGCAGAGTATATTGCCTTGACTGAAGGGGTAAAAGAGGCATTATGGTTAAAGGGGCTTGTGTCTGAACTAGGTGTTGATATTGATGAAACAGTGATTGGTTGTGACAATCAGGGAGCTATTCAGTTGTCAAAGAATAATGTGTTTCATGACAGGACAAAGCACATCAAAGTTAAGCTTTATTTCATTAGAGATATTGTCAATGAAGGTGAAGTAAAAGTGGAGAAAGTGGATACAGAATCAAATCCAGTAGACATGTTTACAAAGTCTATTCCTGGACCAAAGTTTGAGTTCTGTAATGATGCATTAGGTGTTTGTTAATTCTGATGCAGGATTGTTTTTGGTGATGGATCTAAGGTGGAGAATTGTTAAGTATAGATCTCATCACCGGTCAACAAAAGTCTTTTCTGAAGTCAAAGTCAACGTGGGATCATGTTTATGCTGATAATAATAGAAGGTCCAAAGTGAAGGGACTATTCTTGCCAATTTCAGACTTCGGTTGTTATGAAGTCGTTAATCAGCTAGGTCAATAAAAGGGGGCCTGATCATTCTGATTGGGCATCCATAATTCTTGTATTCTTTTTCTAATTCGTTTTCAGTTTTATCTTGTAATCATTCGATTAGTCTATTATTAATAAAGACCCTATTAATTGTTGGCTATAGTTTGTGTTTTTTTGATATCTCTGTTCGTTCTTTAACAAAAACCTTCGAAAACCCATGTAAAAAAAATTATTTTTCTTTGAAAAAATAACAAATGTAAAATACATGTTTGTAAGCGTTTTGGGCCAAAAAAAAGCGTCGATGACATTTTTTTAACAAAATAAACAAAAGTTGCTGAAAACATAAGCAAATAGCTGAAAACATATGTCTTTTAGCAACTTTGTTTATTTAAAAAAAAAAAAAACCCATCGGCGCTTTTGTTATTTTTTTGCCCAAAATGCTTAAAAACATGTATTTTACATTGGTTATTTTTTTTTTCAAAAAAAATAATGGTTTTATACTTGGGTTTTCAAAAGTTTTCTCAACTCAAGAGGGTTTTCATTTTATCCCTCCCCTATATATATATATATATATATATATATATATATATATATATATATAGGGGAATGATCATTTGAGAAGAATTTCAATTTGAGAAGAAAAAGAAGAAATAACGTTAAATACTTTAACTCATTTCACATTAATTATTCAATTAATTACTTTTAAATATTTTATCTTACACACATCAAAACTTGTCCTACACATATCAAAATTCATCCTACACACATCGAAATTGTCATACTTTTATCCTACACATATCGAAATTATCATTAGGTTTATCCTACACATGTAGAAATTCATCCTACACATACCTAAATTTATCCTTCACTATAAATTATCTTTGCTTTAAAGATACATATTTAAAAATAAATTATGATTTCATTTATTTAACTAGTTTATTGGAGTTACAAAAACTTAAAAATTTATTTAACATTAAATACAACTATTAAAATGAAAGAATTCTATTGGTCTAAATTTCTTCATTTTCTTCTTACAAGAAAACTTCTTCTCATTTAAACTCTCCACAATTATCACTCAAACATTCAAAGATATGGGTGGTGGTTATCCTAACGAAGCTGTCGGACCTTCCAATCTCCGGCGATACTCTCGCCGGAGACGTCGTCTACCAGTGTTCACTTCTGCTCCTCAACCAATGTTCTCTTCTCCTCTTCCTCCTCAATCAGTGTTCTCTTCTCCTCCTCCTCAACCCGTGTTCTCTTCTCCTCCACCTACTCAACCAGTGTCCACTCCTCATCCTTTGCACTTCCCCATTCGCCACGCCGAAACATGTTGAAAATCAACCCCGAACTCAGTCGCGTAGTCGATTTGAGCAAAGGCAAATTGCACATCTTCGGTTTCGTTGGGGTTTTTATTCACCGTTTTTTTAAATAAATTTTTGAAGTTTTGACACTTTGATTGGAGGTCCGCGTGTTTATGAGAGATTGAATCACACGAACGGTTAGTTCCCCCGACAAGTTGACTAAACTCGGAGAAAACGTTTTTCCAGTTCGGATTGCTCCGTCCACGAACACGACCACGGCCCATGCTAGTTGATGCGTCATTGGGGTGTACGGTATCGTACGCGATCACTAACGCAATTTCCTCCTCTTGCGTCCAAGTAACCATGATGAGGATGATGAGTTGAATTTGGTGAATTTTTTGTGTATAGAAGAAGATAGATTGGTGATTATGGGTTTGAATGGGTAAATTTGTGAGTATGTATATATATATATATATATATATATATATATATATAGGTAAAAATGTTTTTTTTTAATTTGGTCAAAGTAACCGTTGGCCAGCTAACGGATAGCCCACAACGGTCGTGATACATATCACGATATTAATGCTCGCGGTCGTGATAGGTTAGGGGGCGGTGTTTCACGGCCATCGCAGCATCACGGGGTGGCCATCAAGGACCACCCCAGCTGCCATAGAAAGTTCAGTTTATATCACGTCGACTTGTGATTTCTATTTGTTGCTTCTTTCTCTTTTTATTAGAGAAATTACATAAATGGTTCATATAATTTGGCTAAATCCTTAGGTGCTTGTTTGTTTTTTGCTCAGAAGCACTTCTGACCTCTTTTGTCAGCGCCACGCAGACGTGCACAGACGTTTGGGGTCTGCAGATTGTTTGTTTTTTGGAAAACTTTCACTCAAAAAGGTCTTCCTGACCTCTTCTTGGTGCAGACTTGTTTCAAAGTCTTCTAAGGTCTTCAAAGGTCTTCTCCACTTCTCTTCTCCTCACCCACCCCCACCCCCACCACCACCGTCCGCCACCACCACGGTCCACCACCACCACCACCATCCACCACCACCACTACCACGGTCCACCACCACCTACCACCGTCCACCACCACCACGGTCCACCACCACCCACCACGGTCCACCACCACCACCGTCCACCACCACCGTCCACCACCATGGTCCACCACCACCACGGTCCACCACCACCACCATCTACCACCACGACGGTCCACCACCACCAACCACGGTCCACCACCATCACCGTCCACTACCACCAATGTCCACCACCACCACGTTCCACCACCACCGTCCACCACCACCACCGTCCACCACACCACCGTTCACCACCACCAAGGTCCACCACCACCACTGTCTACCACCAGACTGCTGTAAAAAATCAGTTTATTTAAATTTCAGTTTATTTCAGCAACCTGCAGACATTAACAAACAAACAGTTTTCTTCTTGCATACTGCAGACCTTTGGTCCACCTCTTCTCCTGCAGATGTGGTCTGCAGACTGCAGACATTTTCCTGCAGAAAAAACAAACAGCACCTTAGTTTTGGTCCCTAATAACCTCTTTTGGTGGATTTAGCCCTCTGGCTTGTCGTTTTCTATTAATTTTTGTCGAAATGATTAATGGCCAGAGACGGCAATTGAGTCCAAAGGGTAAACCCGAACCTGATGGCAAATCTGATTCGACTGCATGATAACGTATACCTGTTTACCCGAGCATATAACATAAATAGTTTCCTTTATTTATTTACTTAATTTATCCCATATATATGATATATCCGTAAGCTACGTAGTTATGTTCTTCTTTTTTCCCTTTTTATTGGCATCGAATCGTCATTTAGCACCCTTATATTCATACTTCTTCGAAAAATATATCTTTAATACCTTTCAAAATTCTTACAATTTTTGTTTTTTAGTGATAAAAATATTTTATTGATATTCTATTTATTTATTTATTTATTTTAGACATAGAAATGCATTTACTATTTCAATAAAAAACACCAAATTCCAAGTGACACGTAGGTAAACGGGCCACAAGCTGCCCCGTTATCCCTTTTCGTATTGCAAAACCTACTCTATTGAAAATAAAATATTGGCCCTTAGCAGACGGGGAATTACTTTGCATAACTTTCTTCACGCGAACGAGGAGCTTGATTGCTTGCGGGGCCAATGCTCCAAAGGTATCAAAAGAGAAGGGCACAAACATATCATGGTTCTCTAGACAAGCCGCTTCATGTTTATCCATGTTTTTGCTCTCGGCTTTCAAACCTGCTTGCCCAGCCACAAAACCCGAATCTCGGAGTCCCACCAATGGGGATACCCCAGTAAGGTCAACGCACGCATGCTTGCCTTGCGCACATCCGAACACAAGAACGTTCGCTGGCCTCAGGGTGGACCGCCCGTCAAGTGGGTCCATCAAGAAATTCACGGGAGCCTCTTACAATTGGTCTTTGCAATTAGCCAAAAACTGCATAGTGGTCTTCAAGATTTCATACAAACTCATAAATACCCGACGACTTTCAGCCCGGGCATACCCAACGGGTAATTTTAACCCGTAAGTATATTAGATACTCAATGGATAACTAGTGTGTTTAAAGGCGCGCGTTGCGCACCTTACAATTTTGTCGTATCAAATTTAAAAATGACATCTCACACAAACATTGATATATTTGTATTTATTACTTAATAACATGTTGTAAATAAAAAAAAATCGACCCACCCCTTGCCCTTCCCATGTTTCGAACATAAGACCTTAAACAATAGAAAGCATATATTAAAAAAATGTTTGGACCTTTAAAAAAATTAAAAAAAAAAAAACAAAAAAAATGCTTCAGACCGATTTCGAACTTGAGACCTCAAAGCACATAAATGCCCTACAAACCACTTCACCGCCAAGCCATTTTGTTAATAATTATGGAATCATATGTATTTATACATAAATATGTGTTGAAAAAAAAATGCTTCAAACCAGACTTAAACTTGAGACCTCAAAGTATACAAACACACCACAAACCACTCCACCACCAAACCACTTTGTTAATAGTTATGAAATCATATATATATATATATATATATATAGTGTAAGTATATAGAGAAAACCTTTCAAAATGGAAAAACCCCAAGAAACCCATTGAGTGGACCATATTCATCCACATCAACCAAGCCAATATTTGATAATATTATATTAGGAAGGGTATATTGGACATTTTCATCACCCCATTCTCTCTCTCTCCATATATATATGTTTTCCCCCTCTCTCTCTTCATTATTTTTTCAAATTCAAAGCAGATCCTCCCTGCCTCCTCTCTCTACCTTCCTCTCTCTATGTCTCTCTCTAGAACAACCACCACCACCACCACCACAACCACCATCACCACCGCCACCACCACCACAACAACAACAACAACTTCTTCTTCTGGATCTCCGGCAACCACACCTCTGGTCGACGGTACTCTCTCTCTCTCTCTCTCTCTCTCTCTTCTCTCTCATTTCTAGATCTGGATCGAAAGAACGAGATATGTTTTATATATTCAGATTCATAAGAAAATGTTATTATTATTATTATCTAAGAATCAGAAACTCTGTTTTATATCTTCAGATTCATAAGATCTGGATTCAATTCCATCTTCTTACCATCACTCGATTCCATTAAACTTGATGTATATCTTGAAAAAGGGAAAACCACCTGGGGGGATTAGAGGTCTCATTGTTACCTTCACTCAACATATGTCCCATTTCAGAATGCTTTTCAGAGCTTTTATCCACAGTGGAAGGGCCCGTAATAATGACATTGCCCTTGAGCACACAGTACACCGTAAAGATCAAATCAAAATTCATAAGGTGGAGAGCAACAAGACCCACAATAAAGAATAAAAAAGGTAAATTAGAATCTAAAAACAGTGTTTTGACAACTTATAGTAATTAAAGTCAACTTTAAAGATTGGAATTTATTTTGGAAACAGTGTTTTGACAACTTATATTCAGATTCATAAGAAAATGTGTTACGTTTTGTGGTCCGAGTCTTGTATGATTTGGGTGTTTTGTGTTACGTTTTGATTTTGTTATGTTTTGGGTTTTGTTAGAATAATAATAATAACAGTTTTGAGGATAGTTTTTGGTCGCATACCAAGTGTTCGATCAAATGCTTGAATGAAAAAAAACTTATGTTAACCTTTATTATTATTATTATTATTATTATTATTATTTTGTTTATGTTAGATTTTTATTGGATTGGGGACATGAGATTAATAGATCACATGTGATTGATAAATAAATTTGTAGTCTTTTTATGTTAGTATATGCTAACACATGTTAGTGATGTCCCATTATGTGTTTAAGGATCCCAAACTAACATGTGTATCTGTTTCAGTGTTGGTTTTCATGAGTAGGCTATTGGAAGAAGGCTATTGGTTTTCACATGTGGCTGTGGTAAGTGATGTTTTTTTTATAAAGATTATAAATTTTTAATATTTTGGTGAATAGGGTGTTTAAATAATTTTTGTATTCTATTTAATAAATTTTTGGCAAGTGAAATTGTTATGAACTTGTATAGGGTATATGTCTATTTTTTGCGGTCCGAGTCTTGTATGCTCACACACGTTAGTGATGCTAACAAATGCTAGTGTATACCCAACTAATAGTTGTTAGGATCCATATGACATACGCTATTTTCAGTAAAACATATGTTTTAGAATATGCTAACACATGCTACTGATGTCTTTAATTATATTATATATTTCATGAATATGAGGATAATTTTTTGGTATATGGATTTGGATTGGTTATGATTTGATTTTTAAAATTTATTATTGTTGGATTTCAAACCCTATTAATCGTATTTGAGTAGTTGTATTATGTAAAATTGAGTATATACACATGTTAGTGATGCTAACACATGCTAGTATATGCCTAACTAACATGTGTTAGGGTTCATATGCCATATGTTAGTATATGCCTAAATAACAGGTGTTGTTTATACACATGTTAGTGATGCTAACACATGCTAGTATATGTCTAACTAACAGGTGTTAGGGTTCATATGACATATGTTAGTATATGCCCAATAATGAGACATCACTGACATGTGTAGTGTATTCTAAAACATATGTTTTACTGAAATAACGTATGTCATATGAACCCAACTAACACGTGTTATCTTTTTTTGTAGGTGAAGAGATGCTTTTGTGCTAAAGATGAAGATGGGTATCAAGAACGAAGCATAGCTAGATCATTTTTATGTTGTTATGATAGTTTGTTATCATTCGCAAATAATTATGTTTGTATGAAAAGTTTTTTGATACATTTTTAGTATTGATTGTAATGATCGTTTTTTATCATTTCTTAATTAAATATACATTTTATGTGTTCTTTTTATTTTGTTCTTTTTAGTATATGTCTGTTAACACATGTTAGCGATGTGTCACATGAGGTCAGAATTTTTTATCACAATACTAACGTACGTTAATATTTGGTGCTGGAAAAGTGCCATAAAGTAGGAGAGATACGATTTGACAAGTGTCAAATCAACCTTTTTAAACCTATGATTCAGAAAATTTAAGTGGCCCACTTGCTTATTTAAGATTACCATATTGCCCTTGATCTCAATTATAACCACACAATGCAAGTTGCTTTTGATTATTAAATACAATTAATTATGGACCATTGATCAAACTTGATCAATGGTCACCATAGAGTTTGCAAGGTTTTTCCAAAAGATGGGTTTCCATATTATCCACCCATATATATATATATATATATATATATATATATATATATATATATAGGGTTTGGCTAAAATAAAAACTCTCTTGAGTTGTGCAAACCCTGAAAACCCTATGTTAAAACTTGTTTTTTTTTCCTGATTTTTTCAGAATAGCTTTTATATTCAATTTTATTAGTTTTGGCAAAAAAAAAAATTCAAAAAAGCGCCGAGTAGATTATTTTGTTACACCATGTTACACAAAACTCGGTTTTATCATACGTCAGCATTGTAACATATGTAACATCTGTGTTACGTAATTTAAAAAAAAAATCTATTCGGCGTTTTTTTGATTTTTTTGGGCCGAAAGTCATAAAATTAGGTATACAAGCTATTCTATAAAAATTAGAAAAAAACAATGTTGTTACATAGGGCTTTCATGGGTTTGCACAACTCAAAAGGGTTTTCACAGGATACTTAGCCTATATATATATATATATATATATATATAGGATTAGGTTCAAATGAAAACACACTTTTCGTAAAAGAACCACGAGAACACCGACGTAAAATGTGAATTTTTAAAATTTTTTTTTTCCACCGGTGAAAAAACGGGTAACCTCGACGTAAAAAAAAAAATTACGATGGGTTTACAGTGGTGTAAAGACCTGGGCCCACCTTGTTTTGTCTTATTAGGAAAGAGAATATTCCATTTTATATTTTATTCTACTTTAATTATGGTTCACAAATTCTTTTTGGATTAAAATATGTTTGTGGTGGAAAAGTGTGTTCTTTAGTTCTTTTACGAAAAGCATGTTCTCATTTTACCCTTTCCCTATATATATATATATATATATATATATATATATATATATATATATATATAGAGGTGAAAAAAAAAGAAATGCACGAAAACCAAGGTGCATTTACTGTTCAATTTAGACCTGCCATAAATATATTTATAATTACCCGATAGAAACTCAATGGATTTTGGGTTGGGTTTGACACAAGCATTTATAATCGGGTGTGGGTTGGGGTTACGCAACCCCACCAGGCGTTGTGGTCAAGGTTGAATACTCGACTGTCGCCAGCCCCTTGGCTCTCCCAGATGCGTGGAAACCTGACCTTCACCCGCCCGAAGGCACAAAAATAATCTGTAAAACCTTATCTCCCATTCGGGTCGAATCAACGCCACTCATATTCGCTCTTCAGTTGGATACCACTCCGCCACAAAGGTGGGGGCATTACCATCCCTGTTAATGTGGTTCACTTTTTATATTAAATTGATGTAAAATTACATTTATACCACTGGTCCATGTTAGCAAACCATAGGACTATTTATGCATTTTATTACATTTTAAAATCAACACTTCTTTAGTACAATTTCAAATATTAAGGTAGTGTTTGGTATGATGGAATGAAATGGAGAATGGAATGGACCGTTACAAGGTAATGGAAAATAGTGTGTTTGGTTGGTTAAATGAATGAAATCACCAATTCCACAAGGCATTCCATTCCCTCAAAACCATTCCATCCACCCCCATGTTTTTTTTCATTCCATCCCCCATTCACCATTTGCCAACAAAACCATAACCTACCACCACCATCGTCACTACCCACCACCGCTATCGCCACCACCCACCGCCACCGTCACCACCCAGCACCGCCGCCACCACCACCACCGTCACCACCCACCACCACCAACCACTACCTTCACCCACCCACCACCGTCACCCACCCACCCACCGCCGCCCACCACCATCATCCACCCACCGCCGCCTCCATCACCTACCACCGTCACTCACCATAATTTCCTTTACCCACCACTACCGCCGCCACCCACCACCACCCATCACCGCCGCCTCCTCCACCCACCACCGCCACTACTCACCATCGTCACCCACCCACCATCACCGCCATCCACCTCCACCCATCGCCACCATTGCCGCCACCCACCACCTTCGTCGCCACCACCTATCACTGTCGTCGCCATCCACCACCACGTTACCGCCACACACCACCACCTACCTTCACCACCAACCACCACCGCCACTAATCACCATCGTCACCCACCCACCATTATGGCCATCCACCTCCACCGTCACCTCCATCGCCGCCACTGCCACCGCCACCGCCACATATCACCACCCACCATCACCGCCACTAACCACCGATTTTATTCCTTCGTCTTTTCTTGTCTTTCCAACAACACAAACAAAGTAATGTTTTGTTTCATTCTCACATGGCAACAAAACAAGACATTGAATGGTATGATCCATTCCATTACCTTGTCCATTTCATTGCCTTGTTCATTCCATTCCTCCATCCATTCCATTATCTTGTCCATTCCATTCTCTAACACATTTTTTTTTTATATTTTTAGTAATAGTCTTTTTATTTATTTTATTGTAAAAGTATTTTTAATTATTATCAAAAAGAATATTCATTTACCATGAACAAGACTTTATTATTTTTTAATCTTTATAAATAAATTTATATTATATATTTTTTTGTAAAAATTTGTTGGTTTAATGGTAGTTCTTTCGTTTCTCAAATATCTGTGGTTCTTTCATGATTTTTACCCTATAATGTTGGGTCTAATTTTGAATCATGTTTTCAATTGTGTGATCCCAATAAAATCTGTTCCATTGATGACTATAGATGACATTATTTTTCTTCTATTAAAAAAAAAAGTGACGTTAGTGAAGATACTAGTAGCGTCGACCATCCATGTGACGACAATATGATGATTCTCAAGCAAGAAGTGGCTTGGCTTGGATTACAAGGCTAGGAGGCTCGGCGACATTCTTGCATATCATCATGGTGCATGACGATAATGTCCATGTATCACCATGGTAAATGGCGACACTGCCCAAGTGTCGTAATGCTTTATACGTTAATTCTTTTTTTAAAAAAAAATACACTATAAAACAAATGTTTTATTACTTTTAGGGTCTGTTAATTGGTATGAGGTAATGGAATTTATGAGGGAATAGAATGGACGAGCTAATGGAATGAATCATTACCATTCCATGTCTTGTTTGGTTGTCATGTGGAGATGAAACAAAACATTACATTGTGTTGTCGGATAGGTAGGAAAAGGTGAAGGAATAAAATCGGTGGTGAGTGGCCGTGGTGGGTGGTGGTCAGTGGCGGTGATGGTTGGTGGTGATATGTGGCGGCAGTGGTGGTGGTGGGTGGCGGAGTTGGTGGTGGCGACGGCGGAAGGTGGAGGTGGTTGGTCGTGATGGTGGGTGAGCGACGATGATGAGTAATGTCGGTTGTAGCACCCCAACCGATGGCGGAAACATCGGGATGTCACGTATTGATGATTGTTCAGTAGCTCATGGTAAATAATAAGTTTCAATAATCAATTAAATGAATTACATACAATTGTTCTAAAAAAAAATTGTACATCAAATGAGAAACGCTAAATATAAATCTTCAAGCATGAACTCTAATCTCCAATCAACACTATAACCTGAAACATGTTAGGTTGGAAAATATTTTGGGTCAACAAAGGTTGGTGAGAATTACATGGGTTTGAATATTGTATCATGAGTATAAAACTTGTACAATTCTACTGTCATGGCAAATCTAGTCCATATGTGAAAACAACACTACCCGGTCAGAACTTTTAATAAAATCCAATTTAATATTGATTATAAGTCATTATTTAAACTAAAAAAATAACAAAATGGATGAGAAAGATACTGCAAATATGAATCAGATGAATAAACGAGGGAGTTCTATATATAAAAAAAAATTGTGTGATGTTACAGCGGTGGTGGGTGGTGGTTGGTGGCGATGATGGTATGTGGTGGTAGCGTGGCGGTGAGTGGCGACGGTGGTGGTGGGTCGTGGCGAAGATGGCGATAGGTGGAGGTGGATGGCGGTGATGGTGGATGGATGACGGTGGTGGGTGGTTGCGGTGGTGGGTGGGTGAAGGTAGTGGGTGGCGGTGGTGACGGCGGTGCTAGGCGAAGGTGGTGGGCGGCGTTGGGTGATGTTGGATGGTAGTGGTGATGGGTGGATGACGGTGGTGGGTGGCGACGGTGGTGGGTGGGTAAAGGTAGTGGGTGGCGGTGATGACAGTGGTGGGTGGTGGCGGCAACGGTGGTGGGCGACGGTGGTGAGTGGTGACGGCGGTGGTGGGTGATGGTGGCAGCAGCGGTAGTGGGTGGTGACGATGGTGGTGGTGGTTGGTAGGTTATGGTGTTGTTAGTAAATGGTGAATGAGGGATGGAATGAAAAAAAAAAACATGGGGGGGGGGGGGGATGAAATGTCTTGTGGAATGAGTGATTCAATTCCTTTAACCAATCAAACACACTATTTTTCATTACCTAGTAATGGTCCATTCCATTCCCCCTTCCATTTCATCATACCAAACGCTAACTTAATTTGAGTATTGTATTGATATATATAGTCGGTTTTAATTTAGAAAAAAACATGTTATGTGATTACCAATGTCTGTATTACCCGGCGTATTACACGGACACCCTACGTTACTGATGCGTGTGTATAATAAAATAATTGTAAAAACTTAGTAACCACGTATGAGAACGTTAGTGTGGGATCCACTCGTATGTGTTGAGTGTGATGCACCGTAGATGAGTCGTTATTGGTGTTGGGGCCGTGAATGGGTCGGAAACATGACTCATACAACGAAAGCATGGGTTCCCCGTGACCCATTTTATGTTATTTTTTGGCTCACTAGGTGTCACCGTCCAACCATTACTCATTGCCCGTTCACTATTTGTAGCTTTCTTCAATAACATGTTCTTGTTCTTTTTGGACTCATCTTGTGATCCACTTATGCCAAGATAAATACAAAAAGGGTCTTTACTTGTCATATATCCAAAATCTAAAGATGCTTCGAAAATCTAATAGAACGATCCACAAAACTGACTTATGAAGATGTTTTCAAAAATTGACCACCCTGTCGAATCACTCTTCCTGTTAGTTTATTATTTATTTTTTTTAGATTTATGATTCACTAACTAGTTCTAGAATTACAAGAATGGAAGAAAATATGTAGGTTTTATATATAAATATATTTGAGAAGTTGAGAAAACTACTATTAACCAATTAAATCTATATTTATCTTATTAAGAAGAAGTGATGTATAGCATCGTAATTTGTATTTCCGTACAACTTAGCAAACAATATGTACAACATATTTATGCAAGAAATTTAAGGGTATTATGAGGATAGTTATGACAATTAAGACACTTAGGGGCTGTTTGGTTGAATAAGTGTTGAATCATTAAGGTGGTCTGAATGGTTAAGAGGCTCTGAATGGTTAAGAGCTGAATCATTCAGCATCCCTTATTAGCTTAATGGTTCAGCACTTAATCATTCCATTCAGATGCTGAAACAAACAGTCTGAATGCTGAATGATTCAAACCTGAATAGTTAAGAGGCTGATTAAGAGGCTACCAAACAGCCCCTTAGGAGGGTAATATAGACATTTTACACACCTCCTCTTTTACAATATCAACACTTTTACAATATTACTCTTCATTTCTACCATCTTGAAACCTACAATCCAAATCAAAGGTCCCTAATCATGCTTAATGTTTATATTTGGTTATCCACTTATCCTAATATTAGCGGTGATCATCTTGTAGCCGATGATGGTGACATGAGGCCAGGTTGGTGTTATTGAAAGAACAGATTCAAAGGAGGCTTTCAAGAGGTAGAATAACTTTATATTTTTATTGGCTTCATTCTATATAATAATGTTCATTGGTGTAACCGTTACATTTCCCACCTCCCTAAATGGCATATGACAATCACATTATTAAAGACATGGAGATCCTACTTATCGAAAAAAATTTCAATTATTAATATTGTGTATTGTTGCGGCCATGGAGTTCAGTTCAACATATTTTTTGTTTTGTTTACAGTAAGTGAATTATTTCTGGTATGATTGTTCAATCTCTTAATTCTGGTATAATAATTTTGATGGTATGATTGACGTCTACTATGTCGATTAGTTTGTTTTTTTTTGTTATGAAGCAGAGCTCGAATATTCACCTTGTAGTGATCGGTCACATAGGTCTCTGGATGAATAGAATATGTTACAGTCAGCAGATCGGACAATGAATGTGTTTAAGGAGAACTTTGTTCTTTCATTCAACAAGGATGCAAATCATTATGTTGATTTTATTGAATTTGACGTTCCGTTAACTAAATTTATAGCATTAACATTTTGTGGAGGAACATGGATATGTTTAGATTCTTTAAAAATAATATAAATGTTGTATTAAGTTTACAATGATTATGATTGACGACTTATTGATTACTGACAATTGGATACATTTTGGCCTTTTTAATTCAAACATATTGCTCTAGAACCACAAAATTAGTATGGATTTTGTCATTGGGTCATCATTTACATATTTGATGCTGGTGGTTGTAAGCTTTAATAGGGTTGTTAATTTTCATACACAATCTACATATTTAGTATAATTATGAAGTTTTAAAGAAATTACTTGACTAAAAAAGTTCAAATGTATAATTTGCTATGTGTTTCAGGTTGTACGAAGTTGGGTTCTCCACCACAAGAGTTCAATGTTAGTATTAATACTGGTAGTGACATTTTATAGGTTACTTGTAGTAATTGCCCTTATTCAATTAGATCAAGGGCACGCTTCTTTTAATGCCTTTCAAAATTTAGTAAATATCATGTTGAATTATCGGCTAAAATTGTTATAATTTATGATATTTTGGTTTATAGATTGATCTCAATCTCCTTGATGTTGGAAGCTCATGAAAGGCTTCTACGGTATCTATCATGTTCAGAGTCTGTATGCTCTTCAATAGTTTAAACCTCATATGCATCATATTTTGAAGGCAATCAATGTGGTTATAGGTTTCAGTATGGATATGATAGTAGAGCATCGGGTCATTATGTCACGGAATTGTTTTATTTTGACAATTGTGGGCCCTTCCATGGTTGCTAACTCTTCTGCTTACATTGCTTTTGGGTTAGTTTTTCGTCACTTATTTAGAAGGCTTTTTCCACTTGCAACGTGACTTTATTAAAATGTGTTGGTTATTTAAGTTTAATAATCATTGTTGCGAACAGATTCATATCATCTTTAAAAAGGGGCATGTTTTTTTTTTGGAAATGTTAACGTGATACTATATTATTATAATCAGATAATTAGTTATAAGAAAACTGGTTGCGTGAGGATATATCTTCTTCAATGCGTTGATTTATGGATGTAAATAAACTGAGTTAGTGATATTTCTTTGTGCTAGCCCCATTTCCGATTCGCACAACAAGCTCCCTATTATTAACTTCGTACGCCAATCTGAAATGTTGGTCGTGGATACCCTGCTTCAAACAACGGTAAAATTAACAATTTAATTAATTGTTGGATTTCATTCAGTTTTTGTGCTTTTAAAGACCTGGAATATCGGTTATTGAATTCATGTATTCATACACCTATACATGTATTGTGATATCATTCTCATACAAACACATTTAAGATGATTGAAGGACCAGATAAAATCCATTATCTACCAGGTCTAAGAACTCAATCAACTTCCATTAAATACACCCCATTTGTCACATTTTTAAATTAATCAAAACAATTTGTATACAGGTAACCGAATACTTTTAATGAGTATACTTTTGGGATTCTTTCATAATGTCAATAATTTTACATTGTATATTAGATATGCAACCAATAACATCTAAATTACTCATTGTTCTTGTCCATGGTAATAAAAATCAAAAGGTTCATGATAAAAGGCATAAGTGTTGACCATAATGAAGTTTTAGCCTGACTTATCGGCATGTTAATTAGAAAAATACAGATAGCAAAAATCTGAAGATGTACCAATAATTAGTTCTTTAAGAATTAGAAAACAAGAAAGACAACCCTTAACATAATGTGAGTTAGAAAACTACAAATAGTCCAATTAACTACAAGATTTTAATGAGTAAATGACACAAATACCCATTCTATTATAAAAATAAAATAGAAACATTCCTTACAAACTTTTAATTATGCCCATTTTGGTCATTTTATACATTTATTAAAACTTGCAACTACTCTGCCAAACACTAAAATATATTTAAAAAGCTTCCAGCTATCAACCACCAGCTAATTTTGCCAAACATACCCTTAATCCTCACTTTTTTTTTTTTTTTTAACTTGCACATGTGATATGTCACCGTGGTAACAAATAATGACCTGCACACTTCATGTTTCCGAGTGACGCCAGAAAAGGAACATGTACCGATCTCTTTAAAGAGAGAAAGACCGGTAACCAAGCAAGATAGAAAGCAAGGATATATTAGACAACGCAAGCTAATCGACAAAGAATAGGAAGAGGTTTTCGCACCGTAAATATTACTCGGAAATAGTCGCATTGTGTCTAGTATAAAACATGAATTTTTCACGAAATGCAATATTATATTATGAGAAGAATATAAGGAAACAATGTCTATTTAGAATATGATATGTGTAGTATGCACATGTAGAAAGACAAAAACACAATTTCAAATACAACGAAACATTGTCTTATTCATTCTTGTATTGTCATCTCAGAAAATAATGATTATGAAACAATAACATTTCACAGTTTCTTTTATATAATTGTCATACTTTTCACTTTTCATGGCTTAGACTAAATTTTTAGAATTATAGGTTGGGGTTTGTATGATCATTGTAAAATGTTGAAGGAAGTTCACACATTCCATTAAGAATGCAAAATCTAATTAAGCTAGTAATTGTTTGTGTAACTTAGAGACTATATGCTTTTACACTACTTTCATATTAATGGAAACTTTGCTTCTCTAACTAATAACTTATATGAGATTTTGATCAATTTAAAAAAAAAAAAAACAAAAAAAACAAAAAACAAAAAAAACAAATCATGTGTATCTAATTAGCGAGGAACCACATTGCAATAAAATATTACAAGGCACTGAAAAAAGAACAGGGTCAAAGTCAAATTCCAAAGTGAAATAAAGAACATTTGTGAGCTTATAGCATTAAAGCGGCATCGAAGAAAATGATGCAATTTGTGATTCAAGTTTGGCATTCATTTACTTTGACAACCAAACGTTTGACTCAACTTATCCAAGACTTTTCAACCGCATAGGTCTCCAAGTAGTGAACTCAGGAGGTATGGTGCAATAGACTTTTTATCGGGTGTGTCACAACATATATCCCTACTCGAAGGCTAGTTGGAAAATGAAGCTGACATATACGAGAAAAAGGTAAAAGGTGGAATGACATCCCCAATAATTAACGGAGAAGCCACGTGTAATGAGTACCTACATAATAGCTATAGTTCATACAACGAAGATTAAATACATCACTAGCACAATGAATAAAACATAAAACGTTGAAAAAAGGTAATATATAAAACGTTGAAAAAAAGTAATATCACTTATACATTTTTTTTCTAATTTGTATCTCAGTTAATGATTTTCTATGTTTTTGAGTATTAAATAAAAAAGAGAATTCTGATTATTTTTGTTTAATTTGTGTTTTTAAATAATAAATAAATAAAAAAAATTAAAATTTATATTAAAACAAGTTTGGGCCAAACCGGTTTTTGAACCAAATAAAAATCAGTTTGAAGGGGTTGGGGTTTTCAGCCCTAAAATCGTTCCTCAACCCAAACCAGTTTGAACCTAAGGTATAAAAAAACCCAAAAGAAACGGACCGGTTCACAGCCTAAACCAGGTTGGGCCAAATCAGGTTTTGTACACCTAATAAAAGAAGTGCTTCGTACATAGTGAAGTTATTCTATAAGCCCAAGTGCCCAACACATAAACTTCTATACAAAAACGAAAATAATTAAAAACCTCAAAACACTAAAAGATTTATTTTTAGTTACTTATGGTTTTCATCTACTTGGTCTACATGTTTAGTGCTTCGTATCTAGTTCGCAGTAGATTCTGTCGCAAAACAAAATCGCTTATTTGGTAGACATAGTCACGAATCTAAAAAATATGAATTTCTTTTATCAAATGGCGACATGATAGTAATTAATCAGATCTAGGATTCAAGGAGATACTATAATTTGTATGTTAAGAGGGTGTTTGGGATTGAGTTTCAAAACAACTTATTGACTTATTGGCTTTTTCAAAAAGCCAATAAGTCAATAAGCTGTTTGTGTAACCCAAAAACACTTTCTGTTTTGACTTTTGGCTTTTGGCTTTTAAGGGTGGAAAAATTGTTTTTGAAAAGTTATAAATCCTGGCTTTTGGCTTTTGGCTTTTGGCTTTTGACTTTTGGTAAAAAATTACAAATCTACCACCCATACAACCAATATTCACGATAAGTTAAGCGAAACACTTAAAAAAACAACAATTTATTGACTTTTTGACGTTTCTCATCCGAAAAGCTAATCCAAACACTTTTTTAAAACTTCTTTTCAAAAAGTCATAAGCCAATAAACACTTTTGACCAAAAGCACTTTTGCATCTCCAAACTCAATCCCAAACACCCTCTAAGTTTCTCTTAGTAGTTTACATGAGTCAGTCTGTCCCTAAGCGAACCAAAATAAAATTTTTGCTTATGAGATTTTGTAAATTGATCAGTTTTTGTTAATCGATTTGTTAAAATATATATATATTGCAAAACTAATAATCTTACATGTCATGATATTATGCAATATCTTATTTGAGAGATGCCACATAGGATGTGATGTGGCAACTCTAAACCAATTAAAAAAAGTAATAAATATGGTTTAACCTAATCTACTAAATGTAAATATTAAACCTTTATTATTTTCTCTCTCATGTTTCCTCCCATAACTTTTAAACGTTAATATCTTTTATATACGATATTTTTTAAAGAAAAAAATTACACCAAATTAACGAACGTTTTATTATCTTTCCAACGAGTACCATAATGCTATATAAAAACGGAGAAAAAAACGACTATTTTTTGTAACCCGACAGGAATTGTGTCGGGTTTGGGATTAGTTTAAAAAATTGTGGGTTTGGGTCGGGTCTGGGATTAGGTGATACCCGACCCGATTACCCAAAACAACATACCCAAATACCCGAACTATATACCCGATCATATACCCATGAATTTTTTAACGCATCACATAACAATTAGACTAATGCGTTTGATATTTCAATAAATAACTTTTTTTCCTTATTTCATGTTAGTTCTTTTTAGAATGATCGATTACAAACTTTCGAATTCATTTGACATTATACCCGGCGCAGAGATTCGTTTTTTTATATTAGAATATGATAACTTATGGCAGAGATTTGTTTAATAATAATAATAATAATAATAATAATAATAATAATAATAATAATAATAATAATAATAATATTCATTAATCATATATTGGGAAGTTATTAATTACGTTGTCATATTTGATATTTTATTATGTCATATTAGTTATTTCAACCCGGGACGCTCCCGGGATAAAAACTAGTATATATATATATATATATATATATATATATATAAATTCAATTTTATTCTTTTCTATAACATGTTGCATAAGGTTGTTTTGCAGATTTTCTGGATTCTGGTCTGGTGGACTTAGAGCCCAAGAGTTGCTGAGCCCAAGAGTTGCTGTTTGATTTAGCCCAGTTTGGTTCCAGGTGGTGGTCCAGCTTTTTAGTGGTTCGGCCCAGCTTTAGTGGTTCGGCCCAGCTTTGGCCCATCTTTGCTCGTGTCATGTTATCTGTGTGGATTGCCAGCGTGGCAATCCCCACACCACAAGCAGACGGCCAGGATTTAAGGGATTTGTGTTTTCTCTTGCTTGATCAACGGCTCTCATAGGCTCGGTTGTGCTTCTTACCGAGCCTATCTCTTTCCTATATATTGTTTGCCTCGTGGAGCATTGCCAGTTTACGATCTCTGCTCTCTCTCACACATATTATTGTTCTCCCTCATCTTACACAAGTTTTAGGGTATTCAAGATCATCTTGATCTTGAATCTGTTGTGCTCTATTGTGTCTTGTATAGTGATTATCGTGTATAATCACTTCTGAGTGTTGAGGGTTCTTGTTTGTAGTGAGGATTATTTGTATTGTGTTGATTCAGATTATGTATTGTTGCTTTACATATTAATAAAGTCAATCTGTTTCGATTATTTTGACATGGTATCAGAGCCATAGGCTCTTGATCTTGAATCTTCCGCTGTTGATTCTTGGGATCTCTCTAACCCTATCTAGGGTTTGTCCTGCTGGTGACTCTTGGGAAGGAAGCTTTGTTCTTCTTTTTGCTCTCTGATTCGTAACCCTAAGTGAAGGTTACGAATTACGAGTTTTGGAGAAACCCTAACTTGGGTCTGACTGGTGAGATCGTTCTGATTCCTTGTTTTTGTTTTCTTTAGAGTTTGGTCTAAGGAGTCATTGTTCAGGGCTTGAGTCTCGTGGTTTAGATTTAAGGTCTGGTCTAGTTGTTCTAGGTGGCTCCCCTGTGAAGACCTGGGCCGACACCTTTTGAGTGACAAACCGGCTATCTAGATCACCCACAGGGCTTCGCCGTTGTCTGACCTTGACCTTGTGTGATCTGTTCTGTTCTTTGATTACTGTGTGTGGTGTTCTTTGTGTGATACTGATTGCTTGTTTCTTGTGTGATTACTATGGGTGACAATATTCATCCAGTTGCTGGTGGTGGACAAGGCCCTCTTGTTGACCCCAATGCTGGTGTCACTCTTGTTAGCAAACTTGATGCTAGTGATCCCTTGTACCTTCATGCTAGTGACTCCACTAATCTTACTATAATAAACTTAAAGCTTAAAGGTACTGAAAATTATACTGTTTGGGCTAATGCTATGATTCTTGGTCTTCAGGTTAAGAATAAATTAGGGTTTGTGAATGGAGAATGCATCAAGCCCACTGATGATCCTGTCCTAGCCAGGCAGTGGGATAGATGCAACTCTATTGTCTTAACCTGGATTCTTAATTCTGTTTCTGATGAATTGTATCTTGGTCAAGTATATTCCAAACTTGCCTCTGAAGTTTGGAGAGACTTGAAGGAAACTTTTGATAAAGTAGATGGATCCGTGGTATTTGACTTGTATCAAAAAATTAATTCATTCTGTCAAAATGGTCTATCTGTTGCTGAATATTATCAAAAGCTAAATGTTATGTGGCTGCAACTTGATCAAATTGTTTCACTCCCTTCTTGCACTTGTGATGCCTCCAGGGAATTTAATAGCTATAACCACATGATTAAACTCATGCAGTTTTTAATGGGACTTGATCCTGTTTATCAAAATGTTAGAACCTCTTTGCTAATAAGAACTGATCTTCCTTCTGTTAAGGAAGCCTTTTCTATTGTGTCTAGGGAAGAGTCACATAGGGCTTCTGTTAGTGGGTCTAAACCATCTACCTCTATTGTTAGCTTTGTTTCAAAACTTGTCTCTAACAGTGAAGTGTCTAACAACAATAACAAGAAGGTGTCTAGAAATCAAAATCAATCACTAAAGTGCTCCCATTATAATAAGATGGGACACTCTGTTGACAAATGTTTTGAACTAAATGGCTATCCTCCCTGGGCTAAATCCAGATTTAATCAGGGCAAGAAGGGGGCTGTTAGTAATCATGTTAGCACTGATGGGTCTAATTCTGTACTTCCTTCTCTTACTAGTGACCAGATTAATAAGCTGTTAAGTCTTCTGAATGATAAAACTTCTGATTCTTCTGTGAACTGTAACCTAACTGGTAGGTTTTTCTGTGCCACTGTTCTTAGTCACAATGTGGTTTGTTTTTCTAGTTCTGATGGCAAAGTTTTGGGCATTGGTTGGATTGTTGACTCTGGTGCTAATGAACACATGGTTAATAGTGACAAGGACTTGTTTGACTATATAGATGTTTCAGATTTTAATATTAAAGTTAAACATCCCAATGGGACCTTTGCTGTTGTCACTAAAATTGGAAAAATAAAATTGGCAGAAAATATTGTGTTACAGGATGTTCTTGTAGTACCTGAGTACAATGTAAATCTGATCTCTGTTCATAAACTTGCTAGGGACAATAAACTCTTTATAGGTTTTGATGAAAACACTTGTTATGTTCAGGACTTGTTAACAAGGAAAGTCCTGGTGACTGGTAAACAAGTTGATGGCTTGTATATGTGTGCTAATGCTAGTTTTACTGCCAAGGTGTGTTTTAACAGTGTTAATTTGTTTGACATTTGGCATGCTAGATTAGGACACCCTGCTGAACAAGCTGTCAATATTCTTAAACCTGAGTTAAAATTAAAAGCTAGCTTTGAACATGGTCCCTGTGAAGTTTGCCATAGGGCCAAACAACACAGGGAGCCTTTTCCTCTTAGTGATCATAAGTCTACTGATCTTGGTCAGCTTGTTCACATAGATGTTTGGGGCCCTTATAGAGTTGCTGATAGTCAAGGGCATAAATATTTTTTAACAGTTGTTGATGATTTCTCTAGGGCTGTCTGGGTATGTTTGATGAAAAACAAAACTGAGGTGTTTGAATATGTAAAAGAGTTTGTTAACCTAATCTTTACTCAGTTTAACAAAAGAGTTAAAATTTTGAGAAGTGATAATGGGCTGGAATTTGTTAATAATCAAATGAGACAGTTTTGTAAAGATAATGGTATCATACATCAAACTACCTGTGCCTACACCCCTCAGCAAAATGGGGTTGTTGAGAGAAAGCATAGGCACTTGTTAAATGTTGCTCGTGCACTACTTTTCCAAAGTAATATCCCTATTAGATTTTGGACTGAATGTGTTCTGACTGCATCTTATCTGATTAATAGGACTCCTTCTTCTGTGCTGAATGGAAAGACCCCTTTATGAAATGATTTATGGCTTTAAACCCTTTCTTGAACACCTTAAAGTGTTTGGATGTCTGTGTTTCTATACTGTGTTAAATGAGTCAAATAAGTTAGAGAGTAGAGCTGAGAAATGTGTGTTCCTAGGGTACTCTGTTGAGAAGAAAGGATATAAACTTTACAGTTTTGACAGTAAAGCGGTTCTTTACTCCAGAGATGTTAAGTTTTTTGAATCTTGTTTTCCTTTTAAAGAAAAGAATATTTCTGAAAAATTTAACACCTTAGAAAACACACAAGTTAACTCATTAAACTTTTTTGACTTTTTTGAAACATCAGAGGTTCAACAAAATAAGGGTGTGGATGATCCCAATGATGAAAGAAAGGGTAGTATTAGTGAGGATTTGGGAACACATGGGTCTCAGCATCCAGGTTCTGGTTCTAATCCTGGATGTATTGCTGAGTGTCAGGGAACTAGTAGCAAGAATTAGAGTTTTGATTCCAGTCCTAGTTCTAAGAACCAGGAACATAGTGATCTGAATAGGAATCCTGGCAGGGTTAAGCATGTGCCTACCAATAGTGATCAATCTAGCCAGTCTGAGGGAGACACAGTTGTTGAACCTCAGAGTAATCTTAGGAGATCTACTAGAGAGTCTAGGATTCCTAGTAATCTCAAAGATTTCATTGTTGAAGGGAAGGTTAAGTATGGTATTAAGAAAGTTGTTAACTTCTCAAATCTTCCTTCTGATTTTAAGTGTTTTTTATCCAACTTAGATAGAAGTAGAGAACCTAGATCATATTCAGAGGCTGTTAAAGACCCTAATTGGGTTAAGGCCATGAATGATGAACTAGAGGCTCTATATAGGAATAATACTTGGAAGGTTGTTGACCTCCCAAAGGGTAGACATAAAATTGGTTGTAAATGGATCTTTAAGATCAAATATAAGTCATCTGGTGAGGTTGATAGGTATAAGGCTAGGTTAGTGGCTAAAGGGTTCAGCCAAAAGGAAGGTGTTGACTATGAGGAGACATTTTCTCCTGTTGTTAAAATGGTTACTGTTAGATGTGTTGTGAGTCTTGCTGTGCAAAATAATTAGCAAATCTATCAGTTAGATGTTAACAATGCTTTCTTATATGGTGATTTGTTTGAAGAGGTGTATATGTCTATGCCTGATGGCTTAAATTCTGTTCCCAATAAGGTTTGTAAGTTAGAAAAGTCCTTATATGGTCTAAAACAAGCTCCCAGAATGTGGAACAAAAAACTTGTTGATTCACTAGTTGAATTTGGTTTTGTTCAAAGTATGTGTGATTACTCTATGTTTGTAAAAAATGTTGGTGATCTGTTTCTTGTGCTTTTGGTATATGTTGATGATATTATTATCACTGGTAACTCTAAGTCTGAAATTGAGAATGTAAAAAACTGTTTTAAATCTAAATTCTTGATAAAAGACTTAGGGGAACTGAAATATTTTCTAGGCATTGAAGTCGTTAAAAATGAAATTGGTTTGTGCTTAACTCAAAGGAAATACTGCACTGAGCTTTTATCTGAATATGGTATGCTGGGTTGTAAGCTTGTCTCTTGTCCTATTGAACAAAATCATGTTTTGACCCATATTGTCAAGAGTCATAATCAACTTCTTTCTAATCCTGTTGGTTATCAACAGCTTGTGGGGAAGTTGATTTACCTGTCTCACACCCGGCCTGATATCTCATACTGAGGGGCATCTCAATATTGCTTTAAGGCTTCTTAGATACTTAAAAAGTGCCCCTGGTCTTGGCATTCAGTTTTCTAAAAATGACACTTTTGACTTAGTTGCTCATTCTGATTCGGATTGGGCTAAGTGCCCTAAGACAAGGAAATCAGTCACTGGTTTTTGTGTTTTGTTGGGTAATTGCCTTGTCTCATGGAAGAGTAAAAAGCAGGCTACTATTTCTCGGTCTTCAGCTGAAGCTGAATACCGAGCTATGTGTTCAGCTGCTTGTGAAGTCATGTGGGTCAATAATCTCTTATCTGAACTCAATGTTTGTGTTAGCTTGCCTGTTGGTCTCAGTTGTGACAGTTCTGCAGCCTTGTCTATTGCTGCTAATCCTGTCTTCTATGATAAGACTAAGCATTTTTGTCACACCACGCCAATGGCGGAAACACGTGGCGCGACGCTCGAAAGCATATCAAAGTCAAGATTAACACAAACTATATTTAATTAGAAAAGATCATTATATTAAGATGTCGGGAAGGAGTACCTGGTTTCAAACATTACTTAAAACCACAAACATTAAGTTTTAAAGTGGGGTGTTTCCGTTTATGTCCCAACCCGAAGGTAACAATAGATGAAACCCCCAACCAGTGTCCGACATCCCAAATTCCACCGTACTAGCCGCATACCTGTTCAGCACTTAGTTACCTGAAAGATATGTTTAGAAAGACGTCAATATATAAATATATTGGTGAGTTCACAGGTTTTAGTTTCGTAAATACGACATTTTTTACATCCTGTGCAAATCCAGCACATTTTTACATCCTGTGCAAATCCAGCACATTTTGTGGCCTTTGTATGGAGTAGCGAGCTCCTACAAACTATGATGATAAGCAATCCCCTGAGTCCCATAACCAAACCAAGACTAATAAATATGCCCCGCTCCAAGTCGTTTCTCGTAACCCAACGACTTAAGTTCAGAATATGTGCACCTCTTGTCTTTACCGGGTTGACGCTATCAACCAGAGGTGGGCCTCGTCAGGCACCAATAGTACTATCCAAATATTCCTTCAGTTTCATTTACCTGAATTAATGGTTACAGTAGCGAGGACCCAACCCCGAGTGGCGACCAAAAACTCAAGTACTAATCATGCCACTTATCACATTTTAACCTTTGAAAACATTTCAATATGTGATAACTTTTGACAAACATATCTTTCCCCCAGTTAAAACAGTAAAATGGGGCCGTGAAACTCACCTTAATTTCCATGCTTAGCTAGCAAATAAAACCCAAAGCTTTGACCGACTTCCTCGTGCCCTATTTACCAATAAAGGACACCTTAAAGTCTATCGTATATAAGCCTAGCTTATTTTCCGGTTAAAAGATAGTTTACTCAACTATCTTGACTCGTGTGTACTAACCCGAGTCCTTAAGTGTTTTAACTCGACGAACTGATCGTGACTTGTCATAATTCATGTGTTTACATACGACATAGTACCCAAGTTGTGCACTTGTTACTATTCGTGTGCAAACTATGTTGGACTAATATCACGAAACGTATAACTCATCCCGAGCCATAGCTTGTCTCGTAAACCAGATAATGTAATCGTCTTGTATAGTTATTTTCAGAAAATATACCTTGCTGAAATATAATATAGTTATTAAAATCATTTTAATAACATTTGTTATTTCTTTTCCCGAATCCGAGTATCTTACAAATCTCAAGACTTTGCTTTTTATAAAAAGGTTTTCCAAATAAAGCCGAACGTTTATACATCTTTTAATCCGAACAACAAACATATTTTAGTTACCAAGTAACCTTTAAAAACTCGTCATACCTGACGCTTGGTAACAAAAGACTATATATTTGTTCGAAAAATTTCCCGGAATAGACTATTATTGTTACAAATAATATTTATCA
Organism: Ambrosia trifida; assembly: GCA_028751855.1. Lineage (NCBI taxonomy): Eukaryota > Viridiplantae > Streptophyta > Magnoliopsida > Asterales > Asteraceae > Ambrosia > Ambrosia trifida. The sequence goes on from CM054131.1 coordinate 23,931,661, forward strand.
AAAACGTCGCGATTTTGTATATGACTACATTTGTCAAACGCTTGGAAAATTATTTATAAGAACGCACAATAATGTCACACTTGTCGCGCTTCGGATTTTGTAAAAATTTCGGCAGAGTTTCCTCTGTTTTTGTATAAACCAGACAACACAAGTTGTCTACAATTTCCCAAAATCAACACCTAAACAAAGACGACATTATATTTATCCGCATTTCTAATCCACGAGACTTTATACGTTGTGACTATTATATAAATCATACTATTTATATAAATATATATATATATACGTATAGTCCATCAATTTAGTCCAACAACAACGCAAGTCACGACTAATATACAAATATTATCTCACAATACTTTTCGTTAATATTTTTATCAGTTCGTTCGCGAGTTAGTCGTTTATATTTATATATTTTAGAAATATATGTGTAAATAATAATATAATGAAATAATTGCTAGTTAGTTATACCGAAACGCTTGACCGAAGTTTACTGAGTTGACCAGGTTGACCAAACCGAATCTGACTCGTCTAACCACGGTTCACCAGATCTGACCGGATCTACCCGAGAGTACCATGCTTGACCCACGACTAGAACTTGAAGACAACACGCAAACCGAGCCAGATCTGACCTGACCCGGACATCAAAAGAGGACATCAACCAACACCGAGCCGAGCTACCATCGAGAACCAACAAACCCGACCCAAAAACTGAATCTGACCCGGAAGCACAACCTTGACCCGAGCCCCGAGTCCCGAACCCAAAACAGACCGGACCCGCAACCGCCGGGCACCACCACCACGGCCGGACCACCTCTACCATGGCCGGACCACCTGCACCATGGCCGGACCACCACTACCCCCGCCGTCCTTCACCTGCGCGCCACCGGAACCCGACCAAAACCCACCCCGGCCCTTCCTAACCCCGCAACCAGCCGGAAACGGCTCGCCGGAATGTGGCCGGTGAACGAAATTCCGTGAAAACTTGTGAGGAGTCCCCCAAAGACCCGATCTAAACGTTCGTACAAAGAAAACTCAAAAACGAGCTTACCGGAAAAGTCGCCGGAATGGTACCAACGCTCAAACCGCTTCATTTCAGGGAAAACGGCCTTAACCATCGTGTTCGGGGCACCGAAATTAGTGGGGGTGGGGGTGTCACGCGCCGGAAAAAGCCGCCGGAAGGCCGCCGGAAAGCCGCCGGAAGCCGCCGGACAGCCGCCGGAAGCCGCCGGACAGCCGCCGCTGCTCCGCCGGCCGGCCGGCCTCCGGTCGCCGGAACTTCTAGAGAGAGAGAGAGAGTGGAGGGAGTGTGGGTGGTTAGAGAGAGAAAGTAATGTGGGGAAATGAAGAAGATTTGGGTTTTATGGGCTTATATAGGTGGGATTTTGGATTGGACTTCGAGCCCGACGTCGCGTACCAACTGCTCCGTTTTAGCCCGTTATCACTTCTGGACTCGGTTTTTGTTCGTAGTCATAAATAACACCAGACCGAGCAATTTAATAATTATTTTTCGTCACCCGACGCGTGAAAACGGCACACGCGTTAAAATCGCGTTAATCGGTTCGGTTGTGTTATCTTTCATTTAAATGATCCGATAACTTTTGAAATTCAACCAATAACATTATTTATAATAAATAATTATTCCGAAAGTTCGGTAACGGTTAAAACCACGCGTTTTGACGTTCGAATCCCACGTCAGTTCCTCTCCGCGTTTCTCCAAAACGCTGCGTTTTTGACCGTTTACCGTGCCGATTTCACATTCGATCGCATCAGTAGTAAATACGTGTCGTATTTACATTTATTAGCCTTATGTTAGTCCACTTTGATAAATTTTTACTGATGTCAGTTCGTTACGTTAAATACGCGAAGTCTTTCTTTAAAGGCATTAAGGCTTCAACGAACTTTCAAAAGGACGTCGTAGGACTCATATCAGCTCAACTAACCATAATTAACCTTAAACCATGTTAATTACTTCGAAAACATGATTAGAACCACGTTAATCGTTGTACGAAATTTGCCGGTTGTCACATTCTCCCCCCGTTAAGAGAATTTCGTCCCGGAATTCAGTTCAAGTCATCCGATACGTCAGTATCCTTGAACAGGGCGGGATGTTTGCGACTCACACGATTACCTCTTTTCTACTTGAACCCAAGTTCACGCTTAGCGTTCTAACGAACACAATGTCATGAGCCGGCCACGACCGAGCTCTTGGGTATCGCAATCCGGTACAAATATCGGTTTTCCCCGAAATAGTAGAGCTTTGCGTCAACCTGAACTCTGTCGGTCGAGGAATTGACAATGCTGCCTCAGGCCAGACTTACGAGATTCATCAGGAGTCCCACTAAGCTCTTGCGATAGTTCGAGCTTGTTCGTTGCAAGGCCAATTTTAACCGATATCTCCGAGTCACTGGAGTACTAAGCGAAGTCACTCCATTACAATTTTCGTGCTTAACTACACCTCTTTCAGAGTATAACACTCATCAAAGTCCTATACCGATTCGAAGTTCCTAAGGCTAACCACGCCTTGTTAGTACAACTTCTTGATTGGTTTGGCCACTTATTCAAGCAGATTTGAATCTACCAGATTCGTTGGTCATCTCTTGAACTCAAGCCAGTTCATGTGTATATTCTCTATCTGTCATTCAATGTACTAGAGACGTACACATATGCACTCCAAAGGACTTCGAGCAGTACACCCCGAACACTAGGGTGTTAATCCCTATCACATAGGAAATTCTGGCGATGAAGTACGCGAATTTGATTTGCCACCGCCACTAATCGTATCACACAGGACACTTCCGTCCAGGACAATAATTCATTTGTTCGAGAATGGTAATCCATACACATCTCAAATTGAGTATCCCAGACTTGCGTTCAAGGTTTGGCACACCCTAGGGCAGGATAACTACTAAAATCCGATATTGTAAAAGTTGACACCTAGTGTCTAGCCACGACTCTCCAAGAGTATAGGTGGCTATCCGTATGCCTCATATTATAACTGCAAACGAGTAGGGTATGAGAAGGTTCCAAACAGCAACCGATCATTACCTGTGTCCCATCACAGCCACCGGACACTTCAGGCGACAAGACCATTAGGTTCGCTCGTTTAAATCTCACTAACCGGGTGATCTTACTGGATTACAGAGGAGTTGACATTCTCGAGGACGCTCAAGGTTGTTTGTAGTGGCGGATGGTATTCCTGTGTCCTCACATGGACTGAAATCCACTATGCACTAACTTACAACCGTTTCGCATGAGCGATTGTGGTTAGTGGTACTAGGGCGCCTAATATCGACTAATGGAGGTCGAAAGTTTTTGCGTCACTTTCACCCCTCAGTTCCCCAAACCGTAGACAGTGTATATTCGACATACGGCCGTACAATTCCACAATACGCGAGGATTTAAGCCGACTTAAACACAATGTCTAGAGGCTCACATCACCCCATCACATTGGTCAACATAGGAATGATGTATATGAATCATCATAATATGGTTGCCGTAACAAACAGAGGATAGGGTCTCGACAACATCTCGACATACTGGCGTCCACCGAAATGGTAAGCAGAGCACCGGTAGCAACCCAAAACAAGGGCACCCAGTACTTGTCCTGCTATATGTGCCTCACGAGCACTGGTTTCATATCGGCATTAGCAACCTAGTAAGTCAATTCTGAATAATACAGGCCACACGCCCTCGAATTGATTATCAGATCTTATGCAGAGATCTGAGTGAAAGGAGTCCTGAAACTGGAACCCTCACTCGCCGAATATTCCATCTTTCGGATCTTTCAAGGTAAGAGGTGAAATTGAGTCATAGATGAATGCATTTGGCACACATTCCATGTGTGGGGCTTGGCAACTTCATACGCCAAAGTCGTCACTTGAAACAAACAAACGACCGAGATCGCCCTACAAGAAGTAGTCTTGAGCCTTCCAATAAGGCATCACATTCAACGATTCAGGTAGTCACACACATGGTGCAACATGTAAGCTTTCGATCTCATCTTGATTAGTCATGGACTAAATGCACGAACCAGGCGGCTCACATTACTATGGTGTCCCCGACAGCGTCTGTCAAGGACAGGGGATTTTGCTCTAGTACGAGCAATGCTACTGAAAAATAACTGGGAACACCCGCATCGACCCAAGGTCGAAAGGGTTCCACTATCCCAAGATTCTACGCAACGACACCAAGACAATATAACCTACCATTAGCAGGATAACATCAATCGAAGGGCTGAGTTGATCGAAGATCTCATCACGGTAGGGTAGCACCCTTATAGAGTAGACAATGCTCCATGCCCTTCTAGATTCAGGGTTTCATAAGACCTCCGAATCATGTACCGGGGACTCCACCAATGCACACGCTGTGGGTGGGTCCACACTGTTATTCCTGTAGTCGTCGGCATGACACGTTGGCAGGTATGATGTTAAACAATCCACTGGGATGAGCAATAATAAATTGAGTCTTTCAACTCTTACTAGCCCAAAGGTATGGGTCATAATATCGCTCACATTTACTCGATCTCTTCAGGTTCGAGATGTATTTGAAATCCCTTTATCGCAAAGACGAGCCTCACCCCGTCATGTCTGGATCATGGGATTTCCTTCCGACATGATTCGAGAGTGGTTAGTCGACCAAAATGCACGTAAAAGGTTAAGGCTGGACATGGCGTCACTGATGCCTTAGATCTTGAAGAGGTAATGCTCACGAAACGCGCGAGCATATAAAGAGGTCGACACATGATTCGGTCAATTACTGAAACTACCACGAGATTCGAACTTTAGGGAGATACATGTGCTAACACTAGGACTAGAGTGTCTTAGTATGACTACGGAAAAGTCCGTTAGACACCCGAATTCCCACATTATCGATGGCGACACTACACAACCACTCAGCAACATAACAACAGCAACGTGGGTATGGGGTAGTGTCTTTATCCCGAGGGAACCAAGAGTGAAACAAACAACAAGTTATCACATCATCGAGTCAATCCAACAATTGTAGCAATACGTTCACGACACATTACGACAGTAGGGACAATACGACAATGATCGCGACACGTCCGCGAAACACAACAACAAGGGAATACCGCATCAGGAGCAGCACAACCACGGAGGTGCATCATCGACAGCGAAACGCAACCACATGGATATGCAGTCGGCAAAACTGTGCAACTACAAGAATGCACAATCGCTAGGGGTAACGCCACAACATGAATTCAAGACAGCAGGATGACACACAACCTAGCGAGTCCACTATACATAACCACAAGAAGCTCCATTATGGTGAGCACGCACCCCGGTGCGTTTCAGCTCACTTATGGTGACGGAATCCTTATTCGTATCCTTAGCAGCAAACCTATACTCCATAGGCTCATTAGTAGGAACGATTGGATCACCAAAGGCATCCGCCATCATAACAGAAATGGGAACAATGGGTTCTACATAGATTAGTAGACTTATCAGGCCGATATCGTTCTTAGGGAGGATGACTGTATGCTCGATATAAGTCACTCGAATAATGGCAACTGCAGCATTGACAGGCTCAACCATACCTGAGAACCATCGCCAACATTAGTCTTGGCAGGAGCCAGGGAATGATAACGAGCGGTTCAACGTAAACCTCAAAGAAAATGGAGTTAACAGCAACGAACTCCATCGTGACACAAACATGGTCATAGCGGCTTGGCAAGGGTCTTATAGACGTCTATGTCAATGACAGTGATCTTAGTAGGAGTCTTCGAAACAACAGCAACATCAAACTTGTAACGCCCAGCGTTCTCGAATAATATAATAATAATATTTTATTCATAAGACGATGCGTTAATTCGTTAACAATAATATCTCGATAACAGGAAATACATTTTTTTTATTCATTTATAAATTAAATTACTTGATTACACTATTATAGCGTTGAAACTAATAATAACACGTTGTAAGTATTAACATATTAGTAAACCGACACTTATCCTGGTAAATTTCTAAGCGCGACAAAAATATATATATATATATATATATATATATAATATATACGTAGTCCAAATACTAGTCCTACGTCGGTTTATATAAATAAATTACATAATATAATTATTCTATTGGTTAAACGAGTTTAATTCATAAACGAGACCTGAGTCGGTAACGAGTTCGTATACGCGGTGTCCACCTAACCAACCCTACCTATATAATATCTTATTATCTTCTTCCTCATTCTAGTTTCATAACCCTAGCCACCACCAATATTATAAATCCCCATGGCTTCAACTCCTTACTACCCTTATCCTTCTTCTTGATTTCCTACACCACCCTCAACAATCAACCCCTCTCCTCTTTCCCTCTCAAAAACCATGACCGCACCCCATAAGCAGAACACAATCTGTTTCTCTCTAACCTTTCTCTCATCTCAGTCTCTCTCCCTCTCCCTCACAGGTCACTCTCTCTCTCGCACATCTCACTCTCTCCCTCTGGTTTCAGCGCCTGCCGCCACCACCATCTCCAGTGGCAGCGGCGTGAAAAGTTTCAGCCCAGAAAAAAAACGAGCAAAAATGATTGTGGCTGTAGAGGTGGTTATGGTCGGGTTTGGAGGTGATTCCGGTAGGTGGTGGGCTCGGTGGCAGGGGTGGTGCAACAGCCGGGTTATGGTGACCTGGTCGGGTCATGGTGGTAGTGGTAGTGGTAGTTCGAAGTTCAGTGGGGAGTGGTTTCGAAGGATGATGACAGCTTTGGTGGTGGTTGTTGTCGTCTGGAACTCGGGTCAGAAGTGGTGGTCCGATGGGTGGTTGTGGCTGTCCGATGATGATGGTTTCGATGTGGTGATGGATGCGGAGGTTGTGGCTCACAGTGGATGGTTGGAGTAGTGGTCTGGTTTCCAGGTCAAGCTGCGGGTCAAACTATGGTCAACACCAGTCAGATCTGGTTCCGAGTAGTGGTCAGGTTTGGTTCCTGTTAATCGGTTTTTGTATCAGATTAATTACACGAAAACGACAATGGTGATGTTTAGTTTATGGTGACGTTTGGCTGGCCGTGAATAAGCAGAGCAGCAGCGGCAAGTCTCGGGTCTGGTCCGTCTTTCTGTTCCGGTCAACTGTGGTCAAACGCCCAGATCTGGTCAAACACTGGTCAACATCCGTCAAGCTCCGTTCCGGTCAAAGCTGGTCAACGAGTACTCCAAGCGCACGCGTATCGGTTCGCGAGTTTGAATAACGGGAAGGTATAACGCGCGTCGCGACTTCGTTTTATTTATTTTGGTTATATAGTTAAAGTTATATTTTTTTTTGTTTTTGTGTAGAACGAACCGAACCGATTGCGACTAAAAGCTATTTTATTAGTAACTCGAAGGAACGGAAAAAAAAATAACTAACTTATAATATACTTAATGTCGCGAGGATAATTAAATGTTAAACTACATATGTAAACATATCACTTGTCGAAATGTATAGTTTCTCATTATTATAGCGTTTTAAGTTAAACCATTCGTCGAGTAAAATAACTTAGTTAAATACTGTTGCGTGTTGTGAAATTTGACTATTGAGTTTTGGGAAAATATAGACAACTTGAGTTGTCTGGTTTATTACAAAAACAGAGGAGACTCTGCCCAAATTTTTATAAAATATAAGAAACGAATAGGCATTCCAAGTTTATAATTATGTGTAGACAAGATTATGTTTTTACAAATAAATTCTAATTTCAAATCGTACGTCGTCAAAAACAGAAATATTTATATTTATTAATAAGTGCAAATATATGCTACCCAAGATACGAGTCGAAGTAACATTCGAGTCAAGCTACGTAAATATAATCTCGTTATACAAAATATATCTTTAACAATAACTTCAAGACGCGACCTTGTAATATATATTAAAGTTTCTATTTCAAATAGCTATACGTACACATATATTTTCGAGAAACAAAACCAAGTTCCTATCGGTTCGTTAAGTCATACACTCATTAAGACACGTATTGTTCACAATACGAGTCTAGGTAGTTGGATCAACTATCTTTACAACTAAGATGCGAAACAAGCTTATTTGCATTAGAATTTAAGACGTCCTTTATTTGTAATAGGACACAAGAGTTCAATTGATTCAAGTTCAGACTTGTTGCTACTTGCTAGTATTTACACAGTGAATTTCAGGTGAGTTTTACATAGCCCCTTTTCTACTTATCACCATTTTTGGGGTGAAACATGTTACAACATCATTTATGCAATTCAATCATCAATGTGTGTATGTGTTTTTCTATGTTGCATTATGTCTTGAACATGACTAGGGTAAGCACAATTCTAGCATAATCATTAACATTGATCAGCCGACGGTATACATTGATAGATCTATTGGACTGACAATCCCACCCGGATACGTGCCTCCTACAAAGGTAGCGTGGGTGTTTGTTATCGCATAACATATTCGAGTGAACCATGAGCGTATGGGATGTACCACATTATAACAGTCACAAGGGTTGATTATGCACTCGATTTACTTCTAGTATGTTTTCACATATGGACTAGATTGCCATGACACATGAATTGCACAACATTTTTATTCAATTATCAAAAACCTATGTAATTCTCACCAACTTTTGTTGACCCAAAATATTTTCAACTTAACGTGTTTCAGGTTCTACTTGCTTGAAGATTTGAATTAATGCTTGAAGATGTGTGCATAGTTTTATTCAATTTGATGTACGAATTCTTGTAGAACAATTGTATGTAATTTATTTAAATCATATAATGAAATTTATTATTTACCATGAGCTACTGAACAATCATCAATACGTGGCACCCCGATGTTTCCGCCATCGGTTGGGGTGTTACAAAACTTGACAAAAGCCATAGAAACATCCTCAACACACTCACTATGAGCTACACTCTCGGCAACGATGACATGATTCGCTTGGGCCATAGAACAATTACAGCAGGAGCAACATTAGGCTCGGTGGGAGCCTTAGACTCATCGTAGTTATTAGATTTGTGGTAAATAGTATCCATAGGACCTAGAAACCAACCTACATCTTTTTCAATATCAAAATATTGGTCACAACAAGAATAGTGGAGGTAGAAGGATCATGATTTATCGAGACACCACGATAAAGTAAAACGATACAGACTCTGGCAATTCAGCCGAGTCATCCTTCTCATTAGGGTCCTCTTGCATGTTATTTTGGCCCTAGCACCGATAGTCATCAACTGAAATGCCTCTCTGTCACCGAATCAAGGCCAGTGAACTTTCTTCCTGGTAGGCCACGCAGTGAGAGTATCGGAATACGACAAGAGATCAGACAAGTCACATTGTCCATAACGAATGGATCTCGCAATCTTAGTTTATAAAACACCGTGACAAAGGGACGCAACGTCTCAATACCTATGGGGATTGATGGAAAACACTTCGCATCATTTGCCACCCCAAATAGACAACCAGTCTCGTCGTCCTGACGAGGGTAGCGGACGTTCAACATTGCAACACGAGCAATGGAATTGCCGTCCCATGGGTAAGTTTAGTTGACAGAATAACGTGACCACTTCCAGTAGCCCGTTATTTGCCTTTTCGAGGGGGATTTCAATGTCAGCCAGAGCGTTCTGTGACACTTGACAATTACGAGTCACACGCTTTACGATTTCGGCTCCCGAAATGTGGTTTCACTCCCCTAGTATTATGACGAATTCAGACGCAAAACGCACGTCGTGACCTTATATCCAATATATACGTATGTCTCCATATATATTATCTGACTTGGATAAAATCATCTCCGACTCGCCTCACTTTACCATATAATTACTTTCCCATTAAGTAGTTATACTAGGATCTTGCCAGTCGAGATTTCATTTTTCCCATAATCGACTCGACTCACCTTTCCATATATTTATTTTCCCATTAAATAAATATACTATGATCTTGTCGACTCGATATTACATTTTACGACCATCGACTCGATTCACTTTACCGTATAATTATTTTCCCATTAAATAATTATACTAGGATCCTGTCGATTCGATATTACATTTTACGACCATCGACTCGACTCACTTTACCGTATAATTATTTTCCCATTAAATAATTATACTAGGATCTTGTCGATCGATATTTCGTTTTACAACCATCGACTCGACTCACTTTACCGTACAATTATTTTCCCATTAAATAATTATACTAGGATCTTGTCGATCGATATTTCGTTTTACAACCATCGACTCGACTCACTTTACCGTACAATTATTTTCCCATTAAATAATTATACTAGGATCTTGTCGATCGATATTTCGTTTTCAACACCCGACTCGGCTCACTTTACCATATATTTATTTTCCCATTAAATAAATATACTAGGATCTTGCCGATCGATATTTCGTTTTCAACACCCGACTCGGCTCACTTTACCATATATTTATTTTCCCATTAAATAAATATACTAGGATCTTGCCGATCGATATTTCGTTTTTAACACCCGACTCGGCTCACTTTACCATATATTTATTTTCCCACTAAATAAATATACTAGGATCTTGCCGATTCGACATTGTTGATTTAGACGGGGGCTATCATGCCTTCTAGATAAAGATGATCAAGCCTATTAACTCAGCAAGGACAATTCTGCCCTCCAATAGGGGAAGGAACGCCTGACCCTCGAAGACAACTTAGGCATGTGTTAGATCAAGAATGACTTACTCACAGTAATAATATAGCAGCACACGGGCAACTAATCTCAATACTGATCCACACAGGGTCCCGTGCTCAAAACGCACTGGTTTTGCAGGGACGCACCCTCGGTCTTCACTGGTTTCCAAGCTTAGCATTCCACGCATCGTACCAAGCATTCATCTCTTCGGTAGGCAGTGCATCCTCGTACATCCGCTCCATCGAAGAACTTTGTGCGGAGGCATTGAGCTCCTATACAAGGAAGTTTTCGTCTCTTGTCCTTATCCGATGCGAGGATTTTCGTCAGATTACTCATATGAATAAAAGTTCGAGCTCTTCCGTGTTCGTACCTTAGAGGTAATGCTGAAGAAAGCTCATTCAGTTTGCGAGGATCGAAATCAAGGGATATCAACAAGACCTCCCTTTTTAACTCGTTGGCCAATCACAAGCTAAGACTGAACCTACAGAACCAGAATAGACAAGACAAGGAGTGATCACCAACCCCGGCCCTAGCGCCCACCAAGGTTACCGTGCACCACAAGTTATTATTACGTGTGCACCCGTAATGATAATCGGTGTTGCCAGGTAATTCTGGCGCCCGCTAGTTCCGAGCTTCCTGATCCAAAAACAGAGATTTCACACAACAAAAGACCTAGACTAGCTTCGCCTTCACAACGTCAGCAACACGACAACGTCCACTAGCACGATAAAGGTTAGTCCTTCCGACCATCCCGTCCGCAGGTAAGCGGGTGAGTTCGTCGTAGACCACCGCTTGTCCTTCCCGCTTGTCGATATCGGTAATCGATGCAAAAGTGCGGACTAAAGTGAAGTGTGCGACGATATCCTTATAGGCAAGCTATCTGTATTACTTATATGCATTAGCTAGCACTAGTTAGAAAATCGGATCTCTACACAATTTAAACATTCATATCCTTATTTTCTAACATTTTATATATTGACACACATGGCTAGTCGGTCGGAATTTCCCCTTGTACAATCCATGTACAATTTTCTTTCTTTTCTAAAAATATTTCGTTGTGTTTTTTTTTTTTTTTTTTTTTTTTTTTTTTGAAAACTTCGTTTTCGAGCCAAAACCGGTTATAGTCTAGATTTTTTCAAAAATACTAGTTCGCTATAACCTTGGCTCTGATACCACTTCTGTCACACCACGCCAATGGCGGAAACACGTGGCGCGACGCTCGAAAGCATATCAAAGTCAAGATTAACACAAACTATATTTAATTAGAAAAGATCATTATATTAAGATGTCGGGAAGGAGTACCTGGTTTCAAACATTACTTAAAACCACAAACATTAAGTTTTAAAGTGGGGTGTTTCCGTTTATGTCCCAACCCGAAGGTAACAATAGATGAAACCCCCAACCAGTGTCCGACATCCCAAATTCCACCGTACTAGCCGCATACCTGTTCAGCACTTAGTTACCTGAAAGATATGTTTAAAAAGACGTCAATATATAAATATATTGGTGAGTTCACAGGTTTTAGTTTCGTAAATACGACATTTTTTACATCCTATGCAAATCCAGCACATTTTTACATCCTGTGCAAATCCAGCACATTTTGTGGCCTTTGTATGGAGTAGCGAGCTCCTACAAACTATGATGATAAGCAATCCCCTGAGTCCCATAACCAAACCAAGACTAATAAATATGCCCCGCTCCAAGTCGTTTCTCGGAACCCAACGACTTAAGTTCAGAATATGTGCACCTCTTGTCTTTACCGGGTTGACGCTATCAACCAGAGGTGGGCCTCGTCAGGCACCAATAGTACTATCCAAATATTCCTTCAGTTTCATTTACCTGAATTAATGGTTACAGTAGCGTGGACCCAACCCCGAGTGGCGACCAAAAACTCAAGTACTAATCATGCCACTTATCACATTTTAACCTTTGAAAACATTTCAATATGTGATAACTTTTGACAAACATATCTTTCCCCCAGTTAAAACAGTAAAATGGGGCCGTGAAACTCACCTTAATTTCCATGCTTAGCTATCAAATAAAACCCAAAGCTTTGATCGACTTCCTCGTGCCCTATTTACCAATAAAGGACACCTTAAAGTCTATCGTATATAAGCCTAGCTTATTTTCCGGTTAAAAGATAGTTTACTCAACTATCTTGACTCGTGTGTACTAACCCGAGTCCTTAAGTGTTTTAACTCGACGAACTGATCGTGACTTGTCATAATTCATGTGTTTACATACGACATAGTACCCAAGTTGTGCACTTGTTACTATTCGTGTGCAAACTATGTTGGACTAATATCACGAAACGTATAACTCATCCCGAGCCATAGCTTGTCTCGTAAACCAGATAATGTAATCGTCTTGTATAGTTATTTTCGGAAAATATACCTTGCTGAAATATAATATAGTTATTAAAATCCTTTTAATAACATTTGTTATTTCTTTTCCCGAATCCGAGTATCTTACAAATCTCAAGACTTTGCTTTTTATAAAAAGGTTTTCCAAATAAAGCCGAACGTTTATACATCTTTTAATCCGAACAACAAACATATTTTAGTTACCAAGTAACCTTTAAAAACTCGTCATACCTGACGCTTGGTAACAAAAGACTATATATTTGTTCGAAACATTTCCCGGAATAGACTATTATTGTTACAAATAATATTTATCAAAAACGTCGCGATTTTGTATATGACTACATTTGTCAAACGCTTGGAAAATTATTTATAAGAACGCACAATAATGTCACACTTGTCGCGCTTCGGATTTTGTAAAAATTTCGGCAGAGTTTCCTCTGTTTTTGTATAAACCAGACAACACAAGTTGTCTACAATTTCCCAAAATCAACACCTAAACAAAGACGACATTATATTTATCCGCATTTCTAATCCACGAGACTTTATACGTTGTGACTATTATATAAATCATACTATTTATATAAATATATATATACGTATAGTCCATCAATTTAGTCCAACAACAACGCAAGTCACGACTAATATACAAATATTATCTCACAATACTTTTCGTTAATATTTTTATCAGTTCGTTCGCGAGTTAGTCGTTTATATTTATATATTTTAGACATATATGTGTAAATAATAATATAATGAAATAATTGCTAGTTAGTTATACCGAAACGCTTGACCGAAGTTTACTGAGTTGACCGGGTTGACCAAACCGAATCTGACTCGTCTAACCACGGTTCACCAGATCTGACCGGATCTACCCGAGAGTACCATGCTTGACCCACGACTAGAACTTGAAGACAACACGCAAACCGAGCCAGATCTGACCTGACCCGGACATCAAAAGAGGACATCAACCAACACCGAGCCGAGCTACCATCGAGAACCAACAAACCCGACCCAAAAACTGAATCTGACCCGGAAGCACAACCTTGACCCGAGCACCGAGTCCCGAACCCAAAACTGACCGGACCCGCAACCGCCGGGCACCACCACCACGGCCGGACCACCTCTACCATGGCCGGACCACCTGCACCATGGCCGGACCACCACTACCCCCGCCGTCCTTCACCTGCGCGCCACCGGAATGACCAAAACCCACCCCGGCCCTTCCTAACCCCGCAACCAGCCGGAAACGGCTCGCCGGAATGTGGCCGGTGAACGAAATTCCGTGAAAACTTGTGAGGAGTCCCCCAAAGACCCGATCTAAACGTTCGTACAAAGAAAACTCAAAAACGAGCTTACCGGAAAAGTCGCCGGAATGCTACCAACGCTCAAACCGCTTCATTTCAGGGAAAACGGCCTTCACCATCGTGTTCGGGGCACCGAAATTAGTGGGGGTGGGGGTGTCACGCGCCGGAAAAAGCCGTCGGAAGGCCGCCGGACAGCCGCCGGCGCCGCCGCTGCTCCGCCGGCCGGCCGGCCTCCGGTCGCCGGAACTTCTAGAGAGAGAGAGAGAGTGGAGGGAGTGTGGGTGGTTAGAGAGAGAAAGTAATGTGGGGAAATGAAGAAGATTTGGGTTTTATGGGCTTATATAGGTGGGATTTTGGATTGGACTTCGAGCCCGACGTCGCGTACCAACTGCTCCGTTTTAGGCCGTTATCACTTCTGGACTCGGTTTTTGTTCGTAGTCATAAATAACACCAGACCGAGCAATTTAATAATTATTTTTCGTCACCCGACGCGTGAAAACGGCACACGCGTTAAAATCGCGTTAATCGGTTCGGTTGTGTTATCCTTCATTTAAATGATCCGATAACTTTCGAAATTCAACCAATAACATTATTTATAATAAATAATTATTTCGAAAGTTCGGTAACGGTTAAAACCACGCGTTTTGACGTTCGAATCCCACGTCAGTTCCTCTCCGCGTTTCTCCAAAACGCTGCGTTTTTGACCGTTTACCGTGCCGATTTCACATTCGATCGCATCGGTAGTAAATACGTGTCATATTTACATTTATTAGCCTTATGTTAGTCCACTTTGATAAATTTTTACTGATGTCAGTTCATTACGTTAAATACGCGAAGTCTTTCTTTAAAGGCATTAAGGCTTCAACGAACTTTCAAAAGGACGTCGTAGGACTCATATCAGCTCAACTAACCATAATTAACCTTAAACCATGTTAATTACTTCGAAAACATGATTAGAACCACGTTAATCGTTGTACGAAATTTGCCGGTTGTCACAATTTGAATTGGATCTGTTTTTTCTTAGAGACTTGATCTCTAAAGGTATTATTAAAACTATTAAGGTCAGCACAAATGATCAACTTGCTGATTTGTTCACTAAAGGGGTTTCTTCATCTCAACATGAGAAACTATGTCATTTGATAAAATTGATCAATTGTTTTCAGTAATAAAATTGAGGGGGGGGGGTGTTAAAATATATATATATATATATATATATATATATAAATTCAATTTTATTCTTTTCTATAACATGTTGCATAAGGTTGTTTTGCAGATTTTCTGGATTCTGGTCTGGTGGACTTAGAGCCCAAGAGTTGCTGTTTGATTTAGCCCAGTTAGGTTCCAGGTGGTGGTCCATCTTTTTAGTGGTTCGGCCTAGCTTTGGCCTATCTTTGCTCGTATCATGTAATCTGTGTGGATTGCCAGCGTGGCAATCCCCACACCACAAGCAGACGGCCAGGATTTAAGGGATTTGTGTTTTCTCTTGCTTGATCAACGGCTCTCATAGGCTCGGTTGTGCTTCTTACCGAGCCTATCTCTTGCCTATATATTGTTTGCCTCGTGGAACGTTGCCAGTGTACGATCTCTGCTCTCTCTCACACATATTATTGTTCTCCCTCATCTTACACAAGTTTTAGGGTATTCAAGATCATCTTGATCTTGAATCTGTTGTGCTCTATTGTGTCTTGTATAGTGATTATCGTGTATAATCACTTCTGAGTGTTGAGGGTTCTTGTTTGTAGTGAGGATTATTTGTATTGTGTTGATTCAGATTCTGTATTGTTGCTTTACATATTAATAAAGTCAATCTGTGTCGACTATTTTGACACGATTATTGGCTATAGTTGGATTTAGTTAACCATATAATGATTTTAGCCCAGGCCTATGAAGATTATGCCTTATAAAGAATGAATGAATTTAGAGGGTGTTTGGGATTGAGTTTGGAACCGAAATCGGTTTGCAAAAAACCTGATTTGTACACCTCTAGATTGAGGTATTTTATACATGGGCCCATTCTAATCTCCAAAGATTCTACCCTATCAAGCCCAAATACAATGTTTTCACCCAAAGCTCAAAATACATTAAGACATTAAAACAAACCAGCTTAATCTTCAAATCCTCGACTCTAGACATTCTGCGTCTACAAACTCCAAAGTCCAAACTTAAAAACTATGAGAGACATGAATTTCAATGCAACATACACGTTGAAATTGCGAGAACTGCATAATTAACTTCTACCTTTTGCTTTTGGAGGTATATAGAAGGTTGATGTATAACCGCCTACCTAATTAACAGAATAAATCATCATTTCACGACATACTAATACTTTAAGTTTTATACGGTTCTTACAATTCTAAAAATTTGGTAGCTTTTGGAGGTATACAGAAGGTTGATGCATAACCGCCTACCTATTACCTAATTAACAAAATAAATAATCATTTCATGACATACTAATACTTTATGTTTTATACGGTTCTTACAATTCTAAAAATTTAGTAGCTTTTGGAGGTAAACAGAAGGTTGATGCATAACCGCCTACCTAATTAACATGATTAAAGCATCATTTCACGACATACTAATACTTTATGTTTTATACGGTTCTTACAATTCTCTAAATAAAACTGGTTTTGAAAAGAACACATCGTTAAATAGTATATCCACCTTTAGTAAACACGTTATTATTAATACTTTTCATTAATTCTAGCTTTTATCAACCACAAGCTTATAGCTTAGTGGTTGGGGGATATGATGGAAGACTTCTGGCCACTTGGTCAGGAGTTCGATTCCTGATCCAACCGGTTTTACCGGCTCTTTACCGTCGTGCTCTCGGGCGGGTGAAGGGTAGGGTTTTCTCCGGTATAGGTGGCTTGGTGTGTGTTAGCTACCCGGCGCATTCTAGGGCGGGCACCTAAGGCGTTTCTTCACCTAGGAGCGTATGGGTGCTTTCACGATTGTTGAGTGCCTGGGTAGCTGGCACGTCAGTTTGTTGGTCGTTCAAAAAAAAAAAAAAAAAATTCTAGCTTTTATCTAGGATCAAAACATCCCATAACTACTTGGAGCCCAATATGTAAAGGAATTCCTCATTCCCCACAAAACAATTTTGTGAAAAAAAATAGATATTCAATAACTGAAAATAGGATGGATATATATGCATACATATGATTACACAAATCATATTAATTGACAATAATAATTGACTGAACATATTTAGCTACATTAATTAGGGCTTTAGTACGAATTAAAAGCCACATGCTTATGTAGAACTTGATTTTCCATCTATGTCTTGTCTGATATGTTTAGGGCACACGGACTTGAATTGTGGTATAGCATGTGGTCCTTCAAATACGCTTTTGTAGATAACTTTATACGCTGCTTCTGTTAAATGCAATCCATCCCAGTTAGCATACGAATCCGGCTGAACACACACATTTGATGATGAGTCTGCACACGCTACTGATACGTTGTAGTTAAATGGCCCTCCACCCCCGCAACATGCTTTTAAAGCACCATTTGTGAATCCTTTAACATATAACAAAAGTATCATATGAAGGACATGAAAACTATATCACTATTCATAATGGTTTGATAAAAAAAGTAACATGTTATGTACCATATTTGTTTGGAGAGCGAAAAAATTGCATGGCAGCATTGTAGTAGTCGGCATATATGAGACTAACTTCAGGATGACTTTTTCGCAATTTACTTAGCTCTATCTTTAGAAGTTCGTTGTGATACTCAGCAAATTTGTTTAACCGGGTAATACAACCGGTTGAATTATCGTACTCCACGTTATCAGATCCATAATACATTGTTAAGTACACTGGCGAGCATCCAATTGGTAAGTTTCCTGGTATTAGGATCGTCTTGGCGCCTACCTCAATGACTTCCTGTTTACCATATATAAGTTCTTGGTAGGCACTTTTAGTTAATGAAAAAAGTAATGTACACATTATGTGCATGTTCTTACATTAACGGATGAGATGATGGCCTCAACGACAAGAGGAACATATGTTTCAAGCTCGTCGATGGATTTTCCGGCAAGTAGTGCATGATTGTAATCATTTCCTCCAATCTCGCCCATCAAAACCAAAGAATGTCCAAGGAAGTGTTCACAATCTGCAACATTTATTTTGATGTTAGTAGTTTTGGTTAAAGGGGAACGTAATATAATGATAGTGAGAACTCATGTTTTTCGATTGGTACCAACCAAAATGTTGTAACTTAAATTAATTCCAAAAGAAGACCACATTATTGAGTGAGAACAGACTAATTTTTATTTTATTTTATTTATTTATTTTTTTTTTTTTTAAGGATTTGTTGTAGGTATTTTTTTATACGAGATGACAGTAAATGCTTTTAATGAGTGGGTTTTGCCCATGCGTTTTGAGGGTTCGGCTTTGAATTGAATCCATATCAAAACATAAATAAAAATAGAATAAAACATAATATAAGACTTACACAAAATACAAAATTTATGCAACACTATTTTGCTACAGATGTAATGACCAGTTCACGTATATTATTTATGTTTTATCCAAACACTCAATATTAAAACGCTCGTTATCGTTGTGAAATACTTTCGATTTTATATGATGAAAAGCGTTTAAACATAAAACAATTAGGCTAACAGATGTTGCAGAAGAAAAGAAAGAAGATGATTATAACAGAGGTTGTAAAAAAACGCACTTTCATTTTTGCTCTCTATATAATGCGCGTCTGAAGTATTTTAAACAAAAAAATAACACGTCACTGAATGCTCTGATTTCAAAAACCTACCACTTGAAACATGCTCTATTTTTTAACAAAAAAAAAAAAATAGGGCATGATGATACTAATACTAAAAAAACTCCAAAGCAAACGCACTTGGTAGGATTAATTTAAACGCATTAATTGATCAAGCATTAATTGTTTAAAAAACAAAAACCAAACAGAGCATGGGCCATTCATTTTTTACAAACTTCATTCAAATCCAGCATTACTAATTTTACATTTTGATTTGTTTCTATTTTCCATATTATCCCTGACAAGAATCGCAAGGCCATTTCCATGTACTTATTCCAAGGTCTCAAATCCATTTTCTATTAATTTGGTAGGGATTGATTTAAACGCACATGTATTTTTAGTTTAAACGCACGTACAAACACTTTAAACGCGCCTATATTTTACAAACCCAAATGTAAATGTTTAATAGAAACACACATGTAAACTTATTAAAAAGCACGTGTAAAAAATATGAAATTTCATATTATTTTAAACAAAATGTGCGTTTAAACAAAAAATTATAAAAGGAAGTAACATAATATGTGCATTTAAAAAACGCACTCAATCAAATACTGCAAATGCAACGTATATCAAAGGAAGTAACAAAAAAAAAACGCACAGAATAAGCTTTGCATCTTCATCCTCTCTCCTTCTCTACAATGAAATGCCAAGATCTCATCAAGTCCACCTTACCAGACGAAGCTCATCATCGAAATCTTCCGTAACCTCGACTCCAATCCAACAGAGACGCCTGCTTCCTCGTCTGTCGTTGTGGGTTGACCCTCGAACGCTTCAGTCGTTACCGATTTTAGGCAATCGGAATCTCTTTGGAAGTAGGTTCTTGAATACTTTAACAAACAAATGGGAGGTACTGATCGTACAGTCCATCAAGTGAACTCAATGTGGAAGGAGATGGAAGTAAAGATCACCAAGTTCTACGATATATACAAAGACAAATTGACACAACACTGTGGCGGGCAATTGGAAGCCGACGTACTCCATTCGCCACATGTTGAGTATAAAAGATGGAAAAACATTAAAACACACTTTGAAAATTTGAGTGAAAAAACAAAGCATCGCATAATTCTTGACAACTATTGTTAATTATTGGATTGGAGATTCATTAAAATTTTTCAATCGAAAATCAAATATAATTAATCGAACCTGAATTGAATCTGGATTTCTTATATACTGGATTGTCAAATATAATTAATCGAATTTGAATTGAATTTGAATCAGAGGTTAAAGAAAGAAAAAAAAGTCTAAATTACCCTTTTAATCAACCGGGTCACATCGTGGCTTCCTATACTTCCTACGTTAAGAAACTTTCTACTGTATATTTTCTCTTTATATAGAATAAAAATGTACTAATCCTAATGCCAAATTAAAAAAAAAAAAAAAAAAAAAAAAAAAAAAAAAAAAAACACCATTTTGGCCATACTTTAAAGCATAAATCTTTTGTGGCAATTTTTAAAGAAAAAAAACACTCTTTGTAGTGTGAAATCAAGTATTGATAAATAATGATGGGAATTGATAAAGTTGGTTACATTTTTGAATTATCATGGAGCATTCACTAAACATTGAAAATTTTAGGAGGTAATGGAAATTAGTAATGAATTTCTGAACATCTCATGGATCTAATGAAAGCTGCGAAAACATTATTACAAGAAAATAGTATTAATTGCATTTTTAGGTATGTTACAAGTATTGCTAGTTGCCATAGGCATGCTTCATTGCTCTTTAACATCAAATACACATCATGCATTTATCATATCTATCTTTTATTATTATTATTTTGTAAACACTTGTTTTGGTTGAACATCTACTTTGAATTTGAATAGATCTTAATGTTTTGTCGGTACGGCGTTAGCAAAAGACAACAAGAGGCGTTAGGGTCCCCCCACCAAGCTTGTTTTTGTTTGTTTGTGAGGGGGGGGGGGGGGGGGGGGGGTGCGTGTATCAACAAAACAAAAAAGTTTTTGAGTTTATTTAGTTAAGACATTGCTCAATATACATGTTTTGGATTACGGTTAAACTTAGCAAGTTTAATCAGTTTTTGACGCATGATCCATTGGTATATTTGACTTGTTTAAACAACGTGTAAACTAAAAAGTTCTTTGTTTATTTTGTTAAGAAGTGGTGGATTTGTTATATTACAGATCTACAATTACAAATTTTAAGTATTGGTTAGCATGAAGCCAATCACTAGTGGCTTAAGAAGCTATTTAATGAGCTTAAAAGGTTAGCAAATCGATTTTTTTCTTGCAATTTATTGTTTTAGTTATGTTGCTCAATTTACATGGTTTGGATTGCGGTTAATCTTAACATGTTTAATCATTATTTGACTTAGCGTTCATGGACATATTTGCCCACACAAACGACTTGATCCGTCCGTCACTGGTGAAGATGCGGATCAATTATGATAAGTACACATCACATAGGCTAGTTACATTTGTAACCTCAAAGAGGCAATGGCTTTTACGGATGCATCTTTCTCCGATGATCATTAATTCTCTTTTTAGATTATGACTAAACATTTGTTCTTTTAGTACAAACAATATATTTTATGAACCCAGATTTATAAGATTAAGCTCAATTAACCAAGACAAAATGATGATCAAGTTCTTATTAGACTTGTACGTTTGATTATGTTACCTGGTACGTTGGCACAAAGCATAGGTAATGATCGTTTGAACCATCCCAGTTGAACTCCTAAAGATGAATTTGTCATCGGATTTTGAACTCCATTTGCCGCAAGAAATGAAGAATCCAACGCAGTTGCACCCGCTACTGCATAGTTCACTCCTCGTCGCAATGCCATCATGTGTCTTCCTTTAACACCCACAAATGGCCGTACCAATGGTAGCCTGATGCTTTCAGCTTAACAGAGAAAAGAAGCATTATGTATTATTGATTTATTGTATACATTAAGCATCATACATTAACAAGAATCTATCTATTTAAATTACTTTCTTTTCTAGTAAGGTCATCTTTACACAAATATAACACGACAATTTAACACGGATTTGGATTTAATCTGAACAATTTATTGTTGAATCCATGAACATGTTTAGCTAAACGGGTTAGTTCAGGTCGAAATGACAGGTTTGCGGGTTAACTCGTATAACCCATATCTTTTATTATATTTTAATAATATACTTTACGTGTGAAGTTAAATAGACTTTGTATTTTATTTCAAAATTTGAAAGCAAAAATAGAAATGAGTATATAGTTAAAGGGCAACAGGGTGCCACCTATGTATACCTAATCCCGTTCAATCCTGCAGTGCCATCACACTATTGCAATCCACTACGTCAAAAATCTATTTTGAGGCAAAACACTACCCTAAACTAAGAGGTTACACCTTTTTACATCTTTCTCTCTATCTCTCTCCTACCCACTCCCCTCCACTCCTCGTTGACCATCACGGCCAAGCCATACCTAGAGCCCACAATCGGGAAACCGATGCCGGTGTTTCCATGGGGGTAGTGGGGTACCTAGAACTAAATCTAGTGATGCCTCGAGTAACCGGACCAGGCCGGCCGGTCAGACTGGTCAGATCGGGTTCCGAGACCTTGGTCAGTCCGGGCCGGGGGGTTCGACCCACCAAAACTAGTGATTTCCAACCCCGAAGTTTCGGGTCAAGCTTCGCCACTGCCCGGTGGGGCATCCAGTTCAACGTCTGGTCTTGTTCTGAAAATATTGTTAATATGAGCATAAAGTTCTATAGCTTAACCCTAATTAATTTATATATGTATAATTTGAATTATTAAATACAAAAAATAATACCCGCTTTAACACGCTATACCAACTCTTTTTCTCTTTTATCAAAGTGTGTAAAAGCCGGTCCCCACAATGACACATGGAACTCATAGATCATACAATAACATTAATCAATATGAAAAATATTGCAATAATAATATTGTGCAACAATAAATATCTCTACAAAGAACAATAGCAACAATGAGGTGAAAAGAAGGTAAATACCAATGAAATCGATGACAAGGCGACCATTGGAGCAACGACCAGTGGGCTTATGGAAAAAGGTTTCGCCATAAGGGGGATAAAAGAAATGTAGAGCCTCGTTATTCGTGTTATCGTAAATTTGTTTAAGGTTGCCAGTGTCAGCCAAAGAGTCCCCAAAACTAATGATCGAAGTATAGCATCCGTTTGCGTACATGGTACAAGTACATAATAGCCAGAAAATGATGATGAATGTTACAAAGGATGAAGGGATTGATGAACAAGGTTTGGCCATTGAAGAGAATTGAGATTGGAATGGAAATGCAAATGAGAGGATATGGGAAAAGATAGGTTGTTGATGCATCTGTTTATATTAAGTTACATGTCCCTGTCGTTGTAGGACATATGATGCAATGTTTTTGTTTACCAATATATGGAATGTTTAAAAATAAAAAACTTTAGGTATTTACATAAAATCAAAGATATTTTTGAATTTATACAAACAAAAGAATGTTCATTGTGAACTTAATTGATATCATTAGGCGAAATCCAAACATTCAATATTTGAGAACTGTCGGTTGTTATTTATTCTTGATCAACTGTTTAAAGTAGAAATTAAAAAATAATTATAAAGAAAACTAATTAACTTATATCTTTTAATTATGATGGAGGTAATGAATTTAAGAGGCTGTTTGGTAAGTCTCTTAATGGGGCTCTGAACCATTCAGCGCTGAATGATTCAGCATTTAGCACGTTTGTTTTAGCTTCTAAATAGAATGGTTAATGCTAAACCATTAAGATTTGGAATGTTGCTGAACCATTAAGCATTGAACTAGGCTGAATCTTAATGAGACTCTCCTAATAATGTGGGACAAGAAAACTAACCATTAAGAGGTCCAACTTAATGATTCAGCACTTAACCATTTAGACCTCTTAACCATTCAGACATCTTAATCATTCAGCACTTAATCAACCAAACAGCCCTAACTCTTAATTAGATAATGTAAGCACATACCACAAAACATTATAATTCTCACAATAAAATGTTACCCGTCGTAGAAAGACAACAAAAATCATCAAGTGTGAACCATATGTTACATGATCATCACACATAACTTATGTATAATGATTATTGGTAATTTAGAGTTAGTGGTGTAAAGACAGAGTAGATGCAACATTTGCCTTAAAAATTATATCATGATTAGCATATTTTGGACAAATGATCACATACCTGTAAAATGTGTAAGACAATGAACATATTAACTCTTGCAATTTAGTTATGTGGTTAAAAATTTGCAATTCAATTTTCAACATATAGTAACCTAACTAAGGTTAGTAATTTGACAACATTAACATAGGGATGAGTACCAATATTGTATCGGTATCATACCGATCCTATACAGAACGAGTCAACTCAAAATCTGTACCGGTATAAGAAATTTTTTTATTTTGGTAATTGATAAAAAAAAAACAAGATTGGTGCGTATAGGCTAAAATGTCTTGACATATCAATTCCTAAATCGACATCCAAGAATCAAGTACGTAACAACTTCATCGTAATTATTTGGCACTTAAGAATCGATATCAACCGAATCTAGTTGGCAGTGGATATTCAAAGTTCCAAAAGATTTCAAATTAAAAAAAAAAAAAAATTTGTTTGTTTGAAATTTGAAGCATGTAAATCAAAAGATCGGTGGTGGTGGCCCATGTCACTAAAGCAGTACTACTGTTTGTTTGGAGTTTAATTTCAAATCATGTAAATATATTGTTGCCACAAATATCGGTCCATGCATTATTGTATGTTTGGAATTTCAAACTTGAAATCTAATCAGTGGGACGGGGCATCATCAGATTTGATTATGAGTACCTCATTATTATCATGGTAACACCATCGTCATCGATGCTGGTACTGTGTCTGTGGACCTTTTTCTGGTTCTATTTAACGGGACGGTAACAATTATTAATAAATGTAACGGTCTTATTTATATGTTTTTATAATTCTTATTTGACCGTTAAGAATTTATGTTCTTTCAAACAGTAATGTTTTTTTTTTCAAGTGACGGCGTAACTTGTTGTCCGTCTACCTTCTATTTGACCGTTAAGAATTTAAAAAAAAATGGTTTTATATAAATGTCCACGGTTTAAATAAAAAAACACAAACAAACAACTAGATTAACTAAACTACTTTCAAATTAAGACAAACAAATGGATCCAATGAGATCAAAGAGTGTGGCAAACGGTGGGGAGGGGAACCTCGAAATCTAAAGTCGGGGGTTTTAGTAGTCAAGGTAGAGGTTCGGGTTTAGGTTCGAGCTCGGGTACAGTTGAAGCCTATAGGTCCGTGATAAATTTTTCACAAACCACCACAACCGTTTTACCCACAATACCAACAATTCTCACAATACCAACAACCACAACAATTCCCACTAGCCACATGCTGAATCTCAATGAAGATGCCAACCCAATGAGACCAAAACACAGGAATAAGAAAGTCGTCGCCGTCGAGTCTTCAAGCAAAACATCCTTGGTTGACGAATTTGGGTCATACCGAGCGATAAAAGAAGATAAATTGAACTAGTTGGCCACCCTACAATCTTAACAAGACGAAAGAACTTTAGCGTTTTTAGAGAAACAGCGGGAATTGTTGAGGCAAAGCCAGTATGACCATGACTTGCGTATGTATTCAAAACCGTACGACCACCTCAAAGGTAAATCCTTGAAATTGGTTTTGAAACATAAAGAAGAAGTCGCGGCAAAATACGATTGGGATCGTTATTGGGTGGTAGTCGACGACGACGATGAAGGCGACGAGTAGATTTTAGGTGTTTGTATGTTTTTTTAATTGATGTTTCTTGTATTTTTTTTTTATTTTAATGAAACGGTTATTTTTTTGTTTTACAAATGATTCTTTTTTAATTAAACGGTTATTTTTGTTAAACGGTAGTAAAAAAAAGAAACTAAAAAATAAAGATTTCAGTAAAGTAAATCAGTGAAATATTGCTGCCTCTAAAAAACTGTTTCGGTGAAGTAATATGGCAGTGCAGGATTTGTGTAAATAAGTAAAGTTGAAAAAAAATCATGGTAACACCCCCGTGCCCTAAAAGAAGTAATTTTTGTGAATGCAAGCCAAAGTTTTTTTTTTTGAAAGAAAAAAAAAACACAACATGGGGTGTTACCATGCAAGCCAGAGTTGATGATTATCAACAATCGGCAATATCATCTACATTTCTACATAACCGGATTAAAAAAAAAAACACAAAAGCGGTAAAGTTAGAAAATTCGGTACTGATATCCATACCAGTACCAACTCGAAGATTCACTGCGATATTTGGTGGTTACTTGGGTTATGTGCTATGGTCTCACATGTTTCACTCCATGTCACCCTCATGTAAATTAAGCTCTCACTCATTTATGCAATTATTTTCTTTATGTTTTCAACCCAAAAAATAGATCTCATCTTGAACATCACTAGTTATAAACGCAAGAAGGTGAATAGTAGATAAGGAAGAAGGTGAGTCATACATGAAAAACTAGATTGGAATGATACGACAGACAAAAAAGAGTTGAGGTGTGTTACTTAAGATTTGTGTTGTTGTACAGTAATTGTGCAGCCTTTGAAGTAAATTTTAATATACAGTAGTATTACAAAACAGTAATTGTCTCAGGCTTTTGCACATGGTGCAAGTCAAATTCATTTTATTAAAAAACTTTTGAAGTCTAGACGTAAAATAATGGTCCTTCAAATTATTGTGGAATTTTAAGAAACGATGGTTTTTTATGAGCCAATTAGCCAAACATGTTAATTTTTATAATTATTACGACACTTTCAGTTCAATATCTGGTTCGACCGGTTTGACTAGTTAACCGGTAAGGACACCGGTTCAACGTCCGCTGCGGTTATGAAAACATTGCTTAAAAGACCTAAGACTAAGGGGCACATATTTCACGATTCGGCCCGGACACCTGAATTTTCAAAGACGACCCTGGTTATGGTTTCACATTTTTTTGATCCACCATGCCATTCACTATGTACAACCATATTAAAATAAAAAAAATTTCTTTGTAATACTAATTATATTTCTTAAACTTTTCAAGTTACATCAAAATAGAAGGTAGATGGGTAACAAGTTGCACCGTCACCCCTTTCTAAATTGTGAAACCTAATCCACTGAACACAAAACCATGTCCCATTGGAAATGAACTATTGCTGTGGATAACCCGTTGGACTCTGGTTAAGAAACGAATAGCTTCTGATGCTAGAAAGCCAAAGGTATCAAAGGCCAAGGGGACAAACACATGTTGGTTTTCTGCACAAGCTTTAACATGGTTAAATCAAATGGCCACATGGCTTTTTATGATCGGTTAACCCAATTAATTACCGGCCTCAAAAAGGAGGTTGGAGGCTTCACGCAAACGAGTAGAGTAATGCCCAAAGCTTCATGCCATATTTAACACGGTCTTCAGGCTCTTGTTATGGTGTAGCAGCGTGAGTGAGTCCTATGTGACATGGGGGCGTAAGACCACAATACATGATCTTACGTATCTATTAATATATATAAAAGAAAATGTATATGCTGACGTGGCGTGCAATGGAGGCCTTAACCTCCCATTAAATATGCCACGTGGCATAATGAGGTGCATTTTTTAATTTTTTTTAATTTTTTATTTTTTCAATCAAATTAGATAAAACCCTATTAGTTTATCCCCATCTCATTCACTCTTTTACAAACCCAAACCCTAGCTCCTCTCTCTCCCCGATCCTTCATCTCCTCTTTGGATCTAATACAAATCTCGACACACTTCTTCCAAAGCTCTCATCATGAAGATCGTGATCAGTTTTCCGTTGAGTCGCCGGCAACTCTTTTGTAACAACCTTCATCGCCACGTGTCTACCTGTCTTCACATTACGTGCGTGGTACACCTTCGCGAACGTTCCGTGCCCTAGCTGTCGTCCTAGCTCATGCTTCCCGTGCAGTACGCCGTTGTTTCTGTCTTCAATCGCCATCCGAATATGTTATACACAGGTCTAGAAACTTATCTATTATTATTATTATTATTATTATTATTATTATTATTATTATTATTATAATAATATATGATATGATCATTTAAATTGATTGTTTGGAAACATATGGTTGGTTGGCTTGAAGGTGCCTAATGGCTGAGTGTGCATGTGGTTTGTTCGCTAATTTGAAGCATCTCTTTTGTGTTTATGCAGGTTTGTTATTTCAAGGGTACATTGAGATACAAAATATAAAGATACAAATACATCATCGATAAAATTTAGAAGCGGTGGAAAAGGGCGCTATAGAGCTTCGATTTAAGGTTAGGGTTCCAATAGGATTTAGGCGACTCTTTAAGTAACCGGTACAGTTTTAGTTTTTATTTATTATTATTATTTGATGGTATAAAAAATAGGTAGCAAGCGGTTAACATTGCGATTGTTCGGCATATCATCATCGAGGTGATTTTTAATTATATACAGTTTAATCGTGTTATAACATGTGTGAATTTTGTGTTTTCACTTTTATTAATTTGCTTCTTTCATCATTTAAAAGTGTGATTTAATGTTTGATATTTGATGGTTTTGTACATCTTGATTTTGTTTGGTAGGGTTTGATCAAATCAACAGGAGTATGGTTTTGTTTCAGTTTTTATTTTTACTTTATTTAGCCATTTGAGCTTTGTTTATTTGTGTGGTGGCTTTATTCATGATATAATTAAAAAATACATAGAAGAATTTAGTGAATTTTTGAAAGTTAGCTAATTTTCTTAGAATTATTTTTCGATTAGCAAATGACAGTTTAGGCAATTTGGTAAGCTACATATGCCTTTGTCTTAATTTTCTTTTATTAAATTTCTCACTCCAGGACTAATATGACAGTTTAGGACTTAATGTTTGTATTACATTGCAGAATCACTATCCAATTCTTTTCCGTGGTGTGAATGGAATAGTCACCTATGAATTCATTGTTGATTTGAGACCATTGAAGGTAATATAGAAGTCAAAGTCAAATACACTAATCTTGATTGTTTATAAGATCTAAGGATTAAATTCAATCACTTTCAGACTATTGCTGGAATAGACCCTGAAGATGTTGCTAAACGTCTTAGAGATTACGGGTTTCACGGCCAACAATGTCATGGCCAGTTCCTAAATGGAATTAATTATCTTAAGTTTACGACTTGTATGTTTTCTACTTTTATCATTTTTTTTAAGTCATATTACATTTTTCAATCCCGGGACACTCCCGGGGTAATCAGCTAGTAATTAATAAAGATATTTATTAAAATTAGAGGGAACTACAACGATTTACATATGCCACATTTACATATTAAAAGTAAAAGTAAAAGTAGAGAGAACCACACGTAACCTTCGTTTCAAATAATATCAAAAGTAAATAATCCCAACTTAACGCCTTCACAATTCAAATTTTAGATAGTGGACAAAGTAGTCGTATGATTCTCTTTTTCCTCGAAGCTTCCTTCTCATCTTCCTCGAAATTTCCTTCTTTTTATCCCCCAATTGGTATTTGGTACTCGATCTTTTTCTTAAGCCTATTCATCCACTTATTGATTTGAATATGTTATAACTTTATTGATTGGTTTGAAGATGCTATAACTTTATTGATTGGTTTGAAGATGCTGTAACTTTATTGATTGATTTGAAGATGTTATTGTTAGGAATCATGGTGTTAAAACTAAGGCGGAAACAATTTTAATATTTAACTAGGATTTACTTTGCGCATGTTGCGGCGCGCTAAATTGAATCGTTCTTGGTTTGTTAATATTTTCGTTTTTGCTTCGTTTACACCGAAACTCGACCTAGTAACCAAAAGAGGATACCTAAATACGATAATGTTAGCAACCGAAAGAGAAAACTGAAAATATAGTGCGGTAGTGCAACCAAAACGGTATGAAAATTCACGCCAAATGTAAAACAACTTGAATTTATACCGACACGTCCATAAAAAAATAAAACTTGAAATTTTGAAAACTTGAAGGATTGTAACTATCAATGCTAAAAGTTGAGTTGTCAGGGTTAACAAAAAAAAAAAAAAAAAAAAAAAAAAAAAAAAAAAAAAAAAAACCCTTAACACTGTAGCTACTACGTTGTGTTTGTGATAAAACCCACGCATTGCGGCAGGTGGGGACTCGGTTGTTTCGGTGCATTCGATATAACAAAAGAAAATGAAAGCCCAAAAAATATAGTCATAGTATACCTAAAACGTTTTCTGGTTCACTGAGTTATTGTGCACTCGCTATAACAAATGAAAAGGAAAACACAAAAAATATAGTCGTAATATGTAACGCCCTATGACCGTAATATATAAAATACGCAGCGGAAATACCAACCGAAAAATTTATTTCTTTTAAAAGACAACCTTGAATGCTTAGAAACCAAATCTACTAAGTATTTTAAGTATTACATCTTCTATTGTTTCCTATTACATCCAACTTAACTCATATTTATGTAGTTTTGTGACCGTGACCACGTACAATTCGCTCCCTCACTCGATCTTCATCCTTCCCTTACTTCATTAGGTAGACAAGACAACCTGCAATCACCACATAACTATTCCGTTAGTT
The DNA here is from genome assembly GCA_028751855.1 of Ambrosia trifida. Taxonomy (NCBI): domain Eukaryota; kingdom Viridiplantae; phylum Streptophyta; class Magnoliopsida; order Asterales; family Asteraceae; genus Ambrosia; species Ambrosia trifida. Next base: position 23,962,249 of record CM054131.1, read on the forward strand.
CAATAGGTGACTTCATGTAAAATACTCATAATGCGGAAATAACATCCAACAATACTCCGTGATCCTGTTCCAACGCCTTCTTGCAAGTTCAGGTGTGATACCCCAATCCGAACCTCCAAATCCCATGCATTCATACTTACATACCTACATCTTCATTGCCATTCTTAATATAAACGGTTAATAACCTTACAATACATACAAACGTACAATTCCCACACCCAACCTACTATGACCCGTCATGTTATTCTTTCTTCATGAATCCTCTATGACAAATATGACGTTTCCAATCCTATAATCGTTCTACACATGATGACCAACCTTTACATACATAAGACTCTCTCTCTTACCCGAGTATGAGTACCTATACCTACTTCACTTTCTCAATCTACAAAAGCATATCAATCTGCTTACCATGTTTGTTACCGTTATGCTAACGTAACACTTAAATTATATACACCTACATCATTCCGTACTTGAGTCATATTGGCAAATCCGACATTCCTATTACTTGCTACACCCATACCTAACATTCCACAAGGTCCAACGATGTTATCCGATGCGTTAAACGCAATTACGGGTCACGCACATAAGCGAAATATCAACATATGATAAAAATTAAGAAAATATCCCAGGTCCCACCGTAAGTTACGATGGGCCTCAAGAAACCCACGGTGGATACCCACCGTTTTACGGTGGGTAGAAAGTGCCAGGGGCCACCGTAAGTTACGGTGGCCACCGTAACTTATGGTGGGGCCCTGAAAATCCCCATTTTGCTTCCCTTTCCATCCTTCCTTGATCCGTCCCACGCCGGTCCATCCAAAGTTGCGTTTTTCCTATTATAAGCTTCCTAACATGCCTTGGCATTATTATTAACGTTCCATCATTTCGCATTTCCCATTCTACTTACACATACATATACATGAATAAATTCGTTATTCTAAGTGGAATAGGAATCATTTACCTTAGGTTCTCCAAGTTCATGCTTGATTGCTTGCCTCATCTTGACCCATTAGCTTCCCATGCTTGAGTCCATCATTTTTATCCTTTCATATCATCATGTTCACATCATTGTTAGCATACATGTTCATTCATAAGCAATCATATCCAACTCATATATCACATTGACTTGCATAGGTCAATTTCTAACATGCATATAACATAGCTTCCCACCCTTTTTGATTTACCCTACAAGTAATTAAACTCAACATCGTATATGTCACATAACCAAACTAATGTGTTTCACACGGAATCCCCAATCTCACAATCATGCTAGAAAGAATAACCATGTTATTTTAACATTGTTGACTTTCCAGAAAGTCAACTTCCAACTATACAAACTTCCTACTTAGAAACATATGTCCATATTGATGTACTAGATCATATGAACTTCACCATAAACATCATATTCATCTCTCACTAACATACAAGATCATTCATCATGCCAATTAACCAACACATGGTGTGTATCATACTATTTAAGCATAATGTACACACTACTAATGCATACAAATTCATACATCATATTCATCTAGACATTTCATCAAACAATTGGTGTGCATACAACATTCAAAGCTCAATGTACAAGTATCTCATGCCTACTTTCTTAGTTCATAACATTAATCATCATATTATTTACCTACATCACATACCCTTTATTCAATAGTTATCAAACATAGCAAATCATCACTTTCTTTTCAAAATATCCAATAATCTATCTAAGAATGATCTTGGATTACACCAAGATCAACACCCATTTCCAACCCTATGAGATTTTCTTCCATTTACATAATTTATACAAGATTAATATAATACAAGTTCCAATTATCTTTTACAACTAATTTCCACATGGATTCACATATCAATTTGTATGAACTCTACTCATTTCATCATGTAATACCTTCCTAACCAAGAATCCATCATCTAGTATTAAATAATTCATACCTTAGCTTGAAACCCTCCTAATCATCCAATCTTGGCTTTAATCTACACATGCACCACATGGTATTATGAATTTACCTTGGATTAGGGCTTGTATGTGTGTTAGGTTCATCAAAAGCTTTCCAAATATGAAAACCCCATCACAAACATCGACCCCTTTGTATAAAAATGCAGATTTTTATAAAGTTTCCCCATTTGTCAACTTTAGTCCCTCTACTTTGGGTTTTTGTTAATTACAACAACCACCTCCAATTCCACCCATATCTACCCTTATAATTACATCATGTGACATGCCAACCCCATTCAAAATAGACTTACAAGAATTTAGCCAAGTTAGGCATAATTACGGGTTTAGTCATCGTAGTATGGTACTTCCCATGTTTAGCTCAAACTTTTACTTTCTTACAACTTGATTAATGTTGTTGGTCCCACTAACTATATTATGAGTTTACCTCCATATCTAGTTATGCTTATAACGGAAAGGGTATAAGTTACACAAATAATCCTTGTAGTTTGGGTCTTTGACATCATGGACCCAAACTACGGCTTCCATTTTCCTGCCTGATGAAATCTCAAAATGGGATGTTACATAATATGTCTAAAACGTGACGGTTTACTATCTTTTTTATAATTTAAGTTAGTTGTTTATATAAGAAAAACCAAAAAAAAATACCCAAAATATAAATAATAATTTAATTTACTTTTAAATTAAAAACATTAACCTAAAATATATTAGTTGATTTATCAAAGGTAAAGAAAAATAAATTAGAAAACTTACTTATTTTTTTTAAAAATATTCATAGTTAGAAATAGGGTTGTAAATAAACCAAACGTTGAGCGAACAATTCGTGAAATGTTTGGCGGGAAGTTCGTTTGTTTAATAAATAATGAACACAAACAAGAAATTATGTTCGTTTAGTTAGACAAACAAACATGAACATAGGTCGCGTTCGTTCATTTATGTTCATGAACGTTCGGTAACGTGTTCGTTTATGTTTGTTTGTATTCGATAGTTCATTAGGGTTTTTAACTTTTTATTTTTAATTTAAATACTTCAAATTTCCTAGTGGTAGATTATTTAATATATAGTAGTGTATCACATATTAATATTACTTTAACTATTTTAATTAACTGTTATTTTAGGTGGATTAAGCAAGGTTTTCAAGTTTAATACAATAATTTTATGTTTTTATGAGACATTGTGTGATCAAGATTATGTCAAGTATATTTGGATAATTGGATTAGTATATTTTAGCTGGTCAATGTTCATGATGATTTTTTTGGAATTTAATGTGTTAGTTTGTGCTCGGTTTTATTCATTGATGCATGTTTGTGTTCATTTACGTTCATTGGTGTTTTTTTGTGTTCGCTTTTGCCCGATAACTAAATTTAACAAATAAAGACAAATGAACATGAACACGTTCATTTTCTTAACAAACGAACACGAACAAAACCTCGTTCGGTAATTGTTTATGAACAGTTCATGAGCACGCTATTCCTTAACAAACAAACACGAACAAAAATTTTCATTTGGCAAGTGTTCATGAACAGTTTGTGTAACACCCCAACCGATGGCGGAATCATCGAGGTGTCACGTAGTGACGATTGTTCAAAAGCACATGGTACTAAAATGTAAATATATTATTGAATAATTTAAATTGTCTTACATAGATGAAATGGGAAAAAAAATACAAAAGTCTAAACAAAACATGAAATTTGAAATAACTTATTAAAAGCAAGCACTAAAATCCAATGCTATGGAACTAAGATCAAACTGCACCTGAAACATGTACAAAATAAGTTTTGTCAACATATGAAATGTTGGTGAGCGTTCCTAGTTTTAATACATATAGTAAGTTGGAAAAAATGTTATACAATTCAAGTGCAAGCTACAGTGCATTTATGTAAACTATGTATCATACAAATGAGCGAAATCAATCTTGTGACTGTATAAATGTACTAAAATGAACGGCTATGTACTTATCCAATAAATGGATAATAACTTAACAATGACCACGGATTCTCCGATGAAAAAGGGGGAGAATCAACCTAGGCGGGTTGTCAATCCAATAGCGTTATCCAATGTTAAGGTCGGCTTGTACAATGTTAATGATTTCACTAAGTACAAATGTATTCTACATGTAATGTCTAAGCATAAAGCACGTTTGTAAGCAAATGCACATAGTACTAGAATTGTATTGTAAAAAAAATGTGAACTTGTATTTGTAATTTGTATAAGTGTACATGTAACACCCCAAAAATGAATAAAAGCAAAAAGGGGATAGGAAGTACTCACATTCACCAAATGACTAGATGACTAAGCGAGCGTGAAAATGCGAGCAATCCAAAGGTTCAACAACGAAACTAGTCCAATTTAGAAGAAAAGAAACCGAATAGGAAAAAAATATCAAGCTTCCAATTCGCCAATTACAAGAGCTTATAATCAAAGCTTCAAATGTAGAAGTAATATACTCTAGAAGAAAAGGTATGAGGGAGAGTTTAATCGAATTGAAACAATTGAATTAGAGGTGCAAAGTGTAATGGGTCATAGGTGGGTTTTTATACTAGTTTTGGATTCAATTAGGCTTTAAAATTGGTTAACACCATAAGGTAAGGTTTTAAAATGAGTTGACTATTTAACTAGGACTTTGACTATGACTTTGACTAGGAATTTGACTAGGACTTTGACTAGGAATTTGACTAGGACTTTGACTAGGAATTTGACTAAGACTTTGACTGGAACTTTGACTGTTTGACTGTCTCAGCGGACCGCGAAAGCTAAAAAAATCAATTTTAAGTTCTGGACTTGTTTCCTTCGGTTTATAAGTTGTTTTAGGACCGAAAATTAAGAGCTTTGAGTATCAAGGTCTGAAACATACGTGCTCGGGTGTAGATGTGAGTATAAAACGTGCATACTTTTACTTATAAAATTTATAAGTTTTATTAAATTGTGAATTTTGGTCCTATTAAAATACGAGGGTTAAAAATGAAAATTTTGAAATAGTTAGGGAACCAATTATACACATTTATGAAAAGTGAAGGGTGCAGGTTGTCACAGTTTGTGAACACGTTATTTTCTTAACGAACGAACATGAATAAGGTCATGTTCATGTTCGTTTGATTCGTTTACAGCCCTACTTAGAAATGTGCGATATATTACCTGTTATTGCTGGAGAATAGTAGAAGACTGCCCACTCATTGGAAAAGAGTCAACAAAATGGCATTTTAGTGATTACATCTAAAATTAAGACTTGTTTATACACTTTAGTACTATAGCAATCACTTGTATTTTAATATATATAGTAATAAAGACTGATTTTATTAGAATAATATTTATTTATTAATCCGATTAATAAACATTCTTAATCGGGATCAAGGTTATACGGGTATAAACAGATAAAATAAATAAACAATCATAGAGGGTTTTAGTAATCAACCTTTAACGACAAACACCGGAATCGTAACACGTGAGTTACAATGAATCCTCGCTACTATGAAGCTTATAAACTGAACGCGTAGGGGAAACCTGACCTCCACCCGCCCGAAGGCACGACAGTAGAATAATCGGTAAAACCTCCCATCCCCTCCTAGTTGAACCGGCACCAGCCGTATTCGCTCTTCACCTGGATGCCACAGAAAATAACGGGGTGAGTGGGAATTGAACCTGAGTCACAAAGAACACAAAATCTTTCCCCAACCACTCCACCATAGCTCACTGGTAGTATCTTTCGTTTATTAACCCAAAAGTCCTTTCCTCTCTTGTCTTCTTCCCCTTACTTTCTTATCAAACCACAAACTTTACTCACTCCTCCGTAGTCGCCGGAATGCTTAGAATTTTCTATTTTCTCAAACTTTTATTTACATTAAATCGTCTACCTTGTTCATTCCGAACAATTAAAGTGTCAAAACTACAAAACAAGTTTCTGCGTGGCATATACATGTTAATATACATTTGGCCGACCAGAGGGTCAGCGGACCCTCCTGATCCTCCTATGGTTCCACCCCCCACCCTCACAAAAAACATTATTCCATTTGTGTGTGCTTAATATAGTTGTACTTTATTATGATTAGGGGTGTTAAAACATCCGAATCTGAAATATCCGATAACCCGTATCCGAAATATCCAAAAATTTGGATATCTGAAAATTGGATAATCCAGAATTTCGGATTAGGAAATGACATCTGAAATTTTTGGATATCCAAATTATCCAAATCCGAAATCTTAGTACACACACACATTAGATTACACAAATACACACCGTCTATTACAATCCTAACCCTAAACATATGCCTCCTTCTCACAGACTCTTCATTTGCCACCCTCCATTTCCAATCCGTTCTACCTTCTCTTGTCGTTGATCGCGTGCCGAGTGGTAATCAAAAACTATATTAAAAACAACTCCTTAGCTACAAGGACTGCAGTATAAGGAGTAGGGTTGTCGAACCACGAGGAGTATGTGGTTAGTGTTAATAGCAATTTTATCAATTAAACTAATTAACTAAAAATAATATTTTATGAAGTAGAATGTTGTTCTGCTTGCAAAATTTGATTAAGTGATTCGAATAGAAAACAATAATTAAAAAGAAGTAACTCCCTCTAAACTTCAGGTTGTAGGTTTCACATAGTTTTCAGTTTATAGATTGGGAACCACATAAACATAGTTCTAGAAATTAGTTAATTAACTGGTAGCACAAGTTCTTGTCATCAAACCCTATTATCTACCCAATTGTAAGCGTCAAGTCAACCCTCTTAATGTCAGCCAACCCGCTACTAAGTTTTGTCATCAACCGAACAAGTTGTTAAGAAAGGACTCAAAACACAAATCAATTGTTTGCTTAACTAATGCATCAATAATGTTTTAATTGTTTGTCATCACAAGCAAAACTGATATGAGCTGCATTAGAGAGAGAAACTAGAGAGAGAGAATTATCCCAAAACCAAGCTATCCCAAGGCGGGAAGCTTAACTGCTATATAACAACCATTCAAAACATTATTACAACTCGACATAACTAGTCCCTACACTTATTATTTCTTACAATTTGACCCATAAAACTTCTAACTACTGTAACTAACATATCAATCCCCCCCCCATATGAAACATTCCTTGTCCTCAAGGAAGTACTGAAAGAAAACAACAATTACAAAACAATCAATTAACAAAATCAGTCACAGTTGAAGTCTGGAAATGGAAGCTGAAAATCATGCTTAACCTCCCAAGTTGCATCCACCAAATATTGACCCATCCACTACAATAGCACTTGAGAAACCGCTTTGTGGCCTTTCTTAATCACTCTCTGATCCAACACTTTAGCAGGTTGCAAAGAAAAACGAGGGACTTTAGGAATTGGAATAACATTAGTATGTGGACCATTTGTAGCCTTAAATAAAGAGACATGAAACACAGGGTGTAGTTGAGATTCTGGTGGCAGGTCCAGCTTGTAAGCAACTTCACCTATTTTTCCCACAACTAAGAATGGCCCATAGTACTTAGGGGAGAACTTAGTGAATTTAGAACCCCTCAAAGATGTCTGTATGTATGGCCTCAACTTAAGATATACCCAAGAACCTTCCGTGAACTGTCTATCACTCCGCTTCTTATTTGCTTGCTGTCTAAGTCTGTTCTGGGCCATATGCAAAGTACTTCTCAGAATATTAATAGCCTCCTCTCTTGAACACATTTCTTCATCTAAGGCAACCACTTTAGTATCTCTATGCACATATGGAACATGAATAGGAGGAGGAATTCCATACAAAGCCTGAAAAGGTGTAGATTTGATAGGGGTGTGATAGTTGGTGTTATACCACCATTCAGCCAATGAAAACCATCTGGCCCAAGAATCATCATAATGAAGGACCATACATCTGATATAAGTTTCCAAACATCTGTTAACCACCTCAGTTTGACCATCAGTCTGAGGGTGGTAAGTAGTAGACATATTGACTAAAATGCCCTGAAGTCTAGTGAACTCCTGCCAAAAATTACTTAGGAATATTGAATCCCTATCAGATACAATAGTAGTGCGCCACCCATGAAGCTTATACAAATTGTCTATAAAAGCCCTTGCCATTGAACTTGCAGAAATTGGATGAGTCATTCCAATAAAATGGGCATACTTAGTGAGTCTGTCCACAACTACAAAGATTACATTTTTACCCCTGGATTTAGGCATCCAAGTCATAAAATCCATACTAATATCTGATAAGATACAAGTAGGAATGGGGAATGGCTGAATTAATCCAGGGGAAGCCACTGTTTCATACTTAGCTTGTTGACAGATAGAACAATTTCTGACCCATTCCTTTTCTGCCCTTTCCAATAAAAAAAACCCCTCAATCTTTGTAAAGTGGCATGATAACCAGAATGGCCTCCCACAGTGGAATCATGACAATGAACAATTATGTCTTTTCTGAATTGATCATCATTCCCAATTACTATTTTGCCCTTCCTTTTCAACAACTCCTGATCCCAACTATAATGACACATTTTTTCCCCTTGTTTAAGTTTACTAATAATACCTTTGAGAGTATCATAAGTTTCCCACAACCCTTTAATCCTGCCCAATAGTAAAGGTTCAAAAGAGGAAATAAACAAAGTGTATAGAGAGGAACCTTGTACTCTAGAGAGAGCATCAACAGCTACATTATCCACCCCCTTCTTGTATTGAATTTCATAGTCATAATGCATCAAATTCACCATCCAAGAGTGTTGCAGAGGAGTAGTAATCTTTTGATCAATTAAGTACTTCAAGCTTTTCTGGTCAGTTTTGATTATAAAATGGTTAAAAATCAGGTAGTAGTGCCATTGTTTAACTGCAAATAAGATAGCCAAGAGTTCTTTATCATAAACAGGCAAGGTCTGCTGTCTTGGTGATAAAGCCTTGCTAATAAAAGCCAAGGGGTGATGGTTTTGCATCAAAATAGCTACAATTCCCATTGAAGAGGCATCAGTCTCTACAATGAAAACTTGTTGCAAATCAGGAGGAGCTAAAACTGGGGCTGAACTCAGGGCAGCTTTCAGTTGTTGAAATGATGTTTGGGCCACATCAGTCCATTTAAAGGCATCTTTCTTTAACATATCAGTGTCAGGCTTAGCAATAAGTCTATAGGAGCTGATGAACCTCCTATAATACCCAACAAGGCCCAAAAACCCTCTTAGCAGCTTAACATTTATAGGAGTAGGCCATTGTGACACTACTTCAATTTTTACAGGGCCAGTGGACACCCATGCTACAGTGATTACATGCCCCAAATATTCCACTCTTGTGCCACCAAAACTGCATTTGGACTTCTTAGCAAACAGTTGATGTGTTCTTAGTGTATACAATACTTGCCTCAAATGGTCAACATGTTGCTCCATATTCTTGCTGTAAATCAAAATATCATCAAAAATCACTAGAACAAACCTTCTCAAATAGTGTTTGAAGGTCTGATTCATCAGGGCTTGAAAGGTTACTAGTGCATTAGTAAGCCCAAATGGCATTACTAAGAATTCAAAGTGACCTTGGTGGGTTCTGAATGCATTCTTATGGATGTCAGGCTCAAACATCCTTATTTGATGATAACCAGATCTTAAATCCGGTTTTGAAAACACAGTTTCCACTCCCAACTCTTCTAATAACTCATCAATCAAAGAAATAGGAAATCTATTTTTGATTGTGGCCTCATTTAACCGCCTGTCGTCAATACACATTCTCCAACTACCATCCTTCTTTTTAACTAATACCACAGGTGTAGCAAAAGCACTCTTACTCTCCCTAATCCCCTAGAATCAAGGAGTTCTTGAGTCATTTTCTCAATTCCATCCTTTTATAAGGCTTGGTATCTATATGATTTCAGGTTTATTGGTTTGTTTTCATTTAAAAGGGTTATTTGATGGTCACAAGATCTCTTAGGAGGCAAAGACTTAGGAATTTGAAACACATCATCATATTCCTCTAAAATAGCCACTAATTTCTCATCGGTCATGGGTTTAGAAACAGTTGAACCAAATGACTCTTGCCCATAAATTTGGGACTGAACTACCCCTGACATACTGCTCAACATAGTGGTCATCTTATCATTAGAACAAAGTTTCATCTTATTGTTTTCAATACCCTTAAGCACATACTCTTTTTCATTCCCTTTGAACCTCATGGTCAATTCAGTGAAATTCCAAATGATATCCCCCAATGTGGCCAACCATTGGACCCCCAACATCATATCATAATTTTCCAATGGTAAACTAAAACATCAGCCATGAACCATACCCCCTGCATCATCCACTTAAAGTTTTTACACCTTAAACCACATTCCAACTGATTACCATTTGCCACAGTAACTTTCATAGGTTTAACTTTTGTAAATCAAACTGCAACTTCTTGATTAACTTTATATCAATGAAGTTGTGGGTTGATCCAGAATCTATCAAGATTAACAGCTTCCTGGTACCCATTGAACCAGTAATCTTCATTGTAGAGAAATAGGGTATACCTGTAATTGCATGCAGTGAGATATGAGGAGTTTCTTCAACACATTCTTCCTCCTCAATGACCACTTCTTCCTCCTGATCATCAGTTAATTCTAGATTGAACAATTGCTTATTTCCACAATTGTGATTTGGTGTGAATTTCTTAGTACACCAAAAACATTCCCCTTTTTCTCTCTTATCAGCCATTTCTTTGGTTGTCAGCCTTCTTGTTGTTTTCACAGGTACAGAATTGATGGGTTTTGGGGTAGGTAATAAGGGTAAAGCATTAGCATTCATGGTAGGTGGTGGTTTCAAAGGGTTGTTGTAAGATTTATGGTTAATGGTTGAATTAGTGGTGGTATATTTCTTGTTGGTATGGGTTCCAAAAAGGGTATTGTGCAGGTTTTCTTGCTGTTTAGCAATTGCATAGGCTTCTCTTAGGTTTCTTGGCTTAAAGGCTTTCACAAAACATCTTAACTCCATTTTCAATCCTCCCACAAACATACTAACAGCATATTCTTGGGAAATATTTACCTTATTTAACAGTGCATCAAAGGCATCACAATAATCTTGTAGACTGCCTGTTTGGTGTAAAATTTTCAACTCTTCCATAGCATCTTTTAGAAGATCCATGGAAAACCTTGCAGCTGCAGACCTGTTATAATCTTCCTAACTTATGGTATCAATTGTTAGGTTATTAGTTTTAAGATAACCTTGATGCCATTGCAGGGCCTTCCCTTCAAGATTAACCACTGCATATCTCATTTTCAGGTTCTCAGGGATTTTATCAACCTCAACGAAATGATTACACTTGTAAATCCATCCTTCTACATCTTCCCCATTAAACTTAGGGAAATCCAGTCTCCCTAACCTTGCTAAACGTGTATCTTGCCCTCCATTGACAATTGCTCCTCTATTGTTCTCCATTACAGTCATCTTATCTAACAATGACTGCATTTGTAATTGAATTTGTGCCACTACTGCCTTGTTTTCTTCAGCATTCTGAGTAACCACTTGCATGTTATTATTAATAAGTTGAGAATTGGCTTGAAGATCTTGAACGATGATCTCCATCTTTCCCAATGTTATTTGATTATCTTTTATCTGTTTTTCCATTTCTTGTTGTCGTGTACCCGTAGTCATACTCAACAATGGCGAAAGAAGAACAAATGAATCAAAATCAAAGATTATGAATGAATCAGGATGATTTGATCACAAATTGATCAAATCAGGAATGAATTGATCACGATTGATCAATCCTGGCTTCAAGAAAAGATTAATCAAAAGAAATGAAACGAATGACAGAGTTTTGGAATTGATCGGAAAAATAACAGAATCGGGTACAGTGGTGGTTTACGACGGTGGAGTGGTGGTGGTAAGAGCTCCGACGAGGGTCGGTGGCTCTGATACCAATGATAGGAGCTGGATTAGAGAGAGAGGGAGAGAGAGAGAGAGAGAGAGAGAGAGAGAGAGAGAGAGAATTATCCCAAAACCAAGCTATCCCAAGGTGGGAAGCTTAACTGCTATAAAACAACCATTCAAAACATTATTACAACTCGACATAACTAGTCACTACACTTATTATTTCTTACAATTTGACCCCTGAAACTTCTAACTAACTGTAACTAACATATCAAAAACATAATCCAATACTGAAAATAAATAGAAAAAGTGTAAACCTAATTGAACCATTCACATAAAGGAAGTCACAAAAGATTTAGCCTAGCATCTCGCGCATTAGAATTCTATTTCTATTTTTTCCCTTCGTGCGATGATCCTTGTGTATGTGACACCTCTTCTGCCGTCCGAATGATAATATTCCTCCTCCCAAAAAATAAATCCCTTCAAATCCTATGATCTCCTCTTTTCATGTGTTGGGCCTTGGTCCGTTTTTTTTGTTAAGTTTCTTTTATTATTATTATTAAAATATATTATATACTATTATTTATATATATTATTATTACTCCATGCTCTTGTATCGGGTGTTTGCGACTTGATCAAAGTTCCTTCGTATTAAGCCCATATCTCACGAACACATATAAACCAATAAATAATTAAGACCGACTAAAAGCACACAATAAAAGACTAAAATATATATAAAACTAACATATTAACAGGGTGTGTTTCACAACACACAGCTGTCTCCACCACGACCACCAGCTACCATGTCGTCTCCATAACGACCAGCAGTCACCTTGCCCCCGACCATCCTTTTTTTCCCACTATACCATCTCTAGTCTCCACTCATACGTTTTTTTCTGTTACTTTGTTCCTTCAATGACCATCATTTCTATTATTTTTTCTATTATGTTGTTTAATCTGATATGGTTCACACTTGTTTATTCATATGTACATATTTCATATATACAGATCTTGGTTATGGATGGCAACAGGTCGGGTATGGCTAATACCATACCCATACCCAGTTATAAAATCTCATACCATACCCGTCCCATTATCCGTCGGGTATTTGTCGGGTATTACCCGTTGGGTATAGAGCATACCCGCGGGTATCGGGTATACCCATTGGTATTTGCGTTATGTGTGTGTATATATATATTTATTTTCTTTTATAGTTTTATGTTTTAAAAAATCTACAATATAGGAAATTGTAATAAATAACATATATATCATCATCACCATAATAATCTTTGAAACATTTAAAATGAAAATATATATTATAATATGAATTTTGAAAACTATTTTTATATTTCATAGCATATAAATATAAATAATATTGTTATTAGAATATATATTTTAGAAGAAAACTTTTTTTTTTAAATAATGAATTCATTAGAATGAAATTTCCAAAAATAGTTAAGAAGATATATATATATATATATATATATATATATATATATATATATATAAAACTTAAAAGTTTTCGGGTATATGTTTCGGGTAGACGGGTATTTAGTTTCGGTAATCAGGTCAGGTATCACCTAATACAATACCCGTCCCATACCCACGAAATATTTATTTTCAATCCCAAACCTGACCCATACCCGTCCCAAATGCTTCGGGTTTCGGGTATACCCATCGGGCTCGGGTTTTTTGCCATCCCTATTCTTGGTTATACTAACCAATTTTATTGTTATCTAGTTTTTGGAAATTTTATTATTATAATTTTTGTTAGATTCTTTAGTATAGATCCAGTTGAATTAAGCAGGTTTGGTTTTAATATAAGTAGAAATGATTTATTTTTTAAGATTTGGATATCTGTTGGATTATCCGAATCTGAAAATTTGGATGTCAATATTCACTATCCGAATCTTTCGAATATCCGATTTTTAGATATAAGAAAACAATATAATCTGGTTTTAACACCCCTAATTATGATATAGTTTGGATGTCAAAATTCAGATTTACAATATTCTTAACAGAATAACAATTTAACTAATCCCAATGAAGGGTATGGATCATAAGAAAACAAAACCCCTATTTGAGAACTGAGAGAACCATTTTAAACCACACATTTCATATAAAGGCAAAAAAAAATTGCTTTAATCGCACATTTTTATGCAAGAAAAAAACTTTATTTTTAAATTTTTTTTTCATTTATACCTATTATATTGAATTTTTTTTTAAATTTCCTGCATAAAAAGCAGCGATTAAAGAAAAAAAAAATGCCTTAGAGAAATATGTGGTTCAGAATAATTTTCTCAATTCTCAATTTGGCCAAAATTTCTCATTTGAACCAATTCCTCCCAATGAATACCAAAATAAAAAAATATCAATATAACAAAACCAAATAAGAGCATCTCCATAGCTTGAAAGCGGATGGAGTCTGAAATCCAAACCAAGCAAACAGACTTGAGGAGGGCGATGGAGCTGCTTACTGGGACGCGTCCCGTCCGGAATGAGAAAGGTGGGTTCGTGGGGTACACTCGCACAATCCATTATTTTATAATTTGCTGAAAGTGAGGTATGATATGAATGTTTGGATTGGTTTAGCGTTTAAGAAAAAGGTATGATTCCATATGCACCCACAAGGCCACAGCCACCGGCTAATCAACCTCGGTATTCATGTGACTCGATTCCAGCTAATCGGGAATAAAAAACCATGGTCCCCAGACTTCTATATAATATTTCTCCCTTGTAATGTTTTAAGTGGCTCTGGGCCCTTCAATAATAATAATATTAGGAGCACATAATCAGCCAAAACTCTTGAGATAAATACATATGACAAACCAACACAAACATTTAAACTATTCCATACCAAGGACTTGTACAAACCTCATAGTTAACAATCACTGAACAACATTAAACCGATAGCATAACGCGCTTATTTACAAACAAGACTCAGATTCTTTTATTATTACGCTGTTGAAGGACCAGCAACTACATTGGTCATTTATGCTCATAGACTCGATACTTTAGTTTGTGCGACTACTGTGGATTTGGAGGACGGCTGTTAGCAGCAGAGACTCGTGAACCCCATTCCAGTAGCTCTTTGCTCGTGTCATCCTTGTGCACAAATACTTCGATGAAACATAGTGAATCCTTCTGTGCTCCTGTTGCTGTTTCTATGGCTTCCATAAGCTCTTCCTCCGTTCGAACCTGTTAAAACAATTCATGTTCATGAATATTTATATAAAAAAGAACATTTACAAACAATGTAAATGTTTAGTATCTAACCTTGCAAGTCCAACATTTGCCTTCACCGTTGTGGATAGCATTGACAAGACCAGTGTAATCCCAGTTCTTGATGACATTATAGGGACCATCATGGATTTCTACTTCGATTGTATAACCCCCGTTGTTGATTAGGAATATGATTGTATTCTGTCCGCATCGAATCATGGTTGATATGTCTTGCGCTGTTACCTGATAAAAAAATGAACATCATTTGGTCAAAAATCAAGATTCAAGGTTCCATTTTCATGAAAGTTTATAGCCCGTTTGTTTTTTGGAGATGAGCAATGTAACTGACCTGGAAACTACCGTCACCAATACAAGCAATCACGCGTTTGTCTTTAGCCGCTTGAGCATAACCGAGAGTCGCACCCACAGACCATCCGATTGACCCATATTGCATCTGAAATTCATAACTGGACCGAAATTCGTAGCATATTAGTTTTATAACATATATGAAAATTAACAAAAGAATAATGTTTGTTAGATAAAGAACCACACTTACCCGCAATTTTCAGGGAGACGTAACTTTTGACAATTGAACCATGAATCACCCGTCTCTGCAATTACTGCGGTTTCTCCGCTTAACATTTCCTGTTAATGAAATAAGTTTAATCAATGAATAAAAAACCGAAAAAATCTATGATAATTAACTGAAGAAAAGATCCATACTTGAATGTGTTTGAAGAGGATATTGACCCTAAGTGGTTCATCTTTCTCATATTTCAAAGGCACGCCACTAGGCACAAAGATTCTACGATAATTCTCCAACGCTGTACTGTTTTGCTTTAGCTTTTTAGCCAATGCACTCAAGAAATCAGCCATAAAAACCCAACCCAACGAAGGGCCATTACCGATCGTGACACGATTTGGCTGCACAGTGATTAGTTTCTCTTTCTTAATCAACAACGAGTAACCAACCGAGCTGTAATCGTTAAAGATGGGTCCGACAAAGATATAAGCATCGGCTGATTCCACTATCTCCCCAACAAAGTTGGTGCTAACCGCACCCCAGTACGTCCCGATAAAATTGGGGTGCTGCTCAGGCACAAGTCCTTTGGCTGATGGCATTATAGCTATTGGATATCCTGAAGCATCTGCAAATTCCATAAAAGCTTTTTGCGCCTTTGCAACCCTTAACTTGGATCCGGCTACAATGACCGGTTTCACTGATTTGTTCAATAACTTGGCTGTCTCTTCCACCGCTGCTTCTAGTCCTAATGGGTTGCTAGATCTGCAAGTAATGCGATATATTTTGAGTATTACTTAAAGATTAAACATTTATGAATCTGGTATTGTAATACTCACATTGGTGGAAGAAAGAATGGTACGGGCTCTCGACTGAATGTAGGATGAGGAATTCCAGATAAATTGCAACTTATACTGATGTAAACTGGTTTGCTTTCCTTTAAAGCAGTTGAAATTGCAGTGTCAATCTGTTCATGTGCATCTTCCAAATTGTTCACCACTACCTGTTCAATTTTGTCACAGATTAGTCGATGATGTAAACCCATGCTATACACAAAGTATCCAACTTCAATACACTTTTCGTTTAGAAACAAACGCATCAAATAAAGTCTCGCTCATAAAAGAGCTGTTTGTAGGGTCTAGGAGGGTGAAATGACGGCAAATCTTTGGGATTGAGAGGCTACTCCCACTAAGACACCCGTCTCCCAATAAACAAAAGAGCACGGAGAAAGAAAAAAAGTTAACAACCTCTTAAGTCTACGTGTTATGGTCTCAATTTTTTTAACCGCTACGTCATAAAGTATCTATCACAACACTGCCATGTAGGCATGAGCTCTTTCTCACCTTTTTAACCATTGGAGTGTAATGGGTTCACAAATTTTAACTACCCACTACCCCATTAAAATAATATTTAAATCTAAAAAACAAAAAAATACAAAACAAAACATGTGAATGCTCGGGCACACACCTATTGGACTGTATTATTAGACTAAGGATTATGAGCCCACGGGCTTAGTTAGGTTATTAGGGTTCCTTGTGATTTATATATATAACCTAACTATTCAATAAAATCACTCAGTATTCTATTATCTAACATGGTATCAGAGCCAGTCTAGACTCTATATCGTTTCCGCCAGAAAATACAAAACCTATCACCTGATCACCGCCACTGTGATAGGGGCATGATCCAGTAACAGACGATCTTTTAATACCTATACACTACCCTAACAAACATCTATACGCCAACACATGCTAAATCAAACAAAACTACACCGAATCTAAGACAGATCCACACACTACACTAAAATCAATCAGTAAATCATCACATAACAATCAATTAAAAGCCAATAACCACGCACCTGAGCACAAGTGACCGCACTAAAACACTGCAACTCCTGAGTAAAATCAGGCAACCCAATAGTATGATGCAAAATCCTATTCGTCCCATAATCATTCGAATTCGGTCCACCGACAATACAAATAACCGGCAGACTCTCACTATAAGCACCAGCAATAGCATTGAGCACACTCAGCCCACCAACAGTGAACGTCACCACACAAGCACCCACACCTTTAGCCCGAGCATAGCCGTCAGCTGCGTAGCCAGCGTTCAGCTCGTTACAACAGCCAACCAGGTTCAGACATGGCTCGGCTATCAAATGGTCAAGTAAAGTTAAGTTAAAGTCTCCAGGCACTGAGAAGACGTCCTTGACGCCGATCTGGACTAAGCGGCGGGCTAGATGGCCGCCGAGAGTGCCGCATGATGGTGAGACGGTGGTTGGCGGCTGAGCCGCTGCGCCGACTGAATTATTAGCTTCCATTATTAATGTTTGGAATTGAATGATATGTTTGGTTAAGAAGTTTAGAAATTGGGAAAGAGTGTAGATATAGTTTGGATGGGAATATGGGTGTTGGAGAAACAATATTTATATAGTGGTGTTTTCACTTGAGAAACAAGAAACAAGAAACAAGGTGGTGGTTTTTGTTTTTGGAGAGTTTTTTTTGACACTATGGGCTGACAGTGGCAAAAACTTTCTTTAAAGAGGTATTTTGCCTTTTATTATTATTATTATTGTATGCTACTCAAGATAAGTTCCGAGTTCCAACACTTGAATGGTTAATGTGAAATTTTTTGTGCTTAAAGTGGCTTCTAGATCGTGGAATATATAAGACTATACACGTTGTGGCCCGCGAGACATCTGTCGCGAGCCACAACCGAATTCATGTGGCTAGCGCTCACGACAACAGACCCATGTGAAAGTTGCCGCGAGTGACCGTACGTGAGCCAGCTCACGTTCGTTAGTGGGCTGGCCAACGGTTTAAATTTTAAAAATTTAAATTTTTCACCAAATAAAATTAATTACTCCCATGTTTATTTACCTATACTCCTCCTCCTTCTTCTTCACAATTCTCCTGCTCTAAGACCTTCAATCTTCAATTCCAAGTTCATCATGGTGCAGTAGACCGAGGAGGAAGAGCTAGCACTCGTCATCGCGTACCAAGTGCACGGTGACGGTGCTTCGTCAAGCCGTGGAACAAGTGCTCGCGGACCACAGTGGCATAGGGCCATAGCCGAGATTGGTACCCTTATTTGGGGGTACCAACCGTACCAATGACTCCATCTCCCACAAGTTCGGGGACTTGAAATCGAAGTGTAAAAACTTCAAAACCGCGTACAGAGAGGTGAAGAGTGATATGCCCGACGAAATCGAAGACGTGTTCGTCGCCTTCTCCAAAGTGGAGTACCTTCGAAAGGTTGGCCATAACTTTTACCACGTTTCGGCGTGGCATATGTTACGCTCGGGCTCATCCTTACGGTAGGTTTTTTTAGTGTAATCGTTTTTATTTTTTAGTGTAATTTTCTTTTTTAGTGGAATGTTTGTTTTTTATTTTAGTGTAATTTTCTTTTATTTTTAGTTTAATGGGTTTTTTTATAAAAAAAAATGTGGTAAATAATTAAATATATTTGGTAAAAAAAAACCCGCTCACCTTGACCCACAACACCATCTCGCAAGCAACCGCCGGCCGCTACCCAGTGCCATGTAAGTGTCGACGTGGCAAAATATATTTCGATAAAGCCTCCACTCACCTCTACCCACAACACATAGTCTTAGTGGAATATTAGTGATGGTTTCAATAGTACCGGTACGTTATTGTGTTCGGTATAATTCAGCATATAAATAAATAAAAGTAAAAGTTGAATACTAACTCTATTTTCAATATTGTTTGGCCGGTGTTAGAACAGAATTATACCAGAAACCATAAAAAAGAATGTTGGTACTGCTACCAATACTGTTCGGACGACGTGATTTCGATTTGTGACAGTTAAGAACAAGAATAATCAATTATTTTTTGCAGATTCGGATTTTGAACTGTACTTTTATTGAAATACAGATAAAAATAAACATGTCACAGTGGTATGTTTTGGAGTTTATATAGCATTACATTGTGTTATTAGAATAAAAAAACTAAATGTGAGGTTGTCTTGATAACATGTACATTTGAGCTTTGATTACTCGTAAGTTATTACCCACAACTCGATTTAGAAAAATGCATAGAGACATTGATACGTATGTAAAGGGTCTCACCATTGGTTGGTGATTGTTGTAAACCCTATTATGAAGATAATGTTGGGAGATTGTTCCCAATTATGATAGAGTGCCGATCAAGTAACGTAAATCTAGTTACTTGGTATAGTTAGTGAAGATTTTTTTTTTTTTTTTTTTTTTTTTTGAAGGTGAACTTCATTAAAAACGAGCAAGAGGTCCTCGAAGCAAGGACCTCCGCCAACAAACTACAACATATATAACGGGTATAAAGCCCAATCCTTCCAAACCAATGTTTTAAACCTAGATCTCGACCTCAACCAAAGAAACGACAAAGATTTAACTTTAGCAATAACATCCCCTACTTTCACTTCTCTGGACCTAAACATCTTCTCGTTCCGAGTATTCCATATCACCCAAAGCGTAACCATGATGATACCATGAATAATCTGCTGCTCTTGTTTGTTCCTTCTTTCCTTAGCAGTTAGAAGTAGGTCGTTGACATCAAAGGCAAAATTTGGTCCGATTTTGCACCAAGAACTAATAAATGACCAAACGCCAAAGGAGAAACCACACTCGGTGAA
The DNA here is from genome assembly GCA_028751855.1 of Ambrosia trifida. NCBI lineage: Eukaryota > Viridiplantae > Streptophyta > Magnoliopsida > Asterales > Asteraceae > Ambrosia > Ambrosia trifida. The sequence goes on from CM054131.1 coordinate 23,982,368, forward strand.
GATATGCATCGAGGATTCTTCATCTACCTCACATAGAGTACAAACCAGGTCTTCTATGTAGATATGCCTCTGACAGAGAGTGACTCTAGTCGGAATCCGGTCCATTTGAAGACGCCATATAAAAATTTTAACTTTTAAGGGCACCCAAGCAATCCAGTTCATATGAAAAACGTTCTGCAGCGGCCGGTCCTGGTTGAGCTGTTTCTTGATGCCTGCAACAGTGAAAAAACCGTCCGAGCTTCCAACCCACCTCCACTGATCTGGGCCATCTGCAATCTGCAAATTAAGCAGGCTACTCTACAGCCTGGATTGCTCTTCCAGCTCAGCAGGAGAAGACAGGTCATGAGTCCACCCACACAAAAACATAGACTCGTCGTTGCTCCATACCTCTCCCACCTTAATCTTTTTATTTTCAGCCTTCCGAAAAGAGAACAGGGAAGGAATCTTTCAAAGGCGAATCACCAAGCCATCTATCAACCCAAAACTGAATGGATCTCCCATTGCCCAAGACCCCTCAGAAATGAGAAGTCAAATAAAGGGACTGCAACTTCATTCTATTAACTGCCATAGCCAAAGTCTTCCAGCACCCAGTCGAATACCGATTAAAAAGGAGAGTTTCCCAATTATTATAATTGATATGACATTCGTCGACCACTCTATGCCATAATAAATCAAATTGGGTCTTGTATCTCCACGCCCACTTCACTAAAAGTGCTAAATTAACATCTGCCAACCTTGTGATACCCAAACCACCCTCCTTTTTTGGTCTCGAAACCGTTTCCCACGACACCCAGTGCATTTTTCTAACCTTGTCATCACCCGCCCACAGAAATCGTTTCATTATAGTTTCAATAGTATTGAGCACTTTCACCGGCGCTTTATATAAGGACAAGTAATAGATTGGTAAGCAAGATAGAACCGACTTAATGAGGATAAGGCGACCACCAATTGAGAGTGTGATCACTATTTTGGACTAGTGAATAAATGAATCAGTCAACAACTTAACATCCCCGTGAGCCTCATAGATTGTCTTTATAACCCTTAACTAATTACATTCATTTGTTGTTTTTATTGTTGGATTTCAAACAATCTTAAACTAATCAAATTAGTGGTTAATCCAAGGAAATTTAATAAAAATATATTCCCCATCCCCACCCTCTCTAGTATTCTGTAGACAATCTAATAAACTTACCTTAGAACGCTTAGTTTGTCAATCGGACTAAAAATTCACATATATACGATACACAATATTTAATGTAAAGTCCTTATTAAAGATCGGGCTTTACATCTACTTGGGGATCCGTTAGGGTGTCTATATACCCACTTATAATTAACAATCTTGGGTTTTATGGGACGCGATTTGGTCCGAGTGTAAAGCAACAACTTCGGAGTTCACTATGTGTGTCATCTCACTTTACAATCCATTTATGAGATAAAAAACTGTAGTATGCTCATAAGTAGGAGTTATCATGAGTACAAAGGAGATGAGGACAAAGGAGTAGAAGTGAGTAGCGTATAAAATGGAATGTGACACCTCGATTTCCCAAAATACGCAATACATGTCATGCAATGAGGCCCAAACTTCAATCAGGCATATCCTGAGCTAGGACATGAGTTACAGGATCCATAACCTATAAAACTGAGATGTCTCAACGATCCGCATGAGAAAAAGAGCTTGGCAAACTGCTAACCCTAGCTTAGCGTCTGCTCTGTGGTGAGAAATGCTAGTTGACACGTGTGGTATGACTCATTATTGGTAGCCAATCGTTACCAAATTCTTAGCGGTCCGCTAAGAGTGCCGACTCAGCCTATAAATGGCTCCGGATATTTGCACAAGTAGTAATTTTATTCAGACAACCCTATACGGGTCGTAGAGAGCTCTACGGCTCGTAGAGCCACTTTTTTCAGACTTCTACGAGCCGTAGAGGCCTCTACGGCTCGTAGGTACTCATTACCAATGATTGGTAATCATACAATCATTGCTAATGATTGCCTACGAGCCGTAGAGGCCTCTACGGCTCGTAGAAGTAGTCTTAATATTTTTGAGAATGAAGAAGCAGAAGATTGGTGTTTTATGGTGCCTACGGCCCGTATAGGCCCCTACGGGTCGTAGAAAAAAAAAAAAACCAAAAACGTTTGGGACGAGGTTCGATCTTAGGCACATTATCACACAATCACACACACAAAGTCTTATTAAGCATATGGGGACCATCTGGGCTACCAGTTCGCTGGTTTCTTAGTTAGAAAGTTTTAATATAACATAAACCAGTCTTAGGCAGCCTCTACGGCCCGTATAGGTCTATACGACCCGTAGATATGGTTTTTTTTTTTTTAAATCATTTTAATTATGTAATAATTAATCCCGAGCATGTAATACATTAACACAAGCATGTAAAACGTGAACACAATTGTTTATAACATAAACCAATATAAACCAACGTCGTCTCGATAAGCGTGTAAAATAAACGTTAACAGAAACGTTCAAAATAAAACTAATCGTTTATATACGCAACAAAATAAAACTAAAAGTTAACAGAAGCGTTCAAAATAAAGATTGTTTAAATACATAAGATGATCAGAAATAATACATCGTAGAGTCAGTCGGCGGCGCGGTCCCGGGCTCCTGCGAAGACGTGTCGGGCTGCTGGGAGGACGTCACGGGCTCGTGCGTGCTGGTCCCTAAAGTCGGTGGGACACGAGCCTGCATGCCTAGGTGGCGATACATATCCTGCTGGCCAGCAATCAACCAGCGCATCGCGTCGTCCTGCCGATCACGCCACTGACGCGTATCGGCGTCCTGCTGCTGACGCCAGGCGTCCTGCTGCTGACGCCAGGCGTCCTGCTGCTGACACCAGGCGTCCTGCTGCTGACGCCAGGCGTCCTGCTGCTGACACCAGGCGTCCTGCTGCTGACGCCATGCACGCATCTGGACAGCCTCCTCGGCAGCCGCACGAACGTCCGCCCTAACATCAGGAGGCAACCTGAGGGAGTGATAAACGCGCCCCGGTATCTGCAAGTCCTCAGGCTGCTGCTGAGGCATCTCGACGTCCCTAAGACCGCCCCCCTCCTGCTCATGCACAAACTGCAACCCGACCTCCACAGCATCACCTGCAATGGATAACAATAAATAATTAATAAATAATAATAATATTCCAGGATTTTATAAAAAAATTGGGCAGAGTTTCCCCTGTTTTTAGGCAATCCAGACAACACAAGTTGTCTACAAGTTTCCCAAATAATAATAGTAATAATAATAATAATAATAATAATAATAATAATAATAATAATACCTCTAAGGCCCTGATGTACTAACGGCTCATGCACAAACTCCACGCCACCGGTGCCAATCAGATAGTGGTACTCATCATGATCCGGCGTCTTCGCCTTCTTCGCCGCACAAAGCATAGCCTTCATCGTTTGTAGACCTAATGGGCTGAAAGAAACTCAAAAACATTAACATTAATAATAATAATAATAATAATAATAATAATAATAATAATAATAATAATAATAATAATAATAATAATAATAACAACAACATTAATAACCGAAATACCTGGGCGGTAGTGACGGAAACCGATTACGGTTAACATAACCGTAATACTTCACGCCATCGCAGCGCTCAGCAATCCTGCTGATGAGCCCCCCGCATGGGAGGCCTCCCTTCAACGGCTTATGGGGGAAGGCGGCAAAAAACTCGGCCATGACCCGATGCAAGGCAATCGGCTTGCCGGTGAGTATGCAATGCAGGTACATCAGGTCCGTCTTCGTCACCCGCTCGTTACTATTCCCCCGTGCCGTTAGGGAATAAGTAATGCAACGGTGAATGTAACGAACTACGGGGTGACGAATGTTGGATGCCCTGTCACACCTATCCCTGCACAGCATAATAATAGTAAATAATAATCAGAACAAAGATATTGAAAAAAAATAATAATGATGATGATAATAATAATAATAATAATACTTCTCTGTCGGGTTGCCGAACACGGGACCGCCAATGGTGGGCCACCACGCATAGAGGTCGTCATCAGCGACAGTAGTCACCGCCCTAGTGTAGACATCCTGAACATTAACATTAACATTAACATTTCGAATAAGAACAAAAACAAAAATAATAATAATAAAAATAAAAATAATATTAATACCTCTACAAGGTCGTCGCGAGTGTACCACCGGAGGTGCGTAGCCCAGTCATCTAGAGAATAACCATACTCAACGCCGAGTATGGAAAACTCAATGTCACTCGGTGGGCGGCCTGAAGATCCGGCGCCCGACGATCCGGCGTCCGACGATCCGGCACCGGGCGGGCGAAACCGAAAGGTGGATAGAAACTCTATCACCAACGGCCTATGGGACGGGGCGCAGAAGTCGTCGAAAAACCTGTCCAGTGGGCTCCCTTCCGGGATCCACTGTCGGGCAATCGCCTCAGCACCCCTACACGCCCGAAGCGCGGCCCAAGAAATCCCACGCGCCGGCACAGTCTTCTTCTTCCTCAACCTATGAAATCTGGCACCCGCGTAATCGACGCGCAGAAAAATGCAATGCTCATAGCCTGACATGTCACCCCCTGCCATGTCAGCCCCCGCCTGCACCGCGGCCTCATCCTCCTCCTGCTGCTGCTCCTCCTCCTCCTCGCCCATGTACTGCTCGTCTACCAAATGTGCCATAACTGCAAAATCAAAGAATATATAGTTAGTTATGGCGTTTCTATAATTAAGGCGTTTCAAAAGAATCTGGGGTGTCGTAATCTAACGTACACACTCAATGTGTTAGGTATTTCTACCATGAGGTTTCGATGCCCATGTAGGTGTTGTGAGGTAGTAAATTTCAAAAGTTAGCTTGTAGAGAATAAATGAATAATATACAACTAGAGACGGAAAAAATCATTAAAGTTGTAAAATTAATAAGGAGCAATGTTTTAAAAACCGGTACGTACCGGCCGGTTATACCGGTAATACCGTTTTTCGGAGGTGAGCCCGGTACGAAACACCCCGGTATAAATCCGAAACGGTATCAAGTTCGTACCGCCGGTAAAATACGGTATACCGGTTTGAACCTATATACCGGTACCAGCACAAGGTAAATTTTTGTGTTTTGAACTATTGATTTTTTTGTGGTTCATGAAAAACAAGAAGGAGAACTTCATAATAATGATATAGATAACATGTTTGGTGAGTAAGAGCACGAATCGGTTCCTCAAACACACTTTTACTTGTTATATATTTTACTTAATTTTCATAATTTAAGTATATTATGATTGTTATTTCTACTAAAACTTCTTAGGTAATAATGTAGGATGAAAATGGTTATGCTCTAGATTTTGAGAAAGACGATGGTAGTGAATTTCATGTTTTAAGTAATTGTGAACTAGATCTATTCAATACTCCAATGGCTTAAATATATCGTACACCTTCATTTAAAAAAACTTTATTAAAAAAAATTGAATACTTTTAGGTTATTTTTATATATGGAATAACTTTTGGATTATCTTTTAATATGTAATCGTTCACTTTTAGATTATATTTTGAGTTAATGTTGTAATTTATGAATTCGTAGAGTTAAGAAGTCAATCCGGTTGAACCACCCGACACAAGTCGGTTCAACCGGTTGAACCATTTTTAGGCCAAATCCGGTATGATTGAAAAACCGGTTTTTAAAACATTGATAAGGAGACATCGATAAAACTTTAAAGTAACTATTTTTATTTGCAAAATAATAAAGTTAAAACTAAAAAAAAAAATGTTCTCTTATATAAACTTTATAGACAAAAAGTGTCTTTACAAAAGATAAATGACCGTTAAGAAATATTTAACATTTTAATTGTTTTATTTATGCGACTATTTCTTTTGTGAGTAATACCATACGTAATTATAGTATAATTGTATTTGTAATTATTAAATAATCTCTATCCATAAATAGAGAACTCATTGTATTATTATAAATATATGTAAATCAATAGAAAGGAGGCAAAGATTTTAATTCTATCATGGTATCATCCTAACCCTAAACCTAATACTGCCGTCCACCTCCTTTCTTTCTTCCACTTCACCTCTCTTACTTATTTTCTGGGCATTTCTGTGTCTCGTATCAAAGACACCATGTTTCTTTCTCAGCACTCTTACACCAATGATATCATTGCTCGAGCCGGTATGCAATCATGTAACCCTGTTGCCACACCCGTAGACACCAACAGCAAGCTCAGTGCCACTGTCAGCGACTTGTTTCACGACCCCACACTATACCGCAGCTTTGCTGGCGCTCTTCAGTACCTTACCTTCACTCGGCCAGATATCTCATATGTTGTCCAGCAGGTATGCATGCACTCCCCTCGTGTTGATCATTGGAATGCACTTAAACGCGTTATTAAATATCTCAAGGTGTAACCTCACGAATTTTCCCATTTATTTTGCATTAAAGTATTTTCCGATCCATGATATAAAGTCTAATTTATTTCTAAGTATTCTTATCTTTATCCGTGCACTCTATTTTTCTAAGTTCCTTTTATCATTGTACTTAAAAAAAATCTTCAATCATGACATATGTCCTATCCTAATTCTATTTATAAAATCGTTATTTTATAAGACGGTGTTTTTATTTTCTAATTCAAACTAATGATTTTTTTTATTTCTTATTTAAAGCTAATCATTTTTCCAATTACATTTATAATCTCAAACAAGGAAGATATAAATTCGTTTTAATATATATATATATATATATCAAAGCCTTGAGTCAAGAGTCAAAGTCTTGACAACAAAATTATTGAGTCAAAGTCTTGAGTCAAAGAATTATGTGTAATTATTGAGTCAAAGTATAATTATTGAGTCAAAGTCTTGAGTCAAAGAATTATGTGTAATTATTGAGTCAAAGTATAATTATTGAGTCAAAGTCTAGAGGAGCTTTTATCTCCATCTTTGTTGTGTTTGTATGTGTATATATAGTCTTGTATAGAAATGAAACAAACAAGTTGAACCATAAAGTTTATATCAACCATTTCCTGACCAAACTCTCTATCGATCTCTTGTGGGTTGGCGTGTGCTGGATAAATCCGTCTACAAACCCGTATTGAACTAGCGGTTTCGCAACATCCACCACCGTCGTGAACCACATTCCATACCTTCTTGGTCTCCTCCCTTCTGCTTGTGTCAAACGGACGCCGCTCCGTCCTCCCGACAAGCCACCGGTAACCGACAACCGTCAACTCCAGACCACCGTCCCTTAATGGTCTTAATCTCTGGCGTTCGCCATCACCATCACCGCCTTTTCCTCCGGCACTGTGAGTCTTATATTCTTTTTTCTCGAACTCGAGCTTCCTGCCAAACACACATATGAAGATGTGTTTGAGGTGCCCTTTGTTCCTAATTTGGTCAAGTTTGGAAAGTTGTTGTTTAAGAAACTAATAATTGGGGCACATGGACTATCATATCTTTTATACTAAATAAACTTCATATTTCAACTTTTCTTTTGCATCTTATTTAAAGTTTAAAACATTTTCTTTTTCTAATAATTATTTAAAATGATAAACCCATATCAAATTATTTAATGTTTGTCATCCAATTAACTATTTTTTTTTAGTACTAGTTTAATACTTATAAGTTTTTGTTCAAACTAATTATTTTAATCTATGAAATAAAAAAACATACCGTTATAAATGGGTCATTTCAATTTACGTAGCATGTAAATCTCTTAATATGAAACTCATTTTAGATAATCATTGTAATTGAAATAATTATCCTAAGCCCTTAAAGGATTAAAATCTAATTATTTTTTTTCTATAAACGTATACAATTGATTATATATTTTGAACAATTTCCATTAGAACTTGTTTTATCAAACAATTAACTAAAACTTTTTATGATTAGTTTTTTTTATGATTTATGTTACACTCCTTTTATTACGTTTCAAGTAAATTAGGAACCCTAGAAATACTTGTAGACTAGAAAGACTTATTTATTGCCTTAAACATAGGGTAATACTTGGCAACGTTGGACTACACTTATTCTATTTCACAAGACTTAACACTTTGCTAAGGTGAGTTTACGTAACCTTGTTTATGCAATTCTTTATACTTGAAACTTTATACTTAAGCAATTCTACATACATGTCTAGTTGTAAACTTTAATGCCTCATGACTTAGACAAAGACTATTAGACTTAAACTTCAACTTACATAATCATTAGCTATGGCCAAGTCGGCGATACACAATGATAGATCTATTGGATTGACAACCCCACCTAGATTCGTTGACCATTTCTATGGGGAGCGCGGGTGATTGTTATCGTTCCAAACTTTATAAGGAGAACCGTGAATGCGGGATGGACCTAAACTTTATAAGGAGAACCGTGAATGCGGGATGGACCTAAACTTTATAAGGAGAACCGTGAATGCGGGATGTACCTAAACTTTATAAGGAGAACCGTGGATGCGGGATGGACCCTAACTTTGTCGGAGGATTGATTATGTGCATACTATACTTCTTGTTTATTCATGTAGACTTAAACTTACAATAGACATATGAATTGCTAAACTTTTATTCTTCTAAAACTTATTGCTTGACTTGGCTTATGTATTCTCACCAACTTCTAGTTGACCCCCCCCCCCCCATTTTTCCGAACTCAACAGGAAATATTGATGCTTGAAGTCTAGAGCTAGCATGAGAAGATATTTGAAGTTTTAAGCTTTGTTTGATTATTGGATGTATTAGATTTCCTTCAAGACATTTAATGTAATTTAGTATTGTAATGAAATAAAGGATTATTTAAACTTATGTATTACCATGAGCTATTGAACAATCATTCATATGTGACACCTCGATGTTTCCGCCATCGGTTGGGGTGTTACACAAGGGGACCCCCAATTTTGGCCTAACTCTTCACGGTTCCCCATCCCAATCATTAGTCACATACACTAACGCTGATTGGGCTGGGTGCCCTAACACACGACGTTCCACCAGTAGTTACTGTATCTATTTCGGGGACAATCTTATATACTAGTCATCAAAACGCCAAAGCACCATTTCACGTTCCAGCGCTGAAGCAAAATATAGGGGAGTTGCAAATGTTGTCGCAAAGATTTGTTGGTTACGAAACTTATTGCTTGAACTACACCATCCTCTGACACGCGCAACCTTGGTTTATTGTGACAATGTAAATGCCATCTATTTATCTGGGAATCCGGTGCAACATCAACGAACAAAACATATCGAGCTGGACATTCACTTTGTACGGGAACAAGTTCAACGGGGTCACGTGCGTGTTCTTCATGTTCCATCCAGATATCAGGTTGCATATATATATATATATATATATATATATATATACCAAAGGTCTGCCTCACGTTTTATTTGAAGACTTCAGGGACAGTCTCAGCATCCGGTCTCCTTCTGCTTCGACTGCGGGAGTGTAATAGCATACGTAATTATAGTATGATTGTATTTGTAATTATTAGATAATCTTTATCCATAAATAGAGAACTCATTGTATTATTATAAATATATGTAAATCAGTATAAAGGAGGAAAGGATCCTAATTCTACCAGTGAGTTAGAAATAAAGGAATCCTTCACTTTTATTTGTAGCTCAGTTGGTGGTGACCGGGCTCTCCTTTGGGGAGACCTGGGTTCGATCCTTACGGGTGACATTTGAGGGATATTAGGCAATGAAGAGGAAAACCTATAAGCCATTAGTTGCGTAGGTTTGAATCTGAGCTGACCCGGTTTTCATTCGCTTGTTACTCCAACGAGGAAACTCATGTGGAGGCAGTACGGTTTCCGGGTGAACGCCGTAGTCCCCACCGTACCAGCATGGACCCGGTTCAAACAACATAGTCTGAACGCGTGGGTGATTAGGGTCTGCCAAGAGACAGGTGTGATAATCTCTGCCACACAGTTAAGAAAGTCACCGTTAAAAAAAAAAAAAAAAAAAAAGTTGGAAATAAAGGAATATTTTAATATCTGTTAAGTTTGGCCCTTTAAAATTACTCATGATAATTGGTATACAGACGACGAGTGTTTGCTATTGCAAGTGTCCTGAAACCGGAGGCGGTATTTGGGTTTGTAAATGGTTTCCACGAAAAATGTGTTTTAATATTCAACTTTGAATAACAAGTCAGATTAGTCGATCTGTTTTTCCAGACAAATTATTTGGTCTATTTATATTTTAATATTTTTTTTTGTTACTTTTTGAACAAGTTGGTTGAACTTTTGTCATGATTGATTCTTATATAAATATAGATTATATTATGAGTTTATGAATAAAAAATGAGGAAAACGATTTTGATGTAATTTTTCTTTTTCTGGAACGAAAAAAAAAAAAAAAAAAAAAAAAAACAACGCTTTTATTATTATTGAAAACGATTGTTTAATATTTTGAAGGTACAAAAGTCGTAAACTTATTGGTCATATTACTAGATGGTTGTCGTTGGCCGCGCGTTGCGGCGGCGAGGCTTAAGTTGTTTATAGGTGATGACACGTCTATACAGTGGGTAAATTTGAAAAGTTAGAACTCAAGGGGGGGGGGGGGGGGGGGGTGAAAATGACATTTTATAAAGTTTTTACAAAGTGTAGGGGCATAAATATCAATTTCTAAAGTTAAAGGGTTGTTTGTGTATTTTATCATAAACTTAGGTAACTCGAATTTTTACTGTCGAATCAAAACATATTATTTTTTACCCGACTCTTTTTCAAGGAAATTTAACTCGTTTTATACCGAGACATCCATAAAGGTAAAAACGTAAGAAAGTAGTTTTACGATAAGCCTGAAACTTTACAAACTTGGGGGGGGATTAAAGTCACGTTTGCAAAGCTAGAGGATTACTTTTGACATTATAGTGATGTTTGAGGATAGAATGGGTTATATGTCAAAAGTTTGGGAGTTAAAATAAAGTTAAAAAGTAAAATGGATATTTTTGTCAACTTAAAATGTAAGGGTCATTTATGTCAATGTTGAAAATTAGTTTTACTAAGTTGAAAACTTAAAGGGTGAAATTTGTTATTTGATAAAAATTGAAGGTGATTAGAATGTAAGGGTGATTTATGTCAATGTTGAAAATTAGTTTTAGTAAGTTGAAAACTTAAAGGATGAAACTTGTTATTTGATAAAAATTGAAGGTTATTAGTTAAAAGCATGGTCCACCACCGACCATGCTTTTTAATGTATATATATAATTTGAATCACAGTGGACAATGACATGGATGTTAAAATCAGCATCACCATAGCTAAACAAATATAGATACAAACAAAAAGATGTAAAACAATTTGTTTTACTTACTTCCTGCTAAGCGCGGACGCGTTGTATGATAGGTGTGTTGATGATATTTGAAACTTTCTATAAAAAACGAAACCTTAACACAAACTTATGTATTGCGGTGGGGCCGTTGATAGTATTCTAAACTTTATATGGGAAAAAAAAGAAATTATTGATATAATTCGAAACCGCTTATAAAAAAAGGAAACCTTAACATAAATTTATGCATTGTCGTTGGGGCGTTGATAAAAATGCCGCAATGGCAAATTCATTTAACAAAAAAAAAAACCATTTTAAACAAATCCACATCGAAACGTTGATAAAAACAAGCACGTCGCAATGTCAATTTCTAAATTTTATGAAAAAAAAAAACTGAAAATTATCAAAAACTTTTAGTAGCTTTGACAGGTTGAAAGTTGTTTACAAAAAAAAATGTATATGAACCACACAACGGTATAATCAGAATTTCATGAAACAACATATTATTAATTATTAAAGTAGTTAATAAAACGAAGAAAGGATAAATATAGGTTAAAAGGGTAACTATAGTTAAACACTTAAACCTCACAGACAAGGCTATAACTTTTAAAGGGCCAAACTGTAACAATGGTTAAACTAACAAATTGTGCGCCCCACATGGCACAACCTTATTGGATTGTCCATTCCTGTTTAGTGAACGGTAGATGTTTGTGAGAGACCATGTTTGCAAATTGTAGTACACAGAATAATACAGATTTTGTGCTTTATCTATTTGGCAAATCTATGAAACATGATCTTTAAAAAAACCATTGCACTGATGGTCCATTTTCTAAAAATTTCTTTCGTGTTTCGACCTTCTGACTAATTAGCATCCGTTTTTTGTTACCAAATTGATTGGTGGTAGCGGGCTCGAGAGGGGAAGAGTGGACAGAAGATGAAGTGCGGCTAGGACTTAATTTGATAAATATACCTTAGCACGGCCTGCCCGGCCACGGGGGGGGGGGGGGGGGGGGGGGGGGGGGGGGGGGGCTCAGTTAATTCATTTCAAATTTCTTTTTTAATTCATTTCCCCTTTCCCAAAAGTTTGGGCCCAATTTTTTATATGGCTCGGGGCCCAAAATTTTGTAAGGGTTCTCGAGGACGGACCTGCAACTAAGCCCAACACGAATCAAGGTCGGCTAGATAAATGGTACTCATATGTGCATTTTTCTCTCCTCCAAACATCCAGATCAAAAAAGTTCATCCAATAAGCCCAGGCACATGCGTAAGCAGTGGCGGATCCAGAGGGGGTCCTAGAGGTTCCTAGGAACCCTCTCGATTTTGAAAAATTTTAAATTTTAGTGGAAAAAGTTGAAAAAATAACGAAAATCAGTTAAAATTTACAAAAGGAACCCCTTGAAAATCATTCCTGGATTCGCCACTGCGTAATGATGGAATTTTCCCTCGAAGAACTGTCAAAACTATAAACAATAACTACATGAAGCATAAAGATCATAGTGAGGCTGATAAAAATGAGATTTAATCATTTAAAAATGTTTATTAATAAGATTTTACAAAAAATGTACTTTATAATCGGTGCGGCTTCCATGAGAGAAAAAGAAACGAAAACCATTGAATCATTCATTTCTAAGACAAAACCTAAAAGAATTTGTTCAATCCATTCAACAAATCAAATAAAACACACACCTTGTAAATGTTACGTGATATACAACCAACCAGCAGAAGCCCAATATGACCCATTTCCCTCTTTTTTTTATTTCTGCCCATTTAGGCCCCTTGAAAATATCAATTTAACCCAAAAAGGCCCAAAAACTTATATTTACGTCCAAAGGAATCCAAAATTAAGTTTTTGGGCAAGGATTTCCAGGCTTAGTATGTATGTAGTACAAATCATACAATTGAAGAGTAAAGAATTAAAATTTAAAGGTTACATATCTTACACTTACAATCGATCCGATTGGGGAAATTTGTGCAGACACATAAGCGATGAAAGGTAGCAATTAACGAAGAAACAATGAAAGCTAACAAAATCAGCGCAAGTGATGGATCGAGAGGAATAGCCGATCAGCAGAACCAGTCAACACTCGGCAGCATGCGTCGATGATTCGCCGGTGCCAAAGGGGAAACTCTAAAGTTTAAATCACCGTAAAACACACAAAAAAAAGGCCTGTAAAAGGAAATAAATACTCAACTATACCAGGCTCATTTAGGCCAACCCTAATGGGCCAGCCCTTTAGGCTTGCCAGCCTAAACGAGTCGAGTGTAATAATCTCTCAACCTTGATATTGTACCCTTGATCAGTTGATCTGGGCTTAACTCATTCATTATCAACCCATAATGGATGTGCCTATGAGTGACTTGTGTTAGAAAATGTTTCAAATCAAGATCAGCTGATTAATCATTTCCTTGTTTCAAGATATTGAGCCAATAAAAAACTAGTCGTTAGAAACTAGCCATTAGACTATCAATTTATTTCCTTTTTTAGTCATAGCTTTTCTCTATAAAATTGTACCATCTTTTTATTATAAAAATACAATCAATCAATATCAAAAACATTATCATTCTATTCTATGATTCATATTCACAATAACTTGCCCACCATGGGTTCGGCCCAACCATTTCCCTATTGAAAGGACTTGGCCCGTTTAGAGAATCTTCCCTCTCTCCTAATTCATCGGCCTCTCTATCTTATCTCTATAGAAAGGACTTAACCAACTTGTTAACAGTTAAATAATGTGAATGTAAGTATGAAGTAATCAAAGCAGTTGGATACAAATGACAACAGAAATGAAATTTGGATATTAAACCATTAGACTATTTAAAATGAAATATAATAGTATTCTTCAATAACACTTTACAATTTGAAAGATACTTGCCACGTCACATGCCATTTTTTTATAGTAGCTTTTATCAAGCTCGACAACTATAAATTCAACATCACAAACAAAATATACTTGTCGTTGAGCTTGTGAAAAGATACCTAGTCAACTTGCGGTCAATTTAAAATCCTCATTGAGCCTTACCCGTATGGTTTGATCGGCTAACTTTCTTCTGATGAGCCCTCAATTGGAAGTTCAAGAATATAGTTTGATCACACTTGAGATCTTGTATTTCATATTAGAGAAGGCACAAAGAGAGTGGTTTTCATTTACTCTTGTACTAAGACCAACCGTAATGGCTGGCCAAATTTGGCGCCCCTCAACTACTTGGGTGTTTTCTATTGGTGGAGCAAAAAGTTGACAGATTTCGCGTAGGTTCCCCCGTGAAAAATTTAGTGCCCAAACTGAGGGTATGTTTGGCAAAACTATTTAGAGGCTGGTAGCTGGAAGCTTTTTAAATATATTTTGGTGTTTGGCAGAGTAGCTGGAGCTTTTAATAAAATGTATAAAATGACCAAAATGGGCATTATTAAAATATTGTAAGGAAGGTTTTTATTTTGTTTTTAAAATAGAATGAGTATTTGTGTCATTTACTAATTAAAAACTTGTAGTAGTAGAGCTTTTTCTCCTAACCTAAAAGCTTCCAGCTCTTCAACCAAACAAGACTTTTTATTGATTAAAAGCTTTTTCTTAAAAGCTTGAAGCTTGAAGCTCCTAAAAGCTCATTGCCAAACATACTCTGATTGTAGAGCAAAAATGCCCCTTGGGGCGGTGTAGCCTGTGAACGGGGTGCGAATGGGGCGCCAAATGGGCCATTTAGCGCCCATTTGGCGAACGATTACACGTTGTCTAAGGACAAAAGTCTGGAGTTACAAATGTCTTAAGTTTATCTAGCACCTAAAACTTACTTGAAGTCCAAGTCTTGCGTCAAATGATATGGTGTCGTTTTCATAAACATTCACCAACATACGTTGTATGTCGGTAGTTGAGATTTGGAAGGTCTCTTTCCAAAATATAGGTAGCTAGTGACATGTGGCTAACTAAAGAAAGTACAAGAAGAATAACAATATCAAGGTTATTATCAAGATTTTTTTTGTGCCTAGTCCAGACTGGTTGTTTTATTGTCATTTCTCATAACATCTTTAAGTGTGTCAAACAAATAAAACGAAAAAAATGTTCAGGCTTTCATTATGAATTTCTATATCAACCTTTAACTTAATTATGCTATTTAATAGCCAGAAAATGATTTATAAATATGATACAAACTCAATAAATTAATTGAACTAGGTTTATATCCGCGCGCGTTGCGGCGCGCTAAGCGAATCGTAGTTTTACTTTGCTTGGATTACTTGTGCATTTTTAGAAACAAAGCGCGTTGTGACGGATCGACCTTAGTTAACAACACAGATTAAACTACACCACAATTACAAAATATTACAGTTACAGGAATAACTACAAAATCCCCGTCCACAAAAACCAAGTCGGTGTCATAATCACAAATAATTAACAATAGTTGGTGTAGGTAATGTTTACCTAAAGACAATGGTAGTTAGTTAAGACTCAAGTATAATTCACTTCAGGTAATGTTTACCGCAAGCCGATAGTAGTAGGTTAGACTCAAGTCTTCTATAATTCACTTCATCTAGTTTTGGCTTCTTAATGTAGTCTTCCGTGTCTATAGACAAAAAAAAAAGTTAATGACCAGTTAAACTTAATGTAGAATCAGTTCATAAATTATGGCATACTAATTGAATATAAGAAAATAATTACACCATGGTTATGCCAAAAGTGTCATGATTAGTGCCTACTTGTTGATCATCATCTACTCAAAATGGTCAAATAAAGGAATAAGCAAAAAAGGGATACATGTCAAATAGATCACACATCAAACAAACTCATATTACACTTTAGGATAATTGCAGCAAGCTGCCATTATATTTGTCTAGCAAAATAGGCTTTTAACATTAACCACCATCTTCCCAAGATATGAAGGGTACATAGTTTTATTTATTAATTTCTAGTGTTGCCTTTTTGTAGGGACTATTTTTGGTGCAAGTAAGTTTATCATGTTTTACATACTTTTTTCATCAATTTTTATACATAATTTCCTTTTTTTTTTTTTTTTTGAAAATTAAACTTCATTAAACAACACGCCGAAATTGGACCTCAAACCGGGGACCAACGGCCAAACCAATTACAACGGATTCAACGGATTATTACACCAATACATAATTTCCTTATGCAATTAACAAAAGATTAGGAAATTTTAGCACAAAGCATGAGTTCTTAATTTTTTTCGTCAATTTTTATACATAATTTCCTTATGAAGGGTACACGTATACCCCTAAATATAAACATATATCTTTTGAACATAAAAACATTCAACTTTTGAACAGCAAGAAATTTGCTCATTGATGTCAAAGATAAAATAAGTCCTTTTTTCCCAATTCAAAAACAGAATAATGAGAAGCAGGGAGGCTGAAGCCCAAGTGAAATGAGGCTAGGGCTTTGGGCCCCCAAATCTATAGGGCCACCATTTTTTATTTTGAAACACTGAATTGGGCTGTGTAATTCCAGGAAGTAGAGGAACAGATCATAAGAAAGTGACAATTACAAATACCCTCCATTTAATTATGATTTGATTTGGCTCGTTAGACACAACGTATCGTAACGGACTATACAAGAACTAAAAAATATTTTATGCTTTCGGAAAAAGGGCCCCAAATTGATAATTCGCTTTAGGCCCCCTAAAGGGTTGAGCCGGCCCTGATGAGAAGTATTTATACCTCTCGAACACTCAGGTTGCAAAATACTACCATAACTAAACTAAGGTACTGTTTGGTAGCCTCTGAATGGTCATTAAGAGGCTACATCTGAATGGTTCATAGTCTCTTAATGGCTAAGATGTAATTTTAAGTATGGACACTTAAGAGGTAACCTCTTAATGGTTGCCTCTTAACCATTCAGACTTAAGGTTACCTCTTAACCATTCAGAGGTTATGGATCATTAAGAGGTAGCCTCTGAATAATCATTTAGAGGCTACCAAACAGCCCCTAAATGGATCATTTATGGCTTTATTACTAATGGTATGGATTCACGTGTTGCTTTGTTTTTTGTAATCTATATCTCAGAATCACTAAATATTTCAAGTCTAAGGAGTAATATGATTGTTTACAAAGGCGCCTGATTTTCTGCAGATGTCAAGACGTAAACTTATCAAACTCCAATAGAGTAAACCCAAATTCAGATTGTCAGCTGATGTGACTCAGAAAGCTTTAGATTTAGAACATGTACGGTGTAGTTTGGTCTCTAAAACGAACTCCATTCCAGAAAATAAAATTGGTTCAATTTGAATTTCGGGCACGAACGGGTCAACCCACTATATCTTTCCTGTTCTTTTAAATTTCATATAACAAAATATAAAGAATGCAATCTTGAAAATTAGTTACTATAAAAAAAATACTTAAATGGTAGCATCAAAAGAACCTGACTAACCACAGGTAAGAACAATAAATAAGTAACATAGCATTCATGAAGGGTTAAAACTAACCAAAATCTTATAAGCTTCTGTCTTCTACGCATGCTAGATTTTGTCATATGTTCTACCATCAACCATTTCCATCAAGATGACGATTAGAAGCAATGTGAGTCTTGTATTGCTACAAAAAAATATGATAAGGTTCCAATTTCAATTCGACTAACATTACACAAAATACATGCATTAAAGTTTTCATATAAACTAAAGTTTGTAGTCATAAGACTTAAAAATGTCAAATACAGCATCGAAGGTTTGTAATAAGTGTAAAAGCTAGTGTGTGCCAAAATGAAGTTGAAGTTTACTTTTATGCAATTTTACCACGATCTTCCAAGTCCATTTAGTAAAAAGAAAATAGTGCACAACCAAAAAGGTATTAACAAAGGTTCGTAATATGAAAAATTAGAATGTATATACATATATAAAATTCTTTTGAAAATGTAAATGAATAATTATTAAGCTGAAATTTTACCTTATAAATGTAATTAAGATGGGCTAACTCAATTGATTATGTGTTCTTAGGTCGGAAATCTTTTGCTAACGGCATTGTAACCCTTATAATGGAGACAAAATCTTTGTATTTACAAAACTTAGTGGCTAAAAGGAGACCAGTGAGGCGTTTTCCACCCCGTTCCACTTTCAATAGCTTAATTTTCAAGAATCCTAAACAAAAGTACATCCCATCCTAAGTCCTAACTGAACATTCAGTTTTGAACGCTCAAGAACCCTAAACTTAAAGCACATAAAAAATATGAAATTTTCAGTAAGGCGGCTTGTTTTACATACCAGACAACAAAAACAACAATAAAAATATCACTACATAAAGTCAAAACTATAAACTACACATTTCCAGCTATCAATGAGTATCTTAGTTGAAGCTTACGCAAACGGCCAAACCTGTACACCAATCGACAAACTTGAAGAACCCATATTGAATAGGAGTATATTACAAATCTATCATACCAAAGTGGAAAAAGCAAATGATCCAGCCTCTACATATGAGCATGATATGTACATAAGTTAAATTTAATCACAAAATCAGGTAAGCATCTAGAAAGAAAAATAGTGCATATAAAGTCTGAAATAGCAACCATTTACTTTCGTCATACCTATCACTTCTTGTAAAAATTTGCAATTGTGATTAGCACGGGAGCAGTAGACATCAAATTCAAGCAGGGGTTCTAATCTTAGTTTAAGCATAAACCATATAAAGGGGCTAAATTTTGTACCACTGTAACAATCTAATTCAAACACAATTCCTTATCATTGCACATTCTTCAAAATCGTATGAATATATAGAACATATGAAGGGGGTAACTTGTTAGAATGTATTACTAAATGTCAGTGGAGAAAAGAGTACCAAAAAAAAAAAACGATTGATGTTGGAGTCCCTGGAAAAGAAGAACAAAAGATTTTGGTAGTTAACTGGGTTAAACCTCTGTAAAGAATTGCCGGAAAAGTAAACTGTTAGGAAACCGAGTCACTTACCTTGCCGGGAGTGTCTTGATAGTTGTAGATCTATATAGAAACAAGTTGTTTCAAACAACAAATGCAGGTTGCAATCTCATTCGTCGCCGGAAAACTGAAAGAGAGATTTGTATACAAAAACTAATTTTTCTTTAAATGGTTATATGTTGATTTGCATAGTTATGTTTAAACTGTATTTTTTTCGTTTATTATAATAAAAAAATAAAGAAATTATTGATTCATGTTGCTATTTTCGTAGTTGTCCAGCTTGTCTGACTCCACATCCACGATTACTGATGAAGAAGAGGGGATGTTGATGGTCGGAGGTGATGAATGGTTGATAAATGATGTTGGTTCGGGTAGGGATCTATGATCTTCGTGCGGTGTTGGGGGGGGGGGGGTGAAGAGAGGAAGTAGATGTTTGAGGAAAAGCATCATAAAAAACAGATGCTTGCAGCAGCTTTAAGACAGCTGTCCAAGAAGAAACACGTGTAAGGAACACCAATACGTGGAAACCACTAACACAATCACCATAAAGAAAAAAAGAGGGGAAAATGAGCTCAGCGAGACTCGAACCCAGCACAACTAAACTGAAAACACATGCACATACCACTGACCTAACTAACAACATTGATTTATGAACAGAAATATACATATATAACATGATAAAAAGGCAGTAGGCTAAAAGTCACTGTTCAAATCACAAGGATTATTAATATAGTATAATTTGATAAACATATTTATAAATTGTTTGTTGGTTATTTAACGAGATAATTATGTTATGGTTTCGTACGGAATTTATAAAGAAAATCGAACATGCTGTGTTTTATTTAATTTTTTTTTAAAGAGAGTAGAAGATTTCATGAGAAATGACAATGAAACAACTAAAATCAAGACCCGTTACAAAATAATGTTGATAATAGCCTTGATAATGTTAATTTTGTTTTTTTTCTTGTATTTTCTTTAATTACCTACAATTCTATAGCTATATATTTTTTGAATACTATTAGAAAACCCGGGCGTTACGGCGGGACCATTAAACCAAACAAAAAAAAGTTTGAATCAAGCACACACATGACGGCAAGTTTACTCGTCATATTAAAAAAGTTAAAAATTATCGTAGACAAAACTAAGTAAGTCGAAACCGTAATAATCGTCGCACACACGGGATATCAGTCGAGCGTCACTCGTCCACATCAGCTCTGATTTCTTTCAGTAGCTCATCCACCCTCGTTAGGGCATGAACAACTTCCAGTTCCACAAAGAAAATCCGGTAATTGTCTACAAATTCACAAAAAATTAAAAATTCTTATTAAACATATATTTTATACTTTAAAGAAAAAAAGGCAAACCTTGAATCGATAA
Organism: Ambrosia trifida; assembly: GCA_028751855.1. Lineage (NCBI taxonomy): Eukaryota > Viridiplantae > Streptophyta > Magnoliopsida > Asterales > Asteraceae > Ambrosia > Ambrosia trifida. The sequence goes on from CM054131.1 coordinate 24,002,837, forward strand.
CTTCCAATAGGTTGCTCTGATACTTGTTGCAAAGAACCTATATATTCTCATAAATCAGATCAAAAAGGATGGATCTTGGCAATATTTACATGTATCTCGGATCTAGAAACCCCTTCACCGTATTCCATACTAATTTGAAACCGTTACCAGCATCGACAATGAACATCTGATGTATTTTCTGAACTCTAATAACCTACCATATAAGCTGGGGAAAGGAAGAGACTCGGGGTTGGAAAAGTTTGGTTATAAAGTGAGACACTGAACAATCAGTAACATTAAATCACCTATTAACTTCTACCATATGGAAGGTTAAAATCAATTGAACGTGCAAAATACGGATTTGCCCTTTTACAAATGCATTGAGTGTTTGTACTTTGAGCAAATAACCTTGTAATTTCTTAATTTTTCCAGGTATCCTTCACTCATGCTTTATAATATAGTATATATAGTATATATATATATCTATTAATATATATAAAAGAATTGAACATTGCTGACATGGCGTGCAATGGTGCCTTCAACCTCTCCATGAAATTGCCACGTGGCATCATAATTGAAAGATTATAGTGTTTTTGAATTATTTCCTTTTTTAATTAAAAAAAAGATAAACATAAAACTCTAAATTTATCTCTCTATCTCTCAATTCTCAATTACTAAAATTAAATTGAGTTATTTTAAGAAAAAAGAATTTAAAAACAAATTTAAATTTTTCTCTCTTATGTTCTTCCCATAATTTTTAAACGTTAATATCTTTTATATTCGAGATTTTTTAAATAAAAAAATTACACCAAATTAACGAGCGTTTTATTATCTTTCCAACGAGTACCATAGTGCTATATAAAAACGGAGAGTAATAATAATTACTATTAGTATTAGTATTATTAGAATGGTTATATTTTTCAACACTTATCATGAATTCTACATCTATATAAGTCAAAGTCAAATTGTAACATATTTTAAATTACGTGAAGATGATTATATGTTGAATGTTATCCTTTTAATACTGTATTATGTTTAATATGGTTTATGCTTTTTATTTTTTTAACTTTTTATATAAATGTTTTTTTAACTAAGATTGATTATGTTTAAGTTATTTACTCTTTTCGTAATTTGGGTTTTCTTCCTTTATCATTTTTTATGAAATCATATTAAATTTTTCAACCCCGGGACCTTCCCGGGGTAATCAGCTAGTATATATATATATATATATATAGGGAAAAGTGAATATGAGGCTGTTACGCATCTAACCTTAGATGTAAAACTCATCAAAACGACGTAGTTTTGATAAAAAAAAACAATTAGAAAATTTAATTCTTTTTATTTGAAGAAACCAAATCTCAATGAATCCCACAAGTTTCGTTAGAATTTGTTCCATCTCTAACAAATCAATTTGAAGCACTACCTACTTCATTCTCTACAATTGATTCAAAATCAAGTCTTATAATACTAATGATGATCATTCGTCCATGTTTGTTATTGATTTTGTACGGTCCGATTGTATTCAGTAATAAAGTTACTGCTTGCTTATGTTCGCTTTGGTTTTCATGTTTGTGTAGTAGATTTACCAGCAGGTTCATACAATGAACCTTTTTTTTTTTTTTTTTTTTTGTGAAGATGGGTGAGGATGAACGCCGTGTGATGATGGCTATCAAGCAATTAAAAACAACAATAACCAAAAGCATGCGAAATGATTATTTAAAGTAAAATTGGAAAGAAAGGAAAACTAAAGTATTATAGAATTTGTAAACCATATTCTCAGAGTAGACCCGAAAAATAAATTATGATTTGTGATTGAATTGGTGTAAAAGATTGAGAGTGAGATTATGATGAATCCGATGCACTGTTACAATGAAAGAAGCATGGATTGCACAAAAAGCGGTGTAAGAAATGTGATTTAGATTTGATATTTTGGGAGTTTTAATCAAAACGACGTAGTTTTGAAGGGTTTTGCATCTAAGCTTAGTTGAAGGATAGGGAGAAAACCCTCCAAAATGAAAAAACTCTAGAAAACCCTCAAAAAAACCTACTTCCCGAGCTTTTTTTTTTTAAAAAAAAATTAGGGCATGTAATATACATGTTTTTGAGTGTTTTGAGCCAAAAAAAATCAAAAAAGCGCCGAAAGGTTTTTTTTTTTTTTTAAAAAAAATAAGTTTTGCATCATAACATATGTTACCAGCGCAAAAATAAGCTAACATATGTTATGATGCAAAACTTATTTTTTTTTAAAAAAAAAACCCTTCGGCGCTTTTTTGATTTTTTTGGCTCAAA